>JAZGTN010000134.1:1200000-1800000 GCA_037783415.1 Leptasterias polaris
TAATGACCAAACAATGCATCGAATATACATCATTCAAACCTAACTCCCACATGGCTTAGTGGGCCCATGTTGAAACGATGTTGCTTTCTGTGCTATGTTATTTATTTATTATGTGCTATAAATTAACGTCTTCCAACAACCTTTTTGTGGCTTAATGAAATGGGCCGTATCACCTCATCAACAAATTACTGCATTCATGAAACTTTAACTAATTATGGGATGGGCCCGAAACACTTTTTCAAGACATTTGTTGTTAAACAAAAAATGACCCTTTAAAAAAAGTTTGTCCCGTGCCTTAACCCCACAGGTCAATCATTACAAACACATCAGCGTTTCTTTCTCTTTCCTCCCCAAGCATCGATCTCCATTTTAGTTCCCTACAGAAATACCAGCAAGGCAACTTGAAAATATTCCTAATCTTCTACACCTCGGGTACGATTTCACTAAGGTAAACATCCCCCGTGGAGGCTAGATCGTATGGCTTTTTTCCCCCCTCGGTCAAACCCTCTCTCATGCACGCAAGGCAAGAATTTCTCATTCGTGTCAAGCACTTACACAGCAGAGCTCTTCTTTTTTTTCTCCCTCATGTGGGATCCAAACAGAAATTCTTGTTTAAATTAGGAATGCTTTCCAACCCCCAGAGGAATTCCAACTTTCCTTTGAGACTTCTTTACTTCATCCCGTTCTCATCTTGTGGTATTGTTCTCAGAGAAACAAGAAATGACAGGCTCTTTTTTCCCCGGTGAGCTGTAGCGCAAGACGGTTTCCAAGCAACGACTCTAAACTTGGAAATTTGATGATGGCCTGGCTATCCGTGTACACGTAATTGATTTACTATTGAATGGAATTACTTAGTCCAGAATCAAATGTCTTAGGAGTCGAACACAATTTGATCTTACACAGATTAAAAAAATATAAAGGTAGCATTTTGTTTTGGTAATTTATTCTTTGTTTAAAGATATCGCATCTTTCCAATCCCGTAGATTCCTGTACAATCTAATCTTACTGCTACAACTTGCCTTCTTAGAGAGGGCAGGAGAGAATGCACGTAGGCAGAAACTTTTTATTTTTAGGGGAGGCAATTCTTCTAGAACTGCATACTTTGTTATCCTTGATTTTCTTCTCACAAACATTTTAAGTTTAAAGATGCTTGGTCAGATTTTTGGCTGATTTGACACTAATTTTAAACATTAATTTTTTTTAGATTTGGGAAAAATCGTCCGAAGATAAGTGGTAGTTCAAAAACTCAAATAAAGCTATTGTCGAGAAAAAAATGGACCAGAATGGGATTTGAGTCTGCCACCTCCAGATTAACGTGCCGGCACTCTACCAACTGAGCTATCTAGCCCTGATGTCGACAGTCTCCCTATTTTATCAGTATTTTCTTGGGGTGCCAATCAGAAGCCATACGACCTGTGACTGGCACCCTAAAACAAAGAAAAAATTGATTAGTGGATAATTTTGTATTGACATAACAGATGAATTGAGCCAAATTATGATTTGAATAGAATAGAATAGAATAGAATAGAATAGAATAGAATAGAATAGAATTGAATTGAATTGAACTGAATTTAATTAGAATAAATTACAGACCACCATTTCATTACAGTGATACATCAATTCCAGAAAGCAAACAGTGCATTGCATTTTTATCTTAGGTTATACAATTGTGATGTTTACTTATTGCGACACCCTACAATATAAACCTTACACGTATCTTAATACAAAGCCAGACTTTGTACAAATTTACCACTAGCACTCATGGCATGCCAAGCAGGTATACAGTACATGTACCAGACAAGTATTGCTAAATGTTCAAACAAATCAATTGATTATTTTTAATCTGAAAGCCTACTTTTTAAAAACCCTAGCTCAATTTCACAGAGCTTCTTAAAGGCCCTGTACACTATTGGTAAGATCGAAAAACACAAATGTTCACAGATTCACACATAACTTATATGATTTAAAGTAAGTAATGGTAGAAAGGGTTCCTTAAAATATTTCTGCCTAAAATGCTATCGTTTCTGAGAAATGAGTAAAACAATCGTTTTTATCGCGCGCGATAATAAACTCGATGTTTGAAAAAACAGAAAACACATAAGGTCTCTTTTCACTATTTTCTCGTGACCTCGATGACCAACTGAGCTCAAATTTTCACAGGTTTGTTATTTCATGTATGTGGTTGATTACACAAAACATGAACACTGTCTGTGATTATTTTGTCAGCTCTGCCAATCCTGTATAATACCTTTAAGCATAAACAAATTATGCTTACAAGAAAAGGGTCCTCTTTCTCTTCAGCCAGTTGCTAAAAAAATTAAATGTGTACCGTTTGTGACTGGTATCCTGCTTATTGGTGTTTCATGCATGAAACGTTTCTCAGATTGTGTATTCCAATTACTGATTATTCTTCCTGTTTGGACATAACTGCTCTCAGAAATGCTACCACCTTTTGTAATAAAATTGTGAGCTCTATGAAAGTGAGCCCAGCTTTAAAATGTTTGGGCATGCTGTACCATGGGTAAAGAAATTTAAGTAATAAATAAATAAATCAATCAATCGATCTAAGACTTTTGAGGGAGCTGTCCTCAGAAATGTTTGCATGCTCAAAACTACATGTAGATGTATGTAAACAATGGAAAATGTCTGCAGTTACTTTGGTAGGCCAAAGATCTCTTCATGAAAGAGGTCGTTAGACATAAAAAGAGAAAGACTCTGCTAGGGTCGAAACGTCAGGCCACCAACTTATTTTTTGCAGACATAAAAAGAGTGAACAAAATCAGGAGTTACTGCATGCAAGTTCTTACCAATAACGAACTGATACACTTGTGAATTCTATGTATAATCCATGGTTTGGCTTTCATCCTATCCACATCGGCAGAGACACAAGCTCTGGCCAAGTTTTTCCGACCCATGAGCCCAGAGAAAATGGCCACATCCCCATCCAACGGAGGAATTCCTACAAATGGTCTCAAAGTTCTCACTAAGTCAGCAGTTTTTCTCCTTTCCGTTTGATACTAAATGTCAACATCCTTTTAGGGGGGTGTGTTTCACGGCCCGGCCCAGCACCAGAGGAAATGGGGGTTAAGTGAATTTATCCACTTTGCATGACCAATAAAGGAAGCAACGATCCCAAAAAGCTTGATCAGTCTGTCAGCGATACCTCACCATTTCCTCTGGTCGTTTCTTTCTCTCGTGATTTGTTTCATGTGTCTTCAATTTAAAAATAGAAGAGCCACCTCCCATGATAGTGTAACAGTCATTCAATTAACTAGTATCAAATTATACGATACAATTTCAGGAATTATCACTCCTATTTTATTAATAAAATATCTTCTGACTGACAGCCTCCACATAAGTATAAAAGCACAACAGGTCAAGAAGATTTGACAATGGATTTGCATTGTTGTGTCACTTATCTGCCTACAAGAAGCCCAGAGCTGCCAACATTTGCATATTGCAATCAGGGAGATTTTGTACATCACTCAGGACGATATTTAGAATTACATTCAACGTACTAATAGGAAAAACGTTTTCAAAATCAGAGAGATTTTCGAATCTGTTCATCAGAACATGGAAAGATTGGTTTATTTGAATTCTGAATGTCACTAAGAAGATTGATTTCTGTTACAAGAATTGTCCTTAACTGATGAAATTGGGGGTTTTAGGTAAATTACACACAAATACCACCTTTGAAGCCAGAAAAAGCAAAAACCTTGCAAGAAGGTGCGTGCATGTGTCTGATTTATTGGCTTGCCCACAGGATACTTGCATAAACCAAATACACCATGCGACAATCACGCTGCTGTTTGTCTCCACTCAAATCCCACTTTACCATTATTACCCCCAATACAAAAACATCAAAACAACAGAAAAATGTCAGAAAACTCTTACCTCTGCCGTTAAATACTCCTTGTTACTGGCCCGTAACCTTTGAACTTTGGTTTTTAATACGTTAACATGTGCCATGCTCTCTCCTGAAACACAGAAACGGGAAGAAGGTAAACAAACATCACACTTACACAAGCTGTTTAACAACCCAAAGTGCATTTTCACAATCCCACTTTAAAAAATAAATACAAAATATAATATGATGACGCAGGCTGAACACTCTGGAGATTACCCGAGTTTTCTCAGCCCACTTCTAAATAAACACTACAGAGGAGATTTAAAGACAATTACAAGATTGGTTATAATTCAGAGGAAAACATTACTACTTTCAATCTGCAGGCTCACTGTCACTGATTATGAAAGTTCATGAAAGTACCAACTCTCTAGAGGAATGGGCATAAAAGAAAACCCTTAAAGTGGACTATAAGCCAGTATATCAACACCAGCCAAATCTCTGACAATGCCATGTTTTTGTTGTTTTCACAGCAACAACATCACCCAGAGCTACTCAAATTTGCATCTTGCAATCAGGGAGATTTTGTACAGCAATCAGGGAGATTGTTAGAATTGTATTCAACATAATCGGGAAAAAGTTTCCATAATCAGGGAGATTTCTAAATTTACTCATCAGATCATGGAAAGAGTTTGGCGAAAAACCTGCTGAGCAAAATGTCTGCTTTTAACAGGTTTTCTGAAATAGTAACCAGTTGAGTTTGATGTGTGTCCTTCAATAATGATAGTTGTTAATAACTAAACCTACACACCCAGGAAACTTTCTGCAGAGTCAGGGAGAGTTGGCAGCTCTGAATAACCTAATTTGATGAGTATTCACAGGTCATTCGCACGGTGCGCATATTGAAAACCAGAGTGCCAAAGTGAATTATATACTCTTATCACTTTAAATCAATGCGCTCGCGGTTTTCAAAGGCTCATTCAAATTTGTTAGTCTTTTTTTGTTTTCCGTGGTTTCAAGATTTCATAAAATGAATTACAATTTTGAGTGGGTGTTTAATACCTTCTTTTTTGTCTTTCTTTCTTTTTCAAAAAGTGTATGAAAGTACGGCCGACTTAACACAAGGTGAGTCAACAGCCGTTGAAACTTGCGGCGAAGAACAATGGACACTCAATTTCATTCATATTTTTCTACTTGTGCTGATTTATTTATTTTATTTTATTGTATATTTTTCGAAAGCTACAAACGCTCTTTTGCTTAATCCATACCAGAATCTTCTATTTTTTGTATGCACCTGCTGAGCAGTGGTATAACCAGACAATTTCATCAGGGGTGGGGGAGGGGCAAAGATATAATTTTGAAAGGAGGCTATTTAATGTAACGCACCATTCATTTTTGCATATTTTTTCCCGAATTCAATTGAGTGGCAAGGGGTGGGGGGGAGCATGGCTCAAGCCCCCCTTCTGGTTATGCCACTGCTGCTAAGGTTCAAAAGATAAATAATACACATTCAAAATTGCACAACTGAGAATGACATAGGTTGATAAAAATGTTTCCCTTTGAAGCTAGGTGCACTACATATTTGGCAGCACAGGCTGCATACTCCCTAGGGAGCTGAGACAACTCAAGGAATGAAATAAATGGCCCAGTGACCAGGGGTAATAATGTTGGAGTGTCATGAGCATCACTGAGTGACAGATTTGAGCACTGTATAAGAAGTCACTGTTGTTATTGTTACATACAAACTGACAAATAAACTGGAAGTCACATCAAAAAACTGAGATATCAAACTAATGAAAACTCCATACCATGGCATTATTCCCAAGTGCAAGGGGCAAAGGTTCCACAAAGTTTGACAATCTACATTCCCGTTGGAGCTCTTAGTGGAAGAAGCATATGACGCGGCCAATAAACTTCACCAATATTCTACATCCAAGCAAGAAAAAAAGCACACCAGAATAAGCTTGGGCGATATTGCTTTTTTTCATTCACGATACATCGTCAAAAATATATCGCGATATTCAATGATATCGCGGTTAATTTGTGACGTGTGTTGATGAGGGAACCCACTTCAGATTTAAAAAGTGTTAAAACTGAAGTGCCGCGAATTGGTTATTGATGTAAGGAAATTTCATAAAGGCTGTAAGGCTCTCCATTCTAGCCATGGTTTTATTCTTCATGTTACCCGAAGCACCACGAACGCAATTGGCACAGGCTGATTGGCTGATTCCTGACCGGCCGCTTTCCGATTGGCCGATCGCGTGAATAATTATGACGTATGCTTCTCACAGCTTTCCGATTGCCCGATCGCGTGAATAATTATGACATGGTGCTTCTCACAGCTTTCCGATTGGCCGATCGCGTGAATAATTATGACGTAGTGCTTCTCACAGCACTGCCATAGTATTCATCACCTCAATCCCGCAGATGTGCTTGCATGCTCCTAACGTGGTAAACTTTATAGTTAGGGGGTGAAGGAATGGCGTGTAGCTGTGGGAACGAAAAGGCAAGGGAAATTCCCTTTGTGAGAAATCGCCTCGTGGTCGGGAAACGTCCGAGGAACGTTTTTATACATGTACGTGCGTGAGCAATACCGCACAGTTTTCGTTTGTTTGATGTTGGTCTGTATGAGGACTCTGTTTGATGTCGGTCTTTTCGAAGAATCCCAGCCGGGGATCAATAGTAGGGAATCTTGCGGTTGCGGTCGGTGCCTTTTTATGTTTTTAAACAGCTCATATCATCTCGATTAGGAAATGCATCGCGATACTTCATCGAAACCGCGATTTGCCGATATTGCGATTTAAAAAAACAGACACGATATCGTAATCGTTTAAAAAATAGTATCGTGATTTTCGATAATATCGTGGTATCGCCCAAGCTTACACCAGAAGATGCATTTCCAAAACCAAACAGTATCCAAAACTCCCATGTTTGCTTCATAATTTCCAGGTTGAATCAGTTTTCCAGGAACCACGTTGAAGGGAACTAATGCTCTTAAAGCTGACCATCCAGTTGAATTCAATAAACAGCCTCATAAATGCTCCACAACTCTCCACTCGTTATTCCAAAAAATACAAAACACCCAGCTGCAACACTAACAACAAACAACCAGTACACACTCTCTTCAACAGGTACTGAGTTCTCACGCACTTATCCTGAGGTTCACCTTGGCCCAAAACCCAAACCCAGACATGATGGGCCAGGCCATCCAAAGGTTCCTAAGAGTGCTCCAAACTCATTCACTCCTGGCCTTCACACCAGTTTCCAAGCCCCACTTTTCCCCAAACAACCAGGCGTTGTTTCCAAGAGACCGAACCAAACTGTGAAGACTGAGGAGGCCTGGTTATACAATCGGTCCAAGGCCAAACAAATACAGGTATTATGACAGAATACAAATACCCCCCTGATTATTTCATACACAAACTATTCATAATATTTCTGTAACACGGGACAATGGTGGTCATGTGAATGACATGGCAGGCCTAGTTCATGCGCTAATGAATCAACATGATATTATGATCAGGGCCCATTTTAATAAAGCTGCTCTAGCAGGAAATATTGCTTAACCATTTTCTGCTTAGCAAAAATGGGAAGGAATCCAGTTACAAATAGTACATATGACATGGCATTTTAGCTGGTAACCTTATTCTGGTAAGCAACATAATGTTGTGCTTAGCTACTTTTTGTGCTTCAGCAGCTCTATGAAATTCGGCCCAGGTACTGTAATCCATTAGAATGTTCTCCAAGGGATGCTTTGAGAGGTTTGCTTATTTTCAGAACTTTTTTCTTTCTTTTCCTTTCCTCATTCAATCAAAAAATGCTGGCGATATGGCTTGTGCGATATTTAATCAAAAACAAAAGCATTGTACATGAATGTCTTTTTATGAAGTTTCGTCTGCTCAGTACTGATTAAGACTTTTCAGCCATTGTCAATCCACTGCAGGATGAGGGCCTCAGCTTGATGTCTCCAAATGTCTCTATGTTGCACTTGTTGATACCAATTGACTGTCTCCCAGTATTGTTGCAGCTTGTCTCTCCATCTATTTCTCTGGTGCCTTCTATTCTGTTTGTTCCCATATGGGGTCCAGGTCTTTATTACAATATGTGTGGATTTCATGAAATTTCATTTGCATATTTTGGAGCTCAGGTGAATGGAAATGTTTGGCAAAAAGAAACAATCACTTTCTATTAACAAAAGTATTTTTTGTAAATGTAGATTCCCCCCCCCCCCCTTGTAAAGACATCCCCCTTTGGATTATTACACTACAGATATGAAATTGTAATTAAGCACCCCAAACCACTGAGACCACGGTTTATCAAATAAGCTATTTCATTGTAAAATTACTCGTTTATTTATGACTAATACATGTTGTAATATTAAAAATAAAACCATGTCCTCATATTCCAACACTGAGACTTCCCACTGAATATCACTTTCAGATCAAATTAAATAGTACTAGTTTTTCTGACCTCCACTAGTGTATAATTAAAAAGCACTGTTTACTCTGTCATTTACGTGCCCTGCGAAAAAACATCGAGAGAGATAAGCAGTATCCACCGCTAATTAAGGTATTCAAGATGGCCACTGGTCAACAACGCGCTTAGTGGTCTAGGAATTTCATGAAGAGTCAGTTTACTAGACCATGTATTACAAGTACATAACTTTTACCTGGTTTCCTACAGACCAAAGGGAATTTAAAAGCACTGTTCCATCAGCCATTGTTTTATCCCCGACCACCCCCCCTCCCCTCACCCCACTCCCGGCACCCCTCCCCCACCATCGCACTCCTTATAAGAGCCAGGTTACCAGACAGCTATTAAACACTACGCTGTCTAAAAGTATCATCATTCTCTGTTTTTTAACAGCTTTTTCAGACATAAAAAAAAATCATTTCAGTTTGTGTTTGATCACTACTAGCCATCATTTCAATTACGGACAAATGGCAAGGCTAACACTCTAACTGCAGCCGGTTAAAATCTCCTCTGTCCTCCCTCTGTCCTCCCTCCAGGAATTCCCGACTTAATGAAGCAGAACATTCTGAAATAGCTCAATAGTTCAAATAAACAAACGTAATTAATAATAATATTGACCTTAATTTCATTCTGACTAATTTCATTAAATCGACTTCCCTTGTCTTTCCAATCAGGGGAGTCTGTGTAGTTAGGATTAACGGGAAACACCAGGCTGAGATTTTTATTTGTTATTATTCTAATGGTCAGCAATAATGAATACTCACTGCGCATGTATTTGGTTATGTGCACTTTACAGGTAGTTAGGTAATGAACCCAGAAAGAAACTGTGTAACTGACATCCAAAAGCCTACTTGTTACAAAGATAGTAATGATAGTAAGCATCCTGCGCATTTATTTCGTCTGAAATGCCCCCCGTTGATTAGAAATCAATAAAAAAATGGCGAAAAATGAATCTCCAAAGATCCGAGGGATCCAATTTTATTTCGAACAGAACTATTTCTCAGCACTGGTTAAAAATTTCTTTAAAGTAAGGTCTAAGATCATATGTTTTTTTCCCCAGTCATTATCAATTATGGATCTATCATCAGTGAACGATTTCCGTTGTGTAGCAGAACAAAATGCAACACAAATTATATCAGTTGCTACTCAAAGAAATCCTCATTTGGAATTCAATATTATCGTTCGGTTCGCACAAAAAATGCCCACTCTAATTATTTTGCTCTGCAAAATGCTGGACGAAAATCCTTCCCTGAATCCACCCCATTAAAGGCTTAGGATGAATGTATGTGGAATTACAAACTCTAACCAAGTTACTGCACAAGAGCGCGCGCACTGCTCACCACATCACAATTTAGTTATGATGGCGCCCTTGTGTTGTGATGGCCAGCGCGCAGTAACTGGGTTAGAGTTCATGATTTCATGTACAACCTCAGGCTTAAACATCCCCCTTTAAGACCCCAGTCCATGTACACCAGGGCAATCCCACCCTGTCCCTTATTTCATGACCTTTGAAAACGGCCTGCGGGAGGGAATTCTAGCAAGATTCCTGTAGGTGGTTCATGCTGCTACTGTTCATATAATCCAATGCCATAGATCCCTAAGCATAGGAAACTAACTGTCAACTTCCCCTCATCAACAAATCTTTATATTGAAAAAAACCAAAAACACAATTTCCATGTTTGAGGAGGATTAATGGTTGATCGTTTGAAAGGATACACTTGTGATTTCCTAAATTCGTAGTGGTGGATGTATTACTTGAAACCCTTTATCAAAAGGAGTTTATTTCAAACTTGATAATACATGTAATTGTTCAGGCCTGGAATTTCATCTTCAGTGGGGCAAGGCCATTTTCATTTATAAAAGGGCACTTCAATAGACCTTATACACAAGACGTTATTTGAGTAGGGCGCCCTCGGCTAGAGGTCAAAAGAAGGTTGCTTGATAGATCCCTTGCATATGACGTCCTCACTGACGTCAAAAAACGGCATGTGACATTGTACTCTGGGCCCAATTTCATAAAGCATGTAAGCACATAAATTTGCTAAGCACAGACAAATATTGCTTAGCAGAAACTGGTTACCAGCCAAAATTCCATAAAGTTAACACTGTTTTGACTGGTGCCTCACTCATTTTTGGCTGAGCATAGAAATTTCCTAAGCAGTATTATTTGCTTAACAGCTTTATGAAATTGGGCCCTGGCTGCTAACCTTGTTCTGGTAAGCAACATTGTTTTGTGCTTAGTTCCCTTTTTGTGCTTGAGCAGCTCTATGAAATTAGCCCAATACTTTTATCGATTTCTGATCAATAACACATTTAAGACAAAATAATTTCGCAGGATGCTCACTATCAATACATCTTTATAACAAGTAGGCTTTCAAATATAAATTACAAATTCTTTATAACAAGTAGGCTTTCAAATATAAATTACAAATTGTTTTGGGGAGGGTCAGTACAAAAAAGTATGAACCCACCCTTAAAGTTTGTTAATTTTTCACTGATTTATGAGAATTTCAAAAAAATAATTGAATGGAGTTCAAAGTAGAGATTGCCATGACCTTCTCGTTGGCCTTAGATTTAAGAACTGATAAGATTACCAAGAATCCCTCCAGCTTTCTATTTAAACAGGATGAGTTTTTATTTTCAGAGTGGCACAGTCACAATAATTGGGTGAAGTGATTAGGAGTGGACCAGCCGGGAGCCTTCATGACAAGAGTGCCGTACTGTACAGCATTAACACGGTTATCTGATTTGAGCAGGCCTTGTGGGGGTCACAAATAAATGTTTCGGAATTAATTACAAATACTTGTTCATCGTTTAAATGACTGGAGCTGTGTTTTTTTAAAACGGATGCCGACTTGGGTTCATGGACCGGCCCGGCCCCACTTTCCTCAAACCCTTTTAGCCTTAAGGCTAAAGAGATCTGTGAGAAGATTGGCATGGGGAAAATTAGACATGTAGATGTATGTAAAACAGAAGTTTAATACTGAAGACGATGGTGACTGCATGGAATTTGTGTAATTACAATATAAGTTATTTTCTCTTGACAATTTTTTTGTTTTTACCCAGTCAGTTTCCCTTGTGGTTTGTTTTCTTATCAATACATGTACTGTATTAGTATTTATTGTTTTGACAAGTGTATGCTCAACTCAAAAAGAAATTCTAACCAGAGTGTTCTGCACAATTTTCATAAATTATCTACTTAAAGGTATTATACAGGATTGGCAGAGCTGACAAAATAATCACAGACAGTGTTCATATTTTGTGTAATCAACCACATACATGAAATAACAAACCTGTGAAAATTTGAGCTCAATTGGTCATCGAGGTCACGAGAAAATAGTGAAAAGAGACCTTATGTGTTTTCTGTTTTTCAAACATCGAGTTTATTATCGCGTGTGATAAAAACTATTGTTTTATTCATTTCTCAGAAACGATAGCATTTTAGGCAGAAATATTTTAAGGAACCCTTTCTACCATTACTTACTTTAAATCATGTAAGTTATGTGTGAATCTGTGAACATTTGTGTTTTTCGATCTTACCAATAGTGTACAGGGCCTTTAATAATTACTATCAACAAATCACAATGCAATCTGATTTCTGTATTTTCCTCGCTTTGAGAATTGTGAAAAGCGAATAAATGTGAATAAAATGGTGCCCACAATTTAGTTGACTCTGTTAAATTGCAAAATTAATCATAAGCTTGAATTCCTTCAAAAATAATTTTAAAAATTACAGTTCTTCTGTGGACTTTCTCAAATGATCAGTCAACTTCCAAATGATAACTGTTGCGCCAGAAATTGTTTCAACTGAGTTTATGAAACAACTAAACTAGGTCAAGAAACCTGGTAATTGCAATATAACTAGTCACAATATTGGTGGCCAACTACACTACAGCACCTCTTACACTTAAGAAAATACATCACAAGATTCCAACCCCACACAAGGTATTTCCAAGATTCGTTTCCCCCTTAGTAACGACATTAAAACATGCTGCCCGACGTTCAACTACAAGCCTACTTTCTCCAAGCCAATTTACCTAAACACTCTGCACTGCACTTTTGCCTTAAATAAATGATATTGGCAATCAGGTACTAACACCTTGACGCCACGAGGGTCACCACTGGAACTTATGTTCCCCCTACGAGTGTCATTTCCATTTGGACATCTTTAGGTATGAAGGGGCTTTTCTTGGATGTAACTGCATTACACAGCCACCAGCTATAATGATATTCTACGCTAAAAGCCAATTTAAAATGTTTTGTTGTCCTTTACGAATTAATGCAGTTCTATTTGGCACACCTTGGCGTTACCCCGGTAACACTTTACCACAAATGGGTTTTGACGTAACACTCAGATTCACTAATGTGTTTTTTTTTAAGACAGTTGCACTGAGCGGCCGCTATGAAAGGTGGATTGTGATATATTGCCTTGGGTGGACAGTGTGCAGTGACTAGGGACTAGACTTTTAAATAACTTGGCCCAAAGCTAACGCTGACAAAAAAAATAAGAAACAAAGGGAAAATGAGGATCATCAGTGTGGGCACACGCTGCAAATCCAGACGTGTCCGATGCATAATCTATTTTTTTAAATGTAAACTTAAAAGCACGACTACTCAACTTGAATCAGGAAAAATATGAGAAATCGGGAAGTTGATGTTTTCTCAATTATCGGAATGTCTCTCTCAATAAGCAAGAGACCAAAATCTGCCTTGGAAAACAAATCACTCAGGATCAGAGAGCGGAATGTCGTCCATCATAAATTGCTCAAGACAGAAGCGAGCTTTCGATGGGATAATATCTGACAACCTGTGGTTATTACAGCTTGGAAAAGTCAATTTTCACAAAGTACAAAGCTAGACAATTTTCAATTCAGTTTCATCCTTAAAGGTACTAGGTCTGATTTGGGGGCAAAGTAGACCCTTGTCATTTGATTGGTTAGTTGTTGGTCACATGGCATTCCATAATCAAACCATTGCACGGCCTACATTGTCAACAGTGTATTTTGGTACTAATCACCGTGCATTTTCACCCCATCCTTATTGACTATTGCACGCTAGACCACACCAAGCGCGTGTGCACACGTTATAAACAGCAGTGCAAAATGCGTACCACGCAAGTTTGGCACCTTGCCAGTGCTATGTATATCATGGGGTGGAACACAAATCTAGTGATAAATCGTTCATGCTATTTAGTGTAGCTATGCAACTGTTACAAATTAGGTACTGAAACGTGAGTGAGGAGTAGCGAGTATAAGGTAACTAAAAATAGTAATGAGTAACCTTGCGGGTACGACCATGAATAAAATCTCTTTTGGGAGGAGTGTTGGTTCTGAGAAGAACCGTTGTGGTCTCGATGTTTCAAAGAATATACTCCGTTCGTCTTCAAGAGAAATGAGTAATGAGTATACAGACTTGCAAAATTTTGTGATTTTTGACATATAGGTCACTTAGGGGACCAGTGACGATTTGTATAATACAACTTTATCTCCAGCCTTATTTAAAACAAGTTGTTATTAAAAGAGCAGAATCCAACCATCTGTGACTGTCAAACACATTTCTGAAGTAATTCACTGGCAGATGGTCAGGGGTTATGAGTGCTTGTATAATGAATCTCAAGGTTTGATTTTGTATAGTCTGGAGTTGAAATTTAACCACAGGGCCAACAATTTGGCTAAGCACAAAGTTCTGCTAAGTGTAGAGGGATCATATGAAGCCATAAAGTTATGCACATATATTACAGAAAATATAATTAGCTGTTGCAAACTGCTTACCAACCAAAAGGACCTGTGGTATAAATGCAAAAATGCCTTCGAGAAAGACTCTGCTAGGGTCGAAACGTCAGGCCACTAACTAATTTTTGTACATATATTACAAACACACTTAGAACATTGTCATTTGATTGGTCGAACAGGCATACCGTGGTCATCCATTGTTTATACATGTCTTTAGAGGCTCAACGCTCCAAATTTTAATATTGGACAGGCGCCTGTCCAATATGTATAATTATTGCAGTTCTATGAAACTGGGCCCTGGTTGTTTCAAAAACATCGTTGTTTGGAAATATTTGTCTGCTTTCAAATCCAGGCTTACCATTTGTTACTTGAAAAACATAGGATAATTAGTACAAGAGCTGACCTACATGTTCACATGGTAGGCTTTTGATTTTGGGTTGAACAAAGAAAAATTTACTAGAGCGGGATTTGAACCAACGACCTCCGGTTTAACGTGCCGGCGCTCTACCAACTGAGCTATCTAGCCCTATGTTGGCGGTCTCCCTATTTTGTCAATATCTTTGTTCGGGGGGGGGGTGCCAGTCAGAAGCCATTCAACCGCAAACTGCCGTGTAGCCAGGGATCACACCCAAGTATACGATACAACCTGGAAAGCGGCAGCCAGGGGATCACCTTAAGGGGATGCGACTTTTTATATCGATATCAAATAATAAACCACAAGGGAAACTGACTGGGTAAATGTCAGTTTCCCTTGTGGTTTATTATTTGATATATGGTAGGCTTTTCTAAACTTTTCTGGCTATTTAATACAGTCTTTGCTGATTTTTCCCAAAGGAAAAGAAAATGTAAATCCAATTAAAAGTAGAAAAAATATCAAGGCTGAAAATCTGTCCCTTGATGCTACATCACAATTTCAGTTTCTCAGAACCAACGATCATTAGAAAGGACTGTAAAGCCAAGTCAAAATTGCCGGCTACAGCTACAGCTACATCT
The DNA here is from genome assembly GCA_037783415.1 of Leptasterias polaris. NCBI lineage: Eukaryota > Metazoa > Echinodermata > Asteroidea > Forcipulatida > Asteriidae > Leptasterias > Leptasterias polaris. The sequence goes on from JAZGTN010000134.1 coordinate 1,215,043, forward strand.
ATGGCTAGATTTCTGCGTCATCATTCGCTGCAGTATAGTACGTCCTTAGCAGCATCCTTAGCAACAGTCAAAGCTGTGGTTGCAATTCGGATACAGCCTTAGAAAAAGCTGAGGAAAGCTATCATTCACTTACCTAGTACTTCTTCCTCAGGAATGTTTTCATGTCTCTCCGTCTCCTCCTCTTCATCGTCATCTTCATCTCCTCTGTCTTCCTCATCCTCATCAGCTGCGAATAAATACAGGCAAAGAAATCATTGAGCTGTAACAGTTTATCAGTATGCGTCGAGCGCTCCACAAAATATAACTGAAGGCTTGAAAGAGTATAACCTTTCTATTGCAACGTCACAGCCCGAGTTTTTGCCAATCGAGGTTGGAAAACTATGGAAAGCCATAACAGCAAATCAAAAACAGACAGCCACAGTTTGTAGCAATGTTACACAAATATTAAAAAATAGTGTTGAATTTGTTGAAAACAAATCAACCAATCATTGAAGGTATTTCAGTTCATGAATCTTTACAGAAAATGTTGAATTTGGTCACAACATCCATGCCAATCGGTGCACTTTGTTTATCAACAATGGAAAGGTCTATTCAGCTCATTTGGCCAACTCAATGGTTAATCACTCGAGTGAAGTCTGGGTGTTTTTTATGATTTGATTTGTTGAAATCTGTTTCGGATAATCGCAAATCTCAACGTAACAAGACCAGCAGAGTTTACTGTTCAAAATGTCGAGACCACTACGGTTTTTTTCAGAGCCAACACTCCTCCAAAGAGAGATTTACACACGGTTGTACGCGCAAGTTTACTTGCAGTAGTTACTTCACAACAAGTCAGTAAAGAAAAACAGTTTTTAACTTCCAATACAAGTGTTTACTGAGTAACAGTGGAAATGCTCCTACAGCTCAACAGTTTGTTCACAATTTTCATCATGAAGGATTCTCGCCCAGTCATGCCGAGGCCAAACTGATTTCATCAGGTAACTGCACAAGTCAATCCCACGCTCTGTATCAACTCAGTGAGTTGGATACTGATCTACCGTCACCACCACAGAGTGCCCAGAGCTTGCAACTGTATCGGCAATATTATCCACATGCACCATCAAAAAGTGCAACCCTGGATTGCTCCCTCCAGGGAGGAGACATAGAGAGAGATGCGTATCTCTTTGTTTCAGAAGGTTGCGATTAGAGGCTAAGCTCCCTTGTGAAAAACGGAAATACTTTTCCACCCCGAGGTGATTTCAAATTGCCGTCCGTCACGGCCTCACAAGGCAACTTAGGATTACACATCCGAATTACCCATCTTGCACTTCGGTGGACCGCCAAGTTTCTCATTTTGTTTAACCGCCTGGAAGACAAGCCCAACGGACCGTGAGCAAACAATCAAATTGTGCAGTAGGGTTGCCGTGTCGTCTTACACGAGACCCATACACGGATTGACAGCTCGCTTAACATGATACCAAATGTAAGCAATATTTGATTGCTTTATTGGAAGGTCCTGAGGAAGCTTTTATACTGCAGTCTGTTTTGAGGTGGACTACGAAATGTTGCAGGAGAATGTTAATTTGAATGATTTAATACATCGACTGCTCAGTGCACATCGTATGTTTCAATGCAAGGGTAGAATACATCACTGGATTTTGGAAGAGTTAGGTCTTTCCGATCCTCTCGTTTCCAATCAATGCTATTTACTTCCAACCCTTAAATATTTTATTTAATAATAATAACCAGCTTTAAATGTACGTCCCATCTGAAGGACAAATCAATAAGGGTCAAGTGTCTTACCTAAGGACACACGTGTCAAGAATGGGACTCAAACCCACACTGCTCAGAAACACCAGAGCTTGAGTCCAGTGCGCATAAAAACTAGATATTGAATCAATTTTTGTTTTTGGTATTTTTTCCAATCTTTTTTAAATTTTATTTATTTGTTAATTGATTTTTATTGATTTTTTTATCATTATTACTTTTTTTTTTTTCGAGGGGGGTTGGAAATGATAACTCCCAATGGGAGACTTTGGAACCCAAGGTAGAAGCAGACTTACCAGGTAAATTTCGAGAATGCGCACAAATCCGAAAACAACATGTTCACCTGGTTAAGTCTACTGCCACCAATCGCCTTAAAAGTCTTCTATTGTACCCCTTCCCCAAAACCCCAATCAACCCCCCTCCCTGACACTTGCTCCACCTACCTGCTGAGAAGTACTGTTGACTGGACTGATCTGATGATAACCTAGATGGCAGCATCTCTGATGGTAGCCTCGCTGGTAAGCTTCCTGTAATGCACAAACAATAATAAGCTGCCGTTTACAAGATCTGGGGCCAATTTCATAGAGCCGCTTAAGCAGAAAATATTGCTTAAAAATTGTTTGCTAAACAGAAATGAGCAGGACACCAATCACAAATTGTACAGGTGTTAAAGTAGTTCGGCCGGTAACTTTATTCTGGTAAGCATACTTTTGTTGCGCTCAGCTTCTTTTTGTGCTTAAGCAGATCTATGAAATTGGGCCCTGTACCTTCAATAGACCCCTTGCATATGACGTCACAAGCCCAAACAGCGCCCTCAGTGAGGTCAATGAAGAGCTATCATTGGCTGAAAGTTGTGCATAGTGCGTAAATGCGTGCACGTTTCCATTGTCTGACCTCCGTGAAGGCTGCCAATGCAAAGGGTCTATGCAGATATTGTTATTGAAAAAAGAAAGTGCCTAAAACACAAAATATTGTGCAGTGTTTTTCGTTTTTTATTCCACTAATACTGAAGAACAATTAGGAGTAGAAGTTTAATTGCCCGAAACTGTCAATACCCCACTTATTTATTTATTCATTTGGGCTTAAAGAAAAACATTACAATACATACACAGAAGAAATAGACATTCAACATCTACTAAAGGTATGTACACGTACCCACAGAGAAGTAGTCTGGACTAGGTGGGTCATCAGTGGATCTACATGCTGGGGGGCTCTCTACTTCCTCTCCCATGAAGTTCACTAGCTCCTTTAGCATCTGAATATCCTCCTCTGTGAAAATAAAAATGAACTTGATGAGAATGAATGCCTTTTAGTAACCCTTGGACAGGCCTGTGAAAACATGTTTTTGCCAGGTGATGCTGGATGGTGGGTTGCATGGAAAGTTAGACTTGAAAGAAAACAACTTAAGGATTTTTTTTTTTGATGGGTAAGTTGTTTTTTCACAATAGATTGTGCATTTATACCTTTATCATCAAGCCATCACCTTGGTCGTGTTTCCTGCATCCAACAACAGTAATGGATGCCAATATTCATTGTACAAATGACTACTACATTGTACTATTGACCCTTCCAACCTCAGTTTGGTTACACTGATTTGAATGGGAGAGAATCAAGATGGCTGCACCATGATAAAAGGTCTACATGATCCAAAGGTAGAGGGTGCTGTAGAATATTCCAGCACCCCCATCCAAAACATCGAGGGGTGCTGCAGCACCCACAGCAACCTCCATTCCCGCAGGCCTGCCCTCAGAGGTTTTTTGAGTTAGAGCATGGTCCTTTCTCTATGGTTAGAGACACAACTTTCAATCCATATATTTTAAACAGCAACGCTACCTTTCTTCATTATAGCGTTCGTGTTGTACCAGACATCCAGCCTTTAATGTACTCCCAATGGCCAACTCTGAATGGTTTGTTTTTCAATCTCAGATTAACATCTTGTAAATGTTTTCAGTGATGCATTTCTTTTTTACTTGACGGAAGTAAAACAAATAACTTGGCTTCTGGTAAACAGTCCACTGAAAAAATTATGTTAATGTACATCTAGGTATACTGTGTATGTATGACTTAAAGGTATTTTACAGGATTGGTAGAGCTGACAAAATAGTCACAGACAGTTTTCATGTTTTGTGTGATCAACCACATACATGAAATAACAAGACTGTGAACATATAGGGCATTAATCTGATGTGTGAGTCAGGTGAAAATAATGAGCACACCGTGCACATTTTTCAGCACGTAAACACATTGTCCTTTTGGTTGTAACAACCAAAATTAGCTTTTGCAATTTTTTTTAGGGTTTCAGATACAGTTTTCTTGAATATGACCTCATTTCAGAGGGAAATATTTCACAGAAAAAAAAATGGTTCTAGTATGAACTTCATAATCAGTAAGCTTTCAGACTGAAATGAAACAATATTTTGTATCCTTATTAATCCTGTATAATACCCGTTTAACGGTAGGTCATTTCATGGAAGTACACTGGCATCTCAACATTATTACATTAAAAACCATAATTTTGTCAAATCTAATTCACAAATTCATCACTGGGTTTGTTTTTACATCATTGTTATTATTTTACCCATGCACTTATGTGTGTTCAGCACTACATAGACCTACTCAGTACTTTCCCATAGGATTCAAACTGGTCTCTGGCTACCGGGAAGGCTCGGTGATCGAGTGGTAAGAAATCTACTCTAGAATGGCAAAGGTCGTGGGTTCGAATCCCATCCGAGTAATAAGCTTGTTAATTTTTTTCTTTCACAACACTCGGCAAGGTACTGAGTATACAGTGCTCAACACATATCGGTGTAGGGTAAAACACAATTACTACACATAACATTGCGGAGTGTAAACAGACAAATGAGACAAATTAACAGGGCAACATTAAGCATGCTTTCCCCTAACGACATCATTGTCAAACTTAACAACCTGGTAATCTCAGTTGTTTGGCGGCTAACTCCAACTCTTGGGAGATACACCATTGCATTTCTTTTTACCCTACAACCATGACTGTCTTACCTAAGGACCTTGTAACCTCTGTTGTGTTGGTGCTGATTGTCGCCGTGCCTAAAGAGTGTCTTTTCACCATCACTGATTTGCTCTGAACTCTACCCAGATCAGCCGACTGATGGGAACTGCCTCCGAAACTGTGTCTGCATTGGGGGGGGGGGGGGGGGGGGGAGGATGGGGGAAGAGAGGGAACAAATCATGCACCAAATCACATTAGATGACGCATCCATGTACTCCCAGCATGAATGACGTGTAACACCTTTTTTTCATGAGGTGGTTGGATCCTAACTTGATTAGCGCTAGCTTAACCTGATCAGGGGCCAATTTCGTAGCCTTAGCACACCATTCTGCTAAGCCTGAAAATGACGCTTAGCAGAAGTTGCCATTCGAGACTACCAATCAGGGATTATATTTGACCATTGAAAAAACAGTAAGGAAAATCTGTGGAACAAAAGGGTTTACCAAATTAAAGTATAGGCTTTGAAAGGTTTTTTCAGGTTGTTTAACAACAATCTTACTGAATTTCTGAGGGGTAAAAAAAAAGGGAAGTTTGATTATTTTCACTACTGTTAATGTTTTATATTTTCATTTTTTATTCAGTTATGTTTGCAAAATTTTGTTGACCACTAAACAATAGCAATTTTTATTTGATTTTGTATAAACAATCTTCCTGTTGTTGTTGTTTTTATTTTTTATTTAACTGAATATAAATCTTTTGTTTTGAGTCACCCACATCTCCAAGAGAAAATAATTGAAATTTTATTACAAGGATAATTCCCAATGGCCCATAAGGTCATATGTTTTTGATTAATTCCCTGCTTACAACATAAATTTTTGTGTTTGGATAAAAACAAAAATTTTAATTTTGTCCTGCCCAGCAGTTCCAATAAATTGAGCCTATTTATCATCGGCAAATTGAGTTTATTTACACTAATGATACTGTGAGACATATGTAGGTTTCCCCGTTAACGGCCAGCACAACATCTGTTAATGAGTGTAATTTTCCACTTAATGACTATGATTAATTGTTGGTCATAAAACAACACCCCCACCCCCTCCCCCCCCCCTCCCGAAGCTCTTGAGAGAAATGTCAAACATTGGTAATAATTAATTGGTAATAATCTTTTCAGTCACCGTGCGCAGAATATGCTCTATGAAAAAGCTGCATGCTTACATATTATTTAAAGTTGCTGCATCAACATTTTTTTCAAATAAAAAATCAGTTACAAGCCTTGAATAATTTGATAACTTGAACAGTTTATAATTTAATCAATTTCTCACAGGGTGGACCATTACAATTGTCAATATTATGTCAAAGGTAGCATAATCCCAATGCACAAGATTTACTTGAGGAATGAGATTTGATGAATGTGAAAATTCCTGAAAATGATTGGCTGGCCTTGGCTTCCCCAAATTCTAGATCCCGAACCTCCCAGATGTTACAATTCAGAAGGTTTACAGACTCTGTGCATCACCAGAAAGATAAAAACTACAGTTTGTGGACTATGTCTTTCTCCCTTTGGTGACTGCTTTACTTCTTTCAAGAAAACTTGAAGGCTGGAAGAAATTTTGAGATATACCCTGAAATCAGGGGGAAACCGAAAAAAATCCCAGGGTTGTTACTTAAGTCCTCTTCGTTTTGTTTTTCACTGGTGGGCAATTACTAAAGAGGCCACGAAGGACAAGGAGAACTGGGAGGCCGTGGCCCTGGATTTCTCGGATTGACCCTTGATACACTTTCAAGGAAGTCCGTGAAGAGTTTAGATTTTGAAGGTGCCCTTTCCTTTATTTATTAAAACAAGGGGGGGGGGTGGGTGGTGGCTTGTGCCTGAAAGACAGAAACTCCCAAAGTGAAGTGTACAAAAACAACGTCACCACTCACTCGTTCATGCGATCCGCTAAGTCGTCTAAGCCATGTGACCTGGCAAGCGCCACGGCCAATTCACCGTTCTGATTGGGCAACCTCAGGGCGATGTCACTGCCGGCCTTATCCAGTAGGTGCTCCGCGAATAGAGGCAGACCAAGACGGGTGGCAAAATGAAGAAGTGTTTCTCTCGGGGGTGGATCTGCAGTGACAAAGAATAAATTTAGCCCAGTTTGATTAAATTCTTGTGTGTTAAGGGAGTAGACAGGGAACAATTCATTACTGGGAGGGATGATGAAGAAGCTCGGAAATCCCTAGGGTAACTCATCTTCCTCATACATAAACATGAAAATAAATACATTACAAAATAAATATCATTCAATATGAGTGCTGTATTCATTAACACAAATACATTCACTTACAGTTACACCCTACGAGTATCACACAGCTATAGAGCAATTTAATTTACATCTAAAGTGTGTCATTTCAATATCATGTTATTCATGAACACTCCCCCCCCCCCGACCCCCACCTCAAAGAAAGAAAGAAAAAACGCTTAAGACCATAATCCTGATAGCGTGTACACCACGCAACTCCAGTCCATCTACATGACATATGAAACACCCAAGATGCAAGACATTAATCCACCCTGGTCTATTTCCAGTAGCTTTTATTACTGAAAGAGAACCTCCTTGCCACTAGACACGCTAACCGAACCACTACACGCCACATGCGTAATATCACGCCAGCCTAATCCTGCCCAGCCTTTCTCAGTGTTGCAATGTGTGCCCAATGGTTGCTGGCATAGATCCAACCCCCACCCCCCCCCCCCCCTCCAAAAAAAAAAATTCCTAGAGTAACCCAGCGGCCCTGTCAAACAAAGAAGAATCGGAGTGCATTCTGGCTCCCAATGCCGCAAAGATAAGCAACTGTCAGAAACAATTACGGCTAACAGTGTCATACTACTGATATTCTCCTTGGTTGTTTACCCTCAAAGATAGCAATATGTAGAATACAGGTCTCCTTTTCCTGTGACTTGGAGAGTTGGATGTATCATGAAAGAATACAAGGGGAACTATTTGAGTTGACACTTCTAAACGAGGGCGGTAGAAACCAGACAAGGTTTATAATTGTAAACACTGGACGATTACAAAATCAGTTACTTTGGAGGAAAAATTCATGACAAAGTTTGCTGCATAGGTCTGACACTCAAAGGCAAGATGGATACTACAGGAACCAGACCACGGCTAAAGAGTTTCTGACACTGGGTTAAAGGTACCGAGGAAACGAACAGCTATTCAATTTTAGTTTTGTCAAAAAAGGGGGAACAATTGTCATAAACAATTTTGAAATGTAGCTATTTATTTAAAGTTTTATTATTTTTGGTTAATGGCAATTACACTTCATGAGTGAAAATTTAAAAGTTGAAGATAGTGCAGGCCTACCAGTTTTTAAGGAAGTAAAAACTAACAGAAGCAGTTCAAAGATAAAACTTGGAAATGTCAATTTACAGGTTGCAGAGACCATAGAAAAAGCCTGTGGCAGAGTCGTACCCAGAAAGTTTCTAAGAGTGGGCGGCAAAAATACTGCGTTTGATCATAGAGAAAAGAGTCTTTTCTCTATGGTTTGATGGGGGTGATCAAGAAAAAACAAAATAATAACACCAACATACACGTAGAGCAGGCTTTTGTGATGTCGACATTCCCACCCCTTAAATACTTTCAACATTTCTTTTAGTAACTTTAACCTTCCCCCCCCCCTTTTTTTTGTTTTTAAATCAGCAGGCTATTGGGTGAAATTCTTGAGCCCAGAGAACCCCTTGCAAGTGGCGCTGGTGAAATGACATACAACTTGTAATTACCACCATCCGAATAGTTTTGGTTTTTTTAAATTGACAAAAATAGAAGTACGGTGTTTATCGGTTTGAAATGGCACAAAATTCAAAGAAATCAACAAATCTGCAGAAAAGTTGCATGCCAGCTGGGTTCAATTTCCTATAAATCTTATAGGCACAACAACCTGCTAAGGAAATTATTGCTGAGAAGAAACAGGTTACCAGCCAAACATTTGTGTTGTTGCAAATGGTGCCCTGCTAACTTTTAGCAAAGAAATTTACTAAGCAGTGCTTTCCGCTTAACAGCTTTTTGAAATGTATTTAGCTTCAATTTCCAATTTCAAACTCAAAATATCACAATGGAAAACACAGAATTGCAGTAGGAAAAAAAATAAATTCAAAGGTGATGCAAAACATAGATACTGGGTATCTAATTTTAAGTACAAATATACGTACAAAATTCTGCCGATTCATACAATGAATACATGTACCTTACCTCGATCTGCACGACAGGCAACTTACAAATAAACGCCAGTTCATTCAGCAAGCACACAACAATGCTCAATAACTAACCTTTACTCATGAACACGTACACAACAGAAAATAAACAAGTAAAATGTTGACCCCCTGTGCAAAGAGTGCAGCCAACATTCATAAATCATACAGGACGACAATTTACGTTTAAACATTGGAGCCCACTGCTGTTTATAAGTTCCAGTTACCGGTACATGTACACATGCAGTCATTCTGCAGGGTGTACACATGTACGTGGGGACAGTTGGTGTAACCCAGCATGCCAAAGCAAATCCCCGTTTTAGATTTTCCACCTGGGTACACCCAGAATTCACCCTTGCTTTTGAATTTGAAAGTGAATCACATACACTTGGGCTGAAACTATTTCTTTCCTTTCAATCATCAACAATTGTACATAAGATCTCTTTGGAGCCTAACAACTAGGGTTGTTGTCGTATCTGATATGGAACACAGTTCCTGCCATTCTGGTTGTATTTAAATACACTCTAAATGCTATGTAAGTTACTGGAGCGGAATTTATGAATTGGTCTATTGACAAGTAGCTACCGTAGGTCTCCACAATTTGCAAAAAAATCCCATGCAGAAGTAGAAAATCAGTAGACTGTGAAACTAACACTGTGAAAATACTTAAATTTTAAGAGTTTTAGGGCCAAAAAGGAAAACTGACTGGGTATACATGTAGTCCTACATATAAATCACTTTTTGGATGAACAAAGAAAAATTGACTAGATGTGAACACTACGATTGCCAGAATTATGTGCCGGTGTTCAGTGTTCGATGCTCTACCAACTGAGGTACATGTATCTAGCCCTATGTAATATGTTGGCGTTCTCAATAATTTGTCAATAACTTTGATGTTGTTCATGAAGACATTTTGTAAAAAAGTGGAGCTACATCCAGAGGATTGTCAATATCTTTGTTCAGGAGGAGGGGGAGAGTTATTTAATCTTATAAAATACTTTTTATGAAATTATTAACATTGTGTAATTTTCTGTCCTGTACACACTTTTCCCAGTATGTACATAGGCCTAATCTCTTCCCAGAAAAAACAAACAATTTGTTAAAACATGAAATAGCGTGTAACACCCAATGACCTTCATGTAGCTTGACACCTAAAAAAAAACCCAACAATTTAATAGGAACAACTGAAGCAATGCCTGAGTGTAGGCTTATGATGAACCCAGACAATTCTTTTGTTCATTCCATACACAATAGTGTCGCCTTCGGGATTGTTACACAATACCTCACAAACACCGACTGTAATGTATATTCAATAGGGTGTACAATCATGTTTTCTACACACGTACATGTATCATTTATTTCAACCACTATAAAAGGGCACACCAACGTCTCGGCAGAAGAAAATGCACTGACTGTTTCGGTGCTAGACACTATAGGTCAAAGGTCACATTTGTCAATAAGGTATCAATAAAACACGCTTTGGCAGCTGGACTATCGGGGCTTGAAATGAACAACTTGGGAATTGAAACCAACTTGTGTGAAAAAAACGTACAGACAGAAATGTTCAAGTACCTTGTTGATAAAGCAAAACACTTGGAATTTATGCAGTGAGGAAATGAACCTAAACATAGGGAGATTAAAAGTAGGGTCACAGACTGGTTTTGTCAACGAAATGCGGAGTTATTCAGCCAAATTATCAATAGTAGTAGTAGTAGTAGTACAATAAAGATACAAATAAAAGTCAAATGTGAAAGTTCCAGATGAATACAGTGTGTACTTGTTGTGAAAACAGCAAAAACTATCAGGGTATTTTCATCGAGAACGTTGACTCCATCCAAGTTTAGCGAGGTGACAGCGGGTACCACCCACGTCTCTGGCAGCAGCCTCCGAGAATGGACACCACGAAAATTTGAATTTTCAGTCAACCCTCAGCAATCTGAGAAACGACTCAATGAATCGTTTCTCAGATTCAAATGTTTTGGGATGAAAAATTATCCCAGCCTCATTACTTGAAAGGGAATTCTTTCTCATAATAGTTTAAACAATCAACAGCTGCAGTCCTTCGTACCAAGTAAGTTTTTAATGGTTATTAATTTTTTTGAGTATTTACCAATCTATGACTCCTTTAACTAACATCTACATGTACATGTATTTTCTTGTCTAGTTGTTATTAAATTCCACATATCTCAGTCCATTACAGTTATGATAATGACGTTATTTCCAATTCGGATGGAAAGAATGAGGTCTCATTTCCTTCCTGGAGTAAATCTTTAGTGGAAATATCCACGTCTATATCAACATTAATAATAACAACACTTCTGACTGTCTCAGGCTAAGTCATCTTTGGACGTCAACACAAAGTACTTAAAACTTCCAAATATAAAATTATAAGGGTCTATGGCAGGCTAGTGGAATAACAACTTGGAGAGGGCAAGGCCTTTTTCACTTTGCAAAAAGGCACTTCCAATGGAAAGTCTATGGGGAACTTTTGAAAGGCCAGTGAGGCCAGGACCAGGGCAACAGAGGCCATGTTCTACATGGCTTCTGTGTAAGTCCAGGCCTGCTAGGGTAGAGCTTTGCAAATTGTCAGGAAAATAATTACAATTTTTTAACCTGGGAGCTTTTGGAGTTGCAAGCAGTACTGTTACCAATCATCCAGTAAATTCCACCTGAAGTGCTTCCAACTTGACAAATTAATGATTAATGTGAATACTAACCAGGGACAAATTACACAAAGCCTGTAGGCAGATCATTTCCTGCTTACAGAGTGGCACTTAACACAGTTTTAATTTCATGAACAATGCTTACCATAAGCTAAAGCAAAAGGCACGCTACATATGTACATGTAGCTTGTCAGCAGTGCCTGTAAGCAGATGACAGGCGCAACAATGTGAACCCAATGTGAACGCACACATGCAATCTCAAATCGTAAAAGAACTACCCCTTGTACTAATTTGCTTACACACATTTATCTGCTAACCATGTATTATGGTAAGCTCACACCGCTTTATGAAATTGGCCCAAGCTGTGAGAACAACCAGCCCATCTGTTTAAAAAAATTGTCATGTAATGTACATTATAGCATCACATTTTTTTAAAACATTACCATATCAGATGTACATGATGTACTTTTGTGGTTTTCACTCTAAACACAGATAGTAAGCCATCTCCAAAACAGCAGTTATACAAAATACAGTGCAGTTATACAAAATACAGTACATGTAGTTCAACTTCAAACGCACTTTTCTCAAAACACATAATTTTGGATAAGGGAATTCATTCATCATTTCATGAAAACGGTGACGAAGTCTGAACTTTTATGTTTTGGTTTAGAAATGAACATTTTACTTTGATACGTTAAGCAAGGTTTACAACAAGTGAGTTCAAATCTATACTCGCATAACATCAGTGTCACACAAAGACACTTCTTGAGTCTTGCCAAGCACATTAGTACAAGGTAGGCAAAAAGCCCCAATTTACCATAATTTTGACCGCTTTCAAAAGCGAATTTCCTTACAATTGTATCTTTTTTTGACTGCCTGTATGTTGTTTTCTTGTATCAGTGGCCAAATAAATATTAATAATAATAATAAAAAACTATTTGTTTTACTAATCACATCACCCAAATTTGGTTACCACATGCCCTCATGTGATCAAAAATACCGCAAATTGACCCAATTCACTTGCTGCCATCACCCACATTAGGCGAAATTTGCGTAGTGAAAACTGTATACCATATCTTTACGACCCTTTACGAAACCACGGCTTTAAGTTCCGGTTGATCATCACCAAATGCAGCCGATGCCATTGTGTGCACAACACCCATTAATGAGTTTCTCATAATACACACAGTACCAGTCAGTGCTTCTGTCTCCCATTCACACCTCTCGGATCGCCAATTCACACATTGGCTCCTCAGATGTAATTTGCAGCATCAATATTACCGTACTTCTCTAAGAATGGACGCACCGGTACATGACATGTCACAGCACTTTTACCCTTCGGGTGGGGAGGAATTTGAAAATTACCTGATAAGACAGGGAATCTCAGGGAATCTCAGGGAATCATTGTATTTTTAGTTGAAAATCATAAATGTTCATTGTACACTGCTTGCTTGAATGATCCCACAATCCTCCCTCAAAAAAATACATGTTTTGGGGGGAAAAAATTAAACTATTTTATCTTTTTACTTATCTAATTATATATGTATTCATTTATTACCGTCCATTAGCAAAATTAGCGCTTGTGACAGGATGAATAGCAAGCAAACAAGAAGATTTGTTCAGTTTTAGATGTGGGAGGAAAACCTGCAAGGGGAAAACCCACGCATACTGTACAACTTTCCTTTTTCTTTGTAATGAAAAGTAAGTCTTTGTGGAAACTGGAAAAGTAGCTCGTGTCTTCTGGCCAGAAATGTCATCTTTGAGAGGGCAAGGACCTTCTCATTTTGTAAAGCGCACTACCATAGGAAAATCTTAGTCTATGGGAAACTTTTGAAGGGGCGCCAAGGCCAAGACCAGAGAAATGGAGGGCCTGGCCTCCTTGTAATTCCAGGCCTGTTTCTTGCCCTATTATTGTCTGTTTACAGGGGTCCTGAGGGGACTTTGACAAACTCTCCAAAAGTATGAGACACCTTGTCAATTTAGTCTCTAGTTTACATGTAGATACAACATTTCTCTTAACCTCCTCTGTTTGCATTGTAAATTGTTGTTTTAGTCATGAACATGAGCCAAAAGATTATGCATTGAGGGGGGGGGGGGGGGGGGCGTCAAACCTTCCCTTTAAAATACTCTTGGACCAACAAAAAGAGCAAACTGTTAATGTGACATTACCCCACACTTCAGTATCCCTATTTCATGAGGGCAAATGAAGCAAATGTACGGCCGCTTCTCTTTGGCAGCATTGACGTGCCTCTTCTTTTTTTTCTCTCTCTCTCTCTCTCTCTTTCCGTCACTGCTCAGGCGAATCAATAAAATCACTTAACTGTTACGTGCCACGGAATGACTGCCAGGGATGAGAGGGGGTGTCTGACAGCAGCTAAATAGTAAACCAGCAATTAATTCCACAACACTACCCAACCAGAGCCCGATTCAAATGCAATTTCTAAAACGTGAAAGTGACAGATTGACTGTATTATACAATGGATGTGAGTTATAGGACAATGGGGCAGAGTTTAAACATGCCATATGTATCCCAGCAAATAACCCAATACTAAAAAATACACAGCAATTTTAAGATTGAATACTGTGGGTGCAAAAAAGGGGGGCATTCATTTGCCGGTATGATGATTTCCAAATAATGCCTCAATGAACTTTGATATGAATACCTTTAGGGGATTGCACTTTATGATCTCTGCAAAGGGAAGCCAATCGAATCATTTATTATATTTTTTTTTCCCCCCTTCTTCTCTGTTTAACACTTCACATTCTCAGACTGGAAAGGAAACACTACTCAGACCGTCTGCAAGATGGAGAAGCATCATCAACGAGGGACTCATCATTCTTCAAGGTATTTGCCACCAGCGAGTCAAAAGCTTCCAGGAAGATCTTGTCAAACTTTCACAAAAAGCCATCCAAAGCGAAACTCCAACTGTCTGTGAGAATATTTCCTTGGGGGCAAGGAAAAATGATCCATGTTGATTTTGTTGAAGTTCAAGGGCATCTTGATTGTGATTTTCAATTGATGGGGGAACTTTATTACAAAACCAGCCACAAGAAAATGAAATCAGACACACACCTGTCCTTCTCTCCTATGCATTTACAGTAACCAGAAGTTTAAATCGTTCACAATGCTGGAATTAAAGTTCAACAAATCTTCACTTCATCCTGCAAATGAAGTCTGTATTTCAGTATGAAATTACCCTACACTTAAATACCCTGCAACGATATGTATCAAGCACTGTATACTTGTATACTTGGGATTCGGGAGCCCACAACCTTTGCCATCCTAAAGCAAATACCATAAGATTTGAAAGTTTACATCAAGTCCATGGAAAATAATCTCACTTGTGGTGATTCTGAGAATACCTGGTGGCGGATCAACTCAATATTGCAGTACCGTCTGATCGATTAAGTCTCAAAAAACTGATCACACACTTCCATTACCAATCTACGACTTACCGGTCATTCACAGTAAATTGTATCAATCCCAACTCCGGCTGACACTGAACTTCTTACAAATATACGACCCTCAAAAGCATACAAATAATTTGTGGCACGCAATACAAACTTCTCATATGAACTTCAGTCACCATAACAACTTTCTTAAGTTCACTGAAAATATTTGTAGTCTCATCACTATTGGGTTTATCCATGATAGTCTTGACCTTGTGACTATCACAAACTTCAGCTTTATGAAAATTAATAGACGGAAAATGACTAGAGGGATAGACTGCTGCTGAGTTTCTAGGAATCCTCTACCGGTAGACAAGGCCATTGACTCCCATATGAAAACCCACCACCGTGGTTATGCCATGTTCCCTACTATTACAAAGATTATCAAATTGGCAGCTCAGGTCAGCCTCAGGTCAAACCATGAATAATGGAAGGGTTTTTTCTTCTTAATTCTGTGGGATTATTTTTTTCTTTTTTTTGTCTTGGTTGCAACGGATGGGATTTGCTCAGTGCGGTTACAGCATCAAGTACTGGTCATATTATCACAGCATGGTGTGGTGGATTCCAAATACTCAGGACAGTGCAGATTCAGTCATGATTAAAGGATTTTGTGCTTGTCCAGCACTCTTGCCAGGAAAAAACTTTGTTTTTGTTCTGATATTTCTATTTTTTCCAGAAAATATGCTTAGCAAGTGCTTGCATCTTTTTCTGCTAAGCAAAAAGTAACAGTGAACCAGTCACTTACAACACACATTACAGTGTATTTTGGCTGGTAACCTGTTTTTGCTAAGCAATTTTTGTGCTACCTCATTTATAAAAACATCTTTTATGATAAAATTGGGCCTCACAGAGATTGTTTGTAAGAATGGCATTTTTCTTTGGCAAGTTCAGGGCCAGACCAGACATGGGCCAAGCCAGGCCAGCCCAGTATTTCTCCACTGTGGTCTTGTGTACATAATATGGGTGAGGGTCACACTGAGGGCATGGTCCAGGCACAGGGCAGTGTAATTTATGAGCATGTAAAAATATATCCAAATCTGTACTGTCAACATAGAGTGGGGATTTACTTGTAATCTTATAAATCATACATCCATTTCACCTACAAATCAATCTAGGTGAAAGTTTGATGACTATACAAAATGTACACTAATTTCCTGGAAATCGCTTTGGTAAATTGCACCTACTACTTTCGCAAAACAAAAGGGTTAATAAAGTACATGATGAAACAAACATTTTTGATTTTGCATGCCTTTCAGTTGTTGAGTAAGAGTTGTTTTTTTTCAATTTTTTTTTTTTTCAATTGTTACCTGTTGAACGTTGCGATCTTTACCTCGGAAACATTGCTAGTAGTGAACAATGTTCCTTGCAATGCAAAGTGCAATGCCAAATGTATCAGTTGCTTTTCAAAAAACATCATTTTCTACTCAATACAGTTTGAATGCTTTGCCACGCACAGTTGCTGAATAAAGTTGTTTCCTAGCTTGGAAATCATTTTTCGATGAAAGAGACCATTTTAAAAGGGAAGGGCATGACAAACATTATCTACATTTTTCTTATTTCACTTGTACATCACAAACAAAACTTTACAATTGGTGTATACGGTAACAAATCCTGTATGAACCATTTCCAAAGAAAATGACCAGCTTTTGTTTGTGGAATACAGGAAGTCAGTAAGAGATTTCCACTTCCCTGTTTTACATGTCATACAAAAACCCTTTTGTATGACCTAGTTTTTTAAAAATTTAACCATGCATGAACAAGAAAAAAACAATAAAAAGCAATTCATGTATTCAAGACTGATGTTTAGTTTGCACCGTTCATGCCCGAAACCATCCCAACAATGTGTCCACGGCCTACGTCCTAAACCATGACTTTTGGTACTATTTACCATGCATTTTTGTCCAATAGACCTTATGCATTGACGTCATCAAGCCGCCATCTTAGAGGTAAACTGATGATGAAACAATGGAAACGCGCTGATTTGTACGTGTGGCGCACAGGACTGGCCAATGAACATCTTCCTTTTGACCTCTAGGCGAGGGCGCCCTACTCAAATGACGTCACATGCATAAGGTCTATACACAGCAATTCTATAACAATCTTGTACAGTTTTTTTATTTTCATAGTTTTATCCTCCAATCAAAATAATGACAAAGACCTAACTGGATGTTATATCAAACAAATAATGAGTGTTTCACATTGGTGCCCTTTCAAAGGCATTCCCACTTTAATGGAGTCGGTTTCGCCTGATTGAATGGAGCATTGCATATTTCAACTCATAAAAATATATTCACACCATTGCAGTCATAAACATTTAATACTTGTGTACTGTATAGTTATATTGTAGTTTTCATGATCTGTATCATACAAAATTGTAACTAGTAAAAAGTATGCAAATTAAGCCCAGCAGCCCTACAGGATTGAAGCAAGCCAAACTTGATCATATCAAGAGCGTGTAAAATTAAATTCTGATAAGCCTCAAATATAAACAAAGGATAATCCCCTTCATCTTTAATCCCCTCTGAGTGAAAGTTCAATCTTCTGTAATGGTGTTTCTTAATAAAATCTCGGGGGGGGGGGGAAATTCCACACTCTGAAGAAAACAATTACAGAGTTTTAGGTTAAGACCATTACTCAAAGTGATCTCTTCTAGGAAGAAGGGGGTGGTTCTGAGAAGAACCTACATGCACCTGTAACGTGAAGGAAGCCTAAAGAGAGGCTCATGTTCCGAAGATAGAGTCATCATAAAAGTGGGTGGAAAAATTACAAGTCTCTAACCTCACGTTAAAATGGTGTAAATTGTCATTCTATTTGATATCATCCACAACAAATGGGTTTGTACATTCCAAAGAGGACTTTTTGCGCCAGTTAAAAGGTCAAAATCAATCCTGTTTTGATTGAATATAGTCAAAATTCAGGAGTGAATTTAAGAATCCTCATAGTTGAAATGTGACATCAAACATTTTGGATTTCTTCAAAAATTGCACTTGAAGGATATCAAACATCGTGGGATTTTACACCGTTTTACTGTGAGGTTAGAAAGTTAAATTTTTTCCCATAGTGCATCTGCATCCGATATCCAACTTTAGCCTTTTAGCCTTGTTGGATAACTGGACATGGGACACAGAAGCACTATATCACTCCATCATCCTAAATGTACCTCAGGGAACGATTTCGTCCAGCAAGTTTGCATAGCGAAATATTTAGACTGAACAAGTTTTGTGCACACTGAATGCTACAATTGAGTGGCAAGTGATAATTGTTGAGTAGCAACTGATACATTTTTTTGAGCATTTTGCTGTGCTATACAAAGGAAATTGTTCACTGTACCTCTATAGAAGCATGGAGGTAGAGAGAGTAGCAACTAGCAACTAAATATTTATCAACACTTGAAATGAAATATTTATAATAAAAACACAAAGCTTGTATTTACTGCTGAATACATCATGATTTAGAGCAAATAACTGGTTCACAATTTTGAGTTTGTCCTCATTGTGTGTTTACGTAATCATTGATGTTACATTGATGTTACATTACTTGTAGGTTTCCAACTCAGTACTTCCTCAACCCAGTTATAAAAATGTCGGGGGGTCTCCACCCAACAAGCTTGCTTTTAGGAGACTCCCACCACTTAATCATACATTGTATCTAAAGTAGCGTATGTGTATTTTTGTTTAAGCAAACTGATTGAGTGGAAATAAACTGAACTGAAACTGAAACTGAGTTGCCATAAATCAACAGTAACCATGGCAACTAGTAACCCCTCAAAACAAAATATTCCTAAATCTACAATTCGAGATTTTATAATCGAAAAAGAAGACCCCTACTACGCATTTCTATATGGACTTGTAGCGCGATATAATTTGATACACAGTATCATTTCAAATCCCACCTGCCAACTACTGACAAAAAGACACGCATGATGAGTTTTTTGTTCACATGAATTATGTGGAGGCTCCACAATGGCTAACCCTGGGGACCTGGGTAGACACAATGGGATCCCACCAGTCACATAGGGGTAACATGTGTTGCCTCCAGCTGTAACAACCCAACATAATATGTGTAGGCCTCGAGCTATCCCATGGCACCCACAGCAATTGCCAATGGTGCCCTGTGCTTTTGCTGTGGTGACCTGTGCTTTTGCTGTGGTGACCTCTGCAAAGTTCAAATACAAGTTTACATTTTCCTCATAGAAGTGCTATATCACTCCATCACTACCAAACTAGCCCAGGAAGCACAAAATCAGCCGTTAAGCAGCTCTATGAAATTGTGCCCAGATATTCAGTTGAATAAACCTCTGATGTGAGGCTGTATACAAATTAGCGGCTAAGGCTATGGCTAAGGCTGTTGCTAAGGATGTCCTTTACTTTAATACGCGATGAAATGGCAGTCCAGTCGTAGCCGTAGCCGTAGCCGCCAATTTTGACAAAGTCTTAATTCCCATCAATTTGAGAGTACCAGACTAACCTGGCTATCACACAATATCAACAACAAGAAGCCAGGGCTTTCTGCCTTTTCCAACTTTGTCTACCTTATTTTTTTATATTATTATCATTTTTTTGTTTGCAAGTCGGTCACAACGGGGAGCGCAACTCACATAAATGTCAGCCAATTTAAAGAATTTCCAGTCATGCGATGCACAAACATAGCGTAGCGCTTTACATGCCTTGATCATGTGGATCTGTGGTAATGAGTCAGGATACAGTGACCTACATCTTGTGGCAGACAACGCTCAAGGCCAAGTAGATGACAAGAGGACTGGCAACATGCCGCTGAATACAACAACTGGAAATAAGACTACACCATGGGGAGGGGTTGCTTTATGAAACCTCGGGGCACAGATTCAGGCCTGCTCATCTAGTGAGTGACAAATAAATGGGGAAACATGACAGGAAATCAAGTCAAAAGATGCATTTATTTCCCGGTGTAAAAACCTCCATGTTTTGTCGGAATGATGGCATGAGTGCCCAGAGCAGAAGTTGAACAGTGTGCTTGATTGTGTTTCTTAAGCTGGATGCGTAATGCATCTTACGTCCATCTACATGTACAGTGACAATGTTCTGCTCTGGGGCAAAGTTTTTGCCTGACAATTTTCTGCTAAGCACAAATGAGCATGATACCAGTCACAGGTGCTACATTAGCCATGGTGTTTTGGCTGGTAACCTTTGTCTGGTAAGCATAATTCTATAGCACTTGGCCCTGGACTTGGTAGAATTTAATGGCTTTCAGATGAAGATGCAAATATGGCAACCTCCATCGTGCAAACGTAATGATACAAGCTATGCTGGTTACTCATCACATCCGAACACCATCAAGGAAGACAGTCACTGCCCTTATGCCCTTATCATACCATGGTGTCCCTGAATTGATGTACAAGAGTTTTTCCAACCCACCAAACTCTTACCTTTGACACAATAAAAAAACTGCCATGGGCAAGCCCCCCCCCCCCCCATGTGATTGTTTGCAGAGCTCCTTATCAATGCAGCTAGTACTAAATGTAAAGTCAGATGTAAATATACTTCACTGAATTGTCCACGAGAAGAATGACAGACAGCACCTTGAATGACGGACTTAATCCATATTGCATGAAACATTGAGTTGTTACTGGACCATTTCCTTCATGAAAACACCACTTAAAAGCCGATAGTAAACTGTGGCTTGGGGATTTGGTCAGATAATAGATACCTAATACTGTGTGATCCTTGCATCCTGAGCTGGTCTCAAAAAAGTAAGAAATATCTTGGATTGAAAGCTAAACATTTACAGAAATTTTCACAACCCCAAAATTTCAACTCATTGATCGGATCTTTCTGATGAAGATTAAAACCCTGAAAATTCCACAACTTTCTAAGGAGTCTCCTACACTGACACACCCAAGATCCCTGCATCCCACGCTGGTCTCAAACAGCTTCAAAACAGCTCAAGTTGTTCTCCTATAGCAACGAAAGAGGAGCAGCTTGACACTGCACCGTGATCGTAATCCAGACAGGCTCTTTTTGACCCTTTTAGTCCTACACACGGTGGCTCCCGTGTAATGCACAGCGTTTGACACATTGCCATGAATTATTGTGTTACTGATAAGGTGGGCGGTAATTGCGTTTGAGCAAGATGGATACAATCAAATGATATTCATATTTCTTTTGATGACAGAGTTACAGACCGAGTACAGAGTTTGTAATTACTGAGAGAAAGGTTGATACATATGTTTCATTCTGAAAACTCACAAATTATAAAGTTCCTAGTGATTTAATTTCAATCCCATATTTTTAGTACTGATTTTTTGAGGCAGCGCATCAAAAATTTCATAAAAAAATAATGGAGGAGTTGTATCGTAAACTATGGAAATATGACCTACATGTACATACAGTGTATTTCTCTTTTGATTCACAAAAGAAAATTAATAACGCTGTTATAACAATAATAATGAGTTCTTTTTAAAGCACACATTATTTTGCTATCCTTGGTCTAAAACAATAACATATTAATTTGGTTGTATGTGTTTGTGTATCCAACCCCAAGAGGAAACTTATACTAATTTACAGAGAACACAGCAACTTAGGGACATGGAAACCATAACTGGCCATTTTACATGTAAGTGCACATAAATTCAAACTGTTGACAATTGAACCAGCTTCAACCAAGTTTAATATGATCGGAGGGGGTTTGGGATGAGAATGGGGATGGGGGAGAAGAGGGTTGCTGCAGGGTTTCGTCCGAGGGTGGGGGTGGGGAGGGAATTGGAGGGGTCCAGAATGAGAATGAGGGTCGGGGTGGGGGTTGGGGCTGGGGTTTTAGGTGGAGGTGGGGGTGGGAAGGGTTGAGGCGGGGTTTCAGATGTCAATCATCACTAACCTTGCTCCAGTCTGGACGTATCTTCCACCAGCCGCCAACTCGGTGACAATACAAGGTGCTCAAAGGCTGTCGTGAGACGCTCATCCAGCGTGGACATGTCCTCTCTCCACAAGTCAAAGCGGTCCGACTTGATGGAGGAGGGGTTCTCCAGAGCAGTTATGTCTGAGACACTGGAGGCTAGGAACTGGGCTAGGTAGAAGGTGGAATCTTGGACAAAGGTCAGGGTGCCTTCTGAAACGAGGTGTGGATTGCCACCTTCCGATGCATACACAGAGAGATGGACAGACTCGAAGCTGTCGTGTCCTGCAAGACAAATACAGTCACAGTAAGACCAAACTTGTTCCCCAAAAACATCAAGATTTGTGTGTTTATGCTTGTTACCTAGCAATGTTTAATTCCTCACATAATCTTCCTCTAAACGTAAAATGGGAAAAAACCTAAAACATATGAAGTACTTTCACGAGGAGAGCTCATGAAAAAGTTCATTCGTAACTGAGGTGAAACAATTATGATTTGAGATTAGATTCAGAGATTCAACTGATCTGAGCGAGAATGAGAGGGCATCTTGGTTGCATTCGAACGCTCTGGAGCTGCATGTTTAGGTATTCTAGAAAGTGAATTGTGCAGAAGTACCCTGTTAAGAATCTCCCCATTCTGTAGGTTCTGAAAAGAACCCCAGGTTGCAGTTTTGATGTAGAAAGTTGTTTCCTACAATGCAAAGCTTCAAATCCAACAATAGTTGTTTTGGGAGTAGCATTCTGCACTAATGTTAAAAATGGAACCTTAGAACCTGGATCTCTGGCAAGTGTCCAAATTCACTAATGTATGTACACGTCCAAGCTTTATATTTACTCGCGTGTACTAAATGTACTACTGCGGTCTAGCACGTCGTTACAATGCTTGTCTGACATACGGGTATTTTACCAAAAGTGACGTCATTAGTGCAGAGTGCTGTTCCCAGTATAAAACTTAATGACAAATACCGCAAGTCAACCACATGAAGATAAACATTCATCTTTACTGGCTAAAACATTTTTTAACACATCATTTAGGTGGGCCTAATAACTAATTTAAAAGTGACACATCCGGAAAGAGTTGTAGATTGTGTTCATTGCCCTACAGTCTTTGGTTTGAATGGGGTCAAGTAAACACAAACCTTCTTCCTGCTTCAAAAACCTCTAACAACATTGGAAATGACAATCGGGGAAAATGTAATGACCAGGCAAAACACTGCTTCCCACAAAAGCATGCCCTCAACGGAATGGGTTTCGGTACCGCTAGCGCCAACAAAAACAATACAATTGCCTACATTTAGCAGTGAGTTCGTTGGGGCATCATCTGCCACAAGCATTACATGCAACAGACATGGTAACCCAGCCGACAATCAGCTGTACATGTAGCTCGCATTTCTTTTGCATAAAATACCCAAGGGGGAGACGCTGGGCGATGATCGTTCTTCCTTATCCAACCCCTCTAGCAGCATGAGAGCAAGACCATTCCAGGTAATACTCCCACCCACTCAGATTCAAGACGCCCCGGCCTCCTCGATGTCCATGATCAAGTTAAACTCAAAGGAACTTGGAAGTTGCCCCCTCACTCTGTCGCCCCTACACAGTCTCTCTTACTCCCATGGTGTAATGCCCTCGTGGTCTCTGAACAGAGTAAATCACCACAGGGTAGCAGACTGAGTGGCCTTCCAGAAACCAAGTGGAAATATTCTTCATGTACAGCTTCCCAGCAGGGCCAAATTTTACGGCTTGGCATAAAGTAAGCACAAAGTCTGCTCTTATATACTCTGTGCACACATTTCATGGGCATACAAAAGACTGGAATCTCCTGCCACAGCGTATAATAAACTCTCCTTCACACCTGGTTTTGAAATCATTACTTGAAAATATTCAAATGCTCGACCACCCTCATAAAACCTCCTAGTTATTTTACCTCGTGGAAGAGTTCTAGAGGAATTCAACCAAGTACTAAGCACCAAGTACAAACGGTTTCAGCTTGAGAATAATATGTGTGACTAAGATCAAGTCGCCACGAGACAGCTCTGTGGTAGGGAAACATATTCTAACTTCTAAGGCAATCCTTACAATCATAAAAGGTGATTATCCAACCAACAATGCTGTGCCATGTGATGGGACAACCGCTTAGCAGAAAACAAATGATATGCTTAGCAAAAACTTACTTGTAAGAAATCTACACTTTATCGTATTGACACTGGCATACATTTTGTCTGTACTTAGTATCTTGGTGCTGCAAGCAGCTCGATGATATTGAACCCGGATGACTACAGTACCGACTTACCCGGAATGATCGCTTGAATGGTATGGTAGTTCAGTCGTCGAGCCAGCGTTACATGACGTGACTTGGATCCCTGAAATACAAGGAATATCTCGGCATCCATGCCAGGGAGGTCACTTGTCTCCGAAAATACAACCACGATCTGACCACCACCCTAGGAGTTAAATAGTGAACGAAATGTGAGGATAACAGAACTTGAAATTAAAAAGTACATGCAGCAATTTAAATCAAAGTGTAAAATGTAACAAATAAATAGTTCCTCTTTAGTATAATATATGGCAACAAGTTTACCTGTTTGACAAAACAGTTGGTTGAGCATCGACATGTGAACCTGGAGGTCGCAGGTTCAAATCCCACTCTAGTCAATTTTTCTTTGTAACCCCAAAATGAAACTTTTGGGGAGCTAACACAACATTGACATAAGACTTATTCTCACAGTTTTCAAACAATTTAAAGGCTACTATAAAACTAAAAGTTTCATAAAGAAACATACCTGGACAGTGTTTAATAAGCCAATTAGGAACTTCAGAATTTCAAGCATTTAGTGAAATCACCGTCTCCATGGCAAAATAGTTTAGCATGTCTAGCCAGAGACAAGAATGGCCATAAACTTGCAAAGAGATGTTGAATGTCTGACATACATGTATTTTCGAGGAAGAGTTGACATGTGTACTCATTTCAACCAGATCAAGAAATCTATCCGGCAAAGAATTTACATCTCCAACAAAACAGCATCTCAAGCCTTCACGTTATTTTGTACATTTGAATCGTAATTTTACTTTACTTTGAAAGGCCAATTTAACAAGACTTGATTCAATCAAGCCTGATACACTTCAGAGAGGCAAAGGAGCAATCGCCTTCATGCCCTTAGTCATTGTCTTGACCCCATTGAAATGTTCCAACAGAAAACGTGACGCACTCATCCTTACAAAATACTTTTCATGGGTGAAAATGATATGATGGCAGCTATTTTAATTGCCCAATACCCCAATACACTCTCTACAAGTGATCTTGTGTATTCTGCCATGTACAGCAGAAAACCTACACTATTGTGTAGAAAATGTTCTTTTCTTTTTCTTTTTTCACACCCAACTTCAAAACTAACTTTAAAGAATTTGTAAACTTCAGAAATGAGAATTCAAACCCTAAAAAAAAACATATTCCAGCCCTGGAATTACCTGATGGTCACAGAGACCATGGCCTCCCTTGCCCTGGGCTTAGCCTTGGTGCCCTTTCAAAGAAATTCCCACTTTTGCAATGGAAGTGCCCTTTGCAAAATGTAAGATGGCCTTGGCCGCTCAAAGATGAAATTTCAGGTTAAAACAATTACTAAATAGGCATACATATAATCTTATTTCAAGAGGAAAAAGTACATGTATATCACTACTACACATCTCGTCAACAACACCAATCCTTTACAAATGACTTCAAGATCAATGTCATAAAGTTAACATGCCACACGATTTCTCCTTGAAATTGCGCACATTTCATACCCCAAAATACACAGCGTGTTAATTATCAGATGCACATGTGCTCGCTCATTTACTGTTAACATTTTAAGATCTCCTTGCAGTGCATTTCTTCTTCATTCTTTCCCTTCTTTCTTTTTTTTAGGGGGGGGGGGGGGGCTACTAGGTAGGCGAGGGACTCTAAATGTCACACCTGTACATTGCTTGACAGGTGCCGTGATTTGTCAACAGCTAAAAAAAGTATTCTGTCATCAAAATATCAAACATGACAGCTATAAAGAACTGCTAGAATAAAATACTTCATTCGGTTCACTGCCCACGCGAACTGTTTAAACAGACATGGCTAGAGGTGGCTCTACAGCAAGTGAGCAACATCGGTAGTTGTCAAAGACCAGAATTCACACATAAAATGTGACCCAACGTATACATGAAATACCAAACCTATGAAGATTTGAGCTCAATCAGTCATCAGAGTAAGGAGAAAATAGTGAGAAAAAAACCTCAAAAAACCAACAATGAGTTTTGTACTTGTGAGATAACAGTTAATTGTATTACTTATCTCTAAAAAACTACAGCATTTCAAGCAAAAATATTTCAGCTAAAGTTTGCACCATGACCATTTTTGTACCATGTAAGTTATATGCATCCCTGTGACCATTTATATTTTCAATTTTTACCAATGTTGTGCACACCCTTGAACACCGGTGAACACTTTCGGTCGGCTATTTCTCAATGTTTGCGAATTCAATCATACTTCAGAGTACGAGCACCAGATGTCTTTGGAAATGTTATTACATCTTTGTTTATTTATATCAATGTGTCTGATCTCTCGTAATTATCGTTCAGCTGTTGGCGGTATTGACCGCGAGCAATGCTAATTTATATTAAACTGTATATTTGAAATGGCATTTATTTTCTCTCGTCAGGAAGCTCAACGTGGAATATGGACTGGAAACGGAATCAACATGACAAAGGTCATTCTGATATTTGTGTGCACATATTATATGCACATTTTGCAAAAAAAAACTTGACATGGTTCCACTTGCAATTCTTTTTTTTTTTGCTTTATTAATCTTTTGTAAAAAAACTCATTTTTTTTGTTTAATTCCTTTTTAACTAAAATAACATAAACTCAAGATACTCTAAATTCCGAATGAAAGTTCTTATTGGTTTGGATTAAGTATTCCAGCATGTGCTCATAGACCGTTCCGCTGGACTGCCAGAACGTTCTAGTGTATTGTTCAAAATGCTATAAATGCACACATTCACTTGTGTAAGACTGTTCCCGAAGTTTGACACAATGTCGCGGTCCAACAGAATGTTCTGGCGATCCATTGGATTGCGAGTGTATGCCTACAAGAGCATTGCTTCCCGCTGAGAATATGCCCAGCTTTTGAGATGTGCATTTCAAAATAAATGTTTTAATTAAAACTGGTCAGACTAGCCCGGTTAGGGTAATCTGTTAAAAATTTGAAAATATAGTGACTGGATAAAAGAATATGAGAAGCAACTATAAATAGTAAACTTGCTGGTACAACCATGTTTTAAATCTCTTTTGGGAGGAGTGTAAGCTCTGGAAAGAGCTGGTTTGGTCCCAACGTTTTGAACAGTACACTCTGCTTGTCTTCACATTCAGGAGAAAGATGAATAAATAATATAAAATAACACCAATACTCATTTTTCCTCTGTGTTGAGTGCAGTATATAGGCCTATAATGTATGCATCTTTGTGGGCAGCTGCACCAAGACCAGGTAGAGAGTGGTATGACACATTCAAGGTGCACATTAAATGAATAAGTTATTATTACCATAAATGCTATCACCATCCTCCTTGTCACAAATGCAATG
Source organism: Leptasterias polaris (assembly GCA_037783415.1). Taxonomy (NCBI): domain Eukaryota; kingdom Metazoa; phylum Echinodermata; class Asteroidea; order Forcipulatida; family Asteriidae; genus Leptasterias; species Leptasterias polaris. The sequence goes on from JAZGTN010000134.1 coordinate 1,242,576, forward strand.
TACCTAATTACGACCAAAATTCTGACCTTGATTTCTGTATAATTGCCAGTCCATTAGAGAGATAATCTAAATGTGGATTGCAAATTGGGATATGAAATTTGTTCCTTTGCAGACCTGCTGCTTTGTTCTTTTAAGGGCTAGGCATTTATGGGCTAGGCATTTATTTGTTTATATTATTTGTTCCTGTTATTAAAAAGGGTGCTTCTATGAGAGACGTTTAAAATCCTACTGGAACATTCCAAGGGCACCAAGGTAATAACCAGGGGGCAAGAAGGCAATTTCCACTGTTGCCTCCATGAGATATGGGGCTTGTAAATGTGTAGCTCTGATTGTAAACTTAGAACTAATAATACTTGGTTCTTATATAACGCTTTTTATCATACCCTTAGGGGCGAAACAAAGCGCTCAGTATTTTTTCCTGCAAGGTATGTGGAGCTACGTTTTTGAAGTATGAGACCCTTTTTCTTATAGCACCATGTAATGGTTTTACAAGGTGCAGTGGCGCAATATGCAGCCAATCAAACCAGGAACACCGGGGCGAACCCCCTTCTCTTTACGATAAGTGCACTGGGTCAGCAAAAACCTTCCAAAACACTGGTAAAACTTGTCAAGCAAAGACAAAAAAAAAAAAATTATATTCTTTAAACCCACCTTTTTATCAAATGAGACAATGACCAAGATTAATTTCAGTCAAATTTTAAAACTAATTTTCAGATTTGTGGAGATCACCCTCGGAGTAAACAACTTTTGTTTGTAAATCCCCCCGTCTAAAAAATGATCATCCATCTTGGTGACCATTGACATGATTCTCCTCTTATCAAGTTTTGTTGTCATTGTCATCGCTGTCAGGTTAACTCGTCAAAAGGATGGCAAAAACTTAGACACATCAATAAAACTTGATTAACTGTGCTGCTCTATTTATATGGAACCTTGGGGCTTTGAATGAAATCGAAATTACCCAAAATAGTTTATGATTTAATTAAAATGGGGACTACGACAAGAGCAACAACAGTCCTTGGGAGGTTCCAACAATTTGTCACCATCAATAACAAGAGTTAAACTATGTCTGAAAGGAGTGGCTTTGACTATGGCTGAGGCAATTAGCTGTAGTGGCTTCTAGCCATAGCCGCAGTCACCACTGAGCCGTCAGTACAGACCTAAGCCATACTTACATAGATTGGTGATTCTTGAGGTGAAAAGGCCATGTGGCAGTTGTCCCCTGAATACAAATAAAACAGAAAGAGGAACACAGATGTAGAAATTAATGTTTGAAAATTTAGGGTAAGAAATATTGAATCCTGATACAGTGGAAATGACTTAGCCTAAAAGGCTTCAGAATGTTGGAGGGGTTTTATTATGACAGGCCCAAGGGCATCAGGGTTCTCCCAAAGGTACAAGCTAACGTATCGGCCGATACACGCAAATTCAGTTGGATACCGCAAATTGCAGGCCGATACACGCACATTGCGGCCGATACACAAACTCCATGGTGCATTTAGTAGGGTAAATGCCCAGTGCCAAAGCTGGTGTAAACCAGTTCACTTCACAATGCAACAAAATCACTTGATTGCATTCTACTGCAGTTACATGTACAGGTAGCAGGGTTTTCAATTCAACTGTGCACATTTTTATGCATCTGTAGCATTTTTGATTTAGCAGGGTGCCTAGAAAACATCTCATGGTAGCTCAGGTTAATCGGCACTCAGATGCAAATACATGTAATCTCACTAAACCACATGTAATTATGTTGATTCTAAGAAAGACCTTGTGGTTTAAACTGGACTATTCAAACAGTTTTATCTCTAAAAAATATCATCAGCAGACTGCACCAGAGTCTGCAGACCACCATGATAAAAACCACAGGACACAAAGGTTGATATAAAAACTCATTTAATGATGCCTCACTATATTATAATGTTAATGTAGTGTAAAGCCCGTGTCTCCATTTGGACACAATGCATGCCCCAGTAATGCAATGCTGCAAGCACGAATTGTGTTACTTGGTTGCTATAGTAACGGGTCACAAACAGGGTCACTGCTGGGAAGAGTTTTCCCAGCAACCAAGGCTATAGTGACAATTGACAATTGGTCGATTCTCTCTACCAACAAAACCTGATATTATTCAAATCTTCAATTACCAAGTCAGGGTTTCCTTCCAATCTGGTAATTAATCTATCAGTACAAATTAGTGACTTGTGGAAATGTTAATGGAAACTATTTTGAGAATTAGCTGTTGCAAACTGTTAACCAACTAAAAGGACCTTTGGTATAAATCCAATAAATAGTTAATGGCCTGACATTTCTACCCTAGAAGAACCTTTTCCAAGGTTTTTTTCCCCCCATTTTTATTTACATGTGTACGTACAACTGTCGCTTATTGTAGTGGATGGGTGGAAAGGTTAAGTGTCAGAAAAATAAGCAAATAATAAACCAATATTTGGAAGATGATAATCAAACCACATTGCACAGAAGTTAATCATACAATAATACGTCATGTATTAAGTAAATGCCCATCTTGCTGCACCTGTGCTAGACTAGTGGACAAGTCGTTAAATGTAATAGCAAATCAGCTCTCCCACGATTCTGGTGGTACTATCTGGGAAGACCGCTCTTGCGAGAATACTGCCCTAGCGCGGGTCTGCTGCCCTCCTCCCTCCTCTCCCTCCTCTCCCTCCCCCTCCCCCTCCCCTCCCCCCCCCCCCCCCCCCCCCCAGTAAATTTTGTTTCAAGGGGGGAGCAGTCTCACGAGAACATCACCAGTGTTGCAAATTTGCGGAGAGTCGAGGTATGACTATCACCTCAACAAACATTTAACGACTTGTCCTCAAGTCTACACACCTGTGCATGATTGTACAGTACATTGTAACTGAACCAACTCTTACATTAACACAGTATGATCCATGTATTCACTTTCAAGCTGCATGTTGCAGTTCAAACATTTCCAATTGAATGTTGTCATTTGAGACGGTACGCCCTGGAAACCAGGCAACAGAATTTGACATGATCTTGTAACATGATGATGCTGCCCTTTGTTAATATGCATGCTGGGTTTCTGTTTCTTTCTTCTTCTTGTGCTTTTTTTTCCCCTACAACACTACCACACTTTCCACCATCACATAGCAGTTCCACTGTGCACTTGCTACTGTGACGACTTTATGCCTGAAAAGCTGAAATGCAACCAAAAATTCTGACTACTTCCCTATAAACCAAGTGTTCCTGCTGGCTAGTTCAATGTTGAAAAGCATTCTAATTTTATTTGATATATTAGTGAAAAAGCTGACAGACCAGTGAAATGACCAGCTAACTGGTCCTGCTGGCCAGTCACTGAAAAAGTGAAGGGCAAACCCTGTATTAATCCACTGACAAACAGTACAATACCAGCCAAGTTGGGCACGTTGAAGGGAATCTTGTTTCCTTAATAATCAAATCTTCTTGTATTTGTTGAAGTCAAACCAGACACCACTGCTTGCAATACAATTTGCAGTGCACAGGTTAGAATTTCAAGATATAATTTTCCACTTGGCAAGTTACCTTGTACATGTACGTAAACTCAACCTCACATACAACCACTTGCAGCTTGTTTGTACCAAAAAAGTGTCTATAGCCAACATTCACAAAAAAGTATAGAATTTTAGGTTATGTACCAAATTAATAATATTGGTCGTTTCTCTTGTTAGTGTCACACTATTAATCAGTGAGTCGTCCAGCTATCCAGACCAGAGAGGATTTTGGCTGGTTTTAGATCCCAAGCTCACATTGACATTGGTTGGCCAAATGCCAGTGAAATGTCTGTCTGTGAAACCTTCAAAAAATCTGCTTGACGTCCAACGGCCTGCCCATTTTCTTCTTAAAACAAAAGAAGAAAAAAACTGAAAACATTGCCGCCGTATAGGCCTACTGTAAAAATAATCAATGTGCTGTTTTGCAGTTTAAGTTTTTAAAAGGGGGGTGAGTTTGAGTTGGACTTCTCCCACAACCTACAAACTTTTTCAGGGAGGTAGAATGTGTGGTAGACAGCCACTTTTTCAACCCTTTGTGAGACTGTTACATTTAGTAAAACTAAATAAACAACTCATTTTAAAGACACACTCCTTGGGAGCTCTAACATGGTTACAAAACCAGTAAAAAAACAGCTGGTCAGATGTTAACAGAAGCATGGTCTCTTTAAATTTGAAGAGGTAAACATTAAGGAGATACATGTACATGTAAATGACTTCTGGTTTTAGTTTACTTTTTTCTTTTCTTTTCTTTTTTGAGGAGCGTGGGCTGTTCTTTTATTTTACCCTTGCCATGTTTGTAGTCACAAACGTAGCTTTAAATTTGACACTGATTTGTCATGATACCCATTGGCTTTTGACATTCTTCAACTACACAGTGAATGTTTTTTCCCCAATGAAATAAAGGAGTACATCAGCTAGAAAGATCTCAACTACAAATTGAATCAGCCTAGGCTTAGGGAGTGCACCCTTGCCAATTTTGCACTTAATGCAAACTTGATGCACATTTGCTGCTGACAGACATTGACAGACGCTGCTGTTATTTTGACAGTGTAAAAACCTGAAAACTAGACAAGATTTGTTTTCCCTTTTTCTGAAGAAAAGATGAAGTTGAAGACTTACAAGTATCAAATGCAAACACTTATTACAATCAAGATTCTTGTTTATGAGAGGACTCAACAACAAAAACAAAGAAATGTTTATCAGTCATAACCAATTTAACAAGTTGGTTGCAAATGATGGCATGGTGTTTTTATGGGAAACAAGGAATGTGAATGAATTTTCTTGTCAAAAAACCAGTGGTGTGTATCTTTAAATGAATAAGTTTGGTCCTTTTTAGCCCTTTCAGTCCCGTATACTTTGTACACAGCTACCCCCCACATCCCGCATACTTTTTCAAACGCAACAATTTATTGTGTGTTTTCATTGAAAAAATCATAAAAAAATTATCATGAAGTATTTTTTAAAAATGTTTGGAGGTAATGTTCATTATGATATTGTCCTTCTTTCTGGATAAATTTTGTGACCTCTGTGACCTCAATGACCTTTGTCTTCCTGTGAAAATGGAAGTTGTAAACAAAATAAATGAAGAAGATTTTTAATTTTTTTCAATGATCATTGTAAATTGTTGTGGCTGTTGTTTTTCAGTACTATAAGTTGCGATATAATAAACAATAATAGTTTACAGATGTAATAGAGGGTTTACGACATCATTGTAGCTTGGTGTGTCAGTAAATTCCATAGAAAGAACGATTTTATTTTGCATCGTTGTTCATGATCATGGCGGCCGCCATCTTGAATCGTTGTTTACATGTGTGGAAATGCATACAAGTTACGTGTGCACAGTTCCGCAAATGGTACAAAGTACTACAACAAAATCAATCAAAATAACGAATTTGTCGTACTGTAATGCTCTATATATACACCTGAATAACTATTATAGTATTTACCAAGTCACCAGCAATCCAGAAAGGAAATCACAGAAGGAAAACTAGCTACATTTTGAAGAAATTCTTGACGTAAATTTGTTTTCGATTCAGACTTCGCGTTGACTGAACCATGTAACATACAGCGTAAAAACTCCCGGATGCTAGTCTGTATACCCTCTCAAAACTATACCAAAAGAGGGCGCATTTCATCCTGTAGATGGTGCTGTATTTTTGTGTTCATAGTGCATTTGGTGCGAGCGTGATAGCGGCAAAAGTGTGGCGACCTCGCAACCCGGGATATCCCGGGAGTGGGATCTGAGTGCGCGTTGCGAAAACCCGGGATATCCCGGGAGCGGGACTGAAAGGGTTAAGGTTCTATCCTACAATGTATTTATTTATGTATGACCTCTAATTTATGTAAATACACAATGGATAGCTTCTAAATAAAGAGAAAGGTTTTTTACTTGTTCAATGAGGCTTGACAACGGCTGAGCTCTTAGGAAAAACTATTATTTTGAATCAGTCACTGACAAAGCAAGGAATGGTTCTGTTTACACCACTCAAGGCAATGTTGCTTTCGCATAACGCTTGGCTCTCAGGGCATACAACAGGTTCTTTGTAACTGTACACTAGTGGTGCCACAGAGAATCAACTTGTTTAAGTTTGCTTGACTTTTGACTGGTGGATTGGGTTCCCAACCAGCACAACAAATCAGCTTTCAGCACTTCCTCTTTCAATGTGAAGATTGTTGCACATCAAAACCATTCAGGATTATGGATGTACACACAAAAGACAAATGTACACATATTGTACCTCATGTCATTAAAAAAAACTAAATTCCCCGAGGAATAACAACTTTGAAACTTAATTGGCCAGAAAAGACTGCAGGCTAATTCAAGCAAAAAGAACCCTGTCTCGTTTCCTTAATTTTTCCTTGAATTTCTTTCTTCCTTTGGGTAAACATATAAGCAGACATCAAAGTGTAGATTTGTGAGAGAAGTTAAAGGTGGGCAGTGTTTTCCCCTGAAACACAAAGAGAAGCCTAAAGCTCCACTAAAATACTGAATTCACATTAAATTATTACAGAACAAAACATGAATGGTTGCATGAATGATAATCCCCTTCAGAATACCTGGATAGTTTTGACCTTTTGATTTGACAAGTTCATACCATGAGTTAGTGAAGCTGACAAAGCGTCTATAAGTCATACAACACACGAGTTTAACTGTGTCCACACTCATGTTGGTGGTTTGTAGGGTTAGTCAAACATAGTTGTGTATGCATGACTGCACCTCACACAGAGCCATTGGTGGGAGCCAACACAGTGTCTGAATACAATGGCTGTGACCACGTAACTGTTCGATGGGTATTCTCATGATAAGAGTATTCTCAAACAGACAAGAACACATTGGCATCCCAGTCAGCAAGTAGAACACATTTCTTTCATTTTCTTACACTGCTCCATTTCTTTGGAAAAGTCTTCCTGTGCATATTCGCCAGGCTAGTTCTTTACACTGTTTTAAGTCTCTGTTAAAAACTCATTTGTTTGAAGCTGCTTATTTGTAATCTGCTTTATACTTGTAATGTATCTTACACTCTTTGTATATTTTATTGTTCTCTTTTGCGCTTAGAGGCTTTTGCATTAGGCGCTTTACAAATGTCTTTATTATTATTATTATCATTATTATTCACATTTTCAAAATCTTGACTTTGACTGGACAGGCCTCGAATTAACCCAAGGCACCCACGGACACACCCATGTTCCGACACCCCTAGTGTATTTTCTTCTAACCCTAACACTAACACGGTTTTTTTCCAGGAACATAGGGGTGTCGGAATATAGAGCAGTCACAGCATGGGAAGCAGTGGCCATTGTGCCTTTGCTTTTTGGGCACCCCAGGTTGCAAAGTTCCAATACCAATTTCCTCTTCCTCGTCAAAGTGCCCTCTTCCAGAGGAAAGTTGCCCTGCCCCTTCAAGAACAAGGTTCAAGGCCTGCCTAGGTATCAATCAGAAAGGATTCCGGTAAAAAGTTGGTCTCCCGCCTGTGTGGAGAGAAATCACCACCAAACATTCATGTTTCGGTTCACAACAAAGCCTGTGAACTCCACATCTGTTGCTGTTTAGAAATTTCCAGCCACAAGGGTCAACACCAATAGGTGTATATCATTCAATACTCCCCCACATTCTGCCTCATGCACAGAGATGTACACATGGATCTTGCTTTCTTCCCTAAGGTCGACAGGTTAATGTCGACCAATAAAGACATCCTCTTGAAGCGCGATTGGGCAATATTGTTTTTAAAGTCCCCCACATGTTCTAATCTGATAAAAAACAAACCAAGTGCTTCTGAGAATGACCTTTTTTTCAACTTAACATTTTCACAGTTTCGATATCGATAATAAAGGTAAACTACATGAACTGCAAAATATATGCAAGGGGCGTGGTTGGACTGATTACAATGTATTTGTTGTACATGTACAATCGTTGGCTCAGCGCTAAAAGGTCACTAATTGCAAATTCATATCCATACACTGAATCAAAAGGATGTTAAATGTAAAACGCTTACATTTATAAATATGCAAACAAAACTCAAAATCCACCCCCAAAAAAATATTCTTTGAAAATTCATATAACATTTTTGCAAAACAATTATTTTTGAGACCCCATTTGATCAATGAACTCCATTGGCTAGGAGCTCTTAAATATGAAATATTTTTTCTTCAATCTTCACCTATCTGTAAGATACGAACAAACACAATATAATTTTATTTTTGTTAACTGCAGTTTTTGCAGGTTTTCTTTTATTTGGATTTTGTTTGTGTTTTTTTGTTTTGTTTTTTAAATCATAAATTACACACACACCCTCCATAAGAGTCCATATAAGCCTGACTTGAAATCAAATACAAAAGAATAGCAAGATACAAATTGTATGAGATAAGTCCAGGATCCACACGCAACTCCTGGGGACTTCACATTTTGCCCCACACTGTGTTTTGTTTTTTAAATCATAAATTACACACACACCTCATAAATTACACACACACCCTCCATAAGAGTCCATATAAGCCTGACTTGAAATCAAATACAAAAGAATAGCAAGATACAAATTGTATGAGATAAGTCCAGGATCCACACGCAACTCCTGGGGACTTCACATTTTGCCCCACACTGTGTATGCCATTACACAATTTAAGGCCCAGCCAAATATAAAGTTAGTCCAAGAATAGCCAAATATTTACATGCTGTTTAAACACCGGGGGATTAGGAATTTAGCTGTATTGTGTGACGCTTCAAATATGTTGGTTTTTTGTTTTTTCCTTCCAAATTTCAATTTCAATGGCAAGAATAAGCTTAGAGACGATTTGGTCTAAATTCTGCAGTAAACAAAATTGTGTGTACAACCAGGGTCAAAATTACTTTCTTAGGGGTTAATTGCTTTAAAGAGAGATCTTACTTAAAATCATTATTTTACAAGACAAAATGCCTTTTGGAAAAACTTGCTTAAACCTATGCAAAGGTCATTCATTTTTTTAATAATATCTCTATTTTGGGGGAGGGGGGGATGGGGTGGGGAAGGGTTTCAGCTGAAGCAAAAAAATCAGTAGAATTTTCAATTGTTCAATTTTTTCCTCATGTGTGCACAATTTAATGTGATTGTTAAGCCAGGCATGTAAAAGCAGTGGTGAACATGTTTGTAAACATTAAAAGGAGGGTAAACTTTCGATACTCCTATTAAAATTAATGACCATAAAAAATTACTTGGTAAAAAGCACTGAAGAGCTTTTGATACTATAAACATTGTTAGAAACGACATCCTTTGAAGTAATGTAGTTTTAGAGAAAGAGGGTTTTTTTCAACAACAACAATTTAATCTGAGAAAGGCTCAGGCATCTGAAAGCACACAAATCTATGCAACAATCACGTGTTTTTTTCTTTCATAATTTTCTTGCAACTTCGATGGCCAATTGAGCCCAATTTTTCACAGCTTTTTTATTTTACACTTGGGATACACCAAGTGAGGATACTGGTCTTTGACAACTAATGAAAGTATACCCTGCCTTTAAACTACCCAGCTGGGCCACTTTGAGAAAATGCTTACAATAGTCCTTGGTTTTTTGTTGGGTTTTTTTTGCTGGCATTTTGCTGGTTGCCCGGTTTTAACAGAGAATTTTGTGCAGCAGATGATGACCCAAATGCAAAGCTAGTTAGTCACTATAACTTGTATTTGACCTTCTCCTAATTTGCAATAATAAGTACCATGTATTGCACAACAGAATAATAATAAATTCAAAGTCCCAACCACATTCCATGCTTTTTCTGGAATCTGGATAAGGTCCAACAACACAAGGAATTTACTCTCAATAATCACTCTTTTGTTTTCTCATTGTTAGCCGTATACCTTGCAGTAACAAAAGAGCTGCATTTTTTTGACAGTGCACTGTCTGCAAACATATTGTGCATGCCTAGGAGTCCCATCCATAGACACTTTACACTGAAAGAATGAATTGCTGTGCACACATTGTGGTCTGCGAGTTACTGTTTTTGTCAATGAAAATTTAACAAATACATGTAGGCCTACTGCACAGAAAATTGTCTTCAAAAAAAGAAAACATTGTCTATAGACTGTGCAAGTTTCGCGCACATTTGAACTTCTGGGACCAAATGGGACCAAGTTGGGACCAAGTTGGTCCCAACCATATTGAGTTTTACGTGTGCATGATTCTCTTTCTTTAAATGTACGTATAAGTTTAACATAGTTTTTGGCTACAAGAAGTATATAATATTGTTGGTAAAGTCAAATTTAGCAATGAAAACTGAAAGTAAAATATGTTTGACAAATCAACGAAGAAAACCCAAGAATAAGACTTGACTAAGCTTGGGCGATACCACGATATTATCGAAAATCGCGATACTATTTTTTAAACGATTACGATATCGTGTCTGTTTTTTTAAATCGCAATATCGGCAAATCGCGGTTTCGATGAAGTATCGCGATGCATTTCCTAATCGAGATGATATGAGCTGTTTAAAAACATAAAAAGGCACCGACCGCAACCGCAAGATTCCCTACTATTGATCCCCGGCTGGGATTCTTCGAAAAGACCGACATCAAACAGAGTCCTCATACAGACCAACATCAAACAAACGAAAACTGTGCGGTATTGCTCACGCACGTACATGTATAAAAACGTTCCTCGGACGTTTCCCGACCACGAGGCGATTTCTCACAAAGGGAATTTCCCTTGCCTTTTCGTTCCCACAGCTACACGCAATTCCTTCACCCCCTAACTATAAAGTTTACCACGTTAGGAGCATGCAAGCACATCTGCGGGATTGAGGTGATGAATACTATGGCAGTGCTGTGAGAAGCACTACGTCATAATTATTCACGCGATCGGCCAATCGGAAAGCTGTGAGAAGCACATGTCATAATTATTCACGCGATCGGGCAATCGGAAAGCTGTGAGAAGCATACGTCATAATTATTCACGCGATCGGCCAATCGGAAAGCGGCCGGTCAGGAATCAGCCTGTGCCAATTGCGTTCGTGGTGCTTCGGGTAACATGAAGAATAAAACCATGGCTAGAATGGAGAGCCTTACAGCCTTTATGAAATTTCCTTACATCAATAACCAATTCGCGGCACTTCAGTTTTAACACTTTTTAAATCTGAAGTGGGTTCCCTCATCAACACACGTCACAAATTAACCGCGATATCATCGAATATCGCGATATATTTTTGACGATGTATCGTGAATGAAAAAAAGCAATATCGCCCAAGCTTAGACTTGACCTCAGTTTCCAGTCATTTGTAAACAATTAAAGAGTTTTGCCCAATTGATGTTTATGTTATCTCTAAACATATGAAAAAGTTTGACAAATTCAGGCGTGATTCGCAATTCATACTGCATGTAGTCTAGAATCATTATGGTCAAATGACCATCCTTGTCCCAAATTTCGTTTCAATGTTACATACATGTATAACAAATAATCTAAATTATATGAAAATTGTAATTATTTTGACCAAAAATTAGTTGTATTTGTATTTGCAAGAATTTTGTAAAAAGATAATTCAAAAAGATCTGATTTCATTTTTAAAAACAGTCTTTTTTTGATTTGTTTTTTTCGTTTGTGATACTCACAACACTTCCACAGTCTATATTTACTTCTGGGAAAACACTGGCTTAACTTACAAAACAGATCATAAAGCTTACCTTTGTTACGCATGTCAGTAGAAGCTTCAATCCAGGCTAGCTACATGTACGTACATGTACATGTATATTAATCCAGGAAGCAAATTTAGTAAATCACACTAGTATTGGGTAGACCTTGGTAAATGGTACTGGGCAGAGGGGTTTTCAACAGATCGGATTGGTATTATCCCCAATTTGTCCGTAGTGCTCATCATTTCCTTGGTGAACCTTTTTTGAAAAGCCTCAAGTTTGGTGTATGATGACCTGTAACGTCTGTAGAATTAGAGTAAATAAAATGAATGACCTTGTTAGTGGCTAAGATCTGAAAGAGGACACAATAAGGAAACAATGCGTCTTGTATTAACTTCTTAACTCCCATCATATCCTTGTACATGTCCCCACTGGGGGGGATCTGGAATACACCATTTCATGGCCGAATATACCGAGCGTGAGTGAATGGTACCGAAGCTGTAGTTATTTGATTGGCTAACCAAATTCTACCAGCAATTTAATGCAATATGTAATGAAAAGTTGAAGCCAGTGGCTGTATATCATTGCACAATTATCACAAACTGCACGTTCACCAAATATGTATGCAGGGTTCTGCCCACGGTGGTCGGTGCCGGAAAACCCGACCGGCACTCATGATTCCCCGACCGGCACTCGCAGAATTTTTTCGTTTTCCGACCACCACACATTTTCCCTTTTTTTTGCCCATTGAACAAATTATTTACCAGTAAACAGTTTTATCCAAAGTTTCGAGTAGCCTACTTCGTTGGTTTGAGTCTATTTTAATGATCCAGGATCGAGCATTCCTCCCGCCTGTACGAAACGATGTACAATAATATCCAACGCACGAAACCCGCATTGATTTTGCAATGGTTTCCAGTCACGCTGATTATAGCTTTACGCTTGGAATAACATGATACCAGTTTCATCATGTTGCGAACCCTATTCTCAGCGTTTAATACAACGGAAATTAACTGCAGAGTAAGCACCATGCTATAGATGCTGTAAATTGTTTTCCCATGGCGGTAAAGGCGTGCGCGCACTGAGGGCCTAAATTCCGGCACTAAACAAATCCTGGGCAGAACCCTGTGTATGAAACAGTCTCGCGCAAAATGTTTGGAAACAAAAGCAACTTTATTTTCTTCAACAGAATATTTGTTGCAGGAATGAGACCCTACTTCATGGCTGAAGTCACTCATACTGGTTGAATTCCATCAAATAAGCTTGAATTCTGGTTTCTACCAGTTTGAAAACTGAGCTTATTTTATGCAACTCAATTATGTTCTACCCAGTGTGATATTTAACACTGGCACTTCATCAATAATATGCACACTATATCTGTTGCAGGCCTCCAATGTCTCCGATGTCCACTTAAAGTAAGAATCTATAGACGATGTGACCTCTGACGTCATTTGAAAATCATAACATGATGCGCGCGCATGTCGCCGGGCAAAACCTTTGTGTACTTGACAGCCAGCTAGAAAGTACACGCAATATTACCATGACTACGCGTCTTTTTGCCCGGCGGAACATGACTTGGACAACAGACTTGTCAACAGAGGGCGGTTTGAATGTAAACAGAGGTCACATCGTCTATAGGGTTTCTCAAAACAGTACGAGCAAATAAGCCTGACAGCGATGAGCCTTAAATGCGAGTAAGATTTGAGTAATGTCTGGCCCAATGACTTGCTTAGTCACGATTTACCATTTAAATTTGAATTCCTCATTCGGACTAATGTGACAGTTGCTACACTATGTCGCATGATTCAGGGCAGGCTTTTGGGTGAACACCCATGCACACAATTCTGAATGCATGTGCATAGCACATTTGTAGTCAGGGTTCGCCCATCTGGGGGTTCCTGTACAAAAGCTTCTCTCCCCAAACCATTTGACACAGCAACTGTCTCTGTTGTCTGAAGGAATTCAGAGCTTGAAAAGATCATTTGAATTTGGGGAAATCATACAAATCCAATAGCACTACGCACTAATGACATCATTTTATCTCAAAATACCCGAATATCAGACAAACTTTCCACCACTCACGCGATCGATCGCTGAATACATTTTGTAGGTGCCCCAGACTAGTCGTAGTATGCGAGTAAACATAAAACACAGACATTCCCTCCCCCATAACCAACCCCACCATCCCCCCCATAACCTTCCCCCAGCAAAATCAAACAACTAGGCCTACAGTGTACATGTAATAATCGTTTTTTCTCTGCCCCCAATGCCAATTATTTTCCAACCTCAAATAAAAATTTGATTAACAATGTATAGATGCAATGAACAATAAGGAACCAAATTTCTACCCTTTTCAATAAACATGTACACTGTTTGACCTGGAATATTTCACTAATAACATCTAGATGTGCACAAGGACATGGACCATCAACATTCCACAACCTAGGCTTCTACATGCATGCATTCTATACACAAGTATTGACCCAGGCATATCAAATGGCTTTGACGCCACTCAGTTCCCATCACACACAGTTTCATTGGACCTGGTTTTACAAATAATAGACTATTTACTGTACTCCCAGTATTGTTAAAAGATGTCCCATAAAGAGACAGGAAAAAAAGGGAAGCACTGCAGACTCCAATGCGCAAGTGTAACTCACTGATAGTACACGATTGATTATGCAGTTTGCACAATGCAAACAACCAACAGGGATATGCACGTTAGTAACTATTAATCATGCAGGTTTATTGTAGTCTAGAATGTAGGACATGTTATTATTAGTCAATAACAGAACTTTTCTTTTTTTTACATTGGCCCTAGTGGCTGAATCATTTCATTTTTTTGTATCATCATCCTTCAGGCATAATGGCGATTCAATGCTTTTTACACCCAATAAATTATCTATTAAATGAGATGAAATTCTTCTTTTTGAAGACATCACTGTTTTGATTAGCTAAAAACTCAAAAAAAATAAAGTCACGAACTCTAGAACATTTTGCACCAACTCTATTTATTTTTTGAGGTTTAAACAAACAAAATTTTTGGTGCAAAATTCTCAGTTATTACTATTTTTATTATTGTTTTACAAGCACAACAATCACAAGAACTATATATATCTAGGTCCCAATTTCAAAAAGCTGTTTAGCGGAAAATACTGCTTAACAAATTTTTTAGCTACACTGTTTAGCAAAAAATGAGTGGGGCACCAGTTGAAACAATATCAACTTTATGGAATGTTGGCTGGTAACTTGTTTCTGGTAAGCCAGATTTGTCTGTACTTGGTAAGTTTTTTGCTTTACAGGCTTTATGAAATCAGGCCTTGGTTGGTTACCTGTTGAGCAAACCATTTCTGTGTTGAGTGAATTTTATGAGCTTATTACATATGTGTACATGTAGCTCTATGAATTTGGCCCCTGGGTTGTCACTGAGTCACCTCATGCAAAGTTAACCCAAAAATCAATGAAAATTGATCTAATAGTACAATCATAACAGTACAGTAAGTAGTGAACTAGGGACTGTGAAGAAGTCACTTGTATTCTGGCAATGGATTGAAATACACGTCAGTAGGAACTGATCAGAGTTTTTAATCTGTAAACCTTTGGAGAAAACCACAGGTTTTGCTTGTTTCTGGAACTTGTATCCCTCACCCAGTCTTGATGTTTAGTGTCAACCCAATGGACAACTGAAACCTTGTCATTCTTTGAATTTCTTTCTTTCTTTTTCATGGTTTGGTGAGGAATCAGGAGACTGTGTCGTTTCTTGTCTACAAAGTATTTTAGTCTCACAATTACATGTTATTGTAATGCACAATCACAGCGTCCAACTCTGCTCAAGATCTTTCGTGTTTTGGGTTGTTTTGGGTTGGGGGGGTTTTGGGGGAGGGGGCTTGAGGAAGAGGAAGGGAGAAAAGTTGATCTTTATCAATTTGTCTTCTTCCACTATTCAAATTGACCATTCTACATGTAGTCAAAGAGACTGCAGAGTTTCGCAGTAAATAGAGCCATGAAAAATGTTTGGTCTTAAAAAAATATATTTCTTGCCAAGTAAAAGTTCTGAGCTTTGGGCCAGGGATAATTTTTTGAAATTTGAGCCCTGCAGTGTGAACATGAGTCAAGTGGTCTATCCTGCCTACAAGGAAATAAAAAATAAAAGACAGGGCTCTCCCCATGCACAACTGCGTGTCAATACATGCTAAAACAAAATAATAATAATTGGGGAGGGGGGGTGGACTAATGAAAAAAGTCACACAAAAACATTAACATAACACCATTTAGAATGCCCCAGGACCTTGTTTCAATTCAGTGTGATTAGGCAATTTTTCTTCGCAAAATTTGAGTCAAGAATGCCCTCCACGGTATTGAAAAATCCTGGGGAAAACCCTGAAAGATGCATGTTTTGAAAAAGCAGTCACTGGACTATTACAGTATTTCATAGAAATGTTCTCTTAAGAGGTCGGTTCAAACACACCACATTCAAGATCTGCATCAAAATTAGGAAATTATTAAAATAGAGAGATCCTTTCACATCCGGGCTGAATTGTCCTCCTATTTGTAGTGAGGTGGCAGGTTTCAAGGTCCCCTAGTGGATTTGCAGGTTGATTTGAATTATTTGAAGCAGCGCTCATATTTTACACTGGACTGCACGCCCAAGGCCTGTGGTTTCAGCATTTGGCCAGTGTTTTTTAATTGCCTAATAATACCTCAAATCTGCAAACAAAGTTAACAACAAATGTTGACTTTGAGTCTGGTAAATATCTTTTTTAAATAAAATGATCAAAGTATATTCACCCAGAAGACAAATGAGATAAATCTTCTCTTTGTGCTTGTTGAAACTAAAACTGTAAACTTTGCAGAAAGGTATTTCTCATTAGGAGATTCTAGTCTTGTTCAGCATACAGGCAGTAGGCATTTTTCATAGAATGTATATATAACTGTTTACATCTGGTACATGTCCATCTGTCCATTTATTTATTGTTGTCTAGTTACTGAATCACAATTTATTGGTTTTTGCATAGAGCAAGGAACTACATGTATGGTTTGTGCAAGCCAATAGACCCTACGCAGTATATGTGCCTTGTTGAAACTGCCCTGTGCGCGCGCTGTGGTGCGTTGTTTATTTTGAACTCTGCAACTTGATAATCGCACTTGACACACAGCGTGAGAAGCGCGCGTGAATTTACAAATCGTGTAAATGTCTGTTCGAAATCAACGTACCACAGCGCAGACTCACCATGGCAGATATTTGCTACCGTACATGGGTCTCTTCACAGTCAGAGACGTTAAACCAATGTTCGTATGAGAGAGATTGGCTGTTACCAGCTTCTTGGCATTTATCCTTAAAACAAACAAACAAACAAACAAACAAACTAGCATGCACCTGAATCCAGAAAGTTACATTCCCTCGTCAATGGTTACAAAACTTGTAGACAATTTATAATCATTGATAATCTTATTCTTAGTAAAATTTAATACTATAGCCATGATAACCTTCCTGCTTCCAATTGTGTACAAGCCTCTCAAATGAGAAGTTTGTCCAAAGAAAAAACATGGACATGATGGTGGAAGGAGTAAATTTGGTTGTACAATGGGAGGCACAAAAGTTGGGTTGCTGGAACACAACAACTGTTGTTAAGTGTTATAATGTACACTAAAAGTACTAAAACTTGTAGTTGTTAAAAACAACAAAAGTACAAATACAGTAATTTAATCTTGCTCCATGCCATGCATGTACAAGAAAACATTACAATGTCAAAACAAAACAAAACAAAAAACAATGGCACATGGTGTGTTAGTTAAGTTACTGTTATTTCGTGTTCGATCCGAGCAAAATCAACTAGTACTGAAATCACTTCCTGGACTTTGTAGTCTGTAGCATGTGTTATTGTTTCACCATCACTCCAAACCATAAACATTTGCACGAGATGACACTTCCACACCAACTGGTGCTAATGAGTAGTCGATCCGATCCGGCGAATAGTGTATGGAATGGCAGCGGCGACATCCCCGTCCGTACAGTGCTTCGCTACTACTGCATCCCCACATCCACACGTACGTGTACGTACTGTACGTGTACACGCGCGCTCTCGCAGTCTGGGAGCATTTTAAAAAGTACACAGAGAGTATAAAACAACACCATGCCAACTTAACAGATATCAACTCACCTTTTCCTCACTCTATGTCATATTGTCGCAAACGCCTATTCCAAAATAGAGAATTTAAAATTCCAAAATTGTCACAGCGCCGGTAATTTGTCCCACGAAACAAAAGTCTCTTCCGCCATAATGGTATCACTTCGTAACTGGTTTCCTTCTACCACCTCACGGTTTATGACAATGACATAAGTGACAAAGATCGTATGGCTATTGAAAACCAGCTAAAAATACACCACTGGGTTACCTGACGTCACATAACTTTATCACGTGATATAAATAAGGCAAACTTCGTCTGCTCTAAAGTACAGTAGTGAGGATCAGGAGAGGGCGGTCGACCAGTTGCAATGAGATTGGATTCCTCGGTCCGTAATGGGTCTTTATCTGTGCATAATTATGGCCCAGCTAAAAACAATCTTTTTGCCGCGAATCCAAGTACAAAATGCGTCTGAAGTTAACTCCCTGAAGCCTTTGACACGTGTTTCGCTTAATTTTAAATTGGGCCGGGGGCTTGGGGGGGGGGGGGGGGGGGGGGCAAAATTGAGTTGTGAAACCAAAGTTGCTTTTGGCATGTGACTGCTCATTGGATTCTTGTACATCAGGCACATTGCTTTAACATAATAGTGAGAGCATTTTGCTCTCACTAATTTATAATAATAATATCAAACCAAATTGATCTAAAGTCAAGGAGCATGCTAACATGATAGCATATCAACCTTTTGGTATAATCCCTTACAGTTTTTAAAGAGCTTCAATGAACAGCCATAGCCCTAGAAAAGTAGATCCGCGATAAGGCCTGTGCCTGTCTTATATCACTATCAGCTCCATGCAGACAAAAAAGGTCTGAAACTTATTATTTCTGATTTAAAGATAGACTACATCATTTGCAGACTTGAACAAAAGGCACTTCTAAGTAAAGGTCTTCTTTAATGTACACTTAATACGGCGACATTTTTTACGCGGCGATTTTTCTTTCAAGCGGTGACTCTTTGTTTTTTAAAGTCACCGCGTCGGTTTCGAGAACACCACATCCAAGTTACTTTACAAAAAAACTTACTTGACAGAAAGTACAAATTATTCCCAAATCCAGTAAAATCATTGCCGGTTGTTATTTTAAGAAAAAATGAATTGTGTATAATTTTGAAGGGAATGTTAGCCGACTATTGTTTGAATATGAGAGTTTTAATAGGTCGGTCAACAAAGTTTGTCTGGCAGCTTAAAAGTGTCACCTTTTACTCGTTTTTCTCGGCAGTCACGGGACAAACAATTAACAGGTTGGGGAACAATTATTTCAGAAATCCTACCCAACAAGTCCACATTTTCTCGATACATACAACAATAACCAATGGTGTAATTTCCCTTTAAGAAATATTTTGCACTATACAAAAACTTTATGAAACTAGCCGAAGATTACTGAAGTAAGTTTTTCCTTCTTTGAGGTGAGATTTTATTTGTAGATAGTCTAAGAGTAGTGTCTTTAGACTTATCAGAAACAACTTTTTAAAACTGATGTAAATTTTTTTTCACCCTGCTTTGTTAAAACCTCTCTTTCCCAGAAATGAGCAAAACGGACCTCCCTCTCCCAGAAATGAGCAAAACGGAGTTTTTTCCCACAAAAACTCCATAACAAAACAACAAATAAATAAAATGCTGTAAATAAAATGCCAACAAGATGGTTCGGATGGAAAGCACCCAGTTCCTTTGCAAAAATTGTGTCAACAAAGGAAAAACTTAGCTTGATAGAATTAGAAAAAGGCTCCCAGTTAAAATACCCGATATTGATTGATATTATTTGTTTATTCCAATGCAAAACTCATATTACTTTAGCATAGTATGATGGTACAAAATACACCATTAATCAATAGGAAACAGAAACCTTTCACAGTATACAATAAGCGAATATCACAGCTATTTTTTATTTGAAAAAATCAATCAACACCCAGTAAAATATTAAACACTTTCGTCTAAAATTTGAACTCTTTCAGAATGTATAAAACAAATTCTACATCACATTCACTTCAATTCAATTTATACAAATCATTTTAAAATGCATTGCATATTTTTTACAAACATCCTACAATGCAATAAAAGAAATGTTTTAAAGAAAAATTCATCAAACAAAAGCATCACCGATATTCATATATAAAAAACACTTATAATTGCTTTTGAATAACTTAATAACTTATGGCTTTCTTTTATTATTCTCGCCAATAAAAACTCATTGCAAAATTGTTGTCAAAGGTGCCTCCCAAGGGTGACTTAATGTGTTGGTGTGAAAAAACATAAGACAAGTACATCTGTCCTGAGATTAATTTCATTGTTCTGCTTACTGCAGAATTGCATTGTGCGCTCATGGTCAGCATGTTCCGCTTATGAGGTTAGCACCAGAGCCCAAATTCATAGAGCTGCTTAAGCAAGAAATATTGCTTAACAGTTTTCTGCTTAGCAAAAATGTACACTTCACAATGTAGTATCTCTACACATCAACAGCGGATCAGTCTGGCTCAGTAGTTCCTTTCCCTGCCTTTCACCTCTGTGGATCCCCTCACAGGAACATTGCATATGGATTGGGTTTTCAGACCTGAGAGAACATTGTCTCATTTGTATTATGATAAATACACTAAATTCAAAAGTGAGTATATTTTATCATAAATATGTACATAATTTGTGTCAAAGTGCAGAGGTATAAAACAATTCTACAAAAAAGTTATTTGACAGTATGGCAGAAAACAGCAGGAAGCACTCCGACTCTTGATAGCCATGTTCTGTAACACATGTTTGTATCTTGCACCAAGATCACATGCATCTACTGTCTGCGACATTCGCCATATTTTGCGAGTCAAATCGCACATAAAAATGATGTCAAAGCGTGTAAACGCTGCATTGTCTAAAATGCGCACTACACTGTATAAAACACAGTGACATTGAATCCCAAAACAGCGCAACCAAGATTATTATGATGGTAAAGTCAGGTAAATTGGGTAAATATGCATTTTGGTCAATTGCAGTTAACAATATTAATAATCACAACAAATACTAATGTTAATAATAACAGCAAATAATAATGGACATTTAAAGAGCACCAATATCCGCCAATTTCGACACTCATGGCACATGAACTTTTTTCCTTATACTTTTCCTTAAACTATCTCAGCTGCCTGGAGAGTATAAAGTCTATGCTGCCAATTATGTAGCTAAGCAATCACAAGAACCATCTCTGCCCTCACAGGAACCTCACTCCTGGGTGAAGAGAAGCAAGTATGCTTCAGTGTCTTGCTCAAGGACACAAGTGTCAAGATTGGGATTCAAACCCACACCTCTATGACTTAGCCACCAGCTCGGCCTTGACAAGACACTGAAGTTGTCAGACTTGGTCCTTGGTGCAGAATTGTGAGCAAAGAGTCACATTTCAATGTAAATCTTTGTAACAGAAGGTCATAACTTCCCTAATAAGGATGAGTCTGAGTAGCTTCCCCGAGTTGACTCGGGTAAAGTCACTTGAGTGAGCCCTGACAATGGCTAAACATGAAGCTATACCTTCTTGTGTGAATCACGTAGAAAAGTAGAAATGTCCAATGTCATAGTTATATCATCATTTAATTTTCACCCTGAAGTGGTTAGAAGTTGCCGTCTGTTTTAACTGAAATGCCTCCACCGCCCCCACAGTATTCCACACTAATGCTAAATATCCAAGCCTACATTTACTCACGCATACTGACTGTACTACTGCAGTCAGGCGCACCGATACGGTGATCGCGTGATCGCTAGTAGTGGAATGTTTGTCTGACATACGGGTATTTTGCGCAAAAGTGACGTCATTAGTGTGGAGTGCTATTTGGGAGCAGGGTAGTGTTGGCTGAATCAGGTAAGCCAACAGAGTAATGTCAAGACTTACTACAATTACACAGGCAAGCTACTCCTCAACACCCATTGCTTATACATACAACTAGTGTATTTGGCTGCGGCTGCTGGCTTCTGCAGTAATAATGAAGTATAGGCAGAACCAGTAGCCGCAGCCAAAGTTATCATTTTGGATAGAGTACAATACTGCAGCAGGTGACTTAAAAGGTAGGGTCATCGTTTGATTTTTATCAATATAATGCTGATTTACAGGCGATATTATAAAGAAAGATACAATAAAATAACAGTTTCAGCTGAAAATAGTGTCCACTTGCTGAGAAAACAGCCAAAAATTGGCATGGTATTTTCACAAGAACGTTGAATCCATCCACGTTTAGCAAGGTGACAGCGGGTACCAACAGCATCTCTCGCCACAACATTCGCGATTGGACACCAACCCTCAGAAATATGAGAAACGATTCACACATGAATGGTTTCTCAGATTCATATGGGTGAAAAATGACCCAAAGTGACCATGTTACTTCAAAGGAAATCCTTTCTTAAAATAGTTTATACTATCAACAGCTGCAATGCTTCTCACAAAGTAAGTTTTTTTGGTCATTATTTTTTTAGTATTTACCAATCTATGACCCTTCCTTTAATGCCACTGAAAGTCAAACAAATAATTTTTTTTACATATTTTATTTTTCATAAACACAATAAAATTTCCAGCTAAGAATTTTACAGGGTGGTAAAAGTGCAAATCCTGAGTCCTCGAAAAAACACATCAACAAAACTAAAAACACATCCACAAACTTGTAGAAGCAGTTATGCTTTTCCTTATCTTAAAGATATTATACAGGATTGGTAGAGCTGACAAAATAGTCGCAGACAGTGTTCATGTTTTGTTTGATCAACCATATAGATGTAAAAGCAAACCTGTGAAAATTAAACAATTATGTTTTAACACCTGTATAACACCTTAAACCAGAACAGAATTTTCACACAGGCAGGAACGGAAATTGTTTAGGTGGAGCTCGTCTATTCATTCTAAGTTTCTTTATTGCTCAGCGACTTCTTGCTATTGGCTACAGAGTAACATCGCCATGCCAACAGTTGTGGCATGACCAATAAAGCCAAGTTGATGATCAGGAAGACAGATTTGGTTTCAGCAGGAACTCGATAGATATACGGAGTGTTGCTATGAAGGGAAGCACCAATGTGGGAAATTTGGGCCTGTAAATGGAAAAGAAGAACATATATGTATTAGGTACATCTTTAACTTTGCATGACGAAATATTATTATGGAGATTCCATGGGAATGTGGTTAAGTGCCGTGACCAAGCGGTCTGGTTTACAGGATTCAAGTTCTAGTGCCGTTAGAGTGTTGGTTCGAGTAATGACAAATAATAATACTAATACGCTCTTAGGTAGTGATATTTCCTATGGACCACAGCGCTGTGACAAGTAGATAGATAGAACATTCCAGAAAAAGAACAATCTAACATCAATAAATGAGAATACTACAAAGTTGAAAATAAGTGTCTTTGAGTGCTTCCTCAATGATTGAATCGTTTCCAACAATCCGACTTGAGATGGCAGTTCATTCCAAAGTCTGGGAGCTGCATTAGTGAAAGCATTGTCACCAGCAGAATAAACAGTTCTATGTTCAGCAAGAACGGTGCAGTCAGAGCCAGAACGTAGGCCAGTTCGTCCATATAGACCCATTGCACAACGCGCAGCGCACTTACACGCGCCTATCCTGTCCGCCATTTTGGGAGTCAAATGTGCACAAAGGAATTGACTCTCAAAAAGGCGGAAATGGTACACAAGCATTCGCACCTCCGAACAATGCGCGTCTACTATTTCCGCCATTTTTGGGAATAGTTCTCATACTTCAACACGTAACTCCGCTTACCTTGTAGGAAAAATACTGAGCGCTTTGAGACACCCATCGGGAGTATAAAGCGCTATATAAGAACTGCGTATTATTATTATTATTATTATTCCTTTTGTGCACATTTTGACTCCCAAAATGGCGGACAGGAGAAGCGCGTGTAAGTGTGCTGCACGTTGTGCAATGGGTCTATATACTTTGTCCTTTAAATTGGACAAAAAGCCTAAGTTCAGTGTGTTGTAACATCTGAGATATCTGAGAGGTTAACCCCAATGTTTCTGGCATGGTCTTCTCTCATGAGGTTCTTGGCTAGGACAGTGGTTAAGTTCACTTTTCTTAGCGTGATTGGCTTCACAACCAGAATTAACAAATGAAGTAAACTGTCTTATCTTAAACCCCCCACAAAATGTAATACATTATTTTCAATCTGGCACAATTTGTTATACATTTTTGTTTTGTACTCCAACTCCCCCTGCCCCCACCAGTGGTTTGTGGTTTTGTGACTGTGAAGACTGGCTGTAGAGTTAATCCTGGTCTATCCCGGAAAGTGTGTAGACATTTGCTTCTTTTACAGGTGGAATCGGTAAAAACAGTTAAACAGTTAACCGGAAGTCACAAGTTCCATTTAACTATTTAGGAAAATGAACATAGTGAATACATACCTGAGCTGAAGCCCCGGCATGAATAATGGCCCAGTCAGACACCCATGATGTTCCTGGCCTTACTAATGACCAGATAGTTGCGCCATAGTATGGAACGTAGTAAAACCAGAACACCAGCATCTGTAGTGATCGGAATATACAGCACAGAAGTTAAGAAATTGAATACCTTGTATCATAGAAGTTGTAGTTTAGGACAGCAATGTTATATGGCCCTTGGAACAAGGTTGGACAATTTCATTGAGTACAATGGCTGACATATATACAAGTATAGTACAGGCTTTTAGAGACTTTTAAGGCTTTTTAATAACAATTTTAGTGATTTTTTCCCGAGGACCCAAAAATCGGAATTCAGACTTAAACGTAGGGTCATAGATTGTTTTTTTTGTCAACATAAAGTGATTTATAGGAAAAGCTATAAAGAAAGATACAATTAAAGTCACCTGTGTCAAGGTATTTTCACAAGATTGTTGAGTCCATCCTTGTTTAGCGAGGTACCAATCTCATCTCTGGCCCAAGCATAAGCCAACGGACACCGACCCACAAAAAATCTGAGCAACGATTTATGCATGAATCTTTTCACAGATTTGTCAAGAGCGGGAGCAATATCCGAGCACTAGTAAATCTTTCTTTATTAAACCCAAAAGTAACTAAAATTAAAATGCAAGAGAAATTGAAAGTGAAGCCACATTTCTTTTCCGTCACAGCCTAATGCTACTACTCACCTGCATCTTGGGATATGCCACTGGGTCTTGTAGGTACGGCTCGTAGTTCTTCAGGTAAGCTTGTGCAGGGGGATAGGGGCTATCAATAGCAGCCTATGGGAATAGAAAACACATGAAAGACCTTTAGGGGCCGTCAAAGATTTGCAACATTTTCACGGACATACAAAGAGTATGCTAAATTCAGTACAGTGCATCAGGGGTGCGTTTTCGCGGTCGTAGCCAATAACTGTTTTGGTTGAATTAGCCATCGGTTAATCACTGGCCAAAGACCGAATCGGTTATTGGTTACAGCCGCAAAAACGCACCCCAGACTATAAGATTTGAGTTGACTGCTGATTGCAATAAAATACAACAACTTTTACAAGTTTGGTGCATTTTGTTGTATTTGGCAGGGATATGGTTTTTATTTTACACACCACGACCATCACTTCCTCAGTACATGTACATGGGACCAGACTGAGGCTGTTTATCCAATGAAACCAGTGTGTCTGTAAGACCAGTGCCCATCTTTACCCTTGTGGATAAAGACAGGAGACCTGGGCTCAATTTCACAAAGAGTTAAGATTGATCTTAACAGCAAATCACTCTTAATTGCTAAGCAAAGTGTGATGTCACAATACAAAACACTGTGGCAATACTGACAACTCATCTTAAGATGAATCTTAGTGCTTTGTGAAATCGACCCCAGTCTTTGTAAGAGTCTCAGTGGAAGACTTTGAAACAGTAGGTGGCAGCAGACTAAGGCATCGTCAGAATTGGCAGTTATGATTACGGCTGAATTCCTGTGTTGTTATGCATTGAAGTATACAGGCATGATATTTGGTCCTTGAAAAAAAGTAGGAAAATAATGTTTGAGCCCAAGGGCTAACCTACTTGTTCATATGGTGTATGGTTAAATAAACTTTCTGGCTATTTATCACCACTTTTCTGTTTTTCCCAAGGGCAAACAATAATCGGAAATCCGACTAAAGTAGGAAGAATATTATGCCCGAGTATAAGACTTTCTTAGTATCACCCTTTGTTGTAGCAATAGCTGTAGTCGAAACCACCAATTCGGATCCAGCCTTACCAGGTAAATTTCCATTGATTACAGAGTATCTGAGCATGCGCACATTCCTGAGAACAATAGATTCACCTGTTAAGTCTGCCGCCACCTAGTGTCCCCCCAAAATGCCCGATTATCTTGACAATAATTTACCTAAAGTATGAACCAAAGTGAGGCAGCATCTTGACCTGTTAACTCCAGTTTACTAGGTCTCTGACTAGGTTAGTGATATATACGTGAATTTTGTTTTTCATTTAACATTTCCTGTAACTCACCATGACGCGGATGAAAGCTAATAATGAAGCTGCGACGAGATACAACACAAAAAACAGATCGATCGGGCGAGACAAAATGCTGCTGGATTGGCAAGACTTCTGTAAAAATAGAAAATAAGTTTTTTGCATTTGAACAGCAAATCAGATTGTTTGTAGTAAAGTGATCATTAGGTTAAATTGTACTAGTACACAAATGTGTGGATCATAAATAGGAAAATAGTGTAGACAACCAGCACAGGTGTATACAATTAATTGGTCCAACAAACTGACGTAAATGTGTGTACAGCTTTTCAATCATAAACCTGTTGCACATTTTTAAAACGGTCACACAATTGTTAGCAGAAGTGGAACACACCCCAAGATTGGTATCTGAAAGGAATTTTAAACCAGTGCCAATTTTTATACAGATCTGCTTAAGCATCAAAATAAGCAAAGAACAAACAATTGTGCTTACCAGAAAGGGGTTACCAGCCAAAATGCATGTCAAAAAGACCATTGACAACTGGTTCCCTGTTTATTTTTGCTAAACAGAAAATTTTAATGCAACATTGTCAATTTCAGTAGCCATATAAAATTGGGCACGGGGCAAACCTTTGCAGGAGGATCTGGCTTTCTCTGATGAAGGAACTTGTAGCCGGCGTACAGTGGTAAGAAGACGTACGGAGTATTCAGGAAGAATGATGACCTGACTTCACCACCAAACTTTCCTAAGACGTTCCCAGGCATAAAGACGCAGAGGCTGTTCATAACAGAACCGACCCAGAACAGACCAACCTCTCGGTAATTCTCACTGAAAATATCGTTAAGAAGAACACAATTTTTTTATTCATTGTTTCAGTGAAAAACATTTTTATTACTCGATTTTGCAGTATCATATTTGGCTGTATCTAACACACGTCATGCGCATGAAAGGACCTATAAAATCACTTTGTTTATCCCACTTACAAAAGAAATGTCAGTCACCCTCCCTGGATAGTATCCGGGGCTAACATTTTCAAGAAAAGACAGATCCTGGTTATTTATTACAGTTTTTTTTTTAACTATCTGATCCTGGTCATTTATTACAGTTTTTTTTAAAAGGGACACGTTGCCTTCAAATCTCATGAAATTTTACTGTTTGAAGGTGTTCCTTATCCTTATTATAAGAGTTGTTCTTGCAATAAAACACCTTTTAATGTGTAATAATTAGTGAATGGTGATTAAAAAAACTAACATTGGCCTCTGACCCCTCGACATCTTTCCCGCGAAACGTATATGTATTTCCAGCCGTAAATACCATCGTCCATGTCACAATGGCAAAATGCGCGATGAACAGTAGTAGGCTGTTGCCGTAGCCAGTGGCCTGGTATCAGATGAACACTGGGTAACATACCATTCTCTACCTGGTATTGGGCCCGAAATTGCCAGCCGCGTATTCGCGGAATAACCAGCTGCATATTCTGAAAAATAGAACACATGCAGTACAGGGAGGTGAGTATAATATGGCTCATCTGTTCACCTCCCTGTGTTGCATGTATTCTATTTTCGGAATATGTGGCTGGTTATTCCGCGAATACGCAGCGTAGCTTCAGGTAGCTCGGATTGTATGAACATGTAAGTAAACACCTACACCATTCGTATGTCAAAATTGATCGCCACAAAAAACAGATTTAAGACGTGTCCGAAAAGAAGAAACCTCGTCAATCAGGGTAAGAAAACTGTCATGGGACTAAGCGAGAGAAACAACCGGTGTTGTTTATACCAAATGTTTATTGTGGACAGGAGGGATGAGGACTTACACGGCACATCACAGCAGCACTCTGATCATCGTTTTACGACTGGAAATAAGACTAGTAGGAACACGTCGGCCATTTATGGGAGTCAAAATCTTGACTCCCATAAATGGCGGACCGTGTTAGTTCACGAATAAAAGGAAAACCACACAGTTTTGAGGAATGTTTGTGTGGATCATTATATTCTACTTTTAAAACATCTTTCCGACCGTGTTCATTTCACATCAAACGCTTGTTATAGCCCAAAGCGCCCAATCAGAAGGCAACGTGTCCCTTTAACTGTCTGCTTCGTTTGGGGTATTTTTATGCATAACTGTTTTGAACTTCTTTACTATTTATATTGAGATGGCATTATTGTTCAGATGCATCAGGCATAGGATCAGGCATGAAATTTGACACATGAAAAAAAAGGAGGAATCTTTCTTGAGTGTAAAGCTGACATGATTTTACAGTCAGATACACTTTCAAGGGTATCGAAAAACAATTAAATTTATTTTTCTGAGGACAAAAAAATGTAATAAAATTAGTAAGAAGAATATCATGCATGATGCATAAATACAAGTCATTATGTACAAATACAAGTGATGGCCTAAAGATACTTCTAAGGTTCTTTTCAAACAGATAAAAATGGACAATGCTGAAACAGAAAAACAGAGTATCTTTATGTTTAAACAGTCTTTTGCCATTGTTTTCCTGCCATTGACTTGGATACATTGCACAAGAAAAGAAGGGACTTTGATCTGCAATGATCATGGAATGATAATTCTCTTTGGTGCAGAAACCTTAAGTAGTGTGGTTGACAGGGTCCAAATTTCATAAATCTGTTAACCAGACAATGCTGCTTAGCTGATTTGAATTTGCAAATCACCAGCTGCAATAATGTGACTTATTATTTGTTTGGAAAAGTGGTAACCCATAACTGTCAAGATAGATAGTTAGGTGTTTGTCAAGTTTTGTGCTTACCAGCTTCATGAAAACAGGCCCAAGGCTCAATTTCATCGAGCAGAAAATTATATTGTTTAAAGATGTTTTGCTAAGTGAAAATAAGCAGGATACCAGTTGCAGTTAATACATGTGAAATAATATTCTGAATGGCAGCCTTGTTCTGGTAAGCATAATTTGTATGCTTAAGCAGCTCTAAAGTAGTACTTATTTTCTGCTAAACAAAAACAAACAAGATACCAAGCACATATTGTATAATGTGACATGCTATTTGGGCTGGTAACCTTATTCTAGTGAGCATAACTTTGTTGTGCTTAGCTACTTTTTGTACTAAAGCAGCTGTATAAAGTTGAGCCCAGTTGATGGGATTGACTTACTTCCAAACAATAGCAGTCACCATCATGATGTACATACAGTAATGGCCAGATGCATCCCAGTAATTGATCATTAGTCCATAGGCCGTGTTCAGATAGGGTTCACCCTGGATACAAAAATAATGAATAGAAATAACTATTGATGAGTCCTACTTGGTGTCACACAAAGTAAAGTCCGCCATCTGTACGAGCAAATCATCTTCTTTTGAACGCACAACTGTGCATTTTGCATTAAAACTGAGTGCGGCACCCAGGAGTTCTAAACAATCTGTGCATGCTGTGGGTGAATCACGGGCTGCGTATAAAAGTTAGAAAGCTTTATGCAGGAATGAGGATGATGAAGGAGTTGGGCTTTTTAGGGTCATGCTCAAAGGCAAAGAATACAGTTTGTACCTTCGGCTAAATGTGTTATTTGAGGCCTGCCGTCTGAAACATTGTCAAAGTGGAGAAAATGGCACAAACAGACTCCACACCCACCAAATCACTATTGCTTATTTCAATTGCAGTAAACGAAATAAGCCTGCATATGAAAATGCACCAAAACCACAATAATATAAACTGTTAAACCGAAGGTCGTTGGTTCAAATTCCCCTCTAGTCAATTTCTCTTTGTTCCTCCCCAAGTTATTTCAAATTTACCCAATCAATTTCCCTTGTGGTTAATAACTTAATATTTTGAAAATAAAAACCGTAACTGTGATTGTTACATCTATAGACCCTTTGAATAACGCGCAACATTGCTGGTACACTGAGGTCACGTGCAAGTTTTTACACACAAAGAGCAGCTGTCGTCCAATGATCTGCCTCCTTTTGCCTTAGTGAGGGCCTTGCTTGAGAGTGTGACATTATATTCAAGGGGTCAATTTAAAAATCTGAAACTTATTTGTTGTTTTCACCAGAACATGACCTCCCATTTGATGAAACTTTTACAGGTTGCATTGTTCTTCCATGGTTTTACCAGGGCTGCCTACATTTTAGTACCATGGCTACATCTGTGGTTGTACCATGGACAACCATGGTAGTACTTTATTGAAAACTACAGCATTGGAATATATTAACTCACACCAAAAACCAACAATAAATAATCACTTTAAGCTTGGTAGGTAGGTCAATTATTAATGAAGCTAAAGAATAGAGATTGTGCAAACAGAATGGCCGGGTTTGTTATTTGATAAAGCTGGGTGTATCACATGACAATCTGGCTATTCAAAGCCACTGAAGGGAACGGTTCTCCAGTTTGAAATCAATCTGCTCATTGTTAGTGCCACATAAGGCTGTTTAATGATACCAGCATTTAATACTATTGGGCTTAGATTAACTTTGTCTTTGCTCTATGAGTCTCATTTTCGTGTTCGTTGCTCGTTGAATACACTGGCAAGTGACCAAGGTAAAATTTCAAGTACTAAACCACAAGTGAAACTGACTAGGTAAATTTTAATTAATTTTGGGTTGAACAAAGACAAATTTACTAGAGCGGGACTTGAATCTGCGACCTCCGGAATAATGTGCAAATGGTCTACCAACTGAGCCATTTAGCCCTAATGTTGGCGGTCTCCCTTTTTTGTCAATATCTTTGCTTGAGGTACCAGCAAAAGCCATTCAACATGTTCTACTGTAAACTTGGTTGTTATATGTTGCATGGCTTCGGATTGGCACCCCCGAACAAAGTCATTGACGAAATAGCGAGAAAACAAACATTAGAGCTGTAGATGGCTCAGTTGGTAGAGCGCCGGCACATTAATCCAGAGGTCACAGGTTCAAATCCTGCTCTCAAACAATTTATTCTTTCTTCAAACCAACAGTTAAATAAAATTAATGAATTTAAAATAAAAAAAATCCAGGAGTTTTTATAATTTTACAATGTGGTAAGAGTAATGTCACCATAATCAATCCTTTATGTGCATACTCTGAAATGATTCAAATCTCCCATATGCTAGCCACACAATGGTGAAGTAACCCATGCTACCCTTTCCTGGCATTATATTTGTATGGATGTATGGTCAATAAGTGCCTTGAGTTGCCACTTCAGATATTAACCAAGGTTGGCCTAAATTCCATTGCAATTGAGCACAGCTGGTGGCTTCTCCAGTTTACCACTCTCATTGAAGCACTTTGGGCAACGGCTCTACTCTTACAATGCATGTATAGTGCCTTAAAATGCTACTGTTGTGAGGCATACAATATGGCTTGTCTAGAGAACCACCCTGATAGTAGGAGGGTTACAATTCTAATTAGACACAACCCCAAATCCAAACATTTAAGGACAAATTACTCAATTATTCACAACTTTTTTAAATTGGTAAAAATAGGGAAAACAATTAAAACACAAAATAGTAAAAACAAGTGAAAAAATTAATGACATTGTTGGTTGTTTTCTTATAACAGGGCATTTATTAAGACGAAGACGATTGGAATGAATTACATTCAGAACCAAGAATTGTTTTTAACACTTGAAATATAATGAAGGTATAGGCCTACTTTACACCTCAAAGTTTTAATGTGTTATGGGTATCATTCGCTATACAACTTTGCTGGTTTTTTCCATTGTTTTATTTAGGTGTTCGGGCCTTACGCCCTAACAACTCTTTGTTATTGTTCGGTTTTTTTTGTTTTTTTTCTTCTTTGTTTTGCTTATTCTTCTCAGTGGGCTTTGTCCGCAAGCAAATGCATACTTTCAAACCTTTGATCATCTTGAAACTTCATGTGAAGTTATAACATAACTAGCAGAAGCCGAGTAAGTTGTGACGTCACGATTACGTCATCGGGTGTCAAATTACAAGCCATTTAAGTTCGAAAAGTGCCCTCTTGCCAATGCCTGTATGTCTCTGAATGTTAAAGCTACATTGTTCATATTTGGGCATATGATAGATCGAGACACGGGCAACATTTGAAAAGTTAACGCCAAAATCGTCCGACCTTAACTTCTGGGTCGTTACCCTAGGTCGAAGTTCGTCTTCGTTTTTTCCCTTCCAAAAAACACTTTCAAGATTATCAATGAACAATGAAAATCAACAGATAGTTAAACCTCACTATCATGACGACACAAACCTATTTACGTCATGATGACGTCATCGGTCATCGAATTATAATAAATCAAAGTTTAATATTTGTAAAAAGCATAACTCATGAAACATTTGTTTGTTTTTTATAATCTACATATCATCGGATAGCTCATTTAAAGTTCGACAAATGCTACACAGAACCCGTACAACATTTGAACTTGTACTTCCGGTTCAAATCGGAAGTTGAAAATTTCTTAGTATCCTATCTTATATATATCTTTAAAACTACTGATCATTTCAGCATCATTTTTGTATCAGGGTGTAGAACGTTAGTCCTGCTCAAACTTTTGAACACAGACATGACAACATTTTGACCTTAATATATGGTCAAAACCGGACAATGAAGCGCACCTACCCACTCGTACCCTCCCCCCCTACTTTGATTGACAAAACATTATGTACACATAACGTTGAAACTGATGCAAGCTGCAGTTCACGCGCTGACTATTTACGTGCACTGTCATCGTCATTGTTGTTTCATCTGGCGGGAAGCGCGCTGGCGGGAAGCACAATTTTTGGGAAACCTATGAACAAGGGTGCTTGCCATGTGAACCAGAAACACTGGGGTTAAACCCTACTCTTCCGCGATAAATGTTCTGGGTTCCTTTTCTGTGCATTGCCAATCCTAATACACAGGACCTACAGCTTATATCTTGCTCAAGGACACCAGTGCCACAACCATGACTCGAACCTACACTCGGCTGATCAGAAACACCAGAGCTTGAGTCTGGTGCTGTTAACTGCTCGGCCATGACACGCCTAATATAGAATTAATCAATATATAATATCAGGATATTAATGAATTGATTACCTCTATTAGATAGAAATCAACGAAGTTGGCGATGAGTCCATCAGCTTGCATTGCAAGAATCAGATCAACAATGCTGGTCCAGGCAAACAGAGAAAACACTGAAAAAAACACAACAGGATAAAGTACACACGTTTCAAGTTTAAGCTCTTGGTAACATTTCCCAGCAAGTTGACCAATCATTTGAACCCATTCTTGCGGCACCTGTTGTGTATCAGGCCTGGAATTACACTGAAGGCAATAGCCTGTGTTGCCCTGGTCTTGACCTTGGTGCCTCTTCAAAAGTTTCCCATAGACATTCCATTGAAAGTGCCCTTTACGAAAATGAAAATGGACTTGCCCTCTCAAAGACAAAATTCCAGGCCTGGTTAACACTTACAGTGGCATAGCTGTGTAAATGTATAGATGCTCAGGGCTCCCATTTTACACTGGACCGCAGGTCCGAGGCCAGTGATTTTAACCCTGGACCGGACAAGTCTTTTGGGGTTTTTCAAATGATTAACTGATTAATGAAACCTCACCGTGCAATAGACCCAATACTGTAACTAACTGGGGCGCTGTGCTTGTTTTTTCACAAATTTTGACATCTACGACCGCAGATGTCAAAATTTAAAAAAAACAAGTACAGCGCTCCAGTTACTGGGTCTAACCTGAGTAACAACCAGGTACCTTTTCTTAAACAAATTGAATAAAAAATGGTGTTCAAATCTTAATTTTGAGTCTGCTTTCGGTAAATATCTTTCAATTCTTTAATGGTGATATAGTTGACAGTGACAAGTATCCACAAAGTAACATACTTTGCTGCTAAAGAATAAGCAAAAATATGAAGACAAATACAAACCATAAAAGAACCAGTCTTTGGGTTTAGATCTCCGGCTTATGAGGTACGCTAGCACAACGATGATCGGCAAGATCAGGCAGCCCAAAGCAAACACGGCCCGGTGATCGTTGGAAAACGTCTGCACCTGATTCAGCACGTAACATGTTGGGATCGCTGTCAGGGACAGCAAGAATATACCAGTTGCAGTAGACATTGGAAAGGTTTTTAACGCTAAATTAATCTTAAAAACATGAAAAAGCAAGCTGGAAATGGTGTGCCCGTCGTATCTTATCGAAGCGTCCCACAACTTAACGCGTACGATAACAAACAGCTAGCTCAGGTGATCAAGGTCGTCACGGTGTGTGTGTACAAAATAATCGTATAGCGCCACCTTGCGGCGCTCGATCTTTGCTGTGTACGCGCAGCATGCAGAGACCAGTCTCGGTTTCTTCGCTCGGCCCCATTGGTTCAAAACTTTGCGTTATTTATTGGTGGAAGAAAATTATAAACTTTTTATCAATAATGGAACTCCTGTATTAAATTTTGGAGTGTCGGAACAGTATACATGGCAACATAAAATATGACACGTTAATTTAGTTTATCTTTTTGTAATCCTTCAGGTGTCCTGTTGTCCTGTTTTTGGAATGTATTGCGTATTCTGCTGTTTATGTTTTTCATATCTGTTGCCTTTAGTATTTTTTTAATATTTTGATGATGTCATTGTGATGTTTTTACCTGTGAAATTAATATAATATAAAATCAAAGGAAATGAAACCGTTATACATAAACAAAATTATTTATGATGACCATTATATAAAAATAATCATTATTTATATATAACCATTATATACAAAGAACCATCATTTATATATTATAAGCATTATCTATATATAAAAATAACCATTATATAAAAATAGGACCCTGTATTAAATTTTGGAGTGACGGACCATGGCAAAATAAACTAAGACATGATGCGTGTCCGATCGATCAAATAACAAGGATAAGTTAAGTGCAGTATTATAATAAAAACAAACAAAGGATTGGTGTTAGGGTTGGGGTTGCGATAAGGATTAGGGTTAGGGTTGGTTGGAGTATAGGGTTGGGGTAAGGGTTGGGGTTAGAGTTAGGGTTAGGTTAGGGTAGGGTTATAGGTAAGAGGGTTGGGGTTGGGGTTAGGGTTTGCCAAAGTTAGAGTTAGTGTTAGGGCTAGGGTTAGCGTTAGGGTTAGCGTTAGGGTTAGGGTTAGGGTTAGGGTTAGGGTTAGGGTTAGGGTTAGGGTTAGGGTTAGGGTTAGGGTTAGGGTTAGGGTTAGGGTTAGGGTTAGGGTTAGGGTTAGGGTTAGGGTTAGGGTTAGGGTTAGGGTTAGGGTTAGGGTTAGGGTTAGGGTTAGGGTTAGGGTTAGGGTTAGGGTTAGGGTTAGGGTTAGGGTTAGGGTTAGGGTTTGGGTTTGGGTTTGGGTTTGGGTTTGGGTTTGGGTTTGGGTTAGGGTTAGGGTTAGGGTTAGGGTTAGGGTAAGAGCTAGGGTTGGGGTTAGGGTTAGCATGAGGGTTTAGGGTTAGGGTTAGGGGGTTAGGGTTAGGGGGTTAGGGTTAGGGTGTTAGGGTTAGGGTGTTAGGGTTAGGGTGTTAGGGTTAGGGTGTTAGGGTTAGGGTGTTAGGGTTAGGGTGTTAGGGTTAGGGTGTTAGGGTTAGGGTGTTAGGGTTAGGGTAAGAGGGTTAGGGTAAGAGGGTTAGGGTAAGAGGGTTGGGGTTAGAGTTAGGGTTAGGGTAAGAGGGTTGGGGTGAGGGTTAGCATGAGAGTTTAGTGTTAGGGTTTGGATTAGGGTTGGGTTTAGGGTTAGGTTTTTAGGGGTTAGGGTTTGGGTTAGGGTTAAGGTTAGGGTTAGGTTTAGGGTTGATTACAATCACTCATTTATGATATTGAATGTTAAAAGTTTAACAATTCAATTTAAATTTAGGTTGTTTTTACTCAAACAATAGGAAACAGTTTGGCTTATCTGGTACCAATTCTAAATTGAGGGAAATACTACCAGGTTGAAAGCATTGGACACCTCCGCCAAGCCCCCTCGCTTATTCTGATTTTTGATCTTTATTAGTCACAGTTGTTAAAACTAAAAAGCACTCCCATGAATCTATGGTCAACCAAAACTAACCGACAGAAAGTATTATATCAAGAAATAGTCATTATCTTAAAAAGTATTTTCAAGTTAAAAACAAATTTGTGCAGAAAGTTAGTCAGAGTGACGACCAGGCGTTCAGAGAACTCAAAGTCTGGTCGAACCAGCAGGGTGATCACCCATGTAGTTCCCTTCAGAGATTGGCTAGTTCCCGGTCCCTCCTTGTCCTTTCTCACCCGGAATAATCACCCTACCCACTTTGGGGAGAGACATGACGGAACCCCAATCCATTACTGCGGCCAACAGTAAAAGTCATGTCCCTTACATTGATAGGAGTAGGGCTCGAACCGGGTGTACCAGCTCTGGACCGCACGCATGCGAACAATCCAGTGCCCCGCGGAGCCCGTTGGTGTTTGAAGGTGATTTTAACACTACTTAAATAATACAATGTGATAACGGCGACTTAAAAAAGAAAACAAGCAGAGGAATTCGAACCGGGTCAGTCCCATTGAAAACCATACCCTTACCACACAGGCTATGGTTCCATTTACAAACTTCTGAACATTTTATACAATGTGAAGCAACGGATTGGTCATGTCATTCTCCGTCAGAAAATAAGACGAACTAAGAAGTGTTTGTTCTAAACGGCCTCCCCCGAAATCTGACATTTTTAAGAAATCAATTTTTTAAACAACTGTTTCCTTTGGGGGGGGGGGGGGGGGAAGACACAAAAACTTACTTACCCCTTGTAATTTTGAATAATTCTGAATAATTATGGATACTCTTCAAAGTTCAAGTACCATTTTTAAAAAAACGTTAGATGACGTCACATTCTAATGGTCTGTAGGCCTATACATTTTTGTACAAATAAAACAAAAATCATTCCTTGAATTTCACCTTTTGACTGGTGAATAAAATTTCTCTTTGGAATGTACAGCCCCATTTGGGTTTTTTTACTGTCCGATGACGTCGTGTTTCAAATTTCAATCTGAAAGAATATCACATAAAATGGCATTTATCACTATTTTGAAGTGAGATTAGAGAGTTTAAACTTTTTCCCTTACTTTCATGAGGACTGAATTGATCATAAACCTACAAAAATGCTTTTAAAAAAGTAAAAAGTCAACAAAGTGACAAATGGATGGTTCTTCCAATTTCCAATGACAGAACAGGTGGGGGGGGGGGGGGGGGGGTGGTTGCAATTGTAAAACTACTGTTGTTATTGGCCAGAAGTCACCCCCACCCGAAGATACAGAGAGAACAAATGATGTGACCCCTTGTGCCCCTAAAATATCGTTGCTGGGTTCCTAATAAACCTGAGATCCAACCATTAGGGTCCAGAAGTTCCTCCATATAGAACAAAATGGGGCACCCATTGTAACCCCCCTACAATTTTACCCTCGTTTTCGCTTGGTTCGTCAGATGGGGTTTGGGATTTAGAAGTTTAAAATAAGCGAGGGACGGGCTCCAACGCATTTCCAATTTAACAATTAAACTTTATTTTATATTGGTAACCCCAATCAAAATTGTATTTAGACTGAACTTTATAATTAAACGAGCTTTAAGTTAATTTTAGGAAGTGAAAGTCTGCAAGCTCTTGGTACATCGAGTTTAATAATGCTCTCCCCCTGTGATAATCATAACCCCCATCCTTCAAAATAATATTCATTAGACTGGAGGTCTAAAAAGGGCAAGGACAAAGAGCTATAATTGATCGCAACTACACCCACCCAAACCTAAATGCAAATAGATCATCATTATTGGGGCAATATCTACATGACATTAAAAAACGAAATAAAACAATTTGACCAACTGCCTCAATGCAGGCGGTTTTTAGTTTTATTATTCTTTACTATTTTTCTCTGTATTTTCTGAATAGTGAACTAATAAAAGGTAATTGTCAACGACCAGTCCCATCACTTTTTGTATCCCAACATATGCATAAAATATCAAGACTGAAAATATGGGCTCCATTTCGTCTAATCTTTACTGTCAAACTTAAAAATCAAAAGCACCCGTATTGTGTTATGGCGATTGCGAAGCCCGTGAGTAACACAGTAGCTAATAAACAAAGAGCTAAATCTTGACACGGCCATCTTATTGTTCTTCCATTGTCAAAAGTGTACCCAAAATAGTCAGGTTCCCTATTATTAAAGTGGCTTTTGAGATTTTGTCACCTTCATAAGGAACCCCGCAAAGATGGCAATGTCACGAATTAGTAAAGAAGCAACATTTATTTTGTCGCAAAGCAAAGTGATTGATAATGATTTTGTTGACCTGACATCACAAAAATAATATTGGTTGTGCCATTTTTGGAGTAAATTTCCCTAGGCCCCCTATGTGAATACTGTGTATCGCGCATTTTAGGCGACACAAACGCATTTACACGCTCACCAATCTTTACATGTTATTAAAATCCCAAAATGGCAGACACCAATGTCTTCATTATTTTACATGAACTTTATTTACATAAGTTTAAACTACATTCAGTTATTAAAATACATTTTTACATGTCAAATTTCAAAAACTAATACCAGTACATAAGGAAACCGGGCACTATATGACCATACATGTAGTTCTGAATTCTAAGTATCTAGACAAAATGCATGTATCTGCCATTGATTTGCTACACTGCGCAGGTTGAATTGTGAATGTGCTAAGGTTAGTCATAATTGACCTTGCGCATGACGTCATTTCAGTAGGGCGCCCTCGGCTAAAAGAAGATAGCTCATTGGCCGAGTCCTATGGCGCATGCATACATGGTGTGTTGACCTTTTTTTTCTTCGCCGTTTTACCTCTAAGATGACGTCAATGCATAAGGTCCATAAACATAGTGAGTGAAGTTATTGGGGTTGTTAATGAGTTAGGATTAGGGTTAAGATTGTGGTGATGTGACTGTGCGGTGAGAGTTCGCATTGCAACGGATTCTACTCTAGCATAATAAGTGAAACATGCATTCTGTCTATTTAGCGCTTTCAAATTTCACACGTATTTAAATTTACTTATTTAGAAAAGTTGTTCCATCTTTTATGTTGTATTCTACTACACCGAGTCCGTCAAAATCCAAAGTGTACTGCACTTGAATGCAATGAATTCGATTTTCCATAATTTGACATGCAGTGCTTGGCAGGCATGAGTATCAATTTATGCAGTCAACTGATGTGAACATGCCGAGTTGCAATATTACAGTTTTGGATTTTGATGGAATCAGGGAACTAATTAACTATCTTAAAACTTATATTTAACTAGGTGCCTTTCCAAAACTCGTCTTGGGCTCTTGCTCCGGCTTGTCATGGGCTCTGTTATATATTTTTGAAGCACTTTGCCTGGTGGTTTGAACAACAAATGGAGCCTGAAGCGCATAGCCGGAGCCGGAGCCGGAGCCCAAGCCGAGGTTTGGAAAAAGGCCTGAAGATGGTCTTCTCCTCGAGTGTCATCATTCAGTCAGTAGGGCGCCATCATGGTCCAGCTGAGCTCACTTGAATAGTTGACCTTGTGGAGAATCATCTTACTAGATTTGACGTAGTCCTCCTGCTTTAGCTGGTTGCAGAGTCCAAAAAGCGTTGGTTGTAGCCTCAACATCAAAGAGTCTCAAACTGTGGGAAAAAATTAAGATAGTTAATTACAATTTTTTTGTTCTTACCATTGTTATGTTCTTTGGATTTTCTGGTAATTTTCTGCAAAATTTCATTTAATTTCATTAACGTGCGTTCAAATGCATGCATTTTCCCAGTAATCCGCTCAAATTAGAGTTTCTTTTTGGCTATTAATGCTATCAACTTTGTTTTTATGCACACGACTTCGTTATTCTCAGTGTGATTTGTTTCAGTCAGATTCTATTTCATTTATAGGCACTCAAGATGAATTTCTACCTGGTCCTGGTGTTTAGGTCGTCTTCAATATTTCTGCTAAAATGTTCAGTAGATCTCTTCAGGAGATCTCCAAGACTCTCTGCTGATTTTAGGTTGTTCTCTAATTCTTCAATCAGCCTCCCCCTATCTAAATTTCACTCTTCTGAAATGATCACAGTTGTTCGTTCAAAATTGCTTTACTTGGAGTTAACGCAAGAATAGTGTGGAAATTAAAACTCAATTAAATTGTTGACCAGCCTCTTGCTTCTGGCACTTTACAACACTTCTGACATTTTTTATTTATTTATTTTTTTTTTGGGGGGGGGGGTTGTTCTCTTGTCAAAATTTGTTTATACATTGGTTGGTTGCATTAATTTTGTTACCATGCAATCTCTTGTTAACTTTCTGGGCCGGTTTCCTTCATCATCAGGGCACATCGCAACAGCTCCGGCTGTAGTCATCACTGCACAAGACTGCTGAAAACAAGCACCCGACCACTTAGTTACTCTGCATTGATAATTGCCAAACGAGCTGAATAATGTTTCAAGAATTGGGGCATTATTTTCAATTGCGAAACACAAACAATACTTTTAACTCTTAGATTGAGATGCTTGCTTGTGCGTTGGTTGAATGATTGTAAAAGTCATGATGTTGAATCACAAATAATTTAAGAATATTTTTGTTGTTGGTTATAATATTTTTATAATACCTTCATGTTATAACCAACAGTTTGGAGATGTGTTTGAGAGTTTCAAAAATTACTGTAAATTTCTTGATGCTTTTTAAGAAAGTTGTGTGGAAAGGTTATGTAGTGATCACAACAATTAAGTCAAGCTGTTACCATAACATTACCTTGATACCTTTTACCAAAGTTTCAGCATCTAGGGTGTTCCAGAGTTGTCAGTGATGCACAATCACCTTCCACAACATCCACTTCAGGAAAATGAATTTATAGTCTGTGGAAAACAAAAAGAATGTAAAAGCCCCTGTGGAGTAAAATGTTAGGAGCTGCGGAGGTAAGGTTAGAAGCTGTGGAGAGAATTGTTATTTTCCTTTCAAACTTACCCAGATACGTTACCTGTTGATAAACCAGTTATCTGCAAACAACTGACCTCATCGACTTCGCTGACCTCGGGTCACTCAGAGACATCAAAGAGATAATTTGTCGTCTGCTCATGTCCTGCCTTACTGCCATGAACCTGCTGGTAGATCACCTTGGCTGAAGATGTCAGTAGGTTGACTAGTTCATTATACTTCAGAAGAAAACGAAATCTGCATAATTGGAAGAAAAACCGTTTTAAAAAGGTTTACCATGAGTTTACCTTGATACCTTACCAAACTGTTACCATCTACGGTGTCCAAGAGTTGCTACCAAGGAATTACCTTCATAATAATGGTTTATAGACTTGGCAAAACAAACAAATATTAAAGCCTGCAAAGGGAAATGTTAGAAGCTGCAAAGAGAAGGGTTAATTTTCTTTCAATCTTACCCAGATACATACCCATTGTTATGTCGCCTCTGCTGCAAACACCAGACCTCATAGACCTCGATTGACCTCATAACCTCATGTCATTCATCAGATACATCAAAGGGAGTTGTCATCTTCGCTCAAGTTCTGCAATTAACATTTCCTTTGAACCTGCTCAGCCTGCTGATGTAGTGATAGATTATACCTCACCATTTGAAGACTGTGGAAAACAAAAAGAAGTTAAGCCTGTCGAGAGAAATGTTAAACGCTGTGGAGGGAAGTTTATTAGAAGCTGTGGAGGGAAAGTTTATTAGAAGCTGTGGAGGGAAAGTTTATTAGAAGCTGTGGAGGGAAAGTTTATTAGAAGCTGTGGAGGGAAAGTTTATTAGAAGCTGTGGAGGGAAAGTTATTAGAAGCTGTGGAGGGAAAGTTATTAGAAGCTGTGGAGGGAAAGTTATTAGAAGCTGTGGAGGGAAAGTTATTAGAAGCTGTGGAGGGAAAGTTATTAGAAGCTGTGGAGGGAAAGTTATTAGAAGCTGTGGAGGGAAAGTTATTAGAAAGCTGTGGAGAAAATGTTATTTTCTTGCACACTTACCCAGATACTTTTACCTGATTTTGTCCCTGACGTCTGTTGACCTCGGGTCATGCATCAAAGACTTCAAAGAGACTCATCGTCTGCTCAAGTTCAGACTAGAACCTTACATGTTGCCTCTGAACCTGCTAGAAGGGTGGAGAGTTAGTTAATATCTAGGCCAACACTCTTAATTTCTAGGCCAACACTATCTTACCATTCATACAAACCTAGGCATTGCCATGGTGTCATCTCTCCAACGGTTGATCACTCTGCTTTCTTAAGAAGACAAATCCTTATTATTTCTCCTTTTCTCATTCTTCTTTCCTCCTTTTTGTTATATTTCCCTACTTTTTAACAATTAGTGGTTTGGGGAAATTATTCCCAACATAAATAGTTTTGCAGTTTGCAAAACTACAGCTCATTTTTGTTTGCTATACACTAGCCTACGGTTTTTATTTTATTTTATTTTTTATTTTGCCAAATGAGTGAGGGTTACAACTTTTTAAAAGTATTTTTTGGTGTCTTCTAAATTAAAATGAAAAGGACTTGGTGTCATTTATGCCAAGTTAAAGTTAGCAAAGTAAAGCTGCATTCAGAATTTGATGTATTGCTGATATCAGGAATATGTAAATAATAATTTAGCTTGTCTAAATTATTTATTTATTATACTCCTAAATCAAACATTTGCCATCAAATGAATGCAGATTGGACAGACGTTTTGAATGCAGGTTATGTGAGATTACTTCAGAATGCAGGGAGCTGAGGGGGCCTGTGCCCAGAGTGCAAAGTGCACTCGGCAGGTTTGTTCTTAGGGCATTGAGTAATCCAACCATACATTATTTTTGCTTACTTACTCCAAAAATTTAATCAAATCAAAGGGATTGCATAGTTTAAGTGTGGTATTTGGCACTTTGTATTATGATAGAATTACAAAATCATGACAATTAATCCAAAAATGACAACTGGCGACTTGAAGTTTCAACCCCGGCGGAAATTTCCTGGTGGACTAGTCTTCTAATTAAAAAGCATCATCGGCTTCGACCAATATGCACTCAAGGAAAAGGCTGAGATAGTGTGACGTCACCTTGAAAGCTATGTTAGGGACAACATCAACAAGTTTGTAGAACATCTTGTAGTGGGAGAGGGGGATACAAAAGGGGTGGGACTCTGCAAGAGAACGGGTTAGATCTTCGTCTACCTTTCGCAGTCTTCTCACTTGTCTCTTGGTCTTTTCTCCATTTAGACAAACTTGGGGTATCCAACCTCCTTTAGTTTTGTCAATATTTTGATCTCATTTGATTGTAGAAAGGTCAATAATCATTGAATTTGCTACCAGTTTGAGAATTTTTTAAAAAAGTCAATTGTTCATTAAAATTGTTTTTAAATCTCACAAAGTGAGCAAGTGCACACAGGTCAGGCAGTGCAATTTTATTCAATCAAAAACATGTAATCTGTAGTTTTCAGATAACAAGGACACCACAGTAAAATGTTTTTTTTTATAGCGAACTGGTGCACCCCTTGAGCCCCCTAAAATTTAGACCACACGCTAGAGCCAAAATGCATGGTCTTTTAATTGAAAAGTGGCTGGTCGGATACAGCAATTTGTCCCTACCTTGGTCCTTTGGTGACCTCCCACGTTCATCCAGAACCACAGGCAACACACAGAAACCACACAATCCATAGATCTTCAACTGCAATCTCAGCTGAAAGACGGGAGTTGTTCACCAGCTGGTACCGCCTACCTCAACGCCTCACAAGTCATCGTTTTCCTTGTCTAGCACCAGGTAGTCAGCAGAAGGTCGTCTTCTTCGGATCTCGGTCGTCTTCTTCGGATCTCCTAAGGGACAGGTAAACAAATCGAAAAGGTAAACAAAAACATTAAAGTATTTCAATCCCTCAAAATAATATTTGTATCCATCAAAATACAATTTGTTGTCTCCAAATCATTTTGTTCCTCGAACAAGGTAACAAAATAACATTTTGAGGGGACAAAATAATTTTTTTTTTTTTAGGGAACGAAGGAACAAAACAATATTTTCATTCTCTT
The DNA here is from genome assembly GCA_037783415.1 of Leptasterias polaris. Taxonomy (NCBI): domain Eukaryota; kingdom Metazoa; phylum Echinodermata; class Asteroidea; order Forcipulatida; family Asteriidae; genus Leptasterias; species Leptasterias polaris. Next base: position 1,286,590 of record JAZGTN010000134.1, read on the forward strand.
GAAATAATTTGAACAGCCGGCCACGGAGCCCTTGATATGCCATGTAGTTTCCAAGTATCATGATGAGACATCCTTTATGTCGAAATACTTTTCTATGAAATGCAATGGCTTCATGTCAGGTACATGTTTTCTAGTTATGTGAAACTTTATGCTTTTCCTGAGTAACAAACACTTGAGCTTTAGTTATAAATTGTTATCTTTATCTTAACACTAACAGTTTTTTTTTTACCTGTCCCTTTTAGGGGCTCCGTAGTTGTCCATTGCTGTTTCGCGGTTGAAAAATCTTTACTTGGAGAAAACAACCCCTATACTATAGATCACCAATGCTACAGTTCCAGTTCAGAGGTGTTAATGAGCGAGGCAATTTGTCAGTAGATTTCTCCAACATTTCCCCAGCAAGTAAAGAAAAGTTGCTGGAAAATGTGAGCTGTGCTCGACATCATGTTAGCCTTGCTTTTTTAGTCATGAAGCTTTGACTGCAGTCTGCAGTAATTCACCCGGCTCTCTCTCCCCCAGCCACTCGTGTGCTCAACACCGAAGTTGTACACTATGCTACTAAAAAGAAGAGGGCTCGAACAGGGAATTTCGTTCTAAATTTTCTGCAGCTTTTTGTACTAAAAGATACTTAATTATTGCCAATGAAAGCTGAATTGCAGAAGAATCTTCTTGTGACAAATTTAACCAGTTAAGTTCATCAAAAGAGCGGCGACTAAATCCCGTCCCGTACAGCCAAGAAATACACTGCCTCCCGTCCGTGGTGGCCAGTAGGCCCGCAGTACAGAAATGGCCATGCGGTGTTCAATCGTGTAACACTAATAGTGCTTTGAAAACAGCGCACAAACTCGTGATTTACATACATGTACAATGTACAAACCCCAATAGTAGTTATGCAGATTTCCGTGTGCAACTATATTACAGGGACTTGAATGCTTTATGCCACATTGTTCCTGTAATTTGCATGTCAATTATTCTACATAGCCGTTCTTTCCAGGCTTTTATTCTGCCTGTTGTCGCTATGCTGAAATGTAGAAAAAGGAGCTATTCCAACAGCTTTTCCCACACACTTCAACGTGGTGTTATCCTCCGTCTGTTTTAAGCCTAAGTCAATTTTAATCAATAAAACACAATCATTTTTATGAGGAAAAGAGGGGATAGGCGGCTGAGAAGTCTGAAGTGCAAAACCAGGACTCTGTACATTTTTTTTAACAACACTCAATTCGTACTTTTAACGACAGTTATAACTTGTAAAAGGGGACAGAATAATTGGTTACAGCAGAGGGGTGGAAAGAGCTAAGGGCTTCATGGAACACTGGCTTTCTTCTTATTTTCTATAAGTGCTTGGAATGATGTCTGCTGTTTTGGGTGGGTAAGGCGAGGGGGGGGGGGGGGGGTTAGAAGTTTTTAGGGTAGGTGTTTGCTGGCTATACCTACCATTTCCTCCTCCCCAATTGTCTCTAAGTAATTTCAACTTTTTGATGTATTTGTGTGCTCCCTCAGCATTTCAAACAACATAATTTTCATGGCCATAAAATAATTGACGAAACAAAATCTCACCCACGTAAAACTCCATAGGCTATTTTGGGACCATTGAGCTTTATCATTTTGATGGAGATCAATGGTTTGGAACCACAATGGTCTGAAGTTCGAATACGCGCGGGAATTGTTTCCGTACTGACGTTGAGGGCGTAGTTGACAAAGTTAATACCAAAACGGTCCAGGCGCTGCACTGGTACTAGACTTGACTCAAGTCCCAATCCCGTGCAAGGCCCTTCCTTGCCTCATCGTCAGAAAACTATTATTTTGCGCTCTGCATTCCCCAACCTGTTAATCCCGTGCAAGGCCCTTCCTTGCCTCATCGTCAGAAAACTATTATTTTGCGCTCTGCATTCCCCAACCTGTTAATCCCGTGCAAGGCCCTTCCTTGCCTCATCGTCAGAAAACTATTATTTTGCGCTCTGCATTCCCCAACCTGTTCCGCGCGCGGGACAGGGACTTGACGAACCCGCAGTTGCCTGATATGTAAATTTATTCACTTACGAATATGCAAAGTTATGGCCATTACTTGTTGTCCAATCAAACGCGTTCAAAAAGAAGACTCGTTGATTTTTTTATTTGCGGGGGTGGTAAAGTACTTTGTCGAGGATCGAAATGCATGAATATATATAAAAACTACAAATTTATTTGAATTCAAGTTAATATTACGTATACATTGGGATTGGTATTGTTTGCAAATGCATACTTTGAATTGTTGACAAATGCAATTCAGCGACTTAAAACACCCACCCCCCTCTTCCGCCCGGCAGCCATTCTGGAGATGCTTACGTCCATAGATACATGATACAAACGTCACAGAGCAAGATGAATACTAAATGAAAGGGGCGGCACTTCCACGCTCCCATTGGATTTGTACATCTCCCCATTTGGGGAGATTTTTCTATTCAAATGCGTGGAGTAGGAAACGACCCCGTCAAGTCCCTTGATCGCCACCGCATAAATAACTACATTTTGTCGGTGAGGGCGCACTGGTATTCTGTGGCTGCATGCGCATGCTGGCGCGTTACGTTAGGAACCTCGCACGAGAAAGGGACTTGAATCAAGTCTACACTGGTACCAGCAGTAATAATCACAGTTTCAAATATTCACCTTTGATTATTTGTCACTAAGATCTTGAAATTAATATTCATCAAATTCAAAACCGAACTAAACTTGGCTACCTCCATGGTCCACCCGATCTTCACATCGATATTCCAGTGATGTCACAGCTAGGCTTTCCCATAATACGTCATTAAAAAATATATATGATGGGACTTCCCCCACGCAACCGAACACTGCCAGTTCGTAACCAAGCAAGGAGGAAGTGAGGTGACACGGATTTTATATATATTTGTTGATAACACGAAAAGGACGCAAACTGTAAAGTGGGTTTCTGCATTGGTTATAAATTAGAAGTTATTGGACAACATGAGCGGACTAAGTGATAATGTAAGTCATAAAATCTTATCGCTAAAAGGGGAGCGAAAAAAAGAGGGCGGGGGGGGGGGGAGTTTGAGGTGGATATCATCATCCTTGGTCATAATAAAATCAAGTATCCTCCCCTGTCCGGTTTTCGATGTAGTATGCCTTTTTCTTTGAATTGAAAAAAAATAAAAATATTCCATAATCAACTGATGCCCTAATTACCTTCTTTTGTTTATAAGAAATATGCAAACATATATTAAAACGTGATGGGCATTGAAACTTTCACACCACGCACCGATCTTCGATGACTTCAATAGCGTCCCATTTGTTTTGAGTTTGACCTGTTTTCGATGCAAACAAGAAAGTATGGTGTCCGGGTGAAGCCATACGTGGAAGGAACATCTGCAGTGACTACAAGTGTTCTGTGAGACTTAGTGTATGACTCTATAGCCAGCAGTTTTCTTCATTTTATTCAACATATTTTTATTTAGTTTTAAAAATAACCATGGTATTTTTCAAAAACTTGTAAAAAAAATATATATAAAACAAAAATGTAAATAATTCTTGGCTTTGAAATCTTATTTTTATTTAGTTTTGTGTCTTTTTATGTTTCTTAACATTTATAATAAAGCATATAAATAAACAGTGATAATCGAATCACAAAGCTGATGTTTAAATTTTAATATTAATAACAAAAATGATAGAGTGTTACCAAAAAAAATTATCCAGACTATTAGAAAATGATATAAGGCACGTGGCTTCTTTAAGCCTCTGTATTTTTTTCCCCAGAATGCTCAGCAGAATGTTCAGTCACATGATTTGATCATCGTGAATTGTGAATTGAAAAAGTGTTTTAAGAAACTTTTTCGGTGGGAATTTTTTTTTTAATGGCCCCGACAATAATGACATATTTTTGTACCTTGCAGAAATGCCTAAAATACCACAACTTTTTGCATTTACAAGTGCAACTAACCAGTGGAGCCTTACATGTTTCTAAGTTTTGGTCAAATGAGAGGAGACTCTTTGCTTGGCAAGTCAAACCACAAAAATTGTATCTAGGGACTGTTTACATCGCGTGCAGAGAGGTAAAAGATTTGCCTCGATTTCAGGGACGCCCTGAAGGGCGTCCTACGATACTTATTAAGTGTAGACATGTTAGCAGTGTTGTAGTCGAGTCACCTGTGTCGAGTCCGAGTCCGAGTCTCAAGTCACTTGGGTCGAGTCCGAGTCCGAGTCCCGAGTCACTTGGTCCGAGTCCGAGTCACGAGTCACTTGTTTAAATATTGATTGCAAACCAAATTGGAAATGACAAAATAAAACACATTTATTTAAAAAAAAGTTCTGTTAAAGTTTTTGTTAAAGTTGGTATAATCAAAAGAAACAATACGGGGCGGAACGGCAGATGCCATGATTAAAAAACATGTTGTACTACTTTTTACTAGTGACGTGACCAAACTTGACGTCGTGTGTGTGTGTCGACCATGTGTAGAAACTGGTGCAAACAACACACAGCCATCACAGTGCAATATGCAGGCTGTGTTTTACAGGTACCAGACATGCCATTTTCCTGGTAGCACAAGCAGTGGCTATGATGTTAACGTTGACAGAATACCAGCATAATACTGGTGTCGTGCATCCCAGTGTTATTATGCGTATTGAACATACGAATCGAACATACACGCGCTACAGCGCTACGCTAGATGGCCATTTACACAATAATCACGAACACTATTACTTGTAACACCATACGACAGTTATTTATTGTGCTAGACGTTAACTCCATGTGCACTGCGGGAATGACGATCGGATCATCGGAATTGTTTTTAATATTTAAAAAAGGTATTGTTTGTGAAAATACGTGACTCGAGTCACGAGTCCTCGGGGCCAAGTCCGAGTCATGATAGTCGAGTCCGAGTCCGAGTCCGAGTCTTTTGCAGACGTGACTCGAGTCAAGTCCGAGTCACCGAAATTGTGACTCGAGACAGACTCGAGTCCGAGTCACTGGACTCGAGTCATACAACACTGCATGTTAGACCAACTAGCCCACCTTGTTGGGCTATTATGGCCCCCTTTTAACGTCGGTCTTATCATAGAGAGCCATAACAGCCCAACAAGGTGGGCTAGGACTAGCCCTGGTAGGACGTCAGTCAGTGCCACTGCACTGCAACGTCGCGTTGTATGCAACGGAGGAGTCCAACCTGGGCTAGGCTAGGACTACACTCTAGGACTAGGAGGTAACTTATTATTTAGACGTAGAGTCTCTGAATTATTGTGTTGACTACACAAAGAGGAAGACGAGAAATTCATGCTGTAGGCCTACTCCAAAAAACCTACCTGGATTGGCTATGCTATTGTCTAGCCGAACAGCAATAATTTTTTTTTCTTTTTTTTTGTTGATTACATCTAGTAGTACATCTTAAGACAAATCATAGGAATTAGGAGCTAGGGACTAAGTGCTACCACTTAGGAACCAACGACATATGGAAGAAACAACTAGACTATATATTAATACTTTTTGTAAACAACTGTAAAATTTGTATTTTTTCTCTTTGCATGAAGACATCAACAGCGATGACTCTGAACTTGGAATTTCTTAGACTAAACTAAGATTCTGTAAATTTACATGAGTGCGAGTTGGGAGTGATGGAGGAGTGCTCTAGAACAGTTAAGCACAAAAGTAGAGACCCAAATGTTTTTAACCTACAAGGACAAAACTTGCACTGCAAATTAACTTGCGGCACAGGTTTTTGAACTTGAATGGGTTTCTAGGGCTCGAATGGGGGGGGGGGGGGGGGACACAAGACTGTAGGGCTTAAACTCTTTTACTAGACCAGAATTTATTTTACAAGACCAGAATCAAAATTACTTCAACAACTAAGAGAAGTGTAGATCTCATCTGTGTTTTGTGTAAAGCCTACTTTGATACTGTAGATTTTTGTTTAATTAAATAATTAATATGAATTTAATTATATATTTTCAGAGAATTTACGCAGAGGAAGTCAGGATGAAAACAAGGGATAAATCTGAAAGCGATTTTCAGAATAAGGAAGATGTCCCTAAAGATGTGAAAGATGCCAACAGTAGGCAACATGTAGGCAACGATGGCAATTTGGGAGACAGCATGTCATCAGGAGAATGGGAAGATGCAGTTGAGGAGATGAGGGCAGCCGCCGTGGAGGGGTCAAGTCAGATGTCTCAGACACAGATGACAGACAGCACAGTTGGAGGATCCCAACAGCCAAAGGCAACAGAAGGTGCTGTTGGAGGATCCCAACAGTCAAAGGCAACAGAAGGTGCTGTTGGAGGATCCCAACAGTCAAAGGCAACAGAGGGTACTGTTGGAGGATCCCAACAGTCAAAGGCAACAGAAGGTGCTGTTGGAGGATCCCAACAGTCAAAGGCAACAGAGGGTACTGTTGGAGGATCCCAACAGTCAAGGGCAACAGAAGGTGCTGTTGGAGGATCCCAACAGTCAGAGACAACAGAAGGTGCTGTTGGAGGATCCCAACAGTCAAAGGCAACAGAGGGTACTGTTGGAGGATCCCAACAGTCAAGGGCAACAGAAGGTGCTGTTGGAGGATCCCAACAGTCAGAGACAACAGAAGGTGCTGTTGGAGGATCCCAACAGTCAAAGGCAACAGAAGGTGCTGTTGGAGGATCCCAACTGTCAAAGGCAACAGAAGGTGCTGTTGGAGGATCCCAACAGAACTCTAAGGCAGCAACACGTGTATTCCTGCCACTGATCCCGCGATCTGTGCCAAAACCTACCAACCCTTCAGAAGAAATCCTTCAATCTAAATTTATCCAACAGGTGACAAGTTACGAGGGACCCCCTGTTTCTCCGAATGAAGTGTTCGAGCTTCAGTGGACAGTTTATCAAGATGAGCTACATGGCTACCTTACCCAGGGACTGGTGCCTCAAGATACTGTAGCCTCTGCTGGTAAGTGAAAAACGAAGCTGAATTTCTTTACCATTAACGATCTCTTCTTGGAATAAAAATTATATTTTTACAACATTTGTCTTCGAAAGAGTAACTTCATTTCTATCCTTTAGTTTTCAATAAATGTACCATCCCAACCAACCTGTAAATTTGTTTCTCAATTTAATAGGTGATCTTGTTTTAGTGAGAAAAGAACATTGTGTCTGCTGAAGTTTATTCTTGACTTTTACAGTATTTTGGGGATGTTTAGTGCTGGTATGAACTTAATAATTGGCACTTATGAAATCATTTTTATATAGTAATTCATTAATTTTACAAATCCTGTGTTTGGTTTAAATGTACTGTTTTAAGGCATCGATGAGAACTCCTATAAACAACTGCAGCAGTGTGGCCAGGCACTACAGGACCAGCTCTACGATGGAAACATTCTATTATGTATCGGGAACCTGAGAGGTTTCCGAAGGATCTTCTCAAGATCAATGGATCCTTGTCTTTGTCATGCCTTCCGAGGCAACCCATTGGAAGTCCTGCAGAATATCTACTATGGGGGAGAGGGGATACTGCCTGAAGACAGAATGCTGTTAGACGACCCTTTTCATTACACTCAAAATCCAGGTAAGAATAACGATCAATATTAACTAGATTTTTACGGTAGCCAGCAGGGCTAGCTGACAAATATTGACCGATTCAAGTACTATTGCAAAACTCTGACTCCTAAGGCGATCCTCGGCGTGCTCTATTCCCAAAGCAAAGCCATGGGAAAATAGACCACTCCAGGTATCGATCAGGCTGCATGTTCTTTGTCCACTGTGCCTGGTTCTCGGCAGAGCAATCTAATTACCTCCTGTATGAATATGGGAACCAGTTGGTTGGCATGCACGAGGTCATTAGATATGGACACCATGGAAATTGTGCAATGCACAGTAATGAGAACTCTGCTGCGTAGACTCTACAGTAGGGAAGTAGTTTTGGAGGAGCATTATTTTATGATACCCTGAGCCGTCCCACTAGTGTTATGGTTCCACATGTAGGTGGCACAATTTATTGTTTAGTATTAATTACTGAAACACCAACCAAGTCATCATAATGTTTTGGTCTTCTTGTGTTTCAGATGACCTGGATAATTGAAGAATACCGTGAACGTAAGGAAGTTCTCAAGGTGAAAAACCAATGTGCCTCATGAATGGAAAAACCTTCAAATAATCCTCATCATGAACTACTCCTTTATAATAAGTGATTTGCTACAAGATCACCCCCAAATTTAACAAATGCGCTTTGACCAGTATTTTTAGTTGCTCAGTCATTTCCGCTAGTTTAACATGTGTTGGAATGACTTTTATAGCAAGAAGCATAGTGATAATTACTGGGAGAGGCAATAGAAATTTTGTTTTCAAAATAGCCGTTACATATTTTCTTAATGGCTATTTGGCGACTGCCATTTTGTATTCCTAGATACACTGCATCTTCTCCCAAAAGTCCAAGTCAAATAGTGTTTATAATACAACTCCAGCATTTGAGTTCGAGAATCAATCAGAACAGAATTTGATGATATGAGCAAGTGGAAAAAGTTCAAACTTGTCTGAAAGATGAATCTTTCATCAAGACTTTTCTCCACTGTAAAATAGCCACATCTTTCACAAAACGATTGAGATACAAAAAGCTTTTGCAATCCACACATTGATGGGGGATTAACGAAAGAGAGGGGCTGCAAGGTCAAATTAAGTTTTGTGATGTGATCCACTCATTTTCCAATAGATTGAGTTTTCATGAAAGTGGGGGAAAAATTACCCGTCTGATTAGTCTGTAACCTCTTGTTAAAATGGTGTAAAATTTCATTTTAAGTTGTATTCTTTTAGAGCGAAATTTGAAAGATTACGTCATCGGGCAGCAAAAAGTAATAGGTCTGTACATTCCAAAGAGAAATGTTTGTGCCAGTCAAAATACTATTTTGATTGAATATCAGATATCAAATAATAAACCACAAGGGAAACTGACTGGGTAAATTTTAAATGATTTTGGGTTGAACAAGGAAAAATTGACTAGAGCGGGATTTGAACCAACGACCTCCGGATTGACGTGCCGGCGCTCTACCAACTGAGCTATCTAGCCCTATGATGGCGGTCTCCCTATTTTGTCAATATCCTTGTTCGGTGGTGGTTGAATGGCTTCTGACTGGCACCCACCGAACAAGGATATTGACAAAATAGGGAGACCGCCATCATAGGGCTAGATAGCTCAGTTGGTAGAGCGCCGGCACGTCAATCCGGAGGTCGTTGGTTCAAATCCCGCTCTAGTAAATTTTTCCTTGTTCAACCCAAAATCATTTTGATTGAATATCATAAACATTCAGTAATAAACTGAAACTTCTTTGTAGTAAACTGTACAGCCCATTTATTCGACATGTGACCTCCTCGAACACTTTTGGGTTTTGACAAAAAATTGCAAAAAAATTGCAAAAAGGGTATCAAACGTATCAAAATGTATCCATTACACACCATTTTAATGTGAGGTTAGTAACTTGTTTTTTTTCATTTTCATAAGAACTCCAACTATTTGAAAATGAGTGGATCACAGACCTGGGCCCAATTTCAAAGAGCCGCTTAAGCAGAAAATATTGCTTAAAAATTTTCTGCTAGGCAGAAATGAGCAGGATACCAGTCACAAATTGTACATGCGACATGGTGGCTTGGCTGGTAACCTTATTCTGGTAAGCACAATGTTATTGTGCTCGGCTACTTATTGAGCTTAAGCAGCTCTATGAAATTTGGGCCTGAATTTTTATGGCCCTACTGACTGCAGAAGTCTGTGCTTGTGGCCCATAGAAGCTAACGCTTAACATAACGCTGAATTTTGCGATAAGCAGGGCCTTGAAATTGAGCCAGTCAATTGTTGTGTAACCCAAACAATGAAGGGGGATTAACAACATGACTTCACACATATGGGCCCAATTTCAAGGCCCTACTTACAAGAATTCAACGCAACTGCGTCCCATAGATGCGCTCGCTTTACACTGGTTTACAGCATCTGTTTTTTGTTTGTTTTAAATTCCTATAATAAAAAATTATGAGCACTCCAAGGTCAGCTGACTATTATATTATTAGTATTAATAATCATTCTAAATTAATAATTTTTAAGAACAATCCTTCAGCTCGGATAAACTCTCATATTATTGTTATTCAGTTTTCTTTGGCACTAGTAATAAAAAAGAGGAGAAAATCAGCTTAAAAACTGCATGCCTTATGGCAGCAAACTATGGTTAACCCATTTATACTATCAACCAGTGCTTCTAACCAAGTATGTTTTTATAGTTATAGGTTTTTGGAGTGTTTACCAGTCTATGACCCTCCCTATTTGGTTGAGAGACCGTCAACATAGGGCTAGATAGCTCAGTTGGTAGACACCGACACAGTGATCCGGAGTACATTGGTTCAAATCCCGCTCTAGGCATTATTTCTTTGTTCTACCACAAATTAAAATACAAATACACGCATGACACACAAAAAACAAAGCTCTTGAGCCTAACCCACTGTAACAAAAATATTTTGGAATTCTATAAAAAAACAACTTGAGGTCTGTTTTTGGATTCCTCTGAGAATATTAAAAAGTAAATACTGTTAGTTTATAAAAATGCAATATTTAAAAGTCTGTTCGACAAATGAATAGCTAGCTGGCAGCTAGTGTTCTTGGTGCAAGACGTTCCTGTGTGTTATTGTTAGCGATCAACACTGCATACACGGCGTAATGATTTTACCGATAGAGAGCAGTCGCTAATTGCCATGAACCAGTCAATAACTTGTGGTGGGTGATGGAAGAATTCAAGTTTACCTAACAGCGCCCGCTGAATAGTTCATGTATTTAGAGTGAGCATGGATAGCGAGGAAAAATCACGATAGTCAAGTGATTAGGGACAACGTCTTGCACCAGGACTAGGTGGCAGCAGACTTACTACCTAAATTCCACTGTTCTCAAAAAGTTGCGTAGGACTACGTAAAAGATGGAAAATAACGCGGTGAATCTGTTGATACCTAGCCATACAAACATACTCTGGAACATACTCTGACACATGCAAACGAATAATTATAATATTGTTAATAGCAAAAATGTGCTTACACAAGCAATCGATAGGAGCTGCAAAGCAGATGCTTAGAAACATGCATTATGAAATTATTCTCTATAAAGCAGAATACACCTGCTTTTAAACCGGCTATATGAGGCAAAGTTTTTTTCACTCGGCACAACCAAGAATCAATCGTATAATAACAATCCCATAAAAGACCCTTCCCACGAAATATGTAAATTGCACATCGCGCGTGCGCACTAACATTTTGGCTGGCAAAATAATGGTAGCGTGACGCAGACGCGTTTGCACGTCTGCTTAGTGCACATCTCTATGGCGTTTGCCAACCAACAGTGTCTGTACACATGCCTGACTGTAATTAGCATATTTCATGGGAAGGGTCTATTGTCAAAAACATTTTGGCCAATTCTACAGAATTCTGGATGATTTTCATGAATTCCTTAGACCCCTTGCATGTGATGTCAAAGTTCAAACAGCGCCCTCACTGAGGTCAAAGGAAGTCCTCTCACAGCCTGAAAAATGTCCATGGTGCGTGCAGAGTGTGCGCTTACAAATGTTCGACCTCGGGGATGGTGGCCCATGCAAGGGGTCTATTGTAGTAATATTTTTTGATATATTGTAGTAATATTTTTTGATATATTCATAAATCTCTAAATGTGAAAAACCTCTCCGAAAGCTGAATGTGAACGCAACATTTCACTCATTACGACTAAAAAACAATCTTATCTGGGTTAAAAAAATAAAAAAATCAATCTGTAAAGAGTGAGAAAGTGTTGGTTGGGAACAGCATCTTTTCCAGCTTCTTTATGAAGCTGCTAGCTTGTCAAGCCAGTGAGAGTAGTTCAGGGCACACCGTTGCTGCGCTTCCTTTTCTCCAAAATGTGTACCATCCACAACGATCTCGACAAATCTCTTCTCATGTTGGATCAATCGCAAGATTTCGTGTGACGAGAAGGCATCATCTGTCCTGCAGGACCCCTTCCTTGAAGACGCCCGGGCTGCAGTCTTCGAGACGGGCCTCTGGTAAGACATTCCTGTCTGATTGGGTATCGGGCCGGAAGATGCATCCTCGGTACATTTTGAGTGAGGTTTACCAGCTGAAGCCGTCTGTCCCGACTCCCCTTGGTGGCTTGTAAGTGGCTCAGAGTCACCCTTGCTGCTTGCTCCACAGACCAAGGAGGTGGACTCGAGGTCTGCGGCGAGACACACATGTTTCCTTTGAGATGCGTTTCCACCTGAGCAACAGGCCTCACCTTCTTCTTCACTGTTCTCAAATGATTTATTCTCACTCGGTCGTTTTGTCTGATTCTTAGTTGGGTAGTCTCTGGTTGACTCACTCCCGATTGGCAAGATTGGCATTGGGGATAACTTTGAAGTATTGGCAGCTTTGCAGATATCATTGATTTTGTTTTGTTCAGTTAATGTGCCGTTGCAAAGTAGGGCTTTCCAGAGGTGCACAACAAAGCGTCTGAGGTCAAACAAATAAAAATTGCAATCATTTAAAAACTAACCAACTGAGGTAATCCACTGGTCTTTACCGGAATGTCAAATCAAAATTTATAATAAAACACCACTCAAGCGCTAAACATTGTTCTTTACTGAAATTTCGTATCAAATTTTGTCAAAGAGAAATACTAACCTGTGATACCAAACTGCTTCATGCCCAGGGTACGATGTTACAAGATCAAGGATGAGTTGTAGCTCCTGCAGCAATAATCGGACATAAAGGCTGACATTCCACCCTTTACCTACCCTCTTAGAAGACCTCCGAGAGGAGAGGCCAGTAAGGGCACCCAAGAGGAACTGACGATAGTGGAAGCCGCTGTGATCAGAAACGTGGGAGACCACCCAAGACTTGGTCGTTTTCAACTCCAACTCAAGGAACTGTACAGGAAAGAGATGCAAGTTACATTATACCACTACAAGGCGAATGTGAAAAATCAGTCTCAAAGCTTAGTGTTTGACTGGCTACCAGATTCTACAAAAACCATTTTGAAAAATGAAACAGGCAGTCAAAAAGATTCATTTGAAGTGGGTTGCATCAAAATACTTGCATTTTGATACCGGCGTACTAAGCACCCTACAAGCACTCAAAGGTTATCAACGAGCATGCGCGCAGAGCAGTGACTTTTGGGCGCCAATCAGCGTTGTTTTTCACGCCCATGGTAGGGAGGCTGCATGCAATTACAACAAACTGCACGTTGGCTCCCACTAAAACGAGTCTAATGTAAACACAAAATTGATAAAATTCCAGCCCTGAGGTTGTGCTATCCTTCAGCTCCCTAACCGCACAACTTGATTTACTAGAATTCAACAATTTATTGCCAAACTTAAAAACATAATAATTATTTGATCTTAGTCACTTGCTCAATGATTAAAAATATAGCATACATGTTATCACTCTTATGTGGATAAGTATGGGGGGAGGGTGGTTTTGAAAAGGCATACTCTCTGCACGACCTTGAAAATGTTGAAAACTCTGGACGACCCCTTACATCGTATTTACTTAGAATACACCTAGAGATACAAACAAATGAAATCACATGATACCTGTGGCGGGCTACCAGCTAGATGCTCGACGACCCATATTCTATGGCTCCACGCATTGTAATTGCTTGGATACCGGCTGGCAGCAGCAGCGCACACCTCCATCTCAGCCCTGACAGATGTCATCAGTGGTTCATTTTCACCACAAGGAGCTCCTTCAAGGTCCTGTAACCTTGCAGCCAACTCCTCCTGGTGACTGTCCCGTTGAGTATTTTGTTTGGACTCCGCTTTAGTGGCTAGTGAAGATGACGGGAAGAGATGTTGCAGCAGCCATCGTCTAAATACCAAGAAACAGATGAAGGGTTTTTTTAATCGCTAGAAACAAATACCCCCAAATCCTTTGATATCCTCTTTGCCAAAATGTAGCAGTCAGGAAGACTGAAGACCTTGGGCCCAAATAACAAGTTGGAAAGGTAGTGCATTCTGCTCTACCAGCCAGACTCCTAGTGAATGATACCCATGCATACATCCTTATGGACTGTGAAAGGGGGTAACCCTGTTTCAGCCCTAAACGTAGTACAACATGCCCCTGTTGACAGTTGATTTGGTTGTCAGCCATACAGCCAAAATCAGTGTAGCCCTCACCTTGAAGTGGCCGTTCCGCCTTGTGATGTTAAGCGATTTCTCATTTAAAAAATAAATAAATACAAATAAAAAGTTTTTTTTTTTTTAAATGGCTTATCACTGCGTCAAGCATTCCAATTTTATCCAAGTCCAAACATTTTGGTGTGGAGTGACATATGAGAGGAGGATATTGGAGGATTGATGTCAAATGTAGGCAAAAGGTGTAGGGAGTAAAGTGTTTGTACAAACAATAATGCAAATAGCTCAGAGCGCTGTAAACTGTTAAGTATCGAATAATGTGACGCTCCGTCGCAAAACCAGGCACTTCCTGCCAAAACATAAAACTGCTTTTTTCCTCATCCAGTAGATGGAACTACGAGCTTCCAATTAACGTCTTTAAAGTAAGTACATGTATCTCTCATCTCAACATACAGAATGTTTAAGACATCGTGTCGCATTGACACAATGGCAAACGATTCAGAATGTTTAAGACATCGTGTCGCATTGACACAATGGCAAACGATTCAGAATGTTTAAGACATCGTGTCGCATTGACACAATGGCAAACGATTCAGTTCTCTTCACTGGCAACAACATTTCACTATTTCTGCAAAGTGGCTGATTTTGATGTGGGGTGTCACACCTTATCAGCGCTGCCAACATTTGCATCTTGCAACCAGAAAAGATGTTGTACAACAATCAGGGTGTTATTAAGAATTATATTCAACATAATAAGGAAAACATTTCCATAATTAGAGAGATTTTCAAATTTGTTCATCAGAACATGGAAAGATTGGTATACTTTCAGGGAACTTTCTGCAGAATGAGGGAGAGTTGGCAGCTCTGCATACATTTTAAAATTACCTGTGACAGAACGTCTCCGGACTCTTTGGATGTTTAGTGAGCACCAGTCTAGCCAGGTTCAAGTCATCCTCGACTTTCAAGAACTTTCTCAGCACCAGTTGTTTCCTGTGAAGATGGCAAACAGTTGGGATTATGGTTCACATGCATCTTTGTAGCACATCAAGTGATTGGTTCTCGACCAATAAAATTCACAATCTATTACTGTGGTATAACAATCACAGATGGCACATGTGACATGGTATATTGGCTGGTAACCTTATTCCGATAGGTGTGATGATGTTGTTCTTAGCTACTTTTTGTGCTTAAGCAGCTCTATGAAATTAGGCCCAGATCAAACTTCATACAGCCGCTAAGCAGAAAGTATCGCTCAACAAAATAATTTCCATTTTACAGCATGAATTCAATGTTAGGACTCAATCATAGGCTGTATCCGAATTGGCGGCTACAGCTACGGCTATGGCTGTTGCTAAGGGTGTTGCTAAGGACGTCCTATACGCAGCAATCAAGCCAGATCTGTAGCTGTGGCCGCCAATTCAGACATGGCCATATTACACAAACACATATAATATGGATTTAAAGAGAAAGTACAGAGTTGGTAATGTTTGCTTTTAATAGACTGCTCAAGTCTTACGCGTATCGAAAACGAGAAAACAAGTCGAACAAAGACTATATTTTTGTATGAAATCAAATCTTGTGTGTTGGGTGCTCTAGTCTCTAAAATCTGATGCAAGAAAAGAAAAAATCTCCAATAAGCTCACCAAATGGGTATGAGCTAGCTCTGATCAGGTACTAAAAGGTGAAAGCATCAACGACTGCTACATCATAGGCTTACAGTCGGTAAGGTGGTATAATCGAGACTGCCTAGTATCCTACACCGCCCTCAACGGTGACAGTGGTGCAAAAAGCGAATAAAATCCATAGTCTAAAATTGGTTTCCAGTCATCTCCCTAAAGGAAATTTCAGTCAGCAAATTACACCCTCCCCAAGAGAGTGCCCTTGCTAGGCCCCCTGATAAGATTGGATGCCAGACTGATTGACAGAGAGAAAGAAAGAGAGTGATGGAAGAAAAATGAGTGTGTAGTTTACCTGAGATTCCATGCAGACAGGCATTCAGGGTTAAGTAGAACAACCACCATGCTGTAGTCACTTTGCTTTCTCAAGTCTTGAAAACAAACAAGTCAACAGACGGAGTCATTGTACACACTTTGGTAGAATTTGATCTTATTGCAAAAAACCCCACAAGTTTTCAATTGATCAGAAAATCAAAACTCAATAGTAATAGTATACACTCAGTGGATATCCAAATGATACTCAAGTCAATAAAGATACATCTTATCCATTATTAGTAATTGTCTTCATTTCTATTTCCTAATATTCCTTTTTATAAAAGTAGGGGTGGGGGTGGGTAGGTATATATATTCAAACCTGAGGCCTATACCAAAAGAGACAATATGGTCCCTGGTTGGGTGAAGGTCCCCAGTTGGAAAGTACGTACAAAACTAACAGGAGCTGTTGCAAAAAAGTTACAATACAAACAAAAGAGGGACGATAAGAGGTCCTTGATTGCAGGTGTTTATATTCCTGAGTGAGCGGTGCAAGCTAGCTTCACAATTATTCTATGGAAGATGAACACATGCAATGATGACAGAGAAGGAATGAGGATGCCATCTACAAGTATTGACCCAATTCACCAGGCCTCATAACCAATATAGACCTTGGTTTTGCCATTTTTCCCTGTGTGTTGACTGTGTAGTGTGCATTCTAGGCGACGCGTGGGCTTTAACACACTCACCATATCTTTACAGGAAATTTGACTCCCAAAATGGCAGACCGTGGGTGGACAGTTGCCGTGTGTGCAAAAGTGCAAGGGGTCAACAGACTAATGCTTACTTCCAATCCTCTAACTGATGATGAACTCAAACCATAAGACAAAACATAAGAAAGATCACATATACAAACATGACAAATGATGTAAGGAACGAAGTATGTTTTACAAAGACTACGTTCGTCGTTTGCAATAAGGAGCATTTTAAAGAGGCACTTCCAAGGTAAAATTTAGTTTTGTGATGCATTCATTTTTTGATAGATAGAGTCCCCATGAAAATTACAAGTCTCTAACCTCACGCTAAAATGGTGTAAAATATAGATAATCTTTCAGAGTGAAATTTAAAACATTATCCAGTTTGATGTCCAGAATTGGTGGTTATACACGTCCCCACAAAAATTGGCGGATATACACGTCTTTCAACGTGAAGTGGTTGAAACCTATTTGTACAATAATAACTTACCATGCGGTTTGTATTCAGACTCGAACAACTGTGAGTGTGCATAGTGATACAATGGCTTGATGCCCCAGGTTTCAATTCCCAAGTTCCCATCCACGAAGACGATGGGGCTCTTGTTGTACACTGGCTCTGGGCAATACACAAATCCGAACTCATGTCTGCGGGAAAAAAAGAGAGGAACACAAATTGCTTTGAAAAAGAAAAAGCACAACAAGTTTATAGGGTGTGCTGTTAAATTTAATTTATATTTATTTATATTAATATGTATTTTATTTCTTGGGCATTCATGGAAAAAGTACAGTCAAAATAAAATAAAAATATACAAAGAAAATTGCATAAGCAATGAAAATATAGTGAGGAAGAGATCAGAGAACCAGCTGGATTGCCTAAAAGAAACAAAGTTTCTGTCTAGAGGCTCTACTCTCCAGGTGGTCCTAAGAAGAACAAAAGTCTTAAAGTTTATAAAAAATATGTATTTTTACAATTTTAGATTATTGTAAAGGATTTAGATTGTTGTAAGGATCACAGATTACTTTGCTTTGGTTGCTCTATTAAGCCCATATGAAAGTATTGTTGCATAGTGTTGTTTGTGATGGCTGAATAAATCACTAACAACACAAATCTGAAAATAACTGAGAAAATAATTCTTCTTGTGTGGTGCAATCTATGCCCTTCTCATAACAGTCCACAGTGTCCATGTATGCAAAACGTACACGATCCATATGAAGCAATGTAACGTACCACAATCCAAATGGTGGTGACTTGCTTACAATTTGAAAAGAGATGTTAACCTAACAAATTCTTCTTTTGAGTCTTGCTTGTGGCTAATAATACTAATTTACTAGTAACAAAGTGAATTTAGTGCACTTTTTAATGTCAAGAAGTTCTATCAAGAAGTTATATTTTATCTCTATTCATCAGGCCCTAAGAATTCCTGGAAACATCTCAACTCCTTAGGAGTATGCAGCACCGGCAAGTCAAATGAGCACGCAGGTTGCTAATCATTCACATGATCAACAATCTCCATCCTCAAACAGGTGTTCTGTCCCAACTTGGGTCGTCCCAATCGTCCCAACTATAGTTGGGACCAGTCCCAAACTTGAGTGTCACAGTTGGGACGGCTCAACTATAGCTGAGATTTCCTGACAGTGTGATCAGTTTGCATCTAAAGTGATTTTCGGTCCTCTGAAGTTTCTCTTCTTGACTTGACTGGGAACATTAGGTGAGTACTCCTAGAACCATGATGTTGTTTCCACTATCATTCGTAGATACGATAGTGGAACTAACCTCATAGTTCGACGAGTAGGCCATGGGTGGACACAACACTACTACAAGGCTCCATCGCCACCGGCTGCAAGCAGCCTTACATCCACCCATTAATCACCTAATGTTCGACCAGTCCAAATCCCCCTGCACAGTGAAAGATCTCTGGATCCGCTCTATAGTTGGGCCGTCCCAATTGTCAGTGTATACAACCAAGTTGTGACCGGCCCAAACTATAGATGGGACGATTCTCAAGTTGGGACGGGGTACATGTCCCCATTTACTCCTGCTGGGTGATGAGAAGCAAATTCATAGTGTCTTGCACAAGGTCAAGGACTCAAGGACAAAAGTGTCCCAACTGGAGTTCGAACCCACACCAGAACTTGAGTTTGATGCGCTGACAAAAGTTACAGTATTTTAGGCAGTGGATATCTCACTGGCGATGGTAAAATCATCCGAAATGCTGTTTCACTGGCAGATCGTTTAGCGCCCTCTTTGATGCGTACAGTAAAGTAGCCAACATTACACAGCACGCATATTAAATTACCTAATTCATTATCCACATCCTGGTAACCTAGATTGAGAAAACGCTTCTTGCTTATCAACCGCAACAATTGGCATTTGAATGCCTGCTGACCCTTTAAAACAAATTTGAATAACCCCCAAAATAACAATACTCCTCGATCTTTCTTAAAAATAAACTTCCGAGTCCTACATTTACATAATTAAAAAAATTGCTGGTTAGGCCCTACCTTTTCTTTATTCTAATTTGTGGATCCCAATGATTTATTTGAAAGGGAAATAAAGTCCCAATTAAATCACACACAAAATGACAATAATTGTCAATAATGCTCTCAGCATGTCAAGACTAATTTAAGAGGCTTAAGCCTTAAAAGTCAAGAAGAGTCAATGATCTCATACAACACAAAACAAAGCTAACTTCCTTGGTCTTACATATTCTTCTCTTTTCGTAGAGCGCAGCACAAATCTGACAAAATTCGCACAGCTCTACTGTCACTTGCCATCATTGTCTTCAAGAAACGCCGTTCATTCGGTTCAACGACGATGAAAAATAATATCAAGTTTGACACACCGCCAGCCGCCATCAACCAGCTGAGGAAGGAACGAAGACTGTAATGAAATGCATCGCTGCTAGCGGAATTGCATACATTTTTGCAAGCTGACAAGTCCTCTATATTTTTCTCTGGTACCCAGAGCCTTAACACTTGTAAAATATGATGGGATAGTAAGGCACCAGTCTATAGCCAGGTGACGATCACAATTGATCGATCACACATGTCCACTGACTAGACGACGAACGGCAGCCGGGGAGCAAATGGACTTAAACTTTCCAACAATAGCCGCTGCAAGTACCAATAATTGAAAGACAACAACCAAAATTTAGCATGTTTACAAACTTCTGGTCAAGGTTGTTTACACATTAAGCAGCTTTGTTTGAGTTTGATCATATTGATAAGAACCATTACTTAGTGCATGGATGGAGCATGGAGCATGGATGTGGATGGAACCGAGTTTTGTGAAAAAATATCATTGATGATTGTTGTGGCTTGATTGTTTAGTTGCTGTCAAACCATGGATAGGGATCAGCGACAGGGAGGCAGG
Organism: Leptasterias polaris; assembly: GCA_037783415.1. NCBI lineage: Eukaryota > Metazoa > Echinodermata > Asteroidea > Forcipulatida > Asteriidae > Leptasterias > Leptasterias polaris. The sequence continues at coordinate 1,306,713 of JAZGTN010000134.1, forward strand.
CATTGGAGCCACAATAAAGACAGTTTTGATCCTGGGAAGAATGTTCCTTTTCGACATCAACCAAACCGGAGCGAGCCAGTTTCAAATACGCCAGCTTTAGATCAGTTCTTGTCGGGAATCTCTATTGAGCGCAACAACAAACGAGACCATGCTGGTGGAGATGGTTCTAATGTGACACAGATGGATGCAACTTTGGGACACCATCAAGGACCTCCGATATCCAGACATTCTCTGCCTGGTGCCCTGTCTCCTGGCATGCAGATACCCGGAGTCAATCCAACCGGTGCCCTGCCTCCTGGCGTACAGATACCCAGAGTCAATCCAACCGGTGCCCTGCCTCCTGGCATGCAGATACCCGGAGTCAATCCAACCGGTGCCCTGCCTCCTGGCATGCAGATACCCGGAATCAAATCGCCCGGTGCCCTGCCACCGGGCACTATGATGAGCATGACACCCAGTTCATTACCGCCATCTTCCCAGGAATGGGATTCATATCAGGGATCAAACAAGACACCAAACTGGAAAGTTCCTCCACCAAGTTTTGCATTCAGTAATCAAAGCCAGACACAATATCCCACCATGAACTGGCAACATCCTGCCAGCGTACGTCAGAATAATTTAAACAATGGAAATAATTCTGAGCAAAGCAATGCTCAAATTTTTAACAGAGCAGCAGCAAATATTTTGCCGTCTTCATTGGAGCAGCGCTCGTTGGGTGAACAGCCCCTTCAAGAACAACACAATATGTCAAGGAAACAGCAACATCCATTAGCACCTGCCCAGTCGGGTCAATTTCCGCCAAAGGGTCCACCCCAATCTGAGACTCGATCGACCCAACAACTTCAAAGAAACATTCACAATCAACATCAAGTACCAAGATTAAACCATCCAGACCAGCAACACAACCAACAGTATCAACCTGGACCCAACCCACACCAGTTTAGACCCCGCTTTGGACTACAAGGGGAACCCCAGCATAGTGATCACCGACCACGGCAGCCTTTTTATCAACAACACCATCAGCACCAAGAACAAAATCCACCAGGGGCTGGCTCCCATGAACATGATGGAGCCCACTCATTTAGATCACATCCTCCACCACCACTCCTGCAAGGATCCTCCCAAGCTAGACCACTGCATCCTTCAGGACCACACCCTTCACAACCACACCCATCTCCAAGAATGCACCAACCACTTCATTCGAGACCTCCGCATTTCCAGTCACTGCGGATGCCTCCTCCAGGATTGGTTCCAAGACCCTTACCCATCTCAGAGCAAAATCAGCAACGACTTCCACCGCCTCCTCAGATTGTGCCAGAGAAGTCTCAAAGAGATAAAGATGAGGAATGGATGAAAGACTGGCTGATGAAGAGAAAGATTGGTCAATCTGTGGAAACAAATGAAAACACACCCAAAGCAAACACTGTGAGTGTTTTATAATCACTTTTGAATGTCTCCAACCACCAACTTTTCCATCCAAGAGATTAACTAAATAACACAAAAAGGCCACTACTACTAGGCAACGACTATGCTGTTTTTCAAACAAGAGCAAGAACTTAGATTTAAACATTTTTATGTAAAGTTAAACTTTATTTGTTTTTCACTCCACAAAAGATAGAAAAATCAATTTGTTTGCTTTAAACATTTGTTTATTATTTCTTATATTTAGGTTAATGATGGACGACAGTTAGTTGTGGACCTGATGCAAACATTACAGCAGTTGTCTGAGCTCAAAGAAATGCTGAGTCATCGCATCAAAAGAGATGAATCGTCATGGCAATATGAATGCCGGAGAGTCAATAGAATGAAGGTAAGAATGGAACTGGCGCCTTGTCACAGTGCAAACTTTTGGTCCATTGGAAAACTTTCAGGGGTGCTAAGGAAGATTTGCAGACTGTTGGTGTCATCAGTCGGCTTTCCAGGTCAATTGTTTGAAAAAATTTGCCCATGCTTAAAACTTCTTTAAAATGTAACCTTGTTATATTGCAGATTTGTCCTTTGAAAGAGTACAAGTAGAATAACAAACAGTTTTCAAAATGTTCAAATGGCTGCCATTGCTTGTTATTCTACCTTTATTTCAAATGTTCGATGGCCATATAGCCAAATATCTTTCTCATGAATATCTGACTGCGTGCCCAATTTCATGCTTGTATCATCAAAAGCACAACCTCATCACCTTCCTGCCGTACTAGAGTAGTGCTGGTACTAATTGTCTAAAGTTGTGTAAGTTTGTTTCTTTCTTGTTTGTTTTGCAGGAAAAAGTTGAAGCGTTACAGTCCAGGTTGTTTGATTCTGAGTTCCTAAATCTACTTCAGAATAAAATGAAGAAGAGGAACAAGAAAAGGGTAGGAAGCAACTTTACGAAAAGAGTTTGAATTTTCAAAATCTTTAGAAATAATAATGGGTATAGCGCCTTTAAAAAGATCAAAGTGCTTCACAGTGAACCTAGAACCTATAGCAGAAGCTAAACAGAAATAGAAGAGGAAGGTTTTGAATATCTGAATTAAAGAAGAGTCTCTAATGTGAACAGGGAGTTTTGTCCATATAGGGCGGGCTATGGAAAAGTTCAGTTCAGTTACCAACTCTTGTCTGTAGATGACTTGATGTGTTCAAGTGCTAAATGAAAGTGCAGATGGTGTCTAAAAGTTTTGACTCAATGAACAGTGATGATAAGGCACTATGAAACTTGAATGAAAAGTGCCAATAATTTGCCTTTTTATTACTAATATTATCACATTTAAGTTTACAAAATGTTCTCCTTTTATTTACGCTTTTTAAGGAGAGCATTAAAAGACAAAGGGAGCGTCGTTATCAGACAATACAAGAAGCTGAAGAAAGACGGGCAAAACTTCATTTAAAGATTGACACCCAACTCGCCAAGGAGTTACAAATCCATCAAGATTTGAAAAGGGTAAGAGTAGACGTCTTTTTTTCTGTATATTTTTGGTTGAACAAAGAAAAATTGACTAGAGCGGGACTTGAACCTGCGACCTCTGGATTAACGTGCCGATGCTCTAACAACTTAGCTATCTAGCTCTATGTTAGTGGTCTCCCTGTTTTTGTCCAGGGATGCTAGTCAGAAGCCATTCAACCTGTAACTGCCATTTAGCCAAGGATCACGCCAAAGTTTACGATACAACCTGGGAAGTGGCAGCAGAGGGATCACCTTAAGGGGATGCGACCTTTTTTTTTCAAATATCAAGTAATCTTATTTTTCTGTAGGCCATCAGTCAATAGCAAACAAAGAAGCTAAAGTTCACTGCAGGCTAGTTAATTACTGTAGGTGAGCATTAGTATCAGTCAGTCATTTGTGTCTTTTCCTCCCTCAGGAAGCTGAACTGCAAGAGGAGATCGACAAGACCTTATATGAAGTCCGTAAGAAGAAACAGGAAGCCTCCCAAACATTGGACCTCATCAAGGGCTTGAGGAAGCTGAGGCAGCTCCGGAAGGATGCTGCACAGGTCAAAGGTCAGTTTGCCAATTGACCCCTTGCATATGATGTTGCAGGCTTAAACAATGCCCTCCTTAACCCTCTTGCTGTCTGACCATTCAATACCATTCACTGTGGTTTTGAATGATAGATAAGCTATGCCAGCCTTGCAATATGATACCATGAGGGAATGCATGTACACAGTACACAGTACACAGTACACAGTTAGTTCTGTGCACAGTTGTGCCACCATACACAACTTTGGCAGTTGAATGGTTTCAAATGGTTGGTCGACTCACTTGAAAATGTTGCGAACAGTAGGAGGGTTAAGGTCAAAAGTAGGACTCGTCACTGACCGACAATTATGCTTCAGAGGGATACATATTGTGTAATTCAGTTATTTGACCTCAGCTGGCTCTGACGGTGTATGCAATGCTTCTATGTATTGTGCACTTTCAGACCAAAAGATAAATACAGAAATGTAAAGATTTCGCTTTGGAAAGAGCATCCTCAAATTGACATCTATTAACACTTTAGTCAGCATGCTCGATGGTGTAGTGGTTAAGACATCTCCTCTAGAATGAAGGTTTCATCTCATCTTCAGTAGCCTTGGTAGGACTCAGGAAAGTACCGAGTATACAGTGCAGGACCCAATTTCATAGAGCTGCTTAGCTGCCGATTTTGTACTAACTGCTCGAGTTTCTATTTCATAGCGCTGCTAACCGTAAGCACACGAAAAGGCATGCAAACCTTCCGGTGCTTACTGTCTAAAAATGTATGACGTAACAATGCCAATCCATGGCAAACGCGCAAGCAGGCCGCCTAGCTTTCTTGCTAATCTGTGAAATACACTTACGCTTAAGCAAATGTTTCTGCTATAGTTAGCATGAAAGTTTGCTTACCGTAAAGCAGTGCTATGAAATTGACTCCTGATCACATCCTTGTAAGAGTAAAAACCAAAGCTTCATATTATTTTTTACCCGGTGCAATTGTTTCATCAATTAAAGTAATTGTTTTTGTATCTTATCAAAGGTGTTCAACCATCCAGGGAGGAAGATATCGCTTTTGACCAAAAACTGAAACCACTTGAAGAACTTATGAGCAAACAACGAGATTTGTATAGAGAGGAAGAGAAAACCATGCAGGTATTGTTATAATTATTATATTATAATCGGGCCGTTATGCGCAAATTGCGGCCGATACGCGCAAATTGCCAATACTACAATAATTTGTTATTTAATTTTTTTTTTTACTTCAGATCAATTTACAAATATCAAGACAAAACCATTTAGAATGCTCCAGATTGCACAGTAGTGCTTTTAAAACCACAAATAATAACAAATAAGGGGAACCCAGGCCAGCAAGACATTTTCAGGAATTGTTATCAAATCTTATCCCTCTAGATGCGGGCACCCTACTAAAATGATGTCTTTCGCGTATGGTCTAATGATTTAATAGATGTTGATTTTGCAGTCCTTAATACACATCAGTGTAAGGGCAAACACCAAATAATGGTCTATTGAGTTGTGGTGTTATGTAAATGATCTCATTTACATTTTATGCATATTCATTGTTAGGTGATGCTTGAGGAGGAGCATGAGGAGTACAAGGAGCAAGAGAAGAAGAAGCTAAGGAGGAGGCAGGAGGAGAAAGCTGTCAAGGAGATGCAGGCAAATATGAAACTCATCTTTGGCAAAGGTATTACAAATATCTGGCTTTCCCCTCAAATCAAATTCTATTCATTACAAGAAGTTGAGGAAATAGTATTTCAGGTCCCCAAATCACCCTTGATTGTTTGTTAAGATGATCTTCCCAACAAGGAAACTCGTCAAAGCTCCCACAAGGGGATATAAACACCAAGCTGGAAACAGCCAATCTCTCTCAAACAAACATTGGTTTAATGCTGTGATTATGAATCGCACAAAATCAATAAATTGTGATTCAGTAACGAACGACAAGGCTTATTCACTGGTTAGCTTGGCTGGATTTGAACCCACAACCTTATGATTGCAAGTCCTGCAGTCTAACCACTGGACCACGGTGACCGTTTCTGTGCAACTCTATGGACATTTATGTTTTCAATCCTCCCAATGGTTTCACGCGCTTTCAATGTAGTTTTCTTTTCTTTTCCTACCATTTCATTGACATTAATTGTTTCATTTTCATAGATGACTTGACAGTTGGACCAGACGCCCGACTGTTTCCGTTTCAGCAATTTTATCACCAGGCTGAGAGTAATATGCATGCCTTAGTCGACATTAGGTAGGGTAAAACACGTTTCTACTTTGTGTATTGAATTAACAGCTTGCAACTTTTTAAAACTTGAAGAGTTTGTCTTGTAAAACAATATGGTGACAATATCTAGAAAATATTTGTAACATGGTACCATGGGACCAATGCATGCTCATTAGCCTTATCTTTACCAAACGGTTTTGACAAACAAAAGGTATGAAGCACATTTTCTTAAACAGCAGCACACTTCTGTTCAGAAGTCAATGTTACAAACTCTATTGTCACCTTAGAGATTTAAGTTAAGAGCAAAAGAAGGAATTTCTTATTTTTTGATACTTAAAAGAAAAAATCATATAATGCAAAATTCATTGTCCACAATGTTTATTTTTTTATTTTTTTTAAAAACATAATGGCGTTGGTGTTTTGGATCTTTCCACACTTTGATACGGGATGCAGAAGTGCCATATTTGTCCATATTCCTCTCGTGCTTGTGTGATTACCCACTCTCCTACTTAACCAATTAATACTTTGTACATGTATAATAGGTAATCAGCAGTGACTAAGTTTCTATTATTGCCTTTACTTTCCAAAATAGGCGGCAGTGGGACCAGTTCCTAGTTCCAGACACAGATCCTGAAGGATCGTCAATCCCAGTCTCATGGGTTCTACCATCGGATCCAACCAGCACTGCATGGACATCAGTTCTTGATACCTAAAGCTATTGGACATTGCTTCTCTAACAGTGGAGGTGGACTGGATTGAGTGCCTGTTTGGATAGAGATTCCACCCCACCACCTCCGAAATGAACAAATGTATCGGACAGCACCATCTACAAGAACTATTGCCTAAGGCTACTCATGTGCTATGTTGCTTTTAAGAATTGGAGAGGATGTTTTGATAAATCCATAACATAAAACCAACTTTGTCATAGCGAATATTTTCTTTCAATTAAAAAAACCCATAACAAAGATTTTTTGCTGCTAATGAATTTTCTACATTTATCACTTCATATATGTACGGACCTTATGCACATGATGTCATTAGAGTCACCCTCGGCTAGAGGTCAAAAGGAGGTTGCTCATTCGCCCATCTTGTGCGCTGCGCCTACATAGATGTGTGTTTTCCATCATTTCACCTCTAAGATGGCGTCGGGATGCATCAATGCGTAAGGTCCATACCCTCCATATTGTGGAGTTTAGACAAACATTGTGAAGAATTTTACAATTAAAAGGAGACATTTATTTTGAAGTTTTTACAAATTTAGTTTATTTGTACATCTCTGTATGCAATGACCGCATCGAATACATCATGTTTTTGTTTGAAGGGGAAGAGGATTTTGACAAAAGCATCTTGCTATCTGTACATTAAAAGATTACTACAAAAATGTCATCATAAAAATCATACATCAAATTAATTTTGGTAATAAATAAATATGGTTTACAAAATATGTATGTACAGATTAGTTTGACTGTAAGTGCACTTCAAAGCAGAGTTGTAGTTGAGAAGGTTCGAGGAGGACAACTACTCAAACCTCCTTCCCAGGGGAGGAGCGTACAACTCGGCTTTAAAGTGTGCGCCATTCATCATGAATTAAAGAAAGAAATGACTGTCTTGCACTGTTTCAACTCTGCAGTGTTAGATACATGGCAGTTCTTACAAAATTTCCAGATCAGATAATAGATAGTTCCCAGACGCCATCTTTATGGGCAACTTGGGTTCTGGCTTTGAGCTGCGGCAAGCGTTCTAAATTTTCTACTCAGCCAAGTAGTTCACCGACCAATCATGCAAGGAATTTAAAGGAACTCCTGAATGCTGCACGTGGTATTTACGCATAACGCGTCAGGTGGGATCTATCTATACAACCCAAATCACAAAAAACTTAAAGGTACTGAACACGTTTTGTAATTGTCAAAGACCAGTATTTTCACTTGGTGTATCCCAACATATGCATAAAATAACAAGCCTGTGAAAATTTGGGCTCAATTGGTTATTGAAGCTGCAAGAAAATGATGAAAGAAAAAACACCCTTGTTGTAGGAATAAAAGGCTTCTAGCCAGAAGTCTTTTATTATTTTAGTGAGAAATTACCTCTTTCTCAAAAACTACGTTACTTCAGAGGGAGTCGTTTCTCACAATGTTTTATACTATCAACAGCTCTCCGTTGCTCGTTACCAAGTAACGCTAATATATATTTTATGCTAATATATATTTTGAGTAATTACCAAACGTGTACAGTGCCTTTAATGTCCACAAAAATGACTTAGCTACAGCAAAATATCTCAATAGTTTAGTTTAAAACTCACCTTGACCTAACACGACATTGAAAAATACTTTCCTACATACAAAGCCATATACTTTTGAAAACTGTTTTTGTAAGCTCAATGTTAGACAAGTATAAAAATAAGACATTTCAATTCTTCACCAAAAATATCACAGACATTTGAAATATGCACGCAAATAATGTACTATGCCTAAACATACATGTATGTCCCTACAAGCAAGGTTTTTTTTAAAGCAAATTTTTATATAACACTTAAGGGATTCCATAGTGGCCGTAATCAGTTTGTACCTATGAGCCTGTATTGTATTACACACGCCAATTAACAAATACAAATGGTCATGTGATGATGGAGAAACTGATGCTTCTCATGGTTACACACTAGCCACCATTTGTATTAAAAAAATTACAAAAAATGCCATTTCACATTTTTGGGTAGAAATTTGAAAAAGTTTGCTGTTAAGGGATCGGGGCTTGATTTCACAAAGAGCTAAGATTGATCTTAACTGCGAATCAATCCTAATTGCTAAGCAAAGTGTGATGTCACAATACAAAACACTACGGTAATAATGACAACTCATCTTAAGATGAATCCTAGTGCTTTGTGAAATCGACCCCTGGGTGTTTAAATTCTTCACCAATTATAGTAATAATGCTCGATGGCATCTCAACCCACTCATTATTTTTTCTACAAGGTATGTTGAGCTATGTTTGAATTATAAGACCCATTTATTTACAGAGCATCAGGTAACGATTGACAAGGTGCTGTGGTGCAATCTGCAGACAACCATATACAGTACAAGAAAACACCGCGGCAAACCCCTTCTCCAGACATGCTTTGATTTGGGATTTTGTTTACATGCAAATGTAAGATAAAATATGTCGGGATTTAAAACCCGTACTAGTGAGCCAATTTGGTGATACTGTTTTCACTGGAATTAAAATGGTATAACCCTTTTAGACCAAACCAGCTGCAAGCAACTTTTATCAAAAAGGTCCTTGGCGTCAAAAAATGGCTGCAAGATTTGACCTAAACTGGTGTCCTAGCTCTATCAGTAAGGATAAAAACAGGCACTGGTCTTACAAACAAAACATTTGATATAGGCTCTTACATATTTTTTTCCCAGGCTATTTAAAAACAAAACAAAATTACTGATGGAGAAAAAAATAAGAAAAAGGAAATCGGATTAAAACAGGTAGCAGTCAGATCAGAATAGGAATATAGGATGCCCTTTTAAAAGATATGCATATGACAACGGTTCAACAAAACTAAATAACTTTGACGAGCTTCTAGTTTTTGTTTCTTAAGATTTCCGGATACATGTATTTTGTTTTCAAAATGTGTGTCGTTCAAACTCAAGCTCCTATGTCTACATTAAAGGCCATTTGCTAACCTGTTCGGAAATAAGCCTCTTATATACCAGGGTCCGATTTTATAGAGCTACTGCTGCTTAAGCAGACAATAGTACTTAGCACTTTTCTTCTAAGCAAAAATAATCATGATACCAAATATAATGTGACATGATATTTGACTGGTAGCCTTTCTGGTGAGCAACAGTGTTTTGTGCCTAGTTACTTATTTGTGCTTAAGCAGCCATTGTAGCTGCTTTAACACAAAAAGCAGCGACAAACAAAATGAATTTGTTCACCAGAATTAGGTTGCCAGCCAAAATACCATTCCTTGTGTACCGTCTGTGGCTGGTAACTTTTTTTTTTTTTTTAAATGGCAGAAAATTGTTAAAGCAATATTTTCTGTTGAAGTAGGCTCTAAAAAAATGTGGGTCAAGTTGTGTACCTTAAATATGCTTAAATTACCAAAGTCATGTTAAGCTGAACAGTTTTGACCATTGCACTTTCACAAAACATGTTAATTTTCAAAAGTTTTTCAAAATAAAAATACAATTTTTCTTTCCTACATGTATTGAACAGATTAGGGTCAAGGTAATTATATTGTATAATTTCAGGGGATTCAGAACTAGCCTTTCTTGTTTAGAAGAATATTTTTACACTAGTTAATTTACATTTTTTAATAAAACCCTTGCAGGTATAAACAAGAATAAGTGAACAAACACAAAACAATGAGTGAGCCTAAATTCTGGTGCCGACCATTGCAGAAGGTCTGCTTACCATTGCAGAAGGTCTGCTTACAGCCCATGGATGACATTCACTGGAGGGGGCCATAAAAGCAGAAGGTGGCTTACAGGGCTCGAATTTTACACTGGACCACAGGCCCGAGGCCAGTAATTTTAGTGTTGGGCCAGTAAACTTATGACCTAACAAGTCCGATGGTCTTGTGTTTTTCAATTGAATAACAGAAACACATTATTATGTTCAAGTGTTGACTTTGGGTCTGATAAATTATCTTTCAATTCTATGAGTAATCAAGTATACTCTTCCCTTACTTGTCTCAGTTCTGGTTCATATAAAAGCAGTCAAATGCATGTTAAACTGTGTCTGCAATTTTTAATTTTCACATTTTGAATCTGGTCTTGTACAAAAATGTCTGGTCCAGTAAAGATTTTGAGCTACAAGCCCTGTAGTCTTGTGGATTTTCTCCCCAAATTCGAGCCCTGGGCTAATGTGAAGCCTCCGTGTAATTCCTGACTGAAGGTTTGCATTGCTGTTATCTTGTAGAATCACAGGCAAGCATGTAGAGTTGATTGTATACAATGTGCTGGGTTCATAAATCTGTAAAACCCATGTGTCCATCATGAGCTGTGCGTCAGCAATGCACATCATTTATCAGATAATGGTATACATGGAATTATGTGCAATACGTAGCGTGTGTATTCATTACGAACAAGTTGAACAACGCATGACAGACACATGGATTACCCGCCCAATACAAATGCACCTTCTAGAGTTCTCCCGTAAAAGTCATTTCCAAAGAGGGTAGTTGATATGCCGCAACAATAGCCAAATCATGTAGATACTTGAGTTCTATGTTGAGGCCAGCTTTTCAAAGCCTCGCATATAAATACTATAAAATAAAAGATAACCCAAACGCCCAGTGAAATGTTCCAACCAATTATAAAGTTATATTTTCAAGGGTGAACTTGATTAAATGAAACGGATGTTACTTGGCCTACTAAAAGCATTCATGTAGCCAGACTGTACTTTGCTCAAGCCAAGGACGTTACTTTTATCCCCACTACACATTTAAATACCTTCTGCGGGGAGACTATTTGAGGCACACCGTATTGTGTATTGCGCCAATCTCTACTCCAAGCTCACATTGTGTAGTGTAACCATACACAGCAAACATTCTGGGAAGTCATGCACTGCGACTGAAGCTAATATCTGGTAGCTTCTGAACGCCCAACAACAATTCCTGTGAAATGATTGTAAGAGATCTTCATCTGACCGTTCATAAACTGCCGGTGAATTTGAAGCGACAAATTGAAAGGTCGAGTCAACTAGTTGATACTGAAGGAAATGATCTCATGGTGTACTCCACACACTTGAGGGTCGCTCACTGGATGTGAATCAAGGCCATTGAAGATATCACCGTGCAGTCAGAAACCACAGACAAAAAGCACACCTTTTATACACATTAAAATACAATCTCGAATCTGTGGGATACTTGAAATAGTTTCCACTCGACATCCCCGGGCTAGACGGCATCCCCGGGCTAGACGGCATCTCCTCTCATGTCGTCTGGTGTGCAGTGTCAACCCGCTGCACATCATTCTTTTTCATACAAATTTTAAATCCTCATCCGGTTATTGGATGAATAAAAAAGCTTGCCAACACCACTTAAGTACATCGGTTACAGGGCAAGTGTTGAACCTTTAGCGGGGGCAACAGGGACGTAATGCCTACCCCACCAACAGTCACCACCTGGATGCCCCTTAAAACTGTTTCAACAGACATTCTCACAGGATGCTTCCAAAGCAAACATCAGTATGCCCTTCACAAAGTTTGAGATCAGGAAACGCAACTACTAATCTGGTGGGCTGAATTCGTTATAAAGTTTCACTTTGCAAAATGTGCAATTCATGTCACTGTCCCAGGATACATGGGGTTATTGCCACAGTGCTGCGTAATTTCCTGACAGGCCCGCTGGTAAAGGGCCGCCGGCGACGAATAGTCTGGTACCCGATTTATCGTAACAGTGCGTGTATGCTGCGTTTTCATGTTGCTCTCCATAGAAGTGCTCGAAATACATGTCATCACGATTCTGAAGAGGAAGTAGATGCCATAAAAGAGGTTATGATGCCATAAAACAACAAACAAAAACATTTTAATACGTGTTATGTGGTTTGCCATCTCAGTAAAAAATAATAATAATAATAATAATAGTGGCTTCTTATATAGCGCTCATATCCGTCACTCAGTGACGCTCAAGGCGCTTCAACAGTCAGTATTTTCCTGCAAGGTATATATGTGGAGCTACTTTTGAATTTTGAGACCTATTTCTTTACATAGCACCATGTAATGGTTTACAAGGTGCTGAACTAAAAAGAACTATAAACTAAATATTCCATTCAGTATTCTCTTTTTTTTCAGAATTTAAAACACATTCTGTTCTCATTCTCACCCCGTAACAAAAATACGTAAGTAAATGAATAAAAAATGCTAGTTAAATTAATAACAATTCTAAATAACTAAGTAACTAAATCAGTCAACAAATAAATAAACAAGTAAAACAAAATGTTCAAAGGGGCTTTGTCATGTTCATCACAGCGAGTCTGTGGCCAGACATTGAATTCTGAACCCTCACCCAGTTACTACACACGCGCATGCAATAATAATGACGGCGCCCATTAAAGCTTTCATTTGTGAAGTGACAGTCAGCGCACGCACGTATAGTAACTGGGTGAGAGTTCATGTTTCCATGCTCAGCCACAAGCAGACTATGATCATGACGACAGTGCCGCTTTAAATGCAGGAATTGTAGAAAATACAGCTCACAAATTGTAACATCAAAGTAATCTTACAAATGCAGGCATGATATTTGGCCCTTGGCAAAAAGTAGGACAATTCTACTGATAAGAAGGGTTAGGGTTCTACATGTACAATGGAACAGGTTTTACTTGACTTTTCAAGCTACTTAATAACAATTTTGCTACTTTTTCTAAGGGCAAACAAAAATAAAAATGGAAATCAGATTACAAAAGACTGAAGAAAATAGAATTAGCTGTTGCAAACTGCTTACCAACCAAAAGGACCTGTGGTATAAATGCAAACATTAGTTAGTGGCCTGATGATTCGACCCTAGCAGAGTCTTTCTTGAAGGCTAACTGACAACACAACACACATAACATGTATACAAGTGTAACAAGAGCAGTCAAGTGGAAATACATGAATAGAGAGAGAAAGAGAGAAGCAGAAAGCATTCAGAAAAAAGCAGGGGGTAGACAGGGGTTATGGAGACATAAGACTTGAACATCAGATGTTCACACCTGTAGGAACTTCATAAAGAGACCACTTATATTAACCAATTGATATATAACACATATACTACATACCTTTTTTATACTATACAATAATTCATTTGATTTTTATTTTACTCACCAAGTGCCCCTGTCCAGTTTTCAAAATATGTTCCTTTTTCGACTTTGCTTCATCGGGGAGGTATCGTCCACCACGGATGTCGAAGAAGCGTATTGAACCTTTACCCGTTCCTATGGTAACAATGTCTTCCCTGAAGCTCAGCGAGCGGACTCCTGGAATGAAAAAAAAGGGGGGATTTATTTGAGAAGTTTGTTGTGTAGGTGAGGGACTTTGCTGTTGTGATTGGTCTGTGCAATTTATTCGGGGAGGAGCTTTGTGAATTGGCTAATTGCAACAAAGAAACAAATAGTGTAAAAATAATTTAAGATTTGTACTGTGCCCCTTATAATAAAAATTATCAAAAGTGCATGACACGATTTAAAACGCACAGAATGGAAGAAAAATACAAAGAAACAAGACTGGTCACCAGGTCAGTGCCAAAACCACAGTATGGGGATTCGTCTGTCCCGCCAACAGGGAACAAGCCTATCCCTGCTGGCATCGGTAAAATATTTTGATCTTTTCAGGGGACAGACTCCTCTAACCCTACCTACGTAAACAATCTAAACAAGGCGACCATAATAGAATGAATGCCGTACCACTTCCCCTCTCCTGAGAGCAAATAGAGGTGATGGTCTTCATGGAATGTGGATCCAGGAAGGTGACGTGGGACTGTGAGCCAACAGCGTAGAGGGAGTAGTCACGGGACAGGGCAATGCAGACATTCTCCTGGCAGTAGCTCAGATGCTCCACCTCCAGCTGGTCGAACGTCTCAATATCGATAGTGTAGATGAATCCGTTTGATGTGAGCACTGCAAGGTCCTGTGAGGTGCACAAATTAATATTCCAAATAATATCTCAGTAGAGTAATTGTGGGTCGTTTTATTATTTCCCAATCCCATTGATTGAGGATTTCTTCAGAAAATGATTGCTTCCTGTTTTAATGTACTGAATGAATCTTAATAAACATTCAACAAAGTGGCCAGAAATTCTTTATGGTTGAATATTTATCTTTAAAAATAAACGCTTCTTTTTGCAAAATATTTTCTTTAGAGAACAATTTTGACCAATAAACTCCAATTAAAGGGGCCGTGTCGTCATGAGGCCTATGGGGGAGGGCGCATGTGCACTAACTGGGTGAGAGTTCGTAATTCCATATACAGCCACAGGCCTGCTTTGATCACAACCACACAGTCCCTTTAAGATTAACTCTAAAATATGGAAAAGCAATTTTTTTAAAAATCCGTACAAACTAAAATAAGAAAGTTACAGTCCTGAGCCCATTATCTATATTAATGCAAATCAATACTAACAAGCTCAAAAAATGTTACTTAAATAAAAAAATAACTACTTTTTGGGGGGAAAAAAAGTAGTGCTTCCTGAATGGTCTTCGAAATGATGACAAGTTTGGGCAGCCCCTAAACTCGATAAGCTTTGAGATTAACTACTAGAATAATGTTTTGATAAATTGAAACCTACCTTCTTGAACTCGTTCACCTGCAGGGCCCTCACTTTGTCCTTGTCTTGGCAAAACTTCCGGGCAACATCCTTGAGACATATATGATTTGACACGTCTTCAGTAGAGCTATATGCACTGTCTTCACTTGCACTAGGATGGGATTCAGACGTCTCTTCTGGCAGTTCCGTCTCTTGGACCCGATGACGTGAGGAAGACAATCGTCTCTTAGAGAGGTGGACACTCTTGGATAAGTTCCTCTCTTTGCTGAAGCAAGTTTCCGCTGTGGACCACAACGCTATACTTGAATCTCTAGAGCCTATAAAATGGGAGAATAGTAAACATTTTGTAAAAGAACTTATTCAATGTTTATAAATTGGGTTACAGAATATAATTTTTTAAATGTGAATAAATTATAAATTAGAGATGATTTTTATAGGTGTTCTTTTACCTGTGACAAAAAATTGGTCATCCAGCCACGCAATGGCAAATATCCAGTCGTTATGGCAATTCTGTAGGAAGAGAAAAAGAAAATATACAAAATTCAACAGACCAATCTGTATGCACAAATGATGCACGGCACCACCATTGTGGGACGCTGGCAGTGCAAGATTGTGTACACAACGACATGGGAAAACTGTTGTCTTTTTCACTTTATATGCAAATTAAGTGTCTTCCATATATTTGGGGAAAACATGAAAAAGCTGGAATTCCAGCAATAGCCAGAAAACTGTCCTTCTTGACAATAGTGTTGTATTGCACGTGCTGCAGCAGATCAGTTTGTCACTTCATATCAAGAGGTACTCAGGGATCAATGTTTGGCCCTCGGTACACTGTGCACTCTGTGTCTACTCACCTCCCCAAGGTACAGTGGGTCAAACGAAGGTAACTTATAGATGGCAACATTGTCTGGATTATCTGCTCCGGTGGCCAACAATGTCTTGCTGGGATTGGAAGCAATGCTGTGGATTCCACCAAACGCCAAAGACTGAGCGTACATGCGATTCTCAAAGACGGGCCCTGTCCGGCTTTTGATGATGGGTAGACGGCACTGCTGTCCAGTGTTCACATCTAAAACAATCAACTGCAAACGGGAATAAGAAAACAATGAATGTTAAAATTCATCTTTAAATGCAAATGAATCATGGTATCAAAAGAGGAAATTTTCATAAGACAACTTTCAGTGCTAATTTAAGTGTTGGTACAACATGTGTTCACTCTGGGTATATTTTTTATTGAAAACCAACCTTTAACCCTAACACCCTTGAGTGATTTACTAGAATCCCTCCTCATTCTCCCAAAATCCAACACCATATGAAAACTCAAAACCTAAACTGTTGGACTCTGCTTATGGGTCTTATGGGTCTGCCTGATTCCATGTGAAGCAGAATCGATTTACTAGTGCAGTCTTCAATCCAACAGAAAGAAACAAAACATGCAGTTGGATTTTGATGGGTTTATGGTTGTTAGGGTTAACGTTTTGTTTTGTTTTGTTTAAATGTGTTTACATCGCAACAAACATCAGTACTATGGAAAACATCTGACCTAGGTTGTGGCCTGACAGAAAACCATTTTAAGATACAAACCACAGAGACAATAAATAAAATTTCAAATGTAGCAATCAAAACTTGCCACATTTGAAAAGGCAGTGTGGGTTAAACAGTTGATACACATTGTAGTATTAGGCCGTCTCTGAATTGGTGGCTACGGCTACGGCTACGTCTAGATTTCTGCACCATCTGTATAGAACATCCCTAGCAACACAATTAGCAACAGTCGTAGCCGTAGCCATGGCTGCCGATTTGAATTCGGCCATAGTTAAGTTAATATGTAGGTGTATTTATGAGTTTACCGTATTGCACTTGGTTCCAAAGACGACTTGTCTATCCGACAGCCACTGCGAGGCAAACACTTTGTTAGTTGCACCCAATGATATTTCATGTTCTTTAAGAAGATAAGGTAACTTTCTTGCAGCAAACGAATCCAACTTCCGTGGTATCTTCAGAGGTGTCCCACATTGTCTTTTTTGCGTGTACTGGAAAACTGACATCTTATCTTCCAAACAAATGTTGCTGCAACTTTCATGTTCAATCTCCATTGATACTTTCTCCAAAAGGTCTGGAAACGTTTTTTTCTTTTCTTTTCTCTCTCGGAGGTCCTCTTTGATGGACACACCAGTGTGGCTTGAAAATCAGTTCAGTCGTATCTGTATTCTAAGGTATAAGATGAAAGTATCACTTACTTTACATACAGAAATCTCTATGCAAGACTAAATCATGCCCCTGGGTTATTCTGTACAGAGCATGTCATATCCTAATGACTTGTGGATTACTCAAACAAGTTGGACTTGGTACACATTCAAAAGTTTAAACCAATGATGATACTAGTTCAGACTTTCTGATGTAAACATGATTACAATCACAACCCACAAAGACACATCAGTCAATCATGTTGCACTATTAATAATGATTTAGCATATTTAGCATGATTAGCAATAATAATATTAAGTTCAAGTAGGACATTCAGATTCACTATGCCACAACGCTGCTGACACCAAAGTCTGAGGTTCTTGTTTTTTTCTACCTCCAGGTGGATTCAGGGTTACGATTGTATGATTGTTGCAACTATAATGACATGTGTTTGTATAGGTCTATGGCAACCTTGTAACCTAGTTAGATATTAAATAAAGGTAGGCTAGTATTGAAACGTGTATTTATCATGATGCGTTCAGGTCTAGCCCACCTTGTTGGGCTGTTATATGGCTCTCTTCTGATAAGACTGATGTTAAAAGACAGCCATGATTAACAGCCCAACAAGGTGGGCTAGTTCAGGTCATTCAGGATAATTGAAAGTTCCAATGTTTACTTTACAGCAGTTTCTGAAATTAAAAACATTCACTACAAAAAAGGGGCCCGACTTTCAATCAATTGCGCTGTTTTATTAATTACTTAAGTTAGGGAATAACACACTACTACACAGTGTCACGATGTGGGGAGCCAAAGTCTGACATTTCTACATTTCCCACACGTTGTTTTCTACCTTTAAAAAATAATGCGCAAACTGGGCCTGTATAGTGTATTGACTCTAGTCTATTTCTGCAACCACCTCCACCTCAGCTCAGTCTGAAAAACAAAACAGTCAACACTAAAAAACTTAGCTACAATTACAAAGTAAAGTTACAATACAACATTTAACAATAAACATACAAAAACAAGACCAACAGTAAACAAAAATATACATGATACACTACAGAACACAAGTTATTAGTATTACACGGTAATGTAGGCAAGGTTGTTTGATTTAAATCAGCCGTATTCAATCATGCAAAACCACGGAGGATGAAAATAAAAACACACAACTACATAATTGATAATTAAACATACCGAACAAACATCACTTTGTCCGAAAACTGGACCAACGTTATTTAATCATAACAACAATACATCATGATGAAACCAAAACACCTCCTTTTTACTTACAAAATACGCACAGTTTAGTTGTTTCCAGCAATGTTATCCTGAAATCCATGGATATCACATACCAATAACGGAATATGATCATCTTTTGACAAGCAATTTTGACTCAACAAAATATAGAGGGTCTTGCATTTTTGCACACACTGCTGCCGCGCCGTACGTATGTGTCGAGCGAAACTTAACTACGGACCCGTCGCGCGCTGTTTTTCCCTTCTTTATTTCAACCTCGTCACTAAAAACTTAAAAGTATCCCATGAAATATAATCTGGGTTCGATGTTTTGGGGTTGTATTCGCGTTGGGCGCGTGTACATGTACATTCCGTTTGAGATTTATGGAATGTCCCAACCACTGATCTCTATATCCAACCGCGATTTTGCTCAAGAGCGCTGATGCGTGCGTACGTAGTTGCAAAACGCGCAGCACACTTACACGCGCGTCTCCTGTCCGCCATTTTGGAAGTGTAAACAGACGGAAATTATAGACGCGCATTGTTCGGAGGTGCGTATGCGCGTATACCATTTTCGCCTTTTTGTGAATCAATTCCTTTTGTGCACATTTCGACTCCAAAATGGCGGACAGGAGACGTTGTGCAATGGGTCAATGGTGAAAACAGAGTTCGAGCCGGTATATGCTAATTATTACGCAAAAGGCGGTTTTTTAGTCTACTTTGGTTTGGTCCCATATACGATGGTTTAAAGGCAAAGTATATCAGTCTTTGGGTTTTTTAACTGTTCGATTGTTTTAATCCTATATAAATGTAGATATGTACAATAAAACAAAGCTGTTAAAATTTCATTTCAAAGGGTGGTCACTTTTTTGAGATATCGCCAAAAATCCGGAGCGAATGACCACGCAGGAAGAACAATCCATAGGAATGAATACACAATCTGAGAAACGTTTCTGACAGAAACGCTTCTCAGATTCAAATTTTGGGGCATAAAAACATATATCTTTTTACATAAGGACATTTCTTCGCAGTGAAATGTTTCTCAAAATGCTTTTATTGAAAGCTGCTGTAGGCTTCTAGACAATACGTTTTTAGTGCCAATAATTTTAAGAGTGATTATTACCAAACGTAACATGTGAAGGAAATTCGAAACAAACTTGTGAACTTTTTTACGGGTGGGTCCCATTGTTCGAATACGCACGAGATTTGCACAGTAATGAATGGTGGAAACGGTAGGGGTGGGGGGAGGCGAATAAGAAAGAAAATGTACATCGGGGCGCGTTTCGACGCGTCGTGCAGCGATGCGGGGAGAGTTGGAAATTTTTTTAAATGAAGGCCAAATTCAAGCCATTTGGTCCATTTTGGGGTCCATTTTTTTATTTATGGTGGACTTTTTCTTTTGTGGGCATTTTATTATTACATTTTTTTGTTGGGGGTGGGGTCGGGGTGGGGTCCCCCCCTTACGATCCTGATCAATACCTACCCAGATGTCCCTTATGGTGTGCAGTTAGAGGCTGAATTCAACGAAAGTGCCATAGACTGTTCATTTTCTGGCTGAAACCACAAAGCGTGTACGGACTGTTTTGGGATTGTGACGTCATAAATGCATAACGCGCAATGCCCGCTCATGTAAGGTCATGTCAAAGAGCAACTGATCCCCTCTCATTATTTTTTGACCTTGTGATATGTCTAACTGTATGCAGTTTAGGGTGACCGTGTAAAAACATGATTCATTTGATATAAAATTGCGTCAAAATACTTGTATTTTCACGATAGAAATATTTCTATTTCTATGATTTTCACACGTACAGCGGCGTACTAATCGTCCTACAAGCGCCATACACATAACAAGCGGTCGAAAGTTTTCAACTAGCGTGCACGCATACCACTGAGGCCATGGTAGCCAATCAGCGCTGTTTTACACACGAGAGGTATCGATAATGGTGCGCGCTGCCTATGGTTGGTTCAGCGAGGCTGAATGAGCTTTCTCTTTTTGCCTCAGTGAGAGAGGGCGAGGGCGCTGTTTGTGTGTGTATCCGTTTGTTTTTGTGTGACACAGTGACTTATTAGGCCGTTTACGAAACGGAGGCTCAGGCTCAGGCTTAGGCTTCAGAAACGTCGGCCTCATACGAATCAGAGGCTCCGGCTTGGGCTTTGTGTTTGATGCTTCGGAATTCGGCCCAGAAGCGGAGCCTGACGTAGCCTGACGAAGCCCATCGGTAAGGGGTGGATTCGCAAAGGCTGCAATATGGCCGACGTTTCTGAAGCTTAAGCCTAAGCCTGAGCCTGAGCCTCCGTTTCGTAAACGGCCATAGAGAGTTACAGAAACTGATTTTGCTGTGGGCTTTAATAATTAGATTGTTTTAATACATTGGCTGGCGTAAGGCGTAACCAGAGGGGGGGGGGGGGGGGGGGGGGGGGCTGTTTGACATGGGTAAACTAAAAATTACTCAATCAACAATACAGCGTGGAAGGTTTACACGCTTTTTTGCACTTCTTGAATTTTTTTTCTCGCCTGTAAAATAATATAAAACTATAGAACACTCTTAACTTCATAATCTTTGACTATAGGCTATCAGTTGAAACTTTGGTGAAAATATTCACAGCATGCAAAGACCAATTGATTTACAATTTATTTTTTTTAAATTCATAATTCGTTAACTATATACAATCTTCGACGATGTAATTTCTAGAACGTCATACCGATATAGATTGACGATGGAACCAGAGCAGTTTAGTCGACTGAATGTTCCCTGCCCCACAGTTACATATTATTTTTTCGGGTGAGTCTATCATGACCTGCCGTATTAAAATTTTACCCTTTTGAACTTTGGACAACAACGTTTATTATATAAGTCTGATCATTCCATGGTGATACGCAACAGTGATTTTGTGTTTAGTCAGCAGCATGAACACGTCATGTTTTTTTAAATAATGCACACCTATTGACGTCGCCTCCCTTTATCCGCTCAAACTTTTTTTGTTTTTCATAAAGCATGAAGGGTGTGACGCCAAGGACGTTTTGTTGACAGAAAAACACGAGACCAAACAATGACCTAGAAAAGAGTGACAGTCCAGTGGTTTCCGTGTGGCCGGTGAAACATTATTGTTCCATTATTTCAACGATTATTCACCTACAGGCAAACAATCGGGCATAACCGCTTGTAAAACGACGTCTATTCTAAATTATTGAGAGAAACAATAAATCAAACAATGTTTCTGGTTTTGCGGATTCCCTCTGGACTTTTAAAACAGTTATACGAACTTGGTTTTTAAAATTATAAAATCGTTACCCACTACTTCTATACTTCCTTTTCTTTTCAATCAAGTTCATTCAAGTAATTATGATATTTCGATCGAACCTAGTTGAATTGTTGCAGTGGAGGTAGAAATACCTCCATGGCTGTTGATGCTGTTGTTGGATGTTGTGGTGGTGGTGGTGGTGGTGGTTTTTTCTCTCTCTCTTTCTGTTTTTTTTGTTTTTGTAATAAACAGTCAACCGTTAGTCACAACTGTGGTAAGAACTTTAACACACAGATTATGAAACACCGTAATTCGTAATAACGAATTATTAATTTGTTATAACGAATTAGTTCCCGCTGATAATACATACGTCTTTAGTGGCACGATTGGGCTTTCGTACAATGGTATTTCTATATATCTATACATTTTGGATTAGGCGTCTTCTGGAGAAACAAGATAACACAAAAGTTAAGTGTACACACTCATTACGTTACGTCATTGCGTGATGGTGACAATGCACCTCTTGCACAATGAAATTTCCAGAAAAATCTATGGCACCTCTCTTTATTCTCGTACAGTTTATTATACAACGGAGAGGGAACCAAACATGGTTTACGGTACGCTGCTTCCGCTTGGTGATAGTTCTATTTTTACTAACCAACGAGGAACGCTAAATTTTAGCACGTGACCAAGGGGAACCAATAGAATGGGAACGCTGGAGCTATATAAAACAACGCTGCGTAGTAGGACTCTTACAAATTTATATACACGCAATTTTTATTAGAGTCAGCGAAAAGAGAGATTATACATTGTAACTTTGAGTTTTTTGTGGGTAAGTTTTTCTCCATTTATTAAAAAGTGTATTTAATTCTGTACCTCACATGTTCAGGAAAATCTTGGTTATTGTTGTTGATTTTTAGAACTTGCCCTTTTTCGTGTGAAGACCTTGAAAAAATAGTTGTTTTTGGGTGGTGTAAACACTAAACAGTCAATGCAAAAACTGAAAAGGAAATGGCGAACTTTGGGTGATTCGAACTTTGCAAAAATAACCAAATTGTTCATTATGGTTAGCATGGTTAGAGCTATTTTTTGCCATTTATATTAATATTTAAAACAGTGTTTTAAAAATATTTCATAGATCATTTTGTTAGCGTGGAAAAAACTCTAATTTCATAAATGAAATGTAACCTCAAAAGTCAAACCAATGGAAATTCACCTTTTTTTTACCCCACCACCATACTTTACTACAGTTCTATGCCTCTTTTGTTGATTTAAAATGTAATATTATTGTTGTTGGTGGTGTTTGACGTTACTAGATGTGTTGACGGTGACCCGCGACAGTAAACATTCTGAAAGTGAAACATATTTTAGTCCTTATGGCAATTTCAGGCTTTAGTTTCCTCAAAAATATCCTTGGGAGTTGGGAGCCGGAAATTTATAGAAAAAGAACTTAAAACTACTATCCAGTGTTCTCCACACATGTATTTTGGGAGGGCGGGCCGCCCTCCCAAAGTTTAAGGCCGCCCTGCCAAAGAATTGGCCGCCCTGCTAAAATAATTGGCCGCCCTGCCAAAAAAATGACAGACTATTTTTAGCCTGCACTTAATACGATCAAACGAGTAGCCGACGAGCCAATCCCGACTTCTAAGCGGCAGCATTGGAATTGCGATCGTTCATTTTAGTAGTATACAAACGTTAAAACACGATGCACACACAATCACATGGTTCTGACTGCTGAGTATCCACCGCTGCACGTGCATCGGCCCAACAACGTTCGGTCGGTAGTCCATGCATAGCGCATACACAACACACACGGTCCAAAGTCCAAGCTAACCAACATTCCGCACGCTGTGATTGGCTGTTGATTACCATATTCATAAGAGAGCTTGCTAGACTCCAACGCAGTACACGTTCACGAGCCGATAAAGAATTGCAACACACTGTGCTGCACGCCTGCAGATTGGTACAATGTACAGCCTTGAAGGATATTCAAACATTGACAACTTTTGCCGATAGAGGGCGTTGCGGGGCAAAGTTCATTGAATTTGTTCTCGATGTGCGTACTGTGCGTTGTTTACCGATCGTTGAATCTCGACGATTTTATTGAAAACTAAGTTCTAAACAACGGAACCTCTAATCACAAATCCATGAAAATTGTTGTTGATGAAAAAGGTATTATTGAGGGCAGAAATTAGGGGATAAGATCGTCCAAAAAATGTTTTTTTGTAATTATTATTTTTTTTTTCAGTTTCGAAAATTGCACGTGTGTGGGCTATCCGATCACCACCACCAACGCATAGAAATCCAGCTTTCTAAAATCCAACACTATGAGCGGCATATCCCTCTGATGTTTTTGGCGCGGCGCACAAAGCAAAATGTAAAACAAATTGTAGGTTTTGAATTAGTTTTACAACAAGGTTGTTTCGACAGAATGAAATGGATGTCAATCATTCTCCTTATTATAGTGTCGGGGCCCGGGGGTTAATAAGGTTATTTTTAAGAAAAGGATTATCTCGGGTGTTTTTTCCTTTCACGTGCGATGACGTCATAAACCAACGGGCGCCATTTTGATGATGTCATATCGACGGGCGCCATTTTGATTACGTCATGCCGCCCTCCCAAAGAAAAAGTCTGTGGAGAACACTGACTATCCACTTCAATCCAAATTTAACAATGAAATTAACCCTTTCAGCCCCAAGTTCTTTTGACATAAACAACTGCTGGAGCCAATATTATTTGACCACTCGAGCGTGAAGCACACTTTCTCACACAACAGGAAGCTTGTGTTAAAAGTTCAATTTTACAAACTAGTATATTTTACCTTGAAGATTTCATTTTAGAGCATAATCAGTAATGAACATTGTCTAACTTATTGAATTTCCTTTCATATACTTGAAAAATCATTGAAATCGGCCAATAAATGTCCAAGTTCTTGGTCTTTGTTTCCTCAGTGTGTTCTGTAGACCCAAACACTTAATATTGCACACAACCTCATGGCGCTCCGTAGGTGTTTGGCATTTCGGATCTTTCTACTCCAATTTGAAGCAATATCAACCGTATTTTATTTTACCATCATTGGAAAGATCTGATCTTTTTCTTTCCAATGATTGTCAGCTTGAGTATGGAGGGTAAACATGGACAAAACAACAGCTTTTTAACAAATGTCCTTTGTGCCGAGGCTTGAGTGCTTTTTTGTGTGTATCTTGGGCGACTATAGTTGCCATTCATGGGGCTCAAGCAGGGTATAGTGCAGCCGACTGTAGTCGCCCTTCGGGCTGAAAGGGTTAAATCTAAATTTAACAATGAAAAAAATTTGTTTTATTTGTGGAGATGAGAAAATAAAAATGAAAACTGAAAACTAGACACCATCCATATGATTGCGCAACACTGGAGGGACCAGTAATAATTTCAAACAGGACCACCACTTGGTCCTTAAGCCTTGATGGAATTCTGGGTAATTTGAGATGGTGATAAATAAATTATATATACTACAGTGAGGAGAAGCCGAGTTTTCCCTGCCCATCTATCTACCAAGTATCAAGGGAATCGGGTGCACATTCAAGTTAAACTTCACAAAACGCCCCCAGGAAAGAATGATGATACATTAAAAGTTAATTGTACAACCAGTGATGATTCATTTCAAAGAATAATAAGCAGGGGTTCCCCTTAACTTTTTTTTCCACTCGCCGGCCGGGCGAATCAACCAAAATTTTGGATCGCCCGCAGGTATTTTCACTAGCCCGCATGTATTGACGTGACGCACACAATTTTCAAAACGTCAAAATTGCGTTTTGGGATGATTTTATCCCCTAATTTTTGTCCTAAATCATACCTTTTCCATCATCAACCATTTTCATGGATTCTTGATTTGAAGATCGGTTGTTTTGAACTTCATTTGCAATAAAATCTTCGCGAATCAACGATCGTTCGACAACGCACATTGAGAAATAATTCAATGAACTTTGCCCTGCATCGCCCTCTATCGGCAAAAGTTTTCGATGTTTAATTAGACTTCATCCAAGGCTGTGTATTGTACACAATCTGCATGCGTGCGGCACACTGTGCGCAATTCTTTACTCCGTTCGTGAACGTGTACTGCGTTGAAGTCTAGCCAAGCTCTTATGAATATGGTAATTATCAACGGCCATTAATCACCAATCACAACGTGTGGAATGTTGGTTAGCTTGGACTTTGGACCGACTGTGTTGTACATGTACTGCAGTACTGTGTGTTGTGTATGCGCTATGCATGTACCGGTGGGCGACCGAACGTTATGTGTGGGGCCGATGCACGTGTTGTGTGGATACTCGGCAGTATGTGCATGGTGTTTTAACGTTTGTATACCAAAATGAACGATCGCAATTCCGTTCGCGATCGCGGCCACATTAAATCAAGCAAATATCCAGACTTATCAAACTAAAAGCTTTAATAAAAACTTTCTTTGGGATTTTACAACCGTACCCTCATTTATTGTGAACAAGAACAATTATTTAACTCGCCCGGCGGGCTAGTAAAGGAAGGGTTTTGACTCGCCCGCTGCTGTTTTCACTCGCATTTGGCGACCGCTAATTTCGAACCCTGATAAGGCTGAATTCATTGGACATTTTTGGGACATTAATAATTGGCATACCATAATATTTTGTTTCATTCAGAATTTATGATGATCAGCAATTTAAATTTAAAGTCACCTTTACTTGAATGTACCCATTTTGGATTGTCTTTAAAGGGCTAAATAAAACAATGAATGTTTTTGAATAATATTGAATATTTTTACTTTTTAAACAATAAAAAATGTTCTAGTATTTTTTTTTACAATTGTTATTCTCTAGATTGCAATTGTCTTCAAAAATATGAAACAAAATTGCTTCTTCAGAATTGCTGAACCCCTTCTTGCTAAAACCAATATTATAAATAGAAATATTATTTAGAGACGATATGAATGAAGATCTCCTACTGTGGCTGATTTAAAGGCTGAAATTAATATAAAAAAAATATTAAAAAAAATTTAAAAGTGAATCAACAATTTACTCTGTAGACTGTAATTCGTCAGAAAGAGGCACTTTAATTGCAATTTACCATAAATGCAAAATATTATGTTTATTTATTTTTTTCATACAGGAAGTCAGAACACGCAACCATCATGCAGATATTTGTGAAAACACTGACTGGCAAGACCATCACCCTTGAGGTTGAGCCAAGCGACACCATCGAGAATGTCAAAGCAAAAATCCAAGACAAGGAGGGCATTCCCCCAGACCAGCAGCGTCTGATCTTTGCAGGAAAGCAGCTTGAGGATGGCCGTACCCTGTCCGATTACAACATCCAGAAAGAATCCACACTTCACTTGGTTCTCCGTCTTCGCGGTGGTATGCAGATCTTCGTCAAAACCCTTACAGGCAAGACCATCACTCTTGAGGTTGAGCCCAGCGACACCATCGAGAACGTCAAAGCAAAGATCCAAGACAAAGAAGGCATTCCCCCAGACCAGCAGCGTCTGATCTTTGCAGGAAAGCAGCTTGAGGATGGCCGTACCCTGTCTGATTACAACATCCAGAAAGAATCCACACTTCACTTGGTTCTTCGTCTTCGCGGTGGTATGCAGATCTTCGTCAAAACCCTTACAGGCAAGACCATCACTCTTGAGGTTGAGCCCAGTGACACCATCGAGAACGTCAAAGCAAAGATCCAAGACAAGGAGGGCATTCCCCCAGACCAGCAGCGTCTGATCTTTGCAGGAAAGCAGCTTGAGGATGGCCGTACCCTGTCCGATTACAACATCCAGAAAGAATCCACACTTCACTTGGTTCTCCGTCTTCGCGGTGGTATGCAGATCTTCGTCAAAACCCTTACAGGCAAGACCATAACCCTTGAGGTTGAGCCCAGTGACACCATCGAGAACGTCAAAGCAAAGATTCAAGACAAGGAGGGCATTCCCCCAGACCAGCAGCGTCTGATCTTTGCAGGAAAGCAGCTTGAGGATGGCCGTACCCTGTCCGATTACAACATCCAGAAAGAATCCACACTTCACTTGGTTCTCCGTCTTCGCGGTGGTATGCAGATCTTCGTCAAAACTCTTACAGGCAAGACCATCACTCTTGAGGTTGAGCCCAGTGACACCATCGAGAACGTCAAAGCAAAGATCCAAGACAAGGAGGGCATTCCCCCAGACCAGCAGCGTCTGATCTTTGCAGGAAAGCAGCTTGAGGATGGCCGTACCCTGTCAGATTACAACATCCAGAAAGAATCCACACTTCACTTGGTTCTCCGTCTTCGCGGTGGTATGCAGATCTTCGTCAAAACCCTTACAGGCAAGACCATCACTCTTGAGGTTGAGCCCAGTGACACCATCGAGAACGTCAAAGCAAAGATTCAAGACAAGGAGGGCATTCCCCCAGACCAGCAGCGTCTGATCTTTGCAGGAAAGCAGCTTGAGGATGGCCGTACCCTGTCCGATTACAACATCCAGAAAGAATCCACACTTCACTTGGTTCTCCGTCTTCGCGGTGGTATGCAGATCTTCGTCAAAACTCTTACAGGCAAGACCATCACTCTTGAGGTTGAGCCCAGTGACACCATCGAGAACGTCAAAGCAAAGATCCAAGACAAGGAGGGCATTCCCCCAGACCAGCAGCGTCTGATCTTTGCAGGAAAGCAGCTTGAGGATGGCCGTACCCTGTCCGATTACAACATCCAGAAAGAATCCACACTTCACTTGGTTCTCCGTCTTCGCGGTGGTATGCAGATCTTCGTCAAAACCCTTACAGGCAAGACCATAACCCTTGAGGTTGAGCCCAGTGACACCATCGAGAACGTCAAAGCAAAGATTCAAGACAAGGAGGGCATTCCCCCAGACCAGCAGCGTCTGATCTTTGCAGGAAAGCAGCTTGAGGATGGCCGTACCCTGTCCGATTACAACATCCAGAAAGAATCCACACTTCACTTGGTTCTCCGTCTTCGCGGTGGTATGCAGATCTTCGTCAAAACCCTTACAGGCAAGACCATAACCCTTGAGGTTGAGCCCAGTGACACCATCGAGAACGTCAAAGCAAAGATTCAAGACAAGGAGGGCATTCCCCCAGACCAGCAGCGTCTGATCTTTGCAGGAAAGCAGCTTGAGGATGGCCGTACCCTGTCCGATTACAACATCCAGAAAGAATCCACACTTCACTTGGTTCTCCGTCTTCGCGGTGGTATGCAGATCTTCGTCAAAACTCTTACAGGCAAGACCATCACTCTTGAGGTTGAGCCCAGTGACACCATCGAGAACGTCAAAGCAAAGATTCAAGACAAAGAAGGCATTCCCCCAGACCAGCAGCGTCTGATCTTTGCAGGAAAGCAGCTTGAGGATGGCCGTACCCTGTCCGATTACAACATCCAGAAAGAATCCACACTTCACTTGGTTCTCCGTCTTCGCGGTGGTATGCAGATCTTCGTCAAAACCCTTACAGGCAAGACCATCACTCTTGAGGTTGAGCCCAGTGACACCATCGAGAACGTCAAAGCAAAGATTCAAGACAAGGAGGGCATTCCCCCAGACCAGCAGCGTCTGATCTTTGCAGGAAAGCAGCTTGAGGATGGCCGTACCCTGTCCGATTACAACATCCAGAAAGAATCCACACTTCACTTGGTTCTCCGTCTTCGCGGTGGTATGCAGATCTTCGTCAAAACCCTTACAGGCAAGACCATCACTCTTGAGGTTGAGCCCAGTGACACCATCGAGAACGTCAAAGCAAAGATCCAAGACAAGGAGGGCATTCCCCCAGACCAGCAGCGTCTGATCTTTGCAGGAAAGCAGCTTGAGGATGGCCGTACCCTGTCCGATTACAACATCCAGAAAGAATCCACACTTCACTTGGTTCTCCGTCTTCGCGGTGGTATGCAGATCTTCGTCAAAACCCTTACAGGCAAGACCATAACCCTTGAGGTTGAGCCCAGTGACACCATCGAGAACGTCAAAGCAAAGATTCAAGACAAGGAGGGCATTCCCCCAGACCAGCAGCGTCTGATCTTTGCAGGAAAGCAGCTTGAGGATGGCCGTACCCTGTCCGATTACAACATCCAGAAAGAATCCACACTTCACTTGGTTCTCCGTCTTCGCGGTGGTATGCAGATCTTCGTCAAAACTCTTACAGGCAAGACCATCACTCTTGAGGTTGAGCCCAGTGACACCATCGAGAACGTCAAAGCAAAGATTCAAGACAAAGAAGGCATTCCCCCAGACCAGCAGCGTCTGATCTTTGCAGGAAAGCAGCTTGAGGATGGCCGTACCCTGTCCGATTACAACATCCAGAAAGAATCCACACTTCACTTGGTTCTCCGTCTTCGCGGTGGTATGCAGATCTTCGTCAAAACCCTTACAGGCAAGACCATCACTCTTGAGGTTGAGCCCAGTGACACCATCGAGAACGTCAAAGCAAAGATCCAAGACAAGGAGGGCATTCCCCCAGACCAGCAGCGTCTGATCTTTGCAGGAAAGCAGCTTGAGGATGGCCGTACCCTGTCCGATTACAACATCCAGAAAGAATCCACACTTCACTTGGTTCTCCGTCTTCGCGGTGGGAGCCAGTAAAGCAACTCTAACTAATCATTTTCCTCTTAATAGAGTAATTTAACAAAAAACAAGATTAAGCAGATTTAATTTGAGGCTGCTTTTTAATGGCATAACCTTATGATCTTTGCAGAATTTGAAAGGGGAATCTTTACCAAAAACACGATAAAATTTCAGCATTCTGCCTTGCACTTCTGGAAAGTATTGACAGTATGGAAAAAAAATCCCCACAACACTTTAAAACAAAACAAAAATCACTTTTTTTTTTTAAAACACAATTCAGACACGATTTGTTAAATGTGCATGATAAATGAAACTGTTCACCAAATCTACATGTTTTGGCAGGGCTTAAAATTTACACTTGAGCGCGAGCGCAGGGCCAGTGATTTGAGAGTTTGGCCAATAACTCATGACCAAACAAGTATGGTTGGTTGTCTTGTGTTTTTCAATTGAATGCCAAGAGCAGTTTAGTATTTTAACTTAATGTCATTTCTAGCAAAACTGATATGACAACAAGTATGACAAGTAAAATCATCTTCTCTCAGTCATGGTGCTTGTTCAAATCAAAACATGTCAAAAATGTGCAGACAATTTTTCTCATTGCGATTCTGGTCTTGTTTAAAAAACCGTTGGTCCAGTAAACACTATGAGCTACAACCTGCAGTCTTGTTGATTTTGCCCCAAAATTCTAGCCCTACTTGGAATAAATGCACAAGTAGCAGTATTTTGACTGGAAAAGGTGACCAATTTTTTATACAAACTAAACAATACATGGTCAGTTAAATGTGCACATTTTTCATTTAAAGAAATTGAATATGAACCACAACATGCTCAATACTATTCAGAGCTTTTGATCTCATTTCCTTACAGGTGCCTGCCATTGGTAGTACATAAACTTGTGAAAGTGTATTGGAAGCTTGTATGTTATTTTGGAAATGGACTCTTGTTGGAAAAGAGAAATTTTCAAAAGATGGCTCAAAACATGGCAATCGGTACATGTACTTCAAATAGTGAAGAATTTTCTGAATACCAAAAGCTATACACATGCATCAAGATCAGAAACTCTCAATGTGAAAATGTTTTTTCTTTGACTTTCTAATAAGTTGGATTTCTGGACGTTGATTTCAAACTAATGAATGTTACATGAGATGAGAATCACTGGATGGAAAAATGGGCAAAGATATCTTTAAAGTTGTTACATAAAATAATTGAGTTAAATAATAGGGAAAGTGCATTAAAAGTGAAAGCATGAAAAGTAGAAACTGTCTCGACATGATTTATTTTTGTCTTGGCGTTATTTATTTTGGACCTTTTAACATAAATTTGTTACACAATTCATGGTTAAGTTTTACTGAAAGTGTTGTACAAAGGAATCTAATGAAATCCACTTTTAAAAAGTTTTGTTTGCGAAAATTAAATGATGTACACAAGAGCTTTTGTGGATTTAAATTTTGAGGACGAGCAGATTGGAGTGATTTCTCATTCAACATGTTCAGGGTAAACGCAAACATGAATTGTGAAGAGAATTCTTATAGCAATATGACGTGTTGCCAGGTAGACCTTAACTCTGCTGTTACAGTTATTTCAAGCATGAAAGCCAGGAGTACTTGAATAGTGATTTTAAAAAAAGATACTTCAGGGCAAAAAATTGAAGCACTAAGTTGCTCCAAACAATGTAATGACAATTTCTGGGCAAATGCACTTCATATTTGTTGACGTGTGAAAACTTAACATGTAGGACACCCCCACCCCAAAAAGATGAGAAATTTGCAATGCCTCTCATGAAAGATGGACCATCAGGAGTGTATAGATCCTGCTCGCATGCTGAATTACAAGTTGGTAAAAACAATCTGTTGTCAAATATTTTAACAATTATACAAAGTATTGATGCATGAAAATATATACCATGCTTGATATGTGGCAGATGGTGCCCCCCCCCCCCCCCTCCATGTTCCAATACTTTAGCACTCTTTTTCCTCTTGTATAGAAGTACACCCACTTCAAATCCTCTGAAGAATTCCCAGAACACAATGAAGATTTTAGTTGGGGGGGGGGGGGGGGTGGGGGTACACCAAATGTGAATTTGATGGTCACAGGTATCTGAACTATAACAATTTCTAATTGCTTTGTCCAAGACTGTTGACAAATTCCCCTGTAATCAATCAATCAATCAGTTTGTGAGTTGTGATGGCATTTCCTGTGCCCTGTTCATTATTTAGCGAGGACTCAATAGAAATATGGAGTTCAAAATTTTATGGTTGAATCTGGGAATGTTTTGAAACAGAAACTTGGCAAAGTAATGCGCAGAATGTTTTGCACCACAGGCTTTGTATCGGACAACTGATCAAGTAGCACATTAGTTGTCAAGAGCTGGGAAGTCTGAGACTGAGGCCTGGAAGTTCAAGGGGGAGGCAACAAGTTACCTAAACACTGGCAAGTAGATGTGCTTTCAAATCTTCTGAATAATTTTTAAAGTTTTATACAAAATTTGTAGATGTTATGATGAACCCCCAAAAATCCACTTGCTTGCCTAAAATGAAGTAGGACACACTGGCTGTTGCTGTTGGATTCAATATAATACTTTCAAATTACAACCTTGGTAAAGATTTGTTTAAAGAGATTTCATCCCAATGTGTCGGACCTGGTTCCTCCTATCAGGATGTTTGAGCGAGAAACCAGGCTTTCTGCTTGTTCTCATCCATACACTCTTGCTTTGCTGAGATGGAGAACAAAGAGCCATTCAAACAACTTTATTCCAGATATCAAGTAGCGCATTAGTAGGAACTGCTTGCCCACCATCATACAATCTAAACTGTTTTAACCCGTTTTTTTACCTGCAGCTCCCTTGAGTTATTTGTTATAAATGTATTCTTCTTGAGCCCTTTACCAAGAGTGGCTTTTAGTATTGTTTTGAGCAAACTCGCATATAAAAAAAATAAAAATAAAATAAAAAATTACAATATAATCTTGCAATGAATCAAAAACAGTCACAATCTTGATTTCTACAAAGGTAGCTTTTATTCCTTCATTCTTTACAACAAAGTATGTTTAAAAAAAATTAGTACTACATAGTACACACACATTCTGTTTATTTTGTATTAGTGATTTTTATACATGTAATCTGGTTTCTGTTATTACCACATGGTTATGTTTCCCTGCATTTAGTTAAGTTTAGTACCCTGATGCCACTCAAAATGACAGCTGAATTTTGTTTTGTATTTATGACTTATTATTGTTTTTAAAGTTTGTTATTGGCCTTTGTTATAGTGTAGCCATTTGTTTATTCATCATCATGACTCGTGGAGCAGAACAAGGATTTAAGTGAAAAGGGTGTTGCCCCCTCATGGTTGTATAATGGTGGAAACAGTTATAAATAGTCGCCATTGTCAAGAATTTATTTTAAATTTTGATCAAAACGTCATACAATTGAAACTGCCAGAAGTTGTTTCAGAACCACAGCAATGGCCAAAGTACAAAACAAAGAAGCAAATATACTGTATGTGTGTGATAATTGATTATCAACCTGATACTTTTAACACAACCCTTCCATAGTCGGCTAGCTTCTGGGCTGACCGGCTATCATACGTAAATTCAAAATGTCAATTTTACAAAAAGTGCAGCATTATTTTGAAAGATTTCTTTAACATATCCATTGAATGATTTAACAATATTGTAAAAACAAACTCTGTAAAAGCTACGCATAAAAGATCCCTCGTTAATTATGAATATATTTTATGTTATTTTTTTTTCTAAGCGTCAAAATTTATATCAAGTCTTAAGTATTAGTACAAACTCAGGCAAGTTTTGTACAAAATTCAAAGCCTGATTATTTAAGTGGTGGATCTCTGGGGCGCGGAGAATGGGGCATGCAACCCAGTCTGACAAATTAAAATGGAAGTTCAACATTTCATAGGGTTTACATGCATTCCATGAATTGCCAAGTGCTACCCCACCCCCTAAAATAACGCTCTAGATCCACCCTGTATAATTAAGGAAAACATTGTTTCCCTGTCTACGTCTACGTGTTCGAAAACATCGATGGTACGTACTCTACAACTACAGCGTCATATTTTTTAGAAGACCACTTTACAGTATTGCATTCCTTAAAACATGACGCCTCTACTACAGACTAGATGGCAGTGACCACACTGGATTCAATGTTATCGTTCCTTTACAGTAAACGAGTACGCTTTAAAAATACATAAAATTTGAGATGCTCCGACAAGTCGTGCTCAAACCCTCCCACCAAGTTCGCTCAGAAGGTTTTTGATGACCCCAACTTTGGATAAACTGCAATCAGCACTCAACACACATGGCCAAATCTCATAAAGAAAGCTAAGCCAAAAAAACAATTTTGCTTATCAGTCACAATTCCATGGATATGTACTGTTTGTGACAAGTTCTTGTTTTTCCGGTTGTTATGAAATACTTTCAGCTCTATGAAGTATGACCTGACCTGTGGGATTGTCAGGCAGATGTTGTTACTATTTTAACACAGAGTTACCCTGTTTTAACACTAGACAGATAAAAAATAAGCCTTTTAAGTATAAAAACCTGAAAATAGAATGATCAGAAGAGCGTATTTACAAAGCAACACTATGATTCTCCGTCCTAGTTAGACTGCTGT
Source organism: Leptasterias polaris (assembly GCA_037783415.1). Lineage (NCBI taxonomy): Eukaryota > Metazoa > Echinodermata > Asteroidea > Forcipulatida > Asteriidae > Leptasterias > Leptasterias polaris. Next base: position 1,341,446 of record JAZGTN010000134.1, read on the forward strand.
GTTTTAAAAGTAAACAAATAAAACAGAAAAGAAACAATTTTATTTTGAATAATATAAATATAACTAGCCTAATATGTTAATGCATTAATATATCTTACAATGAAGTATAATACTTTAAGGGCACCGTGGACTACATCTAAGAAATCTAATCTGATTTCTAAATTTGTTTTTTACTACGAGCATTGCAGGCCGATACAGTGATAAGACAGTGTATGTAAAAGTACCTTCTGGCCTTTGGAATAATGTTTTTCTTTCTCTGTAAAAAACCCCCCGACTATTAATTAAAAAACACAAAGTGTCCTAAGACTGTACAGCCCAGTGTTAAATAGCACCAATTATGAAGTGATCACAGATGCATCTATTTGAGTGATTTCTTACTCCAGACTAGCTACGACATGAACTTCAATTTCAAACATGATAGGCTTGCTCATCTCTTCTGGTAGCGCCTCAGCAATTTTCTCATCCTTTGGTTTCAAATGCCCTTCAACCTCCAGTTTGAAGACGGTGGGTTTCTTGATGGCCTTGTGTATGCGGACCAAGGCGATGCCATCCTGCTTATTGTGGATCATAAAGAAACCATCCTCGTCACCGCTCACCAATTTGTATTCCATCGTACCAATGTCCTTTGAATACCCTGTCAGGAATTTGGCCACGCGGAATCGTCGTCGCGCCGTGTAGATTGGAAGCTTGAGGGACACGACTGTTCCCGGTTTGGCTTGTACACCAAGGAAGTTTTCTGGTGTCTCTGGGATTTCGGTTGGAACCATTTCCACTGTGTTGTTGGTCTCTTCTATGGGTAGCCTATTCTCAATCACTGCAGTTTCGTTGTCGTTCTGTTCTGGGACATCGAGGGCAGCATCCACATCTCGTCGTTTTCTACCCGCGTTGAGTGAACAGTGGTAGCAGGGCTTCGGAACGGTTCCTCCCGCTTGCTGGTTCTGGCCTGTTTGACCGTAAGACTGTTGTCCATTCTGGCGATACTGTGGTGGTGGTTGTTGTTGCTGCTGTTGTTGTTGGCCGTACTGTTGTTGTCCGTACTGTTGTTGTCCATACTGACCGTATTGTGACTGTGTAGGTTGACCATAGTTTGGCTGCTGTCCGTAACCACGTCCATATGTTGATACACAAGCACTGAAAAGACAATACAATCTTGTCAGTTTTGTCCAAAATCATTTAATCTATTTACAAATAGATACACACAACAAAAATGCATTTGTTTACGTTTTTATTCTACATGTTTCTTTTTCTTTGTTTTTTGTTACACTATCCGAAGCCAGGTGAATATCATTTCAAATTTGGAGGGGGGGGGGGCATGGACACCGATAGGGAGGGGGTGTGTCCCTCTCCCCCTTTGTTATGACACTGCATCCAGGTATTGAAGGTGAAGGTCTTACCCTTGGGCCACGCTGGTGTAACCCTGCGGACATCCACAGGAGAAGCTTCCCTGGGAGTTTTGGCATCCGTAAGAGCAGGGCTGGTAACTACCACCACCAAACCCACCAGAGCACTCATTCACATCTTTAAAAAAACAAAATAAGGTGGATCAATTGTTAACATGTTTGTATGTGTTTCTTGCAGTGATTTACTGAATTGTTACAGAAATTGATTGAAATTGTCTTTATACTAAGTCAGATTCAATTCAATATTTTATTTGTCATGATAAAAAGTACATAGAATTCCTTTCCCTGGTGTAAAAAGTAAATTTCAAAATACATAAAATCACAATTTAACACACCACTCCATATATTTACAATTTCAACTGCTTTAAATTATTACAAAATAACAAATACAGAGAGAAGACAGTATTTACAATAAAACCTACAACTAAAAATAAAGAAAAATGCAATAACAGCGAGAGGACCTGGTCTTCACTGCATGGTAATGAATGGGTGGGTTGGTGGTTGGCCAGTAGTGAGGTCCAGTGACAGCAGCCAGCCACCAACCAAGGTCATTACCACGCAGTAAAACCGGGTCCTCACACTGCTACTGCCATCAATAAACACCTTAGCGTAGGATTTCAGCTGGTAACCTTAAACTGGTAAGCATAATTTTATTGCGCTTAGCTACTATATTTGTTTAAAGCAGCTCTATGAAGTTGGAACCTGATGTTGACGTACCTCTACACAGCATGTTTTGTTGATCAAAGTTGTATCCTCCGGAACACCCACAACGATACGATCCTTCCGTATTGTAACATGATGCCTGGCCACACATGGAACCTTGATTACATTCATCGTCATCTAGAAGTTCAAACAAACAAACAAAAGTCAAGCCCAGTTCGTTTTGACAGTTTGCTTTATTATTATAATCCCCTCTGCCGATTGATCTTCATGAACAATACTTTACTTTGTTGGTTGTGTAACTTAATTATATTCATTTAGAGTGTAGTATTCAATTTAAAAAATTTGTTTGCAATTAATACCTTTAAGCTTTTTTTAATTTTTTTTAATGAGATATCGCCTAACTCACAAGGCCACGGACGGCCACTCAAGGTGAGGGCTACACATAACTGATTTGGGCTATCGACCCAAATCAATTGACACCAGGGGCACGTTGCCTCCTACTCCTGGGGCTGAAACAGGATTACCCCCTTCACAGTCCTTAAGGATGTAGGCATGGGTATCATCCACTAGGAGCCTGTCTGGTAGAGCAGAATGCACTACCTTCCCAACTTTTTCGAAGCAATTATGGTTAAGTGCCTTGCTCAAGGGCACAAGTGTCATGACCGGGTATCGAACCCACACTCTGCTGCTGAAAACACCAGAGCTTAGGTCCGGTGACCTAGACCGCTCGGCCACGACACGCCACACATGCCATGGGAGTCTGTACTCGACATGCCTGGTTTTTGGAGACCCCCACCCCTTAATCACCTGCTATTATCCCTGTAGGTGTTATTGATTGATTGCTAGAGTGGAAATAAAGTATTGAATTGAAACAAATAAACAATTAAATAGTGATAGAGATACACTGTCAACAAAATATAATACAAAAATATCAAAATAATGAGGTAATAGTTTTACTGCAGTTACAGGTTGAATGGCTTCTGACTAGCACCCCCGAACAAAGATATTTTAAAAAACCGCCAACATTGGCGCTGTTGGTAGAGCACTGGCACATTATTCCGGACTCCGGAGGTCTCGGGTTTCAAATCCTGCTCTAGTAAATTAACCCATAATTAATCAAAAATTACAAAGTTGGTTTCCCTTGGGGTTTCTTACTTGATATAGGTAATAATTTTGCCAATAGAACCAGTTTGCATTTATTAAATACACACAAAATATCCAGAGTTACTTTTACCTCCACAAGCTGTACAACATATTGAGTATCTATTAACCAAAACTAATAAACGAAAAAACACAAATATTGGGTCAATACTTATATTGTAAGTATTTATCCAAAAATTTGCGAGTTAGATTTTAACAATGTCTTGGTGTAAAGATGAAGCTCCCTGAATGTACAAAATGTGACATCTTAGAGGTTTACAGACTCTCTACATCATTTCAAATTAGATATCTGAAGGTCTGGTCATAACCAGAGCCAAGTAAGTCTTTTCATCTCTGTGATGGCAAGTTTGCCTCTTTCAAGACAATCTGAAGGTGCAGGGAGATCAGTGAACAAATCTTAAAAATTAGGGAAAAATCCTGATAAATCACATGCCTGATCTGAATGTCAAAGCAAGCTTACCGACGCAACGATTCCAGTAGTAATGCTGAGAGAACCCATCAGGGCAATTACAGCGGTACCCACCCACCGTGTTGATACATCCATACTGGCATCTGGTACCCGGACTCTGACATTCATCCACATCTTCCAAAAAAAAAAAAACATCAGTAAAATTTGAACTCGCAAGATGACAAATTCATATTAAGGGTCATTAAATGGATTATAGCAAATTCATTATCAATCAATCACTCCAATGTCACATTTATCAAATTAGATTCTATTATTATTGTTATTATTATTAATAATTATTTGGCCAAGGTTTCAACAAACAGTACAAGATACAGTATAACAATAAAATATAACAGTACAAAGAATAACATTTGAACATTTTAAACAAATTGTAATATGGAAATTAAGAGTGGATCAACAAGCAAATAAACAAGTGGGCAATTCTGTTTCGCACTAATGAGCACAAAAATATCACACGGGAGGGGACACGGGATAGTAACAACAGAATGAAGTATGTTGTCTTGTATTTTTGTCTGTGTACATTCAAAGGCACATAAGGATTGTGGATACAAATGCTGCAGTATGTTGAAATACAATGCACTTTATCCCCAAAGCAGATTGTTACATCTATTCAAACGCACAATAACACAATAACTAATATTTAAGAAAGTTATCAAATAGTACAACTTTAAAATAGAGCAATTACACAAAAGTTAAGGTCTTTTTGTCCTGCCAGTTAACACCTGTATGACATTGGTACAAAGAAAATCATTATTTAATTGTTAACTCTTGGTAAGGGGCTAAAGGAAGAACACATTCAAGATGAAAACAACTCATTGGAGCTGAAAGTAGAAATTGATTTTCCTCTTCTAAAACAGTCTAGATTGTAGGATGGAGGGAAACATACACCAGGCAAGGAGCTCCAAAGAGATGCAGTACATGCATAGTGGAATAAAGTTGTTTGAATGGCTCTTTGTTCTCCATCTCAGCAAAGCAAGAGTGTATGGATGAGAACAAGCAGAAAGCCTGGTTTCACGCTCAAACATCCTGATAGGAGGAACCAGGTCAGACACACTGGTGGCACATTTGCCATGAAAATATCTGTAGAAAAGACAGAAGCTGGCTACAGACCTAAGGAAGGACAGCGGTTGTAATGTTGGTTCCAACATTACCAAACGAACACACTGAGATTGTCGACTTACCCACACATCTTTTGCCGGTAGGATCCAAAGTGAAGAAACGCTGGCACTCACATGTGTGTCCAGTCGGCAGAGAACGGCAGGTACCATATGGGCCACAGACGTCAGGGCTGACTGTGCACACATCTACATCTAAATGGTCAAAATGAGACGAATATCATCAGGTGGCCACACTTATACATCATTAACAAGTAAAAATTAGTTTTTATTTCAGAAATTAGAGTTGTCGATATAATTGCTTTCAAAATCACAATGACATTTGCAGGTATTTAGTTTTCCTTTCGCCAAAATCGAGGAAATTAACAAGTAGGACTTTGTTGCTAACAAAGACCTCTGTCGCCTCATCAATCAGCCTCTTGTCTCACATCTCACTTGACCATGTTGCTTTGACCCTCCCACCTCAGGAGCCTGGGCTCGATTTCACAAGGAGTTAAGATTGATCTTAAGTGCAAATTCATCGCAGTTGCTTAGCAAAGAGTGATGTCACAATACAAATCACTATGGTAATACTGATAACTCATCTTAAGATGAATCTTAGTGCTTTGTGAAATCGACCCCAGCTCTTCTACTGAAAGAGCCAGCTCTTCTACTGAAAGAGCCAGCTCTTCTGCTGAAGGCGCCCCCCCCCCCCCCAAGCATGCAGAATTAATGATGATTTAGTAATCAAGTAAAGTCACCAATGCAGTAATTACCATGAGCATCCCATCCATGTGTTATTCGTTTAATTTTCATACCTGTGTGGCCCACAACTTTGACAAAAGACTTCCATTTCAACCGGCTCTAACCTGGGCCCAATTTCATTGCTCTGCTTAGCGGGAAATTCTTTGCTTACAGCCCATAAGAATGCCTTATACAGGGCTCAATTAGTGCAGAATTCCACAGTAAGCAGAGCCATGAAATTGGACCGTGATACATTGAGAGAATCTTAGGGACTTATACTTACGGACACACGAGCCGTCTTTGGGTGCCATACCGTCAGGGCATCTACACTCGTATCCACCCACAGTGTTGAAGCAATCAAACTGGCAATCATGGGTTCCCAGGACACACTCATTCTTGTCTAACACACAAAGAAAACAAAAAAATAGAGAGTGTGGAACATAAATCTTTGGGAAGACAAATTAGCTGCTGGCAACTCTGCTTGGATGTGAACCCTTGACATTTGCCATTCTTCCTTTCTTCAAGGTTCAAGTTTTGAAGTTAATTTCTTTTCCACTGTTCCAAAACAACAATGACAACAGCAATCAAAAGATATCAATACGTTTTCACATAATAGATTTGAAGAAGTAGATACAAAACAAATGTGGCACTCCAGAGGGATCCATCTTAGAAGCAGAGGCTTGTAGGCAATGCTCCCTTAGAATGGTAAGTGAACCATGGAGGTCCATGGTCGAGCCACCAATGAATAAAATATAATGCACCATCACGTTCACAAAGAAGAAACAGCAAGCACTAAATACAAACAGAGGACAAACACAAACAGTGGACCTGGGGTCGATTTCACAAAGCACTAAGATTCATCTTAAGATGAGTTGTCAGTATTACCATAGTGATTTGTATTGTGACATCACACTTTGCTTAGCAACTACGATGGATTTGCACTTAAGTTAATCTTAACTCTTTGTGAAATCGAGCCCAGGACTTCAGAATGTCAACTACACAAACAGTCTCGTCAGGTCAGCAAATAGTAAGGATTAAAGCACACAAGTTAACACACTCATCAACAATAAGATTCCAATGTGACTGATATAAAGACATGTTTAAAGGTAGATATAATTTGGGAAGCTTTAAGTTGTTCGTTAGGAATAATTCAAAGCATGGATCCCTCATGTTTAATGGTTTTTCTGAGCTAGAGAAGAATGAGTGTAAAGGAATGTGAAAATTAGAAGATTAACGAATGACCCTTTGCCAGCAATTTTTTTCCCCATTTATTTTCCACTCCTTCCAACCCTCCCATCCTTCCAGTCCCTGTGAGCTGAAACCGTTCAGAAGGTGCACAAACCAAGTTGTTTGTATACTTACCAACGCAGGTGACACCATCAAAACCCAGGGTAAATCCTTCACTACAGCCACAAGTGTAGCTTCCAACAGTATTTTGACAATCAAATGGGCACGGCATAATCTTTCGGCTGCACTCGTCTTCATCTAAATACCCAAAAAGAATAATTATAAATAAAACATGGACATAAACAATTTGGGCTTTCGAATGTTTAAATGTTTCAACTTGCATATCTGTAATCTGCACAGCATTTTACAGATATTTTGATGAAGTTCTACTGTAACTTGTAAGTTTCAACCTTAGAGTAGTCTATTCAGGCATGATATTTGGTGCTTGGAAAAAAATAGGAAAATAATGTTTGAGCACAAGGGCTGACCTACTTGTTCATAGTGTATGGTTACAATATATTTTTCAGGCTATTTAATCACCATTTTTCTGATTTTTCCAAGGGCAAAAAAATCGGAAATCAGACTAAAGCAGGAAGAATATCATGCCTGTCTATTGAGGGGGGACCGTCGTCAAAAAGCAGGCCTGTGGCTGTACATAGATTTACCAACTCTAAACACAGTTGCTGCATGCAAATGCAACTTGGTATATTACTTTTCTTCAATAATAATAATAATAATAATAAAGACTTGTTATGCGCACATATCCACCCTGCTGGGTGTTCAAGGCGCAGTAAACCAAAAAAACAAACAAAAGAAAAACAGAAACAACTAAATTATTCCTTGAAAACCTGTGACATTAGATAAGTTTTGAGAAGTGATTTAAATTTTGTGGTACAAAGACAAGATCTAAGATTATGTGGTAGAGAGTTCCAGATGCGTGGCGCAGCTACAGAAAAAGACCTGTCACCCCAGGAGTGTTGAGACTTGGGTTCCTTGAGGAGAAGCATGGTACTGGATCGAAGATTCCTTGACGGAGTGTAAACTTGAAGCAGTTCAGAGATATAGTGGGGAGCCTTGCCGTTAAGTGCTTTGTGGACAATGAGCATCAGCTTGAAGATGATACGTTGAGAGACAGGGAGCCAGTGAAGTTGTTTCAGAATGGGGGTGATAGAACAAGACTTTTTAGACAGTGTCACGATGCGGGCTGCGGTGTTTTGGAGGCGTTGAAGGCGGGAAATCTGGTTGTTAGGAAGACTGTAGAGAAGAGCATTGCCGTTGTCAAGACGAGAAGTTACGAATGCATGAATGACTTTTTCAGTGGCACTCTTGTTCAAGTACTTGCGTATCTTACCAATATTCCTGATGTGAAATGATGACACACGTATGATGTTGTTGATGTGTGGTTGAAGTGTCATTGATGAATCAAAAATAACCCCCAAGTTCCGAGCTTGCAACGAGGGAGCTATCCGAGCATTACCAATGGAAATGTATGGCACTGAAACCTTTGTTAATTGTTGACGAGACCCAAAAAGAATGAACTCTGTTTTATCATCATTCAACTTCAGGAAGTTCTGTTGGGTCCAACGTCGAATCTCTTGGATGCAATTCTCAAGTCTTTCAATAGAGGTATTGGCATTTTCTTGAGTAGATTTAAACGTGATGTATAGCTGAGTGTCGTCTGCGTACACATGGTAATTCAGGTTAAATTTCAGGATGGGAAATATTTATTACTCACCAATACAGAATGATCCGTCGGGTGTGAGCACATAACCTGTGTGACATTGACAGAGGAATCCGCCCTGGGCCGAGATGCACTGACCATTGGAGCACAGACCAACAATCTGTGTGCATGGATCCATGATTGGGTTGGGGTTATCATGGCAGAGGTCATTGAATTCAGCTGTGAAGATCAAACAACAAATTACAACAGTGTTATTATTATTATTTTATTTCTCTCCACAAACTCAATAAAGTGGAACCATTCAAGCCATCTGTTTATTGCATCAGGTGGTGCCCTGAAGAAAGGCAAGCCTCTGAAAAGCTTTGCGTTTTCCGAACCCCCCCCCCCTCCCACCACCTTCAATTATTAAAAGGTGACTGTAACCAGAGAACATGTACAAACAATGGTGTGATTTTCAGTGGACAGCACTCAGTGCAGGGTTTTAAACTGCTAATTAGCCAAAATTGCTCTTTTATACATACGTGTAGCAAAGTTGGGGCAGGCTTCACACTGATTTCCCCAAGCCAGACCTCCGCTGCAACAGCAGGAATCCTTGGTGACTGGTACGGTATTAGCTGGTGCTGCGCAGGAATCATCCAACGTTGCATAACACACACCAGAGCGCTGATCTGCTCCAAGTTAAAAAAGAAAGAAGCAACAAAGAGAGCATGTGTTACATTACCAGTAGGTCAAGTGTCTGCCTTACTTAATTCACAGCATCTTCCCATGTTTGGGGAAACAGGGTGACAATAAATAATATGAACACAAATTCAACAGTTCTCATATTTCATTGGATTGGACCACATCATCATGCTGCTATCTCAGAAATAAAACAATGATGAAACAATTGAAATTGCATATGTACCCGTAGCAAACAGGATGGGCCATCGAGCAACCTTCTTACAACCTCTAGCCGAGGGCGCCCTACTCAAATGACATAGGGTCTAGAAACAATGCAGTCTCTTTAATAGTTTTTGTATTAATCTTAACAGACATCACCCCATAAAAAACATTCAGTGAACTCGATTTGTGATCCTCTCATAATATTTAAAATGAGTTTTAATCAAAGAATTGACAGCTGGAAAAAAAAGAAGAGAGTTAGATCCGACTTTACCTTTGCACTGTTTCCCATTGAATGACGGGATGTAGCCGGTGTTGCAGTCACACGTGTACGTTCCTTCCATGTTTACACATCGTCCGTTAGTGCACGGGTTATTCAAACACTCATTGATGTCTAGTTTTTATAAAAAATAGGAAATACACAACAACTTATTGAAACATCTGAATTGTTCTCCTCAATGAAAACAAACAATACACTTGCCAATAAAGACTCCTTAAGATGAAGAAAGAGTCCAAGAAAAATGGACCAGGTTGAATGGCTTCTGACTGGCACCCCCAAACAAAGATATTGACAAAAAAGGAAGAGCGCCAACATAGGGCTAGATAGCTCAGTTGGTAGAGCGCTGGCACGTTAATTCGGAGGCCTCAGGTTCAAGTCCGGCTCTGGTCAATATTTCTTTGTTCAACCAGAAAGTCGCATCCCCTTAAGGTGATCCCTCTGCTGCCACTTCCCAGGTTGCATCGTAAACTTGGGTGTGATCCCTGGCTATATGGAAATAAACAGGTTGAATGGCTTCTGACTGGCACCCGTGAACAAAGATATTGACAAAATAGGGAGACTGCAACATTAGAGCGAGATAGCTCAGTTGGTAGAGTGCCTGCACGGAAGGTTGCAGGTTCAATTCCTGCACTCGTCAATTTTTCTTTATTCAACCCCAAATTAAAGGATTTTAAGATGTCAGAGTACTGGGCAGAAGCATTTGCAGTTAATGACTTGGTAAATGCATTAAGGGGCTTTAGTGTTTATATGGAAGAGTAAACGATGACACACCTTTACACATGTTTCCATTGCCACCCATGACAGAGTAACCCTCAGGACAGGTGCACATGAATTTACCAATCAGGTTCTTACACATGTACCTGCAGTTATTGGCAGATGTCTGACACTCATCCAAATCTAACAGAAATCAAACAAAAATACAAGAACAATTGTATTGAAACCCTGTAAGCTTAATGATACCAAGTTACACTTCTCTTCTAAAGGGTAGCCAAAAGTCAAAAGAAAATGAATTTTCCTACAAACTTAGAGGCAAGCTCAAAAAGCAGCAGAATAAACAAACAGCATTCAGTGGAACTATTTGTACCAGAAGTATTTCACAAATATTTAAGTGTGACATTTTTCATCTTCAAATAATACAGACAAAGTTAGATCAACTAGCAATTAACTTTCAACAAGCAATAATAACAATAAATGGGATTAATAATCTTTAATAATCTCTTTAGAATTCCCCTGTGGAAACCTTTTGTTCCAATTGTCTTTGGTCTCCCTTATGTAGCAAATATTAAGACATTCCCACTAGTTTACAATTTAAACTCACCTCTGCAGTGTCTGCCGTCATCAGTGATGATGAAACCGTGGGGGCAGATGCAGCGGTAGGACCCAGGGAGGTTCTGGCAACGGAAGGCACAGTAGTCCCGATCACGCCGACACTCATCGATATCTGAAACCCCAAAACAATATATCATGTCAGAATGAAAACACCTTCTACTAGGTGCACAAATTGCTGATATATTTAACTCAATTTAATTCATTAATAATTGTTCCTATACCCGAAAAATTTAGAAAAATAAATTCAGTATACATTCGAAATCAAACAGCATTGACATTTATATTTTCATAGGTTTTCATATCCTTAATACGATTTATTTTTAATTTTTAATTTTTAATAAGAAATGCTGCAAATTTTGTTATTTTTTTAAGAAATTATTATTTCAATAGCATCCAACATCTTGGGATTAAATTATCACAAATTAGCCATTATTTGTACATTTATTTTTCTGTTTTTCATGAACTGTTTTTATCAGTACTGATGCAATTCAAGATGGTTTTAAAGAAACTGTTAAAGTAGTTTGTTTTTTCAGGAAAACGACTTTTCAAGGAATAAACCATAAGAGATAAATTTGATAATAATTTTCTTACCGATGCATTTTCCATCTCTACTTTGCTGATATCCTGATCCACAAATGCATTCATAGGAGCCAGCCGTGTTGATGCAGGTTGCATTGAGACCACAGGCACTCAGTGTGTCCTCACATTCATCAACATCTACATGTACATCAAGAGGAGAAAATACACAAGTAGGTGTCAACATTTTAGTTTCATTCAATTTATTAAATTTTGGTCGTGAAGCCAAGGACTCTCAGAAAAGCAAACTTAATTGCTGTAGCCAAGAACCAAATGGAGAGAAGACAAAGAAGGAAGTTCAGTTTTAGATGTGGGAGGAAAACCCCAGAGAATTATTCCAGGGAAAACCCAGGCCATCAGGTATGAACTGAAAACCCAATCCAGAGGGTCCCAGAGGTGGAAGGCGTAGAAAGATACCACTAAATCAACCCAACCGCCCAACATTAGTGAGTTCTGTCCGTTTTCAAATTGACTTAATGGTTAAACAAAACACAACAGTAAAAGTTGATAGAAATCGTTCAGTGCAATCTCCATAACATGGTTTCATTATTTCTTCCATGGAGCTGTGTACAAATAATTAAAGTCCAGGCTCTGTGGCTCTTTTGTAAACATCTGATGTCACAGGTTACAATGGTCTATTTGATGATTACTTCTTGTTGTTTTTAATTTATACATCTTTATGTAATTGCCGAAATGGAATCTGACACAGTGAATTGAAATAATTTAAAGTGAATTTGTTCTCACCTATGCAAGTGTGGCCCGTTGTATCCAAGACAAATCCTTGATCACACTCGCAGCGGAAGGATCCATCCATGTTGATACAGTAACCATTCTCACAGATGTCGGGGAACTGTTTACACTCGTTGATGTCTTCAAAGATATCTGGGAAGACATCGGGGGCGTAGCCCGGCCCCTTTTTACACAGCTGCTGGTAATCGGCTATTACAAGTAAGAGTATTACACAATTTAACAACAAATTCCTTGCCAATTTCAACAAAAAATTTGTGTTCATTTTCATTTCATGCTTCATGTTTTCAAACTCACACAGATCTTTTGAGACACTGCTACACAATTAACCCTCCAAGTGTCCTGCGTCAATTAAAAACAACTTTGTGTTGAAATATTAAATCGACAGCACCGACCCAGCTTTTACAATGGGTGTTATTCCACATGCTTTATACGTTGGAATGTTTGAAGGGGCACGAAGACCAAGGCCTCAGGGCAACAGAGGCTGTGGCCTCCATCCAAGCCTCCAGCAATCAGTCCTTTTTGTTGAAGTCAATCCAGAATGGATTCTTATTTGAGATTGTAGGAATTTTCAATTTACTTGACTGTGGCAGAGGGCATAGACTGCAAGGTCGTCCCCATCCAGATCCCATGCTGCAGCAGCACTCCGTCAGGGTGTGGTTACCATCCAACGGAACGACGCACTGGCCTCGCTCAAACCCAGAGAAGCAAACAAGCTCTCGCATATCTGGGGGGGGGGGGTGGGGAAATAAATAAATACAAGTTATGTTCAAATGATGACATTTCCACCTTTTGATAATCCCTGGAGTTACACATTTTAATAAGCTTTTGGAAACAGTAACCCCACCACAAAAGAATTAGATAAAAGAGCAGGAATTTTTCATACATGGAAAAAATAACTACCGGTACTTTTTTTTCACGGGGCAGACATAAACAAGTCTGAATTCATATAAAAAGTCTGAAACTTCTCATCCTTGGTCTTACCGACACATGTGAGTCCATCACTGGTAGGCAGATAGCCCGGTCTGCACTCGCAGAAGAAGCTTCCCAGGGTGTTTATACACACACCGTCTAGACAGGGGTCGGATAGAGTGGCGCACTCGTCCATATCTGAAATGGAAAATATAAAACGCACATTTTGAATTTGCAAGATAGAAATGTTGCACAGCTCAGTGACTTTTTGGATTTAGTTTTTCATTTTAAAAGCTCACCAAAGCATTCTTGCCCATTTGGTGCCACAGGGAGGGCCTCATTTAGTACTAAATTTCAAAAGCTCACCTAATCTAGCCCATTTGGTGAGCCCCATCTAGTACTAAATTTCAAAAGCTCACATATTCCAGCCCATTTGGTGACACAGGGAGGGCCCCATCTGGTACTCAATTTTAAAAGCTCACCTAAGCATTCTTGTCCATTTGGGGCGAGTAAGTAGCCGTCATTACAGACACACTGGAAGGATCCAATCAGATTCTGACATCTACCGCCTGGGCACAGGAGTGGCTGCTTCACACACTCGTTGATATCTTGAAGAGAACAAAAAATATCAGTCGGATAAATCTTTTAAGTTGGATTTCAAGAAACTTTGCACGATGGAGATACAATCTACTAAGGTCTGTGGTGACACCATGCACACAAGTAGGATTTGAAAACTTTGAATGGTGGAGGTACAATCTAGTAAGTTTTGAGGTAACACCATGTACATGAGTAGGATTTGAAACTTTGCATGGTGGAGATACAATCTAGTAAGTTTTGAGGTAACACCATGTACATGAGTAGGATTTAAAACTTTGCATGGTGGAGATACAATCTAGTAAGTTTTGAGGTAACACCATGTACATGAGTAGGATTTGAAACTTTGCATGGTGGAGATACAATCTAGTAAGGTTTGTGGTACCTGCATCTACATGAGTAGAAGTGCGTGAGTACTTGCTCTGTTATACTTTTTTTGTAGGCTTCAAATTTTTACACAGGCCCGAAATTTGTTCAGAGGCCCCCATTTGGTAGGCCTTAGGAATAGTGTCTACTTTGCCGATTAGATAACTTTTCTCATCTGATACTGTACGTCAGCGTTAATCAAAGAGGGATATCAATTGTCTTCAGTACCATCACAGATCTCTCCGCTGTATGAAGGCTCAAACCCAGTGAAACAGTCACAGTAGAAACGACCAGGGATGTTGACACAGCGACCGTTGAGACATTGTCCAGCGCCTGTGACACACTCATTGATATCTGAAGGAATGGGAGAAAGGTATCGTTGCTACAGTTACACTATCTCAAAGATTCTTAGAGTTTTCTTGTGCACTTAATAAAGATATCCATGGCTATGTTATTGTAAACTCAATTTGTTGATGATACAAAAGGCCATCTCCTGGTAGCCACGCAGTTTATCTGTGTATACTTTTTGAAATGAAGAAAAATTTCATTGCATCTGTGCAAAAATATCTTATCTCGGGCGTTGCAACAACGTTGAAAATGCTCTGTGCAAGAACGTTGTCTCTCAGCACAGATTTGTTTTGTGTGTACATCCCGCACGAGATATTTTAAGCGAGATACATTTTGAAAATGTTAAACTTACGCATAGCGTTGCTATTTTAGAAGCTACAATGTTGTGGCACTGACACAACAATTTATTGTCTAATTCCAACAATGTTCATGGCAATTTGTGGTTCAGTTTGTCTAATATTATGATGTATGACAGTTACAGCTCTAACTGGTTGTACAGTGAACATATTACCGAGAGCACATTACACAATTATTTTTTAGTATTTTGTTGACAGATAATTTAATTTTATCTCATCTACGTTTTATTATCTCGATATCAACATTGCTGAAGTTACAATGATGCTGCAATTGCGGTAAAAGTTGTATCTGATATGTTTAACAAATAATTTGTCTCTTCCATATTTTCTTCAAATACATAGGCAAAAATGTTATTTATTATTTTTTACGAGGTAAATTGCATTTGACTACAGATCAGTATCAATGAATAAATATGATTCTCACCAATGCAGTCTTTGTTCTGTCCAAGCTCATACCCGCCGAAGCATTCGCACTCGTAGGAGCCGAAGGTGTTACGGCACGTCCCGTTGCCACAAACTCCGATGTTTCCGATGCGTTGCTGGCATTCATCGATATCTATGAAATACACACAATGAGTCAAAGTTAAGTCGCGGGGTCAGCTTCATAGTGCTACTAAGCATAGAAGTATGCTTAGCAGAAAGTAAGCTCAGCAGAAAGTATGCTAAGCTGGAAACGATTTGCTTGGAATTAAAAGCGGATCACCAACTTGAATGTGGAGTCCCAGACAGTTAGCTAGTGGTGCCAAGTTTAAGCACCATTGACTGTGATTAGTATTTGGATGGGAGACCATTCCATGTTGTGTCAAGGTTAGTGGCTTGTCCGGGACATGATGGCTCCTTAACATCTAGCCTGTGTGTCTTTCAAATGGGACGTTATACTAAAATTTGGCCCATTGTTTTTTATTCGACAAGTGTGTGAGTTACCAAAAATTTAACAATCCTGGAAATAGGTAACATATCTTAAAGTTGCCCAAGAACTTATTTCTAAAGATTTTGTAACCTACCGTCACAAGACTTTCCATCATACGATGCTGCAAATCCAATGTTACAATCGCAGCGATATGTCCCAGGGATGTCAATGCAGCGGCCGTTCCTACCGCAAATATTGAGCGACTCTCGGCACTCGTTAATATCTGTCATGAAACAAAAACATTTTAAATATAGGTTTTCCTGGTCAAATTCAGTAACAATTAATTGACTTTTAGAAAAGAAAAAAGCAACCAGAAAGGATACAAAGGAAAATGGTTGAAGTTAATTGACTGTATTTATGACCGCATGAAGGCACTTTCAGTGGCTAATTTCCTACAGTTTTATCTTATATTATCTTATTTCTATGCTTCTCTTGTGTCAATGGCCAAATAAATAATAATTATGACAATAAGTGAAGTTTGAAGCTTGGTATGGTGTGGATCATAAGAAAAACTATAGTAAGTAAACTTTCAGGTACAACAATTTAGTAAAAACTCTTTTGGGATAAGTGTTATAATTATTATTATTATGATTTATTCAGCATTAACAAATATATATATAACAAAAAACAGAGACATATGCCCGGAATTAAAATAGTTTACTTAAAAACGGTGACCCAAAGGCCTTCAATTCCAATAACTCTGGCTACACACACAAGCAAATATATCAAAATATACCAATGTTTAAAAATCTACACAAATTGGGAGACCATACCGGTTCTTCTCTGAACCACACACTTCTCCCAAAAGAGTTTAACACATGGTTCTACCTGCAAGTTTACTACTATAGCTTTTATATTGAAAACAATAAAAAAAAGTGTGTTTTTCTTGTTTTGCATCACATATATTTGGTTCACACAAGCCCCCAGGTGGTCAAAAATACTGCGAATTTATTAAATTCACAAACACAATGAAGGCATGTAAATTCCTACCTGAAGAAAAAAAAAGAAAAAAAAAAAAGGAAAGAGTGAGAATGTTGCTACTTACTAATGCAAGCCACATTGTTAGAAGCCAATGTGTATCCAGCCCTGCATTCGCACACATGGCTACCAATGGTGTTCCTACAGATTGCGTTACTGCGGCAGTAAGACATTCCTTCAGCACATTCATCAATATCTACAGAGGACCAACAAGAGTTTGCAAATAGGAACGAATTACACATTTTATAGACCAGGGATGTGATAGGCTGTTGAAAAAAAACCTGAACTCTGAGCGCAAAGGCAAAAGCTTACGAGCTCGAAAACTGGCGAGCACGAAGCCCAGTAATATTTTTGGTTTAAAAGCCCTACTCTGCAATCTGAGGAGTTATATATGGTGTTATCTTCATTTGTTTATGAATTTGATCTTGACTTAAGTAACAAAAATAAAAAAGTAAAAAAATTGGGGGGGAAGGAAAAAAAATATATATATATATATTTTTATTGGGGGGCAAAAAAACCCAGATTTCCGGTTAAAAACGGATAAATCACATCCCTGATAGACTGAGGAATGGGCTGCCATCTCAGACCATCTCATCTTGCTTACAAGAAGACTGGCCTATAGTGAGCATTCAAGGGTATTTTTGGCGACAAGATGCTATAAAAAGTTTTACATTTTGCAGCGTAATTTCCACATAAATCAAGCATTGTAAAATGACAGCTGGACAAAAACAATTGGGTGCCTTCTTTCTTCATACACAGAGCAAGTTGAAACTGAACCCTGCTGTTTTTTCATAACATGTTAGGTTTGACGTCGTCTTCAATAGAATGAACCGTGTACAATCGATGTGTACACTTGCATTTCAAAGTTCAATAAAATAATCACCAGAAAGCAAATTAGAGGATCAGGCTGGCTCAGTGATTTTTTCCCTGCTTTTTACCTCTGTGGACCCCGGTTCGAACCCCACCTCATACAGAAGCCTTGCATGTTAATTGAGTTTTTAGACCCTACCTGACTGCATGGGTTTTCCCCGTTTGGGGTTGAATTCCTCCCACATCTTAGATTGAACATTAGTTCATTGTCTCCTGTTCAATCTTTTGTTGGCGCTTGCATGCTTTTGGATTTGTATTAATGAAGTAATTCAAATAATTCAAATCAAAATAACTGTTTTCTTGATTTTCTTAATTCTACTCACCAGTACACTGGTATCTCATAGCATCATATCTATAGCCAAGCAGACAGTCACATCGAAAGGTTCCTTCCAGGTTAATACATGCACCATTCAAACACAGGTCGGATACTTCACATTCGTTGATATCTGTGGATTCATCGAATCAAATCAAATTAAAGATGTTGCAATTCAAAGATTGTTGAACATCCTAAGTTTATATCCAGACACTCGGATGAAATTACAGTTGGAAATCGGACATTTTCTGACCACTTTCCATGTTTGTCTGAACAAAAGCGTTTCCCTGTTTGTTTGAACAAAAGCGAATGTGCTCGGTCAAACTGACCAGACAAACACGAATAATAGCTTTTAAAATAGCACCACAATTTATGAAATTACATCATAGATTTAGGATTAGCTTTGTGTTATAATTACATTAGACAATTTTAGACAATGCATTCATCGAGTACAGACATGACCAACATTAAAATCGATGCCCTACTTACTTAACCCCTTATGGAGTAAAACAGTAGTTCCTTAATTTATCCAAGACTATAGTCACCCCAAATACATGCTTTTACAATGATTACCTTTTGGAAGTCCAGTGTTTGGGTCGATAAAGAATCCTGGAGCAATACCACACATGATACGGAACTCCTCTGTAGAAGAAAAGAAAGTTATTTGTTTTTTGAAATAAGTGTTATGCTCACAAATGTATACTGCAGTGCCCAAGTCACACAACCATCAAACCTGAATTGTTCATTTCCGTGAAAACTTTGCGAGGTTTCATGACACAAAACAGTTGTACAATAATTGTAAAGTCTCCCAACAAACACAGCCTCAAATCTTGCATGTCCTCCAATGTTTTTATTTTTGTTCTTTTGTGTTCTTAAAACTTTTAAAACTCTGGCTGTGACATAGAGCTCTATATAGCTTCATACGCGGAGGCTGTCTAACAGGCACACAATATGCAGACATCTCTACAATTTAGATTGTTCCTTGGTCACGGGCATTTGAGAAACGTGTCTGCACCCCAAGTGGGGTTAAACAATTTTTGCTAGTAAATAATGAGTTAGCGCTCTAGTCAATATATATATAGCTCTAAGCTTTACCCAGATTGGTAGCCCAACCTATAAAGTCAATATCAATCATCTGAATTCAGGGAAACCTGTGGATGACAATAAACTCAATCGACAAACCTGAGAACATATTCGGGCACTTTGAGCATGTAGGCGCTCCCCAGCCTGCTCCCTGTAGACCACTGCAGCAGCACATCTTCTGTGTCAGGTTCATGCCATATGAGGCTGAACACTGGGGCTGAACTTCCTGAGAAGTAGTCTCATTGAAGACATGGTAGCATGGTAGCTGACGCATATCTAGTAAAGAAAACAAAACCATTCTTAGAGTCCAAACCAGTCATTTTATTCCAGTAGCCTTGATCTTGCCTTGATCAGTAATGCATTTTGGCTTACAATTGTTCAAGTTTTCTGAAAGACCTCCTTAAATGAAAATGGCAAAAACTAATCTTTACTGAAATTCATTTACATTTTTTTTCAATCAATAAGGAAATTTGAGGTCACACGAGATTAAACAGATTTTAATTGTGTAAAAAACAATCATTTTGAATACACTTCTCTGGTGCTTTTCAGAAAGATTCGCGAAAAACCCTGTTATGTCATCACTCATGTTACATCATCGCTCATGTTACATCATGTGTGGGAGCTCTGTTTTGTGTAGCCACTTTGTTGCTGCATGGAGGTATAACAAAGCAATTCCCACACATGACGACAAGGTATTGCCATTTTGACGCACGCCGTCAATGGCAGAAGTGTTTCTAGTTTTTCAAAACCTTGAGGGTGGGGCCTAATTTTTTGATCGATAATTACGAAAAATTTAGAAGTGTAAAAATATCTAAATGACGTTTTGAATGATAAACAAACACACTATAAACAAGTTTAAATTACATTCCTGTTAAAAGAAATTTGCTCAAGTACCCGTTAAAGATTTTAAAGTAAAAATATGCTAGTTTCTTGTAAATTGTTGTATGCTTGTTGAAATCCTGGACAATTAAAAAAGAAATTAAACTTTTATGGTGTCCCCCCAGTCCCATTGTGTCTTCAGTGTGTTCTGGGAATCTCAGGAATTCTTTAGAGGACTTTTTAGGGGTACCTTTGTACAAGAGGGAAGGAGTATTTTTTTTAGCATAGACACATTTAGGGGTAGGGGGACTCCTTTTGCCAAATATCCGGAATGGTATAAAACCAAACCACTCCCCTGGACTCACCCATGCAGTTGCGTCCACTGAACATGTCCATCAACATGAATCCAGGTGGACACATACATGTGTAGTTCCCGATGGTGTTCATGCAGGTTCCTGGGCCGCAGATGTACAAGTTCAGCTCACACTCGTTGATGTCTGGCAAATGTATAAAACAACATCACATTTTATGAACACGTTCTTTACACATCGGGGATAAATGATATTATTTGGTTTTACCCATACACAGGAATCAGGAAAGAACTGAGTATACGGTGCTTAACAACATCGGCACATCTACTCTAGAATGGCAAAGATCATGGGTTCGAATCCCACCAGAGAAGTATGCCTGTGGGTTTTTTTCCCCCAGAAATCGACAAAGTATAGTATATTCCACTTGGAACAAAATTCACCCTTTACTAATTGCCACTATAATTTCTTTAACAACTTGTTCAATTAGACTGAGATTTATTAAGAGTTACTCTGTCACCTCTGTCTTTTTTTAAAAGCCGTTATAAAAATTCTTATTTGATATTTCAAGTGAGAATCAATCATGAGGCTCTTTACTGACAGATTTATCCACATGCAGTTTGTGTTTTAATGGGATCTTGTTTGTTTTGACGTTGGTTTATTGCTGTTATGAAGTATTCTTTATGATCTTGTTTTGGGTTAATTATTTTTTAGAGAGCTTCAGATGCACACCAATTTCCAATGATCTGTAACTTTGTAAACATTGGCTCAATAAATTATTATCTTATCTTATCTTATCTTATCTGTTCTCCTGTTTGAACATTACCTTAAATAATCAGGGGAAATCCCTACAGCAAAATTGACTCACCCCTGCAAGATTTAGAGTCTAAATCCAGTGTGTAACCCACTGGGCAGATGCAGATGTAGCTTCCCAAGACGTTCTCACACTGTCCCCCGGCACACAGGAACGGGAAGAGGAGGCACTCATCGATATCTACTGAATTCAGAATTAAACGTCATTAATTACGCTGATTAATTTTATTTATCTGTTGTTTCTCTGGCTATAGTTCCTTCTTAGTATGGGTGGGGAAAAAATAGAATATTCAAAATTTGAAAAAAATTCATTTCCATTTTCTGACCTCCTAATACTTATACTTGATAATTCAAAAAGCTTGATATTGCTATGTGTATTATATCTAGGTACATGTGGTTTCCCCCAAAAGAGAATAGAGCCCTCATTCATTCGATAAAAAGTTGGTAATGCTCCAAAGTTGGTTCCAGACAGAAAATATTGAGAACAAAAACTTAAAACAATCTCAATGACCTTAGCAACATTTACCCACCAACATCAAACTTACATGATTTGTAAATATAAGTCTAATGGATCAAATTTCGTTTTAGAGACTCATCTCCTTCATGATGAGGCAAAGACTCATCTCCTTCATGATGAGGCAAAGACTCATCTCCTTCATGATGAGGCAAAGACTCATCTCCTTCATGATGAGGCAAAGACTCATCTCCTTCATGATGAGGCAAAGACTCATCTCCTTCATGATGAGGCAAAGACTCATCTCCTTCATGATGAGGCAAAGACTCATCTCCTTCATGATGAGGCAAAGACTCATCTCCTTCATGATGAGGCAAAGTCTCATCTCCTTCATGATGAGGCAAAGACTCATCTCCTTCATGATGAGGCAAAGTCTCATCTCCTTCATGATGAGGCAAAGACTCATCTCCTTCATGATGAGGCAAAGACTCATCTCCTTCATGATGAGGCAAAGACTCATCTCCTTCATGATGAGGCAAAGACTCATCTCCTTCATGATGAGGCAAAGTCTCATCTCCTTCATGATGAGGCAAAGACTCATCTCCTTCATGATGAGGCAAAGACTCATCTCCTTCATGATGAGGCAAAGACTCATCTCCTTCATGATGAGGCAAAGACTCATCTCCTTCATGATGAGGCAAAGACTCATCTCCTTCATGATGAGGCAAAGACTCATCTCCTTCATGATGAGGCAAAGACTCATCTCCTTCATGATGAGGCAAAGACTCATCTCCTTCATGATGAGGCAAAGACTCATCTCCTTCATGATGAGGCAAAGACTCATCTCCTTCATGATGAGGCAAAGACTCATCTCCTTCATGATGAGGCAAAGACTCATCTCCTTCATGATGAGGCAAAGACTCATCTCCTTCATGATGAGGCAAAGACTCATCTCCTTCATGATGAGGCAACATTTTGAAATTGGGGTATTTTGCCCATTTCCGGGAGTCACAGCAAACCAAGAGGATATATATGTTCAGCATGTATGTACACAATGCATTATACATTGCTTTCTTAAAACAATATTGTTCTCAGCATCTTTTCAGAATTAGCCCTGCCTTTAAACATTAAGCTACTACTACTGCCTTCATGTAACAATAAAGGGGGACACCCTCCTTTCCAAACGAATGATTAATCTTCTTACCGTTGATCTCATTGGGTAGCATGGGTAAAATAGGTTTGAAACCTGGGCCATTGGGACACAGCATTTTCTCCTCGGCTGTGAAACAAAAAACAAAACCAAAGTTATTCCTTGGCGAGCAAAAAACAAACAAATTGTTCAAATCCGAGTTGCGGATGATGATCATCTTTCGCCAAACTGTCTTGTTTCAACACTTGACAAGTCCACTTTGTCTTGAACTCTGAGAATCCTTTTCAATATACAGTAATAGTTTGAATATACAGCAGAGCTGGAAATTTACACCGGACCGCAGGCCGGAGGCCAGTGACTTTAACCTCAGGCCAGCAAACTCACAACCAAACAAGTAGTCTTGTGTATCTTAAACAATTAAGTATTTACCGATAACATGAGCTAGATAAATCTTCTCTTGTTCAAAACAAACCATTAGATAGTTATTTCACATTTTAGTTCTGGTCTTGTCACACATTTCCGGTCCAGTAATTACTTTGAATAACAAGCCCTGCAGTCTTGTGAATATCGAGCCCTGTAGAGCGACAGATAAGAGGCTTACTTGAGTTAGCGGCTGGGCAGAGTTCACAGGGATCCCCCCATCCTGTACCCAGTGAACAGCAGCAGGCATAATGGGTGATGGAACGGCCGAGGATGGTGCTGCACGCTAAGCCCATCAAGTCACCACGGTCTGGGCTGTTGGCATAACATACACCTCGCCTTTCATCTGCCAAGAGAATGCGGTAAGTGAAATTAAAGTCAAAATAAAAACCATTTTGCAACAGTAGACTTTGCAGTTCCCTACAAATAAATTTTTGATCGAACAAAGAAAATTTACTTGAGTGGAATTTAAATCTGCGACCTCCGGATTGATGTGTCTGCACTCTACCAACTGAGCCATCCAGCCCCAATGTTGGCGGTCCCTACTTTGTCAATATCTTTGTTCGGGGTGCCAGTCAGAAACCATTCAACCTAGTAAGTTTTTCTTTGTTCAACCCTCTCCTTCCTTCCTTCTACATGTAGCTACACCCACTGTGCATGGTAGATGGTCAGGAGTCAAACAGATGTAACTGGTTGCTGTGGTCTCTAAAAAGACCTTGTCCAGGGTGACTCCACACTTTATTAGGTCAAATTTAAGACCCTTTTAATGCTACCTTTAACAAAATTTGAGTCAAAAAATAAGTGAATAAAGCAGGGGAGAAAAAGCTATACCTGCTCACACTTTATGCTATTTTTTTACATGCAGCGTAATTATTTTGTTTACAAGCTGATAAGAAAGTTCATAACACGCCTCATTCGCTTTTTAAGACCTCAAATAACTGAATTTATTACTTTTTAATGCTTCTTGAGGCCTTAAAATTTGACAGTTTTTAATACTTTTCACAAATGTGCAGAAACCATGTTGTTGAGTAATATCACAAAGGTCTTCATTTATGAACTCACCTAGACAGACAGTGCCATCGGGAGTAAGCGTGTAATCCTCTGGGCATGCACAGGTATAACTACCGATGTTATTGGTACAGGTTCCACTTACACAGTACGTCTCTGGCTCATCACACTCATCCAAGTCTTCAAGTTAAAAAGACCAACAAGATTAAGACAGAAATAGGATTTCAGTCATTGTTCAACATGTCAATTTGACTGTTTTGCCGTCTTGAGATTGCCAACATGTCAATTTGACTGTTTTGCCGTCTTGAGATTGCCTGTAAATGGCTTACTGAACAAGAACTTGTTCCATACACAGCAGGGATGTGATAGGCTGTTGAAAAAAAAAAAAAAAAAACTCTGAGCGCAAAGCGCGAAAGCTTGCGAGCTCGAAAACTTGCGAGCACAAAGCCTACTAATAATAACATTTATCTTTGGTTTTAAAAAGCCCTACTCTGCAATCTGGGGCGTTATATATTGTTTTATCTTTGTTTTTTCATGAATTTGATCTTCAGAAGAAATAAAAACGGGGGGAAAAAACCCCAGAATTTCCGGTTAAAAATGGAGAAATCACATGCCTGATACAGGGATAAGATTTGATGAAAATGAAAATTCCTTGCTTGCAGACCAGTATTCAATATGTGAAACTTCCTCGATGTTACAATTCAGGAGGTTTAACGATTCTGTGCATTACCAGAAATATAAAACTACAGGTAAGACCACAATAAGCCCTATTTATTTCTCTCGTTGGTAACTTGTTCTTCTATTAAGAATATTTGAAGGCTTAAAGTATCCTGAAATCAGGAAAAATCCTAGGAAATATCATGCCTGAATATATAATTAATCAAAAGGGAATAATTTGAACTGAACTGATCTGGAGTGATATAAGTTTTTCCTTGGTTATTATCATCAAAATAATATTTGTTTGCGGGATATACCTGTACAATTGGCCCCGCCGGCGTCTAGCTGGAAGCCGTCGTTACACTCACAACGGAATGTGCCTGGAACGTTGATGCAAGTACCGAAGATACAGATGAAGGAGATGGTACACTCATCAATGTCTGTTGAACAACACAAAAACTAAAAATTCACAAATGTTCACCGAGTGCAGAAGAGAAAAAAGAAAGAAAAAAAACCCCACCCATATAAGAATATAAAGAAAGACACTAACTTTTTGTTCATCAAATGGTTTTCCAGTAGATGGGCAGTTACAGCATGTGTGTATTCTACAAGAAATCCCTTGGTTAAAGCAGATATGGGTCAACTCTGTCCAAATGACTCTTGTACCACAACAATCATCAACAAACTTTGTACGTTTTTCACAATTGTTTTCCCCACATGGCTAGACTGGGTTTGGATCCATTAGTTTTTATAATCCCTGTGCATTGTTTCATGTGCAATATGATATCTGCTTTTGGTAACTTTTTAACATATCAATCTTTTGTAGTGTTTTCAAACTTGTACAAGCAGTGTAATTTCTTCTATTTCGGAGATTAATAAAGTTTCTTATGTCTTAGTGTCTTAATAACACCAACAACAACAACGAGAAACTTACCTTCACAGTCGGCGTTATTCTCCGTTGGCAAGAAACCCATATCACAATCACATTGGTATGACCCTGGTGTGTTGAGGCACTGACCATTGGGACACAGCAATGGATTCCTCATGCACTCGTCCACATCTAGACAGAAAAACCCCCCACCACAATCAGATTTGAGCATTTTGGGCTATCCAGGGCTGCCAACATTTTCAGCTTGCAATCAGGAAAATTTTGTACAACAGTCAGGGAGATATTTAGAATAATACATTCAACATAATAGGATAGTTTTTCCATAATCAGGGAGTTTTTCAAATTTGTTCATCAGAACATGGAAAGATTGGTTTACAGGCTTGACATTTGGTGCTTGGAAAAAAGTAGGAAAATAATGTTTGAGCACAAGGGCTGACCTACTTGTTCATATGGTGTATGGTTTAATATATTTTTCAGGCTATTTAATCACAATTTTTCTGATTTTTCCCAAGGGCAAAAAAATCGGAAATCAGACTAAAGTAGGAGGAATATCATGCCTGGGTTTTACTTTCAGGGAACTTTCTGCAGAATCAAGGAGAGTTTGCAGCTCTGCAATCAGAATTGATCTGAGCCGTTTAGTAGCTTACCATTACAGACGAGTCCATCTCCAGAGAATCCCTCATTGCAGATGCACTCATAAGAACCCTCTGTGTTCATGCACACAGCGTTATTACGATCACACTCATGGGACTGGATGGCACACTCATTAATATCTGTGAAAACAGAGCAGCAACATTTTTATCAAACAAATTTTTGCTAAATTTTACCATTAGAAAGACACAATTCTCCTTTTTACAATACAAAAAAAAATTTTTGCGATACCCGCTGCTAAAATATAGGATTCGAACTGCCTCTCGCCACTGGGCTAGCTCGGTGGTTTTAAGGTAAGACACCTTAATAATAATAATAGTGGCTTCTTATATAGCGCTCATATCCGTCACTCAGTGACGCTCAAGGCGCTTCAACAGTTTTCCTGCAAGGTATATAATTATGTGGAGCTACTTATTGAAGTTTGAGACCTATTCCTTTACATAGCACCATGTAATGGTTTACAAGGTGCTGTGGCGCAGTATGCAGCCAATCAAACCAGGAACACCGGGGCGAACCCCTTCTCTTTTCGATACGTGCACTGGGTTCTTTTACGTGCATTACACAACACACGGGACCAACGGCTTTACGTCCCATCCGAAGGACGAAGCAATAATGGTCAAGTGTCTTGCTTAAGGACACAAGTGTCACGACCGGGACTCGAACCCACACTCTGCTGAACAGAAACACCAGAGCTTGAGTCCGGTGCTCTTATCCTCTCTACAATAGCAAAGGTTGTGGATCCAAATCCCACCCAAGTTATTAAAACTGTGTTTTTTTCCACATAACTTGGTAAAGGAAAGAACTGAGTATACAGTGCTTTACATACATCAGTGTATGGGTAAAACCAAATAATATTCTTTATCTCTCATACAAATATAACATAGATGTTAAAGAGATCTCTTAAATTTGAAACTGAAACAACAATGTTTAGATGAAAAGGAAGACTACAAAAACTCATTTCTCAATCGGAATGCAAACATCATGCATCTATTTAACAAAATTTAA
This sequence comes from Leptasterias polaris, assembly GCA_037783415.1. NCBI lineage: Eukaryota > Metazoa > Echinodermata > Asteroidea > Forcipulatida > Asteriidae > Leptasterias > Leptasterias polaris. Next base: position 1,368,600 of record JAZGTN010000134.1, read on the forward strand.
AAACCACCTTTTTATGGATTGTTATTATTATTATGTAACCATTGAATACAGAGAAAAGTTGTATTGTATTTACCGTTACAGACGTCAAAGTTGGGGAAGAATCCAGCATTACACTGACAGCGGAAAGAGCCTCGATTGTTAACACACTGTGAGTTCATTGCACAGTTGTGTACACCAATTGTACATTCATCAATGTCTACACACACAAAAAGAAGAAAAAAGTATGTTTATCTGTAAAAGACAACTTCAGAATAATAAATATACATTGTAATTATTCTTTGTTTATAATAACAATAATCTTATATAGCGCCAAAACCATGAAGGTGCTTTAGGGATCATCTCAAAAGTCGGAATGGTAGGAACATTCTAATTGGATCAGATAACTATTCCAACGTTACCCATGGACTGTTCCATTCCGTTTGACAGCTGGAAAATAAGTACTATAGATAGGTTGCAGTATGACGTAAATCGGCCATCTTTACGGGCAGTTTGGAACACACAGTCATGCGTTTCGCATGAGAACGGCGTGCAACACGCGCACATTTCACAAAACTCATTGCATGATTGGTTATTGAACGACGCGGCTGCGTTAATAATTAGAGCGCTTGACGCGCCTGCATGCCAAAATGTGATTTGCCCGTAAAGATGGCGTCTACTGGGAACTATCTATTGCATGTATTCATTCTTGTAGGATTGCTCCAAGTTTTGGCACAATGATGTCAGCTAGCGAACAGTCTGGCTGTTCAATGGACTGCTGGCATGTAGGAACGTTCTTTTGTGCCTAGAACAATTAGCCCAACTTTTGAGACGCAACCTTACCATCAATAAAAAAATACTTAAACCAACAAAAACAGGAAGAAATTAAAAAATGAAATAAGTCACTGGCTGATGATCTAAACATTTCAAATAATGAAACAAAAAATATTTTATATTGCATTCCTAGTTCATGATTTTCAAACTTTTGCATACAAAATATATACTGATACGCATTTATGACTTCAATTGACCTTTTTTTGACTTTTGATGCTCTTTTGAATAAAACCATTATATAGTTGTATCTCAATTTTGCAAAAACGACATATCTCGCACAAAAAAATGCTTTGAGCAGTTTCAAACTTGCACGTAACGTAACTGCTATTTTAGTAGACACATTTGTAACAGGTTGGTGTTTAAACCACATGTTATAGTTATGGAATGTAGCGAGATACCAAGGAGTGCCCACACAGGAAGGCTATACCAATCCTCAAAATCAAATTTTAAACACTTCCAAACAGACCTGGGCCCATTTTCATGGCTCTGCTTACCGTAAGCAAAGAATCGTCGCTAACAGAAGCAGGGAATTCCGCGCTTACATCAAACGTATTTCACCGGTTAGCAGGGAATTTTTTGTGGTGCGCTTGCGTAGTCCACGTTACTAGGCATTCTACGCTTAAACAGCTAGCGCAGAAATTCGGCGCTTGTTCGGTAAGCGGAGAATGGTGATCACAAGCGCAGATTTCGGAGGTAAGCAGGGCCATGAAATTGGGCCTAGCACACAAGCAACATTGTCCATCCATGCTCGAGTCCCTCCATGCAGTGTATGTAAAACAACATTGTTTTTGCACTGACACTATGATGAAATATTAACCAATATAAATATACAACAGTACATAAAGTCTTATGAAATAATTGGTTTAATTTGAAGACTTACCGAGACAGCTCAGGAATGCGCCTTGAATAGCAAAGCCAGTATCACAGCGACAGTTGTAAGAACCCTGGGTGTTCAAGCATGTTCCCACACCACAAATGTCTTCCGCCATCGTGCACTCATTGATATCTGGTAAAAGAACAGACAATTCTTACTTAAGTCCATGGTAGGGGTTTTCAGAGGGGAGTTGCAGAGCTGCCAACAATTGCATCTTGTTCAACAATCAGCAAGATACTTAGAATTACATCGGAAGAAGTTTCCATAATCAGGGAGATTTTCAAAATTGTTCATAAGAACGAGGAAGGATTAGTTTATCTTCAGGGAACTTTCTGCAGAATCAGGGAGAGTTGGCAGCTCTGGAATTGTCCTGATTAATTTTCAGAAAAAAACAATTCCAAGCAAACTGGAAACAGCCTGTTCAATTTGGAATGTACTCTCAGCTGATAGTTACAAGGTGGGCCAACATAACAAAAAGAGAAAACAAAGATGATTGGACAAAGTGCGACAAAGGAGACTGGTGCGAAGAGGGCAAGAGGCACAACCTTTTCCAATAATCTCAGAAGGCCTTGTCACCTGCATTGAATGTGCGATGTATTTTTCAGTTCTGCTCCAAGCGGTGGCCACTTCGAATGGGCATGCCGAGATCAAGTGAATCTGTTATGTATTTTGGGTGTGTGTTCGAAAGTGCTCCATTTGGAAAAGAATGCGTTTTTTAATGGGTAACCAAAGGTAATTGATTTTATCGGTGTAGTAATGATAACATTTTATTAATTGCACATTCACAATCTCATCCCAAAATCTTAGATCCCAAATCTCCAGAAGCTATTATATTTCTCCTTTCCAATCACAGATCAAAGTTGTTGTGATGATTTAGTGGATTTCCCCCCTCCCCCCCCCCTCTTACCAATACAGCTGGAGTAATCAGGAGATATCCTGAATCCTTCCAGGCAGGTACAGCTGTAGGATCCTGGGCTGTTGTTACAGACGCCTCCACCGCAGATGTCCACACTCTCAGCACACTCATCAATATCTGGACAGGTAAGAAGATCATATTGCTTACAAATACTGCTTAAAACTTTTCTGCTCAGCAGAAATGAGCTGGACACCAGTCACAGATGGTACATGAGGCTTGGTGTATTAGCTGGTAACCTTATTCTAGTCAGCATAATTAAAAAAGAAAATGTGGGTGACTTGAGATCAAATTCACAAAAATTAAAGATAAAACCGTGAATGCCCCAGATTGCCTATAAGGGCTTTTAAAACCAAAGATTAACACCAAAGAAAAAACAAATCAGCAAACTCGTTTAAATTTTACCACGCTTAGGCCAAATTTCAAAAATTTTGGTCCAGAATACCACACAGTTTTGACAAATCCTGGGAAGAAACCTGGTCTTAGTCTAACCCCATCTACTCATGGCTCCAGTTTCATTCATTGTTCCTGGGAAGAAACCTGGTCTTAGTCTAACCCCATCTACTCATGGCTCCAGTTTCATTCATTGTTCCTGGGAAGAAACCTGGTCTTAGTCTAACCCCATCTACTCATGGCTCCAGTTTCATTCATTGTTCCTGGGAAGAAACCTGGTCTTAGTCTAACCCCATCTACTCATGGCTCCAGTTTCATTCATTGTTCCTGGGAAGAAACCTGGTCTTAGTCTAACCCCATCTACTCATGGCTCCAGTTTCATTCATTGTTCCTGGGAAGAAACCTGGTCTTAGTCTAACCCCATCTACTCATGGCTCCAGTTTCATTCATTGTTCCTGGGAAGAAACCTGGTCTTAGTCTAACCCCATCTACTCATGGCTCCAGTTTCATTCATTGTTCCTGGGAAGAAACCTGGTCTTAGTCTAACCCCATCTACTCATGGCTCCAGTTTCATTCATTGTTCCTGGGAAGAAACCTGGTCTTAGTCTAACCCCATCTACTCATGGCTCCAGTTTCATTCATTGTTCCGAGTACAACGTGCTTATCAGGCATCGGTGAATGGTGAAAACTAAATCATACTCTCAATAGACCTTATGCACATGACGTCATTTGAGTAGGGCGCCCTCGCCTAGAGGTCAAAAGGAAGATGTCCATTGGCCAGTCCTGTGCGCCGCGCGTACAAATCAGCGCGTTTCCATTGTTTCATCATCAGTTTACCTCTAAGATGGCGGCTTGGTGACGTCAATGCATAAGGTCTATATAAAAATGACATTGAATAATTGTATTCATGCATGCAGTGGTGCAACCAGACATTGGGGGCGCATACAAGATATGCATTTTTACATAGTTCTAGCATGGCGGCATGATGACGTCAATTCATAAGGTCCATAATAACAATAAGACTCTTACCCCTGCAGTGCCTTTGTCCATGCATCAAGCCATACCCTATATCACAGACACAATTGAAGCTGCCGGGAGTGTTAACGCAAGTTTGTTCACAGCCACCATTCTCCATCAGACACTCGTCCATATCTTAGGGAAAATGCACACACATAATAAATGTTTTCAAATTTTTATTATATTAATTTCACTCTCCAAAATCGAACAAACCCCATACCCTGGGGAAGGGTTACAACAAAGTAATAACAAAACTTAAACTTTACAATAATAGTACATAGGGCTTTTCACATAGCGCTTTATCCACGGGCAACTCAAAGCACTTAACATTTATTTCCAAACAGGTTTTTTGAATTATGAGACCCATTTATGTAGCATCATATAAGGGTTTACATGATGCTGCTAAAATCTAAAAACAAAAAGGACAATTGAAGAACATCTATTGAAACTGTACATCCTGAAGTCTCTGTTTAAAAGTATGATAAGCAACTGAGGCGCCAGACCTGTTGATCTAGGGGTAGGCAAGCTTAAATTTACAGGGGGTAAACATTAATCTTCACTGTAATTTTATCCTGCTGAAAAGCATTGGCTTACCACAATGACAGACTTACACCACTGTTATTTTTGAGCTGAGGTAATGCGAACATATTTGCATCAATGTGGACGCAATGGCGCAACCACAGCTTTATTTCTGTAAGGATTGAGAGACACTGACCGGACCCAAGGCTATAGTGGAATGGTGCAGAGAACAAACCTGTGGGTCTCCGGCTCTAAACCATGATGGTGATACTCGTTAATGGGTATTGGAGGGAAACGTGATGTGATTTAATACTCTTTTTTAAATGTACTATTGGTCAAATGGACATGAATATTAATAGTTATGTAAATTTTAATGTGACCCAGGGCCGTCCTGCCACCAGACTTTCCTCTGATCCCTTCATGTTATCTGTTCTTCGTTGTAAAACTGAATCGCACAAGTCTTTTTATTTCCAGCGGATAGTCCCAATCTGGAACCAACTTCCTCTGTTAGCCAGATCGGGAGCTTCGTTGTCGTCATTTAAGGCTCATCTGCTACATTTTTATAAGGAAAAATTTGCCGCTAGTTTCTCAGCAGATAATGTGTGTACCTGGGTGTCGCACTGCTGTTGCCCCCGTTGTCGTATGTGATTGTCTGTTTAGCCTGAATGCTCTCTCTTTTTTTTTTTTTTTTTTTAAGTGAGCGGGGTACTTGTTGGTAATTTTTGTGGAAGGACAGCCTTGTAGAGGTGCTGGTCACCTGTTCCTCCTTGCCACTCACTGGCTCGGTTTTTATACAATTTTAAATATTTGTACCTATTTTTATATTCCCAGTCATAGTTTTATTTTTAGGATTATATCTATTCATTCCTTTTAGTGTTGCCAGTGTGAAGTGTAATAAAATAAATAAATAAATAAAATAAACATTTTGTATACGTACCTTCACATGCCTTGAAGTTCATAGTCGGTCTAAAGCCTGGATTACACATGCACCTGAAACCACCCACCATGTTCATGCAGTGGCCGTTGGAACAAATATCGCGCCCACGAGAACACTCGTCAATATCTACAAGGAATTCAAAGTAGAAACATGAGTTTGCAAAGAAGGCAAAATTCATTCCCCTAAATTATCAAAACCCTTTAAGAGGGGCTCCAAGATCAAAGTCAGTTTTGTGATACACTCATTCACAAATAGAATCCTTATGAAATTAGAAACAAAAATTGCACATCTCCAACCTCAGGTTAAACAATGTAAAATGCCATTGTGTTTGATTACATTCAAGTGTATTTTCTGTCAAAAACCAAAAACGTTCCATGACGCCATATTTCAAATAATATGGTTCGTACGTTTTTGTCCACATAATTTCCAGTACATTCTTTAATTATGATGATATTCAATCCCAACAGCATTGAATTTGTGCTGATGACTGATCCCAGGTCTGAATTGGGATTTGTCCCGGGGTCCACAGATGTAAAAGGCAGGCAAAAACCACTGAGCCAATCTGCAACTACTTTTTCCACCAGGCAGAGACACAACAAGGTCAGAAGTCAGATTAAAGTCTGAAATTTCTCATCCCTGTAAAAATACAAGATTATGTTGAGAATTGTTTGTACCTTTGCAAGCCCGTCTATCCTCAGAGAGTTCTTGACCAGGTGGGCAGAGACACTGGAAGGAGCCGGCCGTGTTGATACACTGACCACCTCGGCAGATACCAGCAATGCTGGTACACTCATCAATATCTGAAACATTAACAAAATTATCTTATACTGGATTGAAGTGAAGTCAATTCAAGTTAATACTTACTCACAAGCAGGATGAAATAAATAACACAACCAAGGTTCAAATTTAATCAACTGCTTATTAAAGGTAGGGACACAGAGTCATTTCTGTAAACTTACTGGTGATATAATTATAGGCAAAATTATCAAGAAAGATACAATAAATAACTCCTGTGAAAGTTTCAGTTGAACCATAGTGTCTAACAGGTCGGTCAGGTCAGACAGGCAGGTCAGTTGGTCAAGTCAGTCGGGTCAGGTCAAGTCGGTCAGGTCACATCAGTTGGTCAGATCAGTTGGTTAGGTCAGTCGGTCAGGTCAGTCGGTCAGGTCGGTCAGTTAGGTAGACGGTCAGTTCAGGTGGGCCAGGTCGGGATGGTCAGGTCAGTCAGGTCAGAACGGTAAGGCCGGTCAGTCAGTCAAGCTGGTCAGACAGTTCGGTCAGGTCAGGTCAGTCGGTCAGGTCAGTTGATCAGGTCGCCAGTCAGGATGACCCTGGGGAATAGACTTGTGTGAAAGGAGTTATAGAGGAATCACCTTTTCTTCTTACAAACATAGTGGTCAAGATAACCAGTGTCTGATGCTGTACTCACCTGTACACATCTGCATCATCATGGAGGTCTCGTATCCCTCATGGCAGTTACAGACAAAGCTTCCAGGACGATTCTCACATGTTCCATTACCGCACGCACCAAAGGCAATACGACATTCATCAATATCTGTTCAGTATCATACAAAATAGCAGTCAGAAGTTTAAACCCAAAACAATTGTGACTTTTATTTCAAACTTTATTTCTCTTGTACACATTCAACAGCTTTGTTGTTTGCTCTGTGGTCGATTTCACAAAGCATATATAACAACTTAAAATGACAAAAGGAATATATAACAGACTATTACATGTGGCCAAACATCCATGAAAGAGAATGACAAGTTTGAAGTTTGGTTACCAATTGGCTACGATTGTAATAATACTTGGTTATAATATAGTGCACATCCTAGTAGTTAGATCAAGGGCCTTTACAACATTATTATCCCTGTTCATCGGGTATACTTTTAGACCATTCCTCAAACTTTCTCTACTCCCTGAGGATCACACAACCCAAACTGCTTAAATTAGTGCTAAGCGGTTAATCCAACAATACTGTCTCAGCAGAGTATGGACAGACAGTAGCCACATGTGATGTCATTGTAAGGGGTCAATACCAAGTAAGCTTTAAAAATTATCAACCCTTGTTTTCTCTAGATATCTCATTATGTAACGTAGCTTTCTCTCCTGAGTCCACCGCTCGTCTTCAGCTCCCTGTTTGTTTATGCTTATAGCTGGTCCTAATTTTGTCAATATTTCTTGGGCTTATCTGCATAATTAGCTCATTACTGGTTCATTTTGTATTCTCTCCTGTTTTTTTGTTTGTTTTTGTTTTGTTTTTGTATCATGTATTGGGGCTGTTCCCCACAAGCCTCGGCTTATTTGAACAGCTTACTCACAGCCTAGATTGTTAAATTTTTGCAGTATCATTTTTATTGGTCATGATTACTCTTTGCTTGAATTGTACTACTATAAATTTGTGCATATGATTCCTTCTCTTCGTATTGTGAGTACGGAAATGAATGTTTTATTGAACTGAATTGAATTGAATATATAACAATCAATTTAAAAATTTAGGTTGACTACTTACCAACGCAGTGGTAGTTGTACTGATCAAGAGCAAATCCCATGTTACATTCGCAGCCAAAGCTACCGATCATGTTGCGACAGTTGCCATTGGAGCACACATCAGGGAAAATGTTACACTCATTAATATCTACAATAAGATCAAATAAAATAATTATATTAAAACAAATTCTTTGTGCTGTATGATGGTAAGCTTGGACATGGACAAAACTACAGCTTTGTAACAAATGGCCTTAGTGCTCACACTTGAGTGCGTTTTTGTGTGTAAGCCTGGTCGACTAAAGTTGCCAATGGCAAAGAAGAGGGGGTATGAGTCGGTCGAATAACGTCAAGTGGTAAGGAAAGATTTAACACTGGAGTCAAGAAACATGAATGAAGTTTTCTTTACTGATAACAATTTCCCCCAGATGCATATCTATCTCACCTGAAAGAATGATGGTGCCATCCATGAGATCTTGAGTGGGTCTGGTGTCTGCAAAGCCAGGGCCTCGAGAGCACAGTAAATTGTAGTCAGCTGTGAGAAAGACAGAAATTACAGAATAAGTTAATAATAACTGCATGCTGGAAAAAAATGTGGATTTAAACTCGGAAATCAACAGTCCAGGTTCAAACAGGACAGTTGGCAGGTTTTAAACCCCTTCAAACACAAATAAATGACGACAATTTTACACAGACAAATTATCTAGAAAATGGTATCCAGCTTACCTGATCCCGGTATTGGGCAAGAGATGCACTGGCCCAGGCTACCCCAAGCTTTGCCCATAGCACAGCAGCAGACAGAGTTACGATACAATCCCTGGATGGGCTCTACGCAGTGACCCTCGGAGAAGTCCAAGAAACACTGATAACTCCTCAAATCTAAGCAGCGGTAAACAAAACAAAGCCGGGGTTACATTTGAGCCTTCATTGTCAACAAGTCATTAAGTTCAAGTTTCAAGTCTGTCAAGGCAAGTACAAGTCACACAATGATGGGACTCAAGTCCCCAACTCTGCCCACAGCTAATAGACCTTTCTTTTGTTAACAAACATTGACAACCTTTTTTTATAGGCAGCCTTGAGCTGCACAAAATTGATGACTAAATCGGCACAAATTTTGCCTCAAAAAACATTTATCAAGTACTTTCAATTTGTTTTACGTGGCAACTGTTAATTCGTCGATGATTTGGGCTAATTTGATAGAATTTTTAATTACGATAAGTTATTCTACTTTTTTGTGTGTGAAGACAACCCATACATTTACCAACCATGGTTGGCAAAACTTGCGGCTTTTACATTGCAAAAAAAGGTCTGTAGACCTTTATCATTGTGTGGCCATCTTTGTTGGGTTCCCTGCTCACACAGTAACAATGACAGTTCTTCTTATTCCATTTATAAGGGACCAGACTACTTTTTCCTTCACGCCTCACGTTTGGTTAGTTAGGATGAACGGCAGAAAAGCAAAACGGCCACAATATGATCAAGGACTATAACAGGATGCTTACCGATGCAATTCATTCCAGAGGTGTCTAATGTGAGACCAGTCCCACACATGCATCTGAAGGAGCCAACGGTATTCTGACAGTCGCTGTTACGGCAAACCATAGGGTTCAACTCACACTCATTGATATCTGCAATCGAAAGAAGGAACCAAAAACATTTTTACCTTAAAAATGACCTCTTACATCTGGGCTCAATTTCATAAAGCTGGTGTTTTTGTAAATTTATCACCGAGTCTGCCAAAAAAACCAAGACCTACCTTCACATTTGCCATTCTTTATGGTGTAGCCTCTCTGACAGTCACCATGAGACATGGGGCAGGCATCACAAGGGCTACCCCAGGCCTGGCCAAACGTTGCACAGCAGTGGGCTTTCTTCATCAGTCCCATAATATCTGCCTCACAGCGTCCGGATCGAATCTCGGTCCAGCAGGTACCCATACGATTGTCTGTTGGTTACGTAAAATGACAGAGGTAATTTCAACAAATCTAAACAAGTGTGTATCTCAGCACATCAAATCATTGTAACAGAAATTCATGGTACTTTGTAATTCCAACAGCAGGCATGATACCTCACAGAGGCGATCGAGGCAAACACCATTGCCTTTATACCCTTTGTAATGTTCAAGTACAAATTAACATTTTCCTCATAGAGGGCGCCCTTTACAAAGAAACAAAACTACCTTGCCCTTACAAGAACGAAGCATCAGGCCTGCAAATATTTACACTTGAATATTTTTACAAAATCCATACTTTTATTTATAGACTGAACCTTTCGGTTGCCCAAAAATAAGTTCTTCCTCCTTGGTCTCGCCCTCTCTAAATCATCATTTTATTATTGTTCAATCTGTATTTATTTTTACTGTGATGGTTTTTCTTGTTCATTGTGTTCTTTCAACCATAGAGAGTTATCTTTTCTTTTTCTTACCAATACAAGCTCTACCCGTTTCATCCAGATCTGTTCCAGCGATTGTGCACTCACAACGGTAACTGCCGAGGGTGTTCTGGCATCTACCATTCAGGCACTGACTATCTCTCAAGCACTCGTTGATATCTGGAAACAAATAGTGAACAGTTTTCAATAAATGATCCTGTTTGTAAGTCAATATGTTGTACATTCACTTATTGGTCACAAGCTCAGAGTTTTTGCTTCAAAACTGGCATACACTTAGTCAATGTTTTCACGAAGTGACAAACCATCAAAAAATGTTGTCAGTAATTTTGTTTAACCCAATTCTTTATACATTCATTGCTGTTATTATTTTCTCAAAGTTTTAGTACCTATATTGCATCACAATTCGTGTTAAAATTCATGAAGAGAAAAGACGGCTTTTTTATATATCAAGGATTCTACATTTTTATACATTTCTTTCTTGTAAATGATTAGGATTATGTTGATAATAGCGGGGGGGAATTATTATATCAAAATTTGTAATTATTTTAAAACCAATCTACTGCAAATTACTCAAATTTTCTGTCGGTTATTGCTTCTGTGTCATGGTAGGTTGGCTGTATTTTATAGCGTTTACATCCATTCTTTTACTCTCTAGGTTTGCTTTTCTTTTTCTATTTATTTTTTAGTTGTTCATGTTTTTGCCACTTTTCTGTAAGGACCCCAATGGAAATAAGTCGAAGTTGTTGGTTTTTTGGGGCTATCCTTGGATAATTTTGTGCTGTTTTTCTTTCTGGTTTTCTACTTTTGCATTTATTTCCATTGTTATCCTCCTGTACGGTGTATGTTTTTGCTGCGTTTTATCCAAATAAATTCACATCAAATCAAATAAATTTTCAACTTAAAAAATCAAGGGGAATTCATTTAGCTTGGAACACTACATCCCTGCCTGGCATTCCACAATCATTCACCATTTTCATTATCCTACCTCGGCACTGCACGCTTGAGATGTCAAACTCATACCCGTCTGGGCATTCACAGGTATAGCTCCCTGGGGAGTTACGGCATGCTCCTCCATTACACAGAAGTCTATTGATGGCGCACTCATTGATGTCTGCAAATAAAAACATTCACATTTATTGCAGCTTATTGGTCTGCTGGCAAAATGCTTGATAAAATACCGGACGACCAGTCAAAATTCTCTCTAAGTGGTGTTGGAAAGCATCTCCATTCAATATGGACTATGGAAAAAGACACATTTTCAGGCAGTTCATCTGTTTACATATCCCTTTGGTCTGTACTGTAAAAAAACTCACCAAAAACAGCTAGCCCCCCAAGATAAAGTGATTTTCTTTTGCTACAAAATATAATTATTATTTTTTGTTTATCTACAGACCCTTAGAAGAGAAAATAACTTCAAAAAGATGGATTTTTTAAATAGTTTTTTTATTGATGCAAACATTGGTTTTTTGCTGACCCTTAGATGTGTAGTGTAATTTGATATCATCAAGCTCGCAAGTTTAAAGTGATTAGTTTTGTTTAACCATTTGACATTTGTGCAACTACATTGAATGATTTCTTACACAGACTGTATAAAATGATTTCTTTGTATACAGATTTATGTAACTTTTCTGGTGAAACATTTTTAGACCATTGCCATCAAGGAATCAACATGGAAATCTGCTGGATGTACACAAGATGTTGGAGTACCTACCGTGACAATCCTTGGCAGTGACGTCGGGTTCGAATCCAGCATTGCATCTGCAATGGTAGTTACCCACCAGGTCCTCACACATACCATTGGAACAAAGGTCTCCATACAACATACACTCATTAATATCTTTAAAAAAAGAAGGTACAGTCATTTATTAATTTGGGGTTGAGCAAAGAAAAATTGACTGGAGGGGGACTTGAAAACCTGCGATTAACAAGCTGGTGCTCTACTAATTGAGCTATCTAGCCCTAATGTTGGCGGTCTCCCTATGATGTCAATATCTTTGTTAGGGGGTACTAGTCGGAGACCAATCGACATATACTGCAGTGTAGCCTGGAATCAACCCCAAGTTTACAATACAACCTGGGAAGCAGCAGCAGAGGGATCCCCTTAAAGGGATTCGACTTTTCATTCATCAATTGACAAACTCAGTATGATTTGCTTGTTTTAAAAATATAAGGCCTTTTCATACTCAACAAATTTGTGTCGGACACGGGTCCGACCAATACACGTTTGACTGACCTTTTCACACAACAACATTTCAATCTGGTGCTGACCCATGTACAGCGCTCGATCCATACCAAAATCAACCCTGCTTGGGAGGTCTCTGCTCGGGAGGTCCCTGCCTGGGAGGTAGGTTCTCCAGCTCATGTAAAGAATTACATGAGTAGCAAAAGAAAACTGATTTTACGTCGGGCAGTGTGAAAGCAGAGCGGATTTGAGCCTTGTTGAAATTTTATGAAGTCAACACAGCCTTGAACTATGTAACTTTTGAAGGCCTATAAATAACTTAATGAGTTTGTCTTAAAGTAGTGGCTCTCTTACTTTCAAATGCCAATGTTTCTGCAGAATTACATGAATAAGCCACATCTATGTTCTACTGCTATTACATATCAATGTCTATATTTGCTTAGCCAGGATTGGCACTTCTTTTTATTGAACCATTAATGAATAGACTAATGAGCTATTTTGCAGATAAAGGTACTGAGGTGTTCCGAACTGGCGGCTACAGCTACATGTACAGCTAAGGCTGTTGCTGAGGGTTTGCTTACACACAATAAAGTGGCAATCCAGACTTAGCTGTAGCCGGCAATTAGAACACAGCTTGAGTATAATTTGGGTTTTTCTTTGTTTTTTTCTTACTGATTCCAAGACTGTCTCGTCCGGGCCCTTGAGAACACATTTTCTCCCACTGCATTGTGCCCTGGTTGGGGCAAGGTTGGCATGTCGGCCCCCACCCGGCTGATTTCTCCATCGTGACAACGTTACAGCAACACTGGGAGATGGTCACTTGAATGGTTGACCGGATGGTACACTGACCTTCTCGACTGTGCAGGGAGCAGTAGGCATGACGACTCTCTAGAATATCAAAATAACAACAATCATGATTAATAATAAACAACAACAAAGAATTTCTGAGGGGTAATTAACTGCCATTTTATAGGCTTACAGACTCTCTTCATCATTTCAAATAGATATCAAGAGGTAAGGTCATAACAAAGGGAAGTCTTTTCATATCTGTGCGGGCAAGTTTGCTTCTTTCAAGACAATCTGAAGGTACAGCAAGTGGAAAATCCTAAAATCAGCATAAACCTGAATACTGCATCAATTTTGTTTTCAAATAAACTCGTTTCCATCTCTTTAATGGTTTCCGGTTACCCATAACCAACATTCACTTGACAATTATCACTAGGGGGCATGTTATTCTCAGGAAAATCTACATCCTTTTATGTCATCAATTCTACCCACTCCAGACTTTTAACTACTTGTGTTTGGACCGTTACCTTCACATCCACTTCCTCCTTGCGTGTATCCCATGGGGCAGTGGCACCGATAGCTACCCTGGGTGTTGATACAATCGCCCATCTGGCCGCACTGATCGCCCAGCTCGCACTCGTTGATGTCTGAAAGAGACAATAGTAGAATACTGACAATCGTTGTGAATATTCCACATGGATTGAAATAAGAATTAAATTTGTTGCCTCAGGGCAAACTGAAGTTGAATTGTACATTAAAATTTTGTAAAATCTTATTGGTAAAATATATATTGTAATCTTACTCAATAAAACATACTTCTAATTATACAGTTGAGAACATTAAATCAGAGTGCAAGGGCCTTAACAATAAATTTACAATCCAAAGATGATCAGAATAGAAGGTCCATGGTCTATGCATAAAACAACCAGTGTTGGCATGATATTTCTTAAAGGTATTATACCGGAATTGGTATAGATCAAAAACATAATTGTTAAATTTTAGTGAAAAAGCTTACTAATTATGAAGCTTATACTAGAACCTTTTGTGTGAAATATTTCCTTCTGAAATGAAGTTATATTCAAGAAAACTGTATCTGAAAACCTTTAAAAAAACGCAACAGCTGATTTTGGTTGTTACAACCCAAATAAAGGACAATGTGTTTAGATGCTGAAAATTGTGCATGGTTTTTTTCACTTTTTCCTCCTGACTCACACAATGAATTAAGCCCAGGTTTGTTATTCCATGTAATATGGTTGATCCCATAAAACATGAACACTTTCTGCAACTATTTTGTCAGCTCTACCAATCCTGTATAATACCCTAACAAAAGCTGGAACAACTTCCATCAGGAATGCTTGGACCTCCCAGGGTGCATTCTCTAACATGAGACAGCTTGATTGCAGCACTTAGCAGGCCTATTCAATGATAGCTGCCTTCATATTACTGCACACTAATCCCCTGATAGCTCGGATATTGTTCTTTCCATAGAGCCTTCTTTTAGAAAACCTTAGCGTCCATCTAGAAATACCTAAACGTACTGCCCTGGCGGTTATTGACTGAGCAATAAGGCTGGTTTCTCTTCCTCATACAAAATTCTTTTGTGACATAAAACCCTCACTCATACAATGCTGGTTCTTGAATGTAATTGGAGTTCATGATTCCCGCAAACAAAAAACATCTTGCCCGGACTTGAAAATTGTACCCTGCCATTGCTAAGTCCTCTGGTATAGACTCTAACTGTAAACAGATCTTTTAAGAAAAGCCATGAAAGGAACTACATAATCCAGACAGAGGTCTCCTCAACAGCACGGAAGACAACAATAAAAGGCAGTGGATTCTCATAACAAAACAGCCAAAGCTTATTGTATCTTGTGAAACTTACTCTTGGAATGTATTCTAACAGTAAACATTTTCCATATGAATAGTCCACAGAAGCTTTCAGGGTAGGCCTAACTATTAATAAATTTAGGAGCTGAATGAGCATCTACTTCCCTAATGAGATACATCTGAGGAAGTTAATGAAACCATCCATTTAAACCCTATCCAATGGGATATTCATGACAGGATATTCAAAATACACTCATGATGTCCACAACAAAAGCATCTAGCCTGTACTACTACTAGCTTTCACCAATGGTACCATCAAAGAGAGACCATGCACTGGTGATTCCCCTGGAATGGATTCTATTAACTGGGAATGGATTCTATTAACTGTAAATAGATTCTACGACACAAAGTGTACACACACACACACACAAGCTTCTTATGCAACTTGTGTCAGCCCTGTGAGTAAAGCCACTTCATTACATCAGTGGGCAGTTCAAACTGTCTCTCTTTAGCCCTTTTCAGACGAGAGCAATTTAGCAGGTGTCCCTTGCTTTATTTCAGCAAGGTTGTAACATTTTACAAATTGCACTTTGTGTGAAAGGACAACATTATTGGGACTGTACAAGGTCCTTTGTAAGATCGCAATTGAACAAACTAACAGAAAACTGGCACCCTCACCGGGACCTTACGTGGTGCTCGTGTGAAAGGCTCTTAGGTAAGTCATAAAGGCATTTAGTGGATTTCTACTGAAATAATAACTGCATTAATAAAATGCCAAATTCCCAAATGATACAAGGCACTGAAACGGAGGAGGAGGGGAAAAGAAAAAGGAACAAACAGTTATAAGTTAAGAAAGCGATAGGTCTTGAAAGCAATTCTGAAGGTGTAAACACCTCGTCTGATTTTCTTATGGGGATGGACAAGCTGCTCCATAACTGGAGATGGGCAGCACTGGGGGGAAAAAGGACCTGGGAGAATTTAAAGAAGAAGAATGGGTTGTTTCTTACCGATACACTGTCCAGGCTGTGCAGATTCCTTATACCCCTCTTGGCATACACACTTGTAGCTGCCTCCTAGGTTCTCACAGTCACCATTGATGCATACACCACGGTTGTTACACTCATTGATATCTGCATACAAAGATCGATCAAAGGTTTATGGTTTATTTATGGTTTACTTACAAAATAAACCACAAACTGTTGGTTCAATTCAATAACTAGGTGAGAAATAAACCAAAAACTGTGGGTTTGAGTCAATAACTAAGGGGAAAATCAACCATAAACAGCAGGTTTAAATCAATAACTATAGGGGGAAAACTAAACCATAAACATCAGGTTTGAATCAATAACTAGGGGAAAATGAGCTATAAACTAAGTGTTCCAAGCCGTGATTTTCAGTACGTTGTGCATAATTGATGTAAGTTCTTACCAACGCAGTATCTTGAGTCCACAGACGCTCTGTAGCCTGGAAAACACAGACAGTCATAGGATCCTAATGTATTCTGGCAGGTACCATGTAGACATACATTAACATTCACTCTACATTCATTGATATCTGCAGATACACATAAAACAAATCAATCATTAGTAGGACAAATTATTTAGCAATTGCCATCATTCTATTTCTATCAGTTTTATATTTAGTACATTTCAGCTACCCTGACTGAGACGGGAACTCGAGTCTGAGACTTGGACTTGGGTGGCACTTAAGTCCCATCATTGTGGGACTTGGGACTTGACTTGGAGTGGCTTGAAAGACTTGAGACTTAAGCTTAATGACTTGTTGACAATGGACACTCAGAAGTAGACACTGCCTCTGGGTTTCTATTTTGAATATCTTTAATTTGATTTTTATAGAAGTGAGATCGGTGCATTATTTAACTACCAAGTTTTATTCAATGTAAAATATTTCTGGTTTTAGTCAATTATCCTTACTGTACTCTATCTTTTCACTGATCATAAAGGGAACTACAGAAATCAAAATTTATCAGCCATTTTACAAAATATTATTACGGTTATGTTTTTGAGCTCGTATTTGAATGACACATCATGAAGACTGGAGACTTGAGACTTGATTTGGGACTTTATCGCTAAGACTTGATTTGGGACTTTATCGCTAAGACTTGATTTGGGACTTTATCGCTAAGACTTGATTTGGGACTTGATCGCTAAGACTTGATTTGGGACTTGATCGCTAAGACTTGAGACTTGATTTGGGGGTCACGGGGGGTTTAATCCTAAAATTCTGAGACTTGACATGAGACTTGATCCAAAAGACTTGAGGAAAGTTCATGTCAGAGATGTGTGATGAACTTACACAAGAAGTAAACAAGTAAATTTTGTATTTAACAGGCCAGGGTTGCCAGCCATGGGTGTCTCTTCTAATTTCCCCCGTGTCTTCCATTGATGCACTGCTCAGTGCTCATTGTAAAGTTAAAATAAAAAAACATTTTCAAAAAGAAGTGACACTTTACCAGGAGTACATTTGCTGTGTTCTTTCAAGAACAAAGTTCAAGGACAGCATCGAACTCTATATTTAAAAAATGCAGCACTAAATGTTTGGGGTCTGCAAGTTATGGCTTTCCCAGATTTAGATAGGCCTGTTGCCTTTTCAGAACCCTGGAATAAGCACACCTTCAACCCAAGTGCTGGGATGACAACTTAAGCTAAAAGTGAGCCAGGGAACTTGTGAAACATTATACACACAATTTGATACATAATGCATAGACCAGGTGCTGAATACACAGTATGTAGGTCAGTGCTTGCTACCAAAAGCTGGTTGATATCGGAACGTGATGGGACTAAACTACCACCTTTGGCTTCAAACATGAATATAATGAAATAGTTCTTCCACCGCCAACGCAATCAGGGCACTGGGTTACAACACAATTATCCATAAACGACAAAACCTTGCAGACCTTACACCTTTCTCAAAATCTACATCCCGAATGGATGACCCCATGATTCCGAAGGCCAAGTCAATTCTTGACTCGGCATATGTACTAATGTAGATCAACAGGAAGACCTATTTTGCATCGTCGGGTTAAAGTAGTTGGTAATGTGCATTGTCACTTGTTTCCTGACATCTTATCGTGGGCACCGGACGCAAATAGTTTTAAGTACATGTTCTAATCATCCTGTTATGATACTATCAAGGGGGGGGGGGGGGTTAAGGGGGGTATTTTTGAGGGTTTGTTTCAGTTGTGTGACGGAAGGGTGTACAAGAACACTTCGATGCACTTTTTTTCAAAAACTCAGTGACTCAGATAGAAACAGGTCTTGAAATCACCAGATGGATTATCGCTCCAGTTATTTTCAGAGCGAGACAATTCAACCCTAGGTGGACTATCCTATCATTATGGTGTTGCTGCTAGGCATAGAAACTTACAGAGGCAGTCTTACTTGCAAACATGCATGTTTGTGACATTTTTAATTGGCCAGTATCTCGCTGTCACCATCTTGGTCACGTTTCCTGTATCCAATAACAGTAATGAATGCTTATATTCATTGTACAAAAAGGAACCAGACTATATCTCCTTCCAGCCTCAGTTTGGTTACATTGATTTGAATGGGAGAAAATCAAGATGGCCACACCATGATAAAGGTCTATACTCCCTTTTCTTAGCTGTGAATACTGCCATATTAAAGAAGTTAGTCCTTATAGCAATTCTTATTTTCTGTTTAGCAAATTTGATTAAGAGCAAAAACTCCCCCACAAAACATTTCACTGATTTCACACACAAAATTGCAACTTAATTTTGATAAAATTTGCACAGGTTGGTTGACTGATGTCTTTGATAAAAACTGGAATAATTGAAATGAATAAACTGTTGGTATTAACCTAAGAGGAAGTAGTGAAACTTGAAAA
This sequence comes from Leptasterias polaris, assembly GCA_037783415.1. Lineage (NCBI taxonomy): Eukaryota > Metazoa > Echinodermata > Asteroidea > Forcipulatida > Asteriidae > Leptasterias > Leptasterias polaris. The sequence goes on from JAZGTN010000134.1 coordinate 1,387,604, forward strand.
TTGATGAACTTAAAGGGTTTTATCACCAATGAATCTCACTTTTTCTTGTCATTGCATACTGTCATTGACTTCAAATGCCATTTCAAAAAATAGTGTAAGGATTGTTGCCAGAGTTTCAATTCATTCCAACCAAATGCAAGTATTAAGTTGACAGGGTCAACAAAGGTACTATTCCAAATTGCAAAGTGCCCACACCCAGAACAAAACTACACCCATCGTTGCTATGCTCTGAACAGCTGATCCGCTACCTTTCCTTTCATTGTTGTTGTCCTACTTAATCCTGCCTTTAACCCTGACTGGTGTGTTTCGATCACGTTCTCAGCTACGAGAGAGGGGAACCTCTGGGCGAAAGTGTTGCAAGTTGACACAATTTAAGCCTACAACTTCCACTATTTATCCTGAATAAGGGAAACCGGGATCATCCTGTCTCTGGACCTTTCCACTGATACTGCACTGCAGTAGACTGTGCAAGTATTGCACGTATTCAAACTTCCGGGACCTACAACCATATTGAGTTTTTCGTGAGCTCATAGTGAGTTTTATGGTCTAATTCTTCAAACACTTTAGTTTAACGTAGCGTATGGCTATAACAATTATATCGTATTGTTGGAAAAATAAAAAGTTTATTTCTTTCTTTTTAAATGAAAAATCCCCACTACACGGCCAAAGGACCACACAAGATGAAGGCTACACAGACAAATCAAGACACATTAAAGAGAGAGGTGTCTGTTCACATTCCTCTTAAAATTGAAATTATTGTAAGATGGTGGAATCAAGATCTAGGTAGTCTCCCGAGTTCTGAAATCTACTCCACGACAGTAGAATAAATAGCAGGATAAGTTCTCAAAGAACAAAATCTACACAGCAAAGTAAATATACACATCGTGTTACCATAAACCGAATAATAATTGATACCTCACCATGCAATGCCTCAAAAACCACAAAATCTAGGTAGCGAGTCCAATAATACAGGGGGGGGGGGGGGAATCGAATTTGATTTGATTTCCTGCAATTCAAGAATTGGTAAATTGTGGTTTTATTTGGAAGGAAGTTACTTTGATCAATGTACTCAGAGTGCTAACTGAATAAACAAAGATTGTTCGTCTTTCAACCGCATAGACCCGACACTGCCTTGCACCCGAATCCTTAACTGGAAGATCTGGGATAAACTGTTTATGCTTTGGTTCTGAGAACTGCAAGTGCTGGGTTTTAAATCGAAACAAGCTAACTGAGTTCACTGGAAAAAAAATGTCTCAAAAAAAACAAATTCAAGTAATAAACCACAAGGGAAACTGAGTGGATAAATATTCAGTTCACTTCTGAAATGCTTAGGACACAATCAAGATGGTTTACTATGGAAGCATTACATTAAAGGGACATTGAGAAAGAAAAAAAATAAGTCATAATTATAAGTCATACCTATGACTTAAATCTTATAATCACGTATTCGCATAAGTTGTAAAATTATTACATATACAAGAGATATATCTTATAATAATAAGTCATATTTGTGACTTGCACCAAGTCATAATTATGAGATATAAGTCGTAATTGAGATGTTTTTTTTCTTTTCTCAAAGTCCATTAAAAGCTTCCGAAGCTTTCTTTTTTGACATTCAAAGGTGCATTTTGACTGTACAAATGTGTCCAAAAACATTGTTGGAAATTTCTTTCATCAGTTACAGTTTTGAAATAATGTTTGAAACTTTTGAACTCTTATCTGGAAAAGACCTTTGTCACGGTGCTACCATCTTGTTTCTCCATACAAATAAGTGCAGCCAAACTGAGGCTGAAAGGAAATATAGTCTGGTACCCTTTGGTGAAATGAGAATTTTATAACAGTTTTTTGACATTTGGTATACAAGGAACCCTACCTTGACATGACATCCTGTCTTCAGTCAAATCAAATCCAGGATTGCACTGGCAGTAGTACGACCCTTGAACGTTGACACATTGACCATTGGCACAGCGTCCCAGTTCGTAGCATTCGTTAATATCTGTAGCCAAAAAGAACTTAGTTAACATCATCCTGCAAATGTACTGGATGAAGGATTTTGCTTTAAAGTATAATTGGGATACTATTCTTGTTTAGTACAAAAGACTCGAGGTTTGCAGCCACAGGAGGAAAAAAAAGAACTAAAAATATAAAAGCAAATATATTTAAACCAAAAATAATATCATGTGAGCTGCTTAAGCACAACGTATCTCAGCAAAAAATAATTTATGGATACCACTTACCAGAATAAAACTACCACCCAAAATACCATGTCATCTGTACCCTTTGTGACTGGTTTTTCACTAAATTTAACTACATGTAGCTGAAATTTATCTAGCGATATTTTCTACTTAGAAATTGGGCAACTGGTGTTTCACATTCAATCCAATCAAATTTAAAAAAAGTTTGTAAGCACAAAACTTGCTACACTTTGAAACAATAGGCCAAAATTTCATGAAGTTTACATTGTTGCCACTGGTTCCCAACTCAATTTTTGCTTAGCAAAGAAATTTGCTAAGCAGTATTTTCCTGTTTAACTGCTATATGAAATTAGGCCCGTGTTCCCCAAAGTGAGTATATCTTACCAGTGCAGATGTTCTGGGTCTGTGGCTGGAAACCCTCGTTGCACTCACAGCGGTAGCGATCAGTCCCCAGGTTCAAGCAGGCACCATTGGTGCAGATTGTTGGGTTGCGACTGCAGAAGTCAGTTAGGTTTTGCCCGGGTTTTCTACACAGTATAGTGTAGGCAGCTGGAAATTCATCAATTCACAATTAAAGACTAGCAACAAATGTTCTCCTCAAGGAGACAAATTGACAAAACTTCAAGAGAAAAATCACACTGTAAAGGAAAAATACTTGCCAATACATAAATACAAATTTTTCTTTAATTGATGTACCTTTTTTCTTAAATTGGAGACCTTCTGATGGAAGTGCCCTCTTCCCCCCCCCCCTCCTCCACACACACACACAAACAAACACAAACCAATGACTTCTCTTTGTTTTTCCATTGCTTGGACTTAGTGATTTTAGCGTTGGTATGGTTTTGTCCCCAAAAGCGAAGCTCAGAAGTCCTCAGAATGTCTGAACATTGGGATCCTTTTGCTTAAGTCCTTGGTTTCAAAAGGTAGACACCCCTTTTACAAATGCTTGACGACCCAGTTAATCGAGGACTTTTCTTTGTTCTCTCATCGCTTGGACTTGGTTATGACGTCTCCATTGGTTTAGTAAAATGTAAACGAGGTCACCTCAATCTGTCCAACCACCCGGATCCCTTTTGTTAAAGTCCACAGTGTCAATAGGTAGACATCCTCAAATATGCATCCTTAACCTGTAATTAACATCCTTCCATAGACTTTATACACATAATTCTTCGTGGAATACCACTCTCTTTTAAATTCCCCTGCAAACTTTAATTCCTATCGTCTTCAGAATATAGCAGCACATACGCACACTCCTCCAAGGCCTACCTTCGTTCCGAGTCGGGCATGGTTGGCAAGTCTCCCTGTTGGCACCGTAACCCTGTGAAACACTTAGAGTACAGCAGCACTCCCTCTGTGTCATTATTCGAGTCAGCTCACCCGAACACTCCGTCGTCGATGGGTTGTAGTTGACAAAACAAACACCCTCAGCGGGACCTGCAAACATATGTGGATAATTCATGTGGATAAAATGTCTAGTGTGCTTTTTTTTGCATTTTTTGTTGTTTGTCCTTTCTAACGGGACATGCTTCCCTTTATGCTTCCCTTTACCTGTACCGGGACAAGCTTCCCTTTATTTCAAAAACCACATATTTTGTATTAATTGCTATGTATACAACTTTTGGCCCCTTTTACACAAGACGAGTTGCCCAGAAAAATCCTAGGACAAATTTGATTAACTTTTTTGATTAAACTCCTGAGAAATTGCCATTTCCCGGAAATGGGAACAGGGTTTTTGGGGGGAGGGAAGAGGAATTTGGGGAAGATGGAAGAGGTATTTTTGGAAGAGGGCTTTGGGGAAGAGGGATTTGGGGAAGCGGGAAGAGGAATTTGGGGAAGAGGGAAGAGGGCTTTTGGGAAGCGGGAAGGGGAGAGGGCTTTTTGGAAGAGGGAAGAGGGCTTTTAGGAAGCGGGAAGAGGAATTTGGGGAAGAGGGAAGAGGGCTTTTGGGAAGCAGGAAGAGGGCTTTTGGGAAGCAGGAAGAGGAATTTGGGGAAGAGTGAAGAGGGCTTTTATGAAGCGAGAAGAGGAATTTGGGGAAGAGTGAAGAGGGCTTTTGGGAAGCGGGAAGGGGAGAGGGCTTTTTGGAAGAGGGAAGAGGGCTTTTAGGAAGCGGGAAGAGGAATTTGGGGAAGAGGGAAGAGGGCTTTTGGGAAGCAGGAAGAGGAATTTGGGGAAGAGTGAAGAGGGCTTTTATGAAGCGAGAAGAGGAATTTGGGGAAGAGGGAAGAGGGCTTTTGGGAAGCAGGAAGAGGAATTTGGGGAAGAGTGAAGAGGGCTTTTGGGAAGCGGGAAGGGGAGAGGGCTTTTTGGAAGAGGGAAGAGGGCTTTTAGGAAGCGGGAAGAGGAATTTGGGGAAGAGGGAAGAGGGCTTTTGGGAAGCAGGAAGAGGAATTTGGGGAAGAGTGAAGAGGGCTTTTGGGAAGCAGGAAGAGGAATTTGGGGAAGAGTGAAGAGGGCTTTTGGGAAGCGGGAAGGGGAGAGGGCTTTTTGGAAGAGGGAAGAGGGCTTTTAGGAAGCGGGAAGAGGAATTTGGGGAAGAGGGAAGAGGGCTTTTGGGAAGCAGGAAGAGGAATTTGGGGAAGAGTGAAGAGGGCTTTTATGAAGCGAGAAGAGGAATTTGGGGAAGAGGGAAGAGGGCTTTTGGGAAGCAGGAAGAGGAATTTGGGGAAGAGGGAAGAGGGCTTTTGGGAAGCAGGAAGAGGAATTTGGGGAAGAGGGAAGAGGGCTTTTGGGAAGAGGGGGGGGGGGGGGGCTTTTGGGAAGAGGGAAGAGCTTTTTTCTGATGCTTTATGACCTTACCAGAGCCTCCGAAACAGCTGGTTCCATCTTGACTCAGGGTGTATCCTGGTCGGCAGATGCACTGGAACCCTCCTAGAGTATTACGGCACTCTCCTCCAATGCAGATGTTAGAGATTGAGACGCATTCATCAATATCTACAATGGAAAAATAACAAAAGCACAAGTCAAGGTTTTATCTAATGTTTTACAACGGCCTCTCCACGCAATAATTCTATAATCAAGAGAGGTTTGCTGAGACATCATTTATTTAATGTAATTAACTCTATTATGAGCTGTGGTGGTTCTGAGAAGAACCAGTGGTTAACAACTCAACATTATGATCGGTGTGCTCTGATCGTCTTCAGTAGAAGATAGTTGGCGGGGCTTAAAGGTATTATACAGGATTGGTAGAGCTGACAAAATAGTCGCAGACAGTGTTCACGTTTTGTGTGATCAGCAATATACATGAAATAACAAACCTGTGAAAATGTTGGTTTAATTCATTGTTTTGAGTCAGGAGAAAATAGTGAAAAACCATGCACAGTTTTCAGCATGTAAGCACGATGTCCTTAATTTGGGCTGTAATTATGTAACAACTAAATCAGCAGCTGCATTTTTTCAGGAGTTCAGATTTCAGGCTTTTCAGTTTTCTTGAATATGACTTCATTTCAGAGGGAGATATTTCACAGAGAAAATGGTTCTTATTACCCATATTACCCCAGTATGAACTTTATAATCAATAAGCTTTCGGACTAAAATTAAACAATAATGTAGTATATCCTTACCAATCCTGTATAATATCTGTAATGGATTGGTCTTACTCTTATGTGAATGGATGAGCTGTCTAATTGTGTAGTGAGTGAATGTCTGACTGTTCTTACCTTCGCATGCCTGAGTAAGAAGATTAAGGGCATACCCTTGTGGGCATTCACAGTTATAAGAACCGATTCTGTTGGTGCAGGTGCCCCCTTGGCATAGACCAGGAACGACATGACATTCATTGGCATCTATGTGAATTACAACACAGATAATAAAACGTTAAACATTATAAAGTTAGTTCAAAATGAGCACAATATTGATGGTAAAAGGCTTCTGAAAACTTCATAAAGATGTTTATTTATTATGTGCACTTCCAAAAAGCCAACGAATAAGATCCCCCCAAAATAGACAACACCATTAAAATAATATTTCTATGTCGCAAATTGCAAACAAGTGATTCAACTGTTTCTCAACGATTTGTATTTGGATTTGGAAGAGTCTTGCATAGCAACAGTCTGTCTCTAAACCAGCACGCTGAGACAGATCGTCGTGTCAGTGCCAAAACATCAGATCTACTTAAAAAGCACTTACATTACACGCGAGTTTGAAATTGTCAAAACCTTGTAGCCCGGAGGTATACAAAAAACAAGTATGCGCTGAGATACAACGTTTATGCATGAAACATTTTTGTGCCAGATACGTTTTTTGTAAAATTAAGATACAACGTTTTTGCACTGACGCGACAATATGTACCTCTGGAACTTGTTTAGAGTTACTTCAGGGTTTTCCTCAGTTTTTTTCAAAATGCAGGGCATTCTGGACCAACATTTTTGAAGTTTGGCCTAAGCACGCTGAATTGAAACGAGTTCCTCAGAATGTTTTTTACTTGGTGTTTTTACTGGTTTTAAAAGCCCTAATGTGCAATATGGGGCATTCTAAATGGTTATATCTTTATCTTTTATATTTTTGTGAATTTTATCAATGTCAAAAAAAACAAATTGTTTGCGTATCGGCCCGCAATTCGCAGGTATCGCCCTGATATGCTAGCTTGTGCATGGAGATAACCCTGTACTCTATGGACCCAAAGCACTGACATCAACCTCGGCTCATGTCTGCCCCTATGGTCTGTCAAATAGCATGAACAAATATAGTAAGTGATGACGCTTTAGAGTCGCTTTAGAAACGAACAGTATACATACAGGTTCATTAAAAAGGGACTTTAAGTTCTAATTCAGTTTTGGGATCCACTCATTTTCCAATAGGTAGAGTCCTTATACTGAACAGAATCTGTGCATCACAATAAATATAAAACTTAAAGTTTGGACACAATGTGGACTATTATATTTCTTCTCCCCTTTGGTGACTGCTTGACTTCTTTCAAGAAAGTTTGAAGGGTCAAGGAGGAAAATCCTGAAATCAGGAAAAATCCTGAGGAAATCACATGCCTGTTTGAAAGGACGCCACTTTCATTCCCGTGAAATCTCTGATCTAAAAGACATTCTAATAATTCAATAAAACACTCTAATTAAAAGTAAGCTGGATCTGATGCAGAGGTAAGACAAGTCTTTATGAAATCATTACTGCTGTTGTGATGCTTCATTTGGTACAAACCTATGTTCTAACACCCCCATGTTCCTACACCCCTATGCTCCAACACCCCTATGTTCCTACACCCCTACAGATGTACAATCCTAATCCTAACCCTAACGTGTAGATCACAAGGGGTTATCGGAACATAGGGTTGTTCCAACATCCTAACCCTAACGTGTAGATCACAAGGGGTTATCGGAACATAGGGTGGTTGGAACAAAGGGGTGTCGGAACATAAAGCAGTCACCCTCAAAAGGTATACATACCATTTGTAATTTTAAAAAGATATTACAAGAAAGCAAACAATGTTGGTCAGACATACCTATGTTCCGACACCCCTTCAAATGTTCCTAATCCTAACCCTAACCCTAGCGTGTAGATCACGATGGGTTATCCAAACAAAAGGTTGTCGAAACATAGAAATGTCACAACATAGAGCAGTCACCCATCATTTTATGCAGACTTAAAACAAGCTAACCTGTGCATTCGCCTGTTCTTGCATCAATGACAAAACCCCTCTCGCAGGGACTTTCAAAGGTAATGCAGGACTCGCAGGGATTACCCCATCCTTGGCCGATGGTGGAGCAGCATAGAGCCTTGGTACACCTTAGCCCGTTGATCTCCCCTGTACAGATGCCTAGGTTGAACTGGCTGAAACATTGGCCTGTGCGATAATCTGTTGACATAATTAATGACAACAAATGGTGTAAACTGTTGGAATAGGTCTAAAACTTAATTTATGTTAATAATAATAATAATAACATAAACTTACATAGCACCAAAGCCTGCCTTAAAAAAACACTTGATGGGCTTCACAGAGATATCGCGACAAAATAATCCAAAATGCACAGAATTGCCAAAAAAATTAAATAGTCATCTTTAAAAAGGTCAATGTTTGCCACAGAAGATAGATTGCATTTTTTCAGTCAGTGCTTTTCTTTCCTCGGAGACAACTTAATTTAAGCCCAGACTTTGCCAGAGGGCATGACTGTAATTTGACAATGACAAATGAAAAATAGTTTGTATCAAAAAACATCCCCAAGGAATTGTGTTGAACCACCTGCTTCAGTCAATAAAAGTTTACAGGGTTTTTCACATGTGAAATCTCACCACAAAATTCCCCAAATATTAATGTTAAATAAAACAAACATATCAAAGGCACGTTTTTATAACTTGTTTTTTTACAAACATTTTTTATATACCACTTTTCACTGGGGCTGATTTTCCCTTAGGAAAGTTTGCCAAGCCTCGGGGTGGAATCAAACAATAAAATTGTAATATCCCCAGCCATGCAGACTGATGGTGGTTTAACAAGTTAAATGGCCTTTCAAGTAAAAGCCGACCACATCACCCATTCTCAGAGGGCAGAGCTCAAAATATTTGTTTCTGGTTAGCAAGTTTGTTGCGCTTAGCCCCTTTTTTCTCTTCAACAGCTCTATGAAATTGGGCCACGTTGGTAGCCAATTGACCATAGAATATGCAGGATTGATCTAACACCCACATTCCCAACCCCTACTCAGCCAACTCCTTCCTCTATGGTTCAAGGTACAACTTAATCAAGAATCTTCTCACCTGTTTCGCATCTGTCCCCCATGAACCCATAGGGACATGAGCACATGTTATTACCCACACACCTGCCTCCATTTAAACATGCAGGATTACAGACAGCTGTGGAAAAATTGAAAATCAACATTTTCACACAATTCAATTCATTCACCAATATTGACATTTTCAACAGATGCCGCCTTCTTTGGCACCCTATGTTCCATCATCACCTGAGGGATACCCACGTGGGAACCACTGAAAACATCTTGAAGTATATCACAACTGAGATAGTTTCAGTGATAATGACCCAGTGTTCACTACTGAACATCAGATGGTGATGTAGAGGGTTCCATGAAAGCCCCAACTGGGATAGTTGAAGTGACAATTGCCCTGTGGTCACTTTACAAACCATTAGGTAGTGATGTATCCTCATCAGGAAAAGAGGGTTCTCAAAGTATGTCCCAATTGGGATAGTTAAGGTGATAAAGGCCCTGTCGTCATTTCAATCCATGCATTCTCATCAGGAGAATACATGTAGGGTTCCAAACCTGGATGAGAGTGTGTCAGAATTGGGATAGATCCTATGATCATTATCCCCCCCCCCCCAAAAAAAAAACCAAAACAACCCCAAAAAAACAACATAAAAGTTGTTCTTAAATTCTGGGTTGTTTACATGTTTACAAAATTTATCAGTGATCTGTGCCCCTTTTCCATCGGATGGGAACAGTCAATACCAATCTAATATGACATATCTCACCATGTGAAATTGAACTTACATATCTCACCATGTGAAATTGAACTTACATATCTCACCATGTGAAATTGAACTTACATATCTCACCATGTGAAATTGAACTTCGACTGGGAAAGTAAGTTACTTTTAAGTAAAATAACACAATGTTTTCTACACCTTAATAAAACGGCTCCCTTTGTAAATACGAGTCCACATAAAATCCCACCAAATTTTTAAAAAGATTTCACTCTGGCAAATTGCCAATATTGAGGGCATTTTATATGAACAGACAAATCCCTGTATTTCTAACATCTGATTTTGTGAACAGCAACCAATAGAGTGGAATCTTTCCCCTTAGGATCAATGAGCCCAGCCTTGCCCCCAAATAAAAAGGGTCAACTAAATTTCCTGTATTTACTGTCCGTTTTATTTGTTGGTGGTTCTTGTGATTTTTTGCAGATGTGAGTGGCTGACGAGTCGTTTCCCCTCTTAGGGTACACCTGGGAATAGCCCATGATACAATAACGGAAAACGTGTTCTTGGGTTTTTCGCAAATCTCTCCCATTTACAACATCTGGATGATACTTATGCTACAAATTGAATGCACACTGTACTCCGATTTACTCAACAAAATTGGTGTTTAAAGTTTAATGTCATTTGAAATTAATATCGATGAAACGGGCGGATCCTGTAGCTTTTTGGGAGGCTGAGAGTCTTTTGACAGGGGACTGGCCGGCCACTCATCAAATGTGCCAAAACAGGCCTGGAAATACACGGAGGCCACGGCCTGTGTTCCCCCTGGTCTTGACCTTGGTGCCCCTTCAAAAGTTTCCCATAGACATAAAGATTTTCCAATGAAAGTGCCCTTTGCAAAATTAAAACCACCTTGCCCTCTCAAAGATGAAATTCAAAGATGCCATTGTATACCCATACATTGGTTTAATTTTCCTGGGGGAGGGGATGCCTGCTTCCACTTTGGCACTACCAAGATCCTCCACTGGTTAAGTATTTATAACCAATCAGTGGTATACAACTACAGATGGGCCTGTTAGGTCAAACTCATACAGCTCAAAACATGATCATTGCTTGTGTCTTCTTCACCAAAAATTTCCACACCACAATAACCTTGTCTTTGTATCACCTAATAAGGATATGATCCACTGAATTTACACTTTAACAGAATTTCAATCTTGAAGGAGGAAATCACCACTTAAAGGGGACCCTTAAATTATATTATTAGAAAATCTTTCTCCGTGTCACAAATCATCAGGAGGAAATTCAGGGTGGCCACATTTCTTACATTAAAATTCCACAAGAACCAGAGTGATGAAAATATAACATTTCTCCCCTTAGTTCATGGCTACAAATTTGGTTGAAAGTATGGTAAATTACTAACACAGGGTATCCAGTTTGACAAAAAATATCGCCTTGTCCCATATTCACTCAACTTGTTGGGGAAGTATGATTTATCCCCCTGGGTTTTCATCCCATGTTTTGGATCAAAATTCTTATTTAAGACTTAGTAACTGACTCAGATCTGGTCTATGGTTTATCTAGGAATAATAACACCTATCACATGAACGATCAGTGTGAAACTAAATGCATCACAAAAATCAAGACTAAAGAAGAACAAGGTGTTAAGAAATTTCTGAACAATTTTCCTGACAAATGTGATTAATCTCTTTTGAAGTTGTTCATAGGCCTTGTAATGAACCTTCAAGTGCATACATGACAGGGTCTTTAAGATCAAACCCCTGAAGTGTGTACATATAGACATGTAGCAGTCTGCAAAGAGTATTTTATGGCACCGACATGCATACAGGGGGTAAACCCCATGAATGACCCCTCATAAATAACACAACCTGCATGGAAGTCTAAACTGGTAGGAATTTGACTGAGGACAAATTGTCACGAAACCACATCTGTGAAATTGACTTGGGAGGCTCCGTCTTGCAGTACCTCAACCTACATGACCCACGTGAATTACCCCCAACTTATGGCTAGTAGAGCGACTGGCTGTGTACAAACAACCGTAGCTCTATCTATATGTACCCAGCATACATGTGGTTCAGAAATTATCATTGGCTTATTCCAGCTATGAAATTATTGGATTTAATTGAATCACAACAGTAACTGTTGCTTTTGACAAAATTGTTGGGCTGCTGGAAAATTTCCCTTACTCTTTTGACCTTAATCAAATGCAATTCAAGCAAACAACTTGTCACTTTTGGTCTCAGGATATGTTTCACTTTAGTTATGTCTACCCCTGTTTATCAGATAGTTCCACTGCTTGCCATGCATGGCAGGAACACATCTGAGACTTTGATTATGTTTATCAGTTGCAAAATGTACCGATGAAGGAGAGGACAATCAAGAAAATTGATATTTGGAGAGAAAAAGACTACTTACTTCTTCATCCAAGCAATTGATTGACTGAATGTATTAAATTAAGACTTGAAGATTTGCACGTAGTGGCAAGAAAGTAAGAATTTGAGCTTAAACAATGTATAGTTACTCTCTTCTGAAAGGAACTGTGTCCATGATCAGGAGACTGCTGTATAGACCTTATGCATTGACGTCACCAAGCCGCCATCTTAGAGGTAAACTGATGATGAAACAATGGAAACGCGCTGATTTGTACGCGCGGCGCACAGGATTGGCCAATGAACATCTTCCTTTTGACCTCTAGGTGAGGGTGCCCTACTCAAATGACGTCATATGCATAAGGTCTATTCTATAATACAATATCAAAAACACAGTGGTGTGTATTTTCATCTTTGTATAAACTATCCTGAATCAAAATAAATTTTGTTAAAAGAATTTATTTACTTTAAATTGTTCACCTTTTTAGATTTTCATTTTGGTCTGGAATTACTAGAGTATTTACAATTCACTCCCTTACCATGGAGGTTGGTTTTGATTATTATTATTATTTTTTTTTATTTGGGGGGGGGGGTCCTTAGAGGCTTCAAGTATAAACGAGGACAATAAGCTGCATCGTTGCAAATCTTTGCTCAAAGACTAAACCTGTTGAACACTAAATCAAGATCTGTGACATTTAAATATTGTAAGTAAGAAAGTAAAAATTCCTCAACTGTAGCAATGGTACAGTACTTGTATTTTTGTTGAGTTCCATAATATTTGTATTATTAAGAGGTTTTAGCATACGTGCAAAGAGTTTGACCAGATATTGTAAAAATGTACACTTTAGTTGAAGGTTAACAAAATATGATTGTTAAGAAAATGACACCATCATGAACATAAAGTTTTTGTATGACAGCTATGTTTTCAAACTTTCTCATAAATGCAAAACTCATGCAAAACACCATGCGTAGTTCAGTAACTATTTATGCACGATGCATGATCTGTTGTGTAAGGTTATAAAACCGCAGCAGAAAAAGCAAGATCAACACAAACTTGCACACTCCAAACCATAAACCAAAAAAAAGTAATACAAATATTAATATTTGATATTAAGAAAGTTTAAGGGGAAATTCCATGGTCACTCTATTATGAACAACAAAGAGCAAAGACATAAGATATCAAGTTTTCTCAATGAAAGACTTTGTTGAAACAAATTTAACGTATCACATGACAACAATCTTTCAGAGAGCCAGGTTTCTGATATCTTATGCCAATGTACAGTTAAGTAACTGAGGAATGTTCTTAAGGTTGGATAAATAATGTGTTTGTATTAGTATTATACCATAGACCACCGTTGGAAAAAGTAACTGTTAATTCGTGAACAAGTTTGTAACAGATTTCAAGCAAAATGAAATAAACAACAATTGGGAATATTTTAGAACTATTTTAAGTATTTAACTATTTTAAAGTCTTGCTTGTAAAATGTTTCAAACATGTCAACACACAAATTTAATACTTAGTTGTGGCACACTCACACAAGATTAAAATAAAGTTAAATGATAATCAAGTTTGACCTTCAAAATTCTTTATAAATGAACTGTACTTTAAAAGCAAAATATAAAAACGTCTCAAAGGAAATGCACCTCATTGGTAATATTGATTAAAAAAAACTAAGAAAAAAGGAAAGAAAAGTAAAGAATTTTTGATTGATCATTGTCAATTTGTCTAGCTGTCTAGATCTATTCTACTAGATTGCTGTGTTTTGTTAATGGGTTTTTTAACTAATGTACTAAAAGAATGCACAGCACTTAGAAAGGTTTCAAAACCATCAGTTTTTATCTACTAATACTATAGCATTTGATTAGTCAACAAGTTTAAATTTCCTTGAATTTCCAAAAAGAAACTTCTTGATTCGCACCACATTTTGCTGAAAAACTCAACAAAATAAGCTGTGACTATTTTGATACATACGTGTTTGATGATTTAGCATTTCACCACCAATGTTACATTCCCTTCAAGAGTGTAAAACTCCAGATTGAGGATTGCACTTACGATCATACGGCCCAGACGGCCCCTTTATACGAATGTCACAGAGGGGCCCAGTAAACCCTGGCGGGCACTCTACAATCTCACCATCTGTAGGACCACAGGGTCCGTATTCACCACACGGGCTGGCTGGAATTATTGGTTGGCCACCACCATAGTCTAAAAACTGCCCACCCGCTGCTGTAAAGGTTAAGGGGGGTAAGAGAAGGTGCAAATAGAGACAAGTGCATGCAGATAAATGAAATGAAGCATGCACTGAAAGTAAGCACACAATGAATACTCTACAGTAACTCAATTCAACTACATGTCTTTAGAAATCTATGGAAAGGTAGTGTTTCAATTGAGCACAACCCATATAAAATAGGAAATCTGAGATGGTTCAACTATTAGAGGGGACAGTAGATGCACTACAACTTACACACTTTTAAAATGTCACTCGCTGTGCAAAGGAAGTGTACAGCTTGCAAAAACAAACATTCATTGCTCAGAGCAGTACCCGAATCTCAGTCGTGTCAAATTTCACTATTATGTACGCACTCGTACGTGTCCAAGCTTTATATTTCACTCGCGTGTACTGACTGTACAAGTAGTGCGGTTTGGCGCGCCGCGGCGCCGGTGATGCGGGGACCATGGAAATGGTGGAATGTTTGTCTGACAGCTGGGTATTTTGAGCAAAAGTAACGTTATTGGTGCGGAGTGTGTTTATAATCTCAAGTCAAGATAAAGATTGACCTATCTGAATTAATGTCCCATCACCATGAGTTGAAATTTAGTAAAATGGAGTTTCACTTGTTAATCAGAAGTTTGAAAGATGGTTTTAGTCTAAACGGTAAACAAAACGTGTGTTTGTTTAACAACAAAATTAAATCACGATTTGGTAAACAAGTTTCAAAAGAGATAGATTGAATGTTTTAGTGGAAACGTTTTGTATTAAAAAACAAAACAAAAACACTATTTCTATTAGGAAATAACTTTCCACTTATGAAACTGGTGGCTGTATTAAGTATCACAGTGCAGCTTTACTGTAGGACTTACCTGCCAACTTTAGCCACAAAATATTTGAAACAATGTTCTTCTTAACAATAACATTAGTTTAGGGTACCCCTAGCATTGGCTCTGTTTTAACACCTTCTCCCTTCTTAATCTTACAATAGAAATACCAGACCTGAAATTTCATCTTTGAGAGGGCAAGGCCATTTTCAATTTGCAAAGGGCACTTCCACTGGAAATCTAAAGTCAATGGAAATTTTGTTAAAGGGGCACCAATTAGGCCAAGACCAGGGGCAACAAAGGCCATGGCCTCCGTCACCGTGTAATTCCAAGCCTGCAATGACAACAGTGTTAAACCTTTTATTAAAAGAAACCGTCAAAACAGAACCAAACTACAGCCATAGTAGAGGCCAAGGGTCAGAATTGGACTACTCCAAATATTCTACTACTAGTCATAACTGTTCTTTATAATTGCTTATTGTTAACCCAGTACTAAATAGGTTTTGTTTTCTTCTCGCTAAATAGTAAACTAAACAAAAAAGCACTGAAAATACTAACTGTCACTGTAGTGCAAGCCCCCATTTTGACAGCCATTAATATTTAGTTTCATTCAATAACTATCAATATCATGATTGTGGCTAGCCCTGGTAGGACGTCAGTCAGTGCCACTGCACTGACGTCCTGGGTATAAAGATCCTGTACAATACGAACCCAATTTTAGGTGCAAATTTTTCATATTTTTACCTGATTTGAGAAGCTGAAACTCCATTCATATATTCTTGGTGTCCATAACTACACTTTTGATGAGTTCACAACTAAAATACATCCATGGATGACATTATTTCCGAAAATAAGTCCGAGTTGTGCACTAGCGATGTGACCATCGTGTACCAATTGACTGTTAAGGCTCATGTGCGCATGCGCGATATGCATAACATACTACAAAAAACGCGCATACGCGTAATATCTCAAGCGGTTCACAAGCTGTCAGTTTAGGCTGTCGCAACGAATGCGTCAATTTCCATTTTATTTTCACAATAATGTCATCCAAGGAAAAAATTTACAATTCTGAATAGAGCAGGCGAAAAGTTCAGGACACAAGGAATATGTGAGTCATGTTTCAGCTTCCTCAAAAAGGTAAAAATGTGAAAAAATGTTATCATAATTTTTTTCGCAATGACAGAGCACCTTTATACCCTGGACTCCGTCGCGTTGTATGCAACGGAGGAGTCCAACCTGGGCTAGATTGTGGCAAGACTGCAACCGAGTCCAATAATTGCTTCGTAAAATAAAATAAAATTAACAACAAAAATGATAGTAATTTCCATAGTAATACTAATTTCAATACTATTACTAGTTTCACTACATTCCAAAAGTAAATCACTATTGTATCAGTATCATCATCACCGCCGCCAGTGTTAATTTGTCTATAAAACAAAACGCATCCCATCCCGCAGATGTATGCACCGGTTGGCGTAATAAAACTTCGTTCAAATTTACCATTCTGAGTTTCACTGCATGTCTAGTTCCTTGCCAAATACTTTCAGCAATGGCATCCAGGTATTCACTCACAGCTCAGAGTTTTTTAGCTCTAAAATAAACTTGCACTTGAAGATTATCCGAAAGTCAAATTGCAAAGATTAGCCACCGTCTGCCAAGTTCCATCCATCATCTTTTGATCTAGATACTGTTGCATTGTGGGAACGCTATTTTAGGATGTCGTCTGCTATTCTTTCTCACGTGGCGTTTTAAAGCTACTGCTAGTGCTGAGTATAGTAGGCCTAGGGCCTAATAATGTTACTTTTTATCAAGGTCAGCTGTTCAAATGGAATACAAAATTAAGACAAAATGTGCATAGGCAGACCGTGACTCGGCCTTGAATAGCCTATGTTGATGATCACCAACAATCTATTCCATGCACGAAAGAAAAAAAATTTGTAGGCTAAAGTGTTAGCTTTCAAACCATAAAATAAAATCAAAGATTGACAAAAAACAGTCGAGGACAACTTGGGTATCATTAAAGGCACTGTGGACACCTTTGGTAATTGTCAAAGACCAGTATTCTCACTTGGTGTATCCCAACATATGCATAAAATAACAAACCTGTGAATATTTGGGCTCAATTGGTCATCGAAGTTGCAAGAAAATAATGAAAGAAAAAACACCCTTGTTGCACAAATTTGTGTGCTTTCAGATGCCAATAATAAAAGGCTTCGCTGAAGTCTTTTATTATTTGAGTGAGAAATTACCTTTTTCTCAAAAACTACGTTACTTCAGAGGGAGTCGTTTCTCACAATGTTTTATACTATCAACAGCTCTCCATTGCTCTTTACCAAGTAAGTTTTTTGGCAAACAATTATTTTGAGTATTTACCAATAGTGTCCAGTGCCTTTAAAGTTGAGTGAAAGAATTGGTTTTAGGGCCTAGATCCCAGATGAGCGGAACTTACGATCGATTGGCGGACCACCGCCGCCACCGCCACCGCCGCCGTCACAGCCTCCGAACCCAGAGCATCCTTGCCCCAAGCAAGTGTTTGGTGTTCTGCAGAAATTAGCACTACACTGCCGACTGCATATTGCTGTGTGGATAGGGAAATAAATAAACTAATTTTATCCAATAAAATAACTAATTTCTACCAAGCTAACCGCTGATTTTGCAAAGACTAGAATAAGTAGGCCTATTGTCGTCTAGTTACTAAATCCCAACTTCTTGGTTTTTGAAACCAATTTTTTTATACTAGGCCTATGAGAGATTGGCTGTTGCCAGCTTAGCGTTTATTTCCCCCCGGAGTTTGCCGAGTTCCCTTGACGAGGAAGATAATCTAAAAAACAAAACAAAAAACAAACAAACAAACAAACAAAACAAACCAACAAATATCGTCAACAATTATTTTTGACAATTATTATAAATTTATGTTCTTCTCCAAAGGGCTGTGATTGATGGCTCACTCGCTGTAGGCCTAATGAAAATATCGTGCGTAATTCTGAACTTAAGAACCAACGGTTTGCCAACCGTTTCGACCAGGCCTGGGCCTAAAGCGGAGTGGTCGTCTTAGGAAAGGGCAAGGGCAGCAATAAATTATACTCAATGTGCAATACAAGTTGCTATGTACACTTTGCTTAGATTTAAGGTGTTTTGTTCTGGGCCTTTTTAGAGTGAAACTTGCAGCCATTTATTTTGAGGCCAAGGACCATCATTGTTCACTGTCAAGTGGTTGTCCAAAAGTCATCCAAAAAGGGTGTCTGATTTGTCACGGTGTTTTTCTTCATTTACCAGACGGATAACCTTTGTCAAGGCCTTTTTGTTCTTTTTTTGTTCGAAGTATTAAATCAACCTTGCTAATAAATAGTCAGAAGACTCTTGCTCTTTGACACAGTTGTCGATGGCTTGTTCAATGCTGTTATTAATAATTGTGCAAACTTTTTTTAAAGCCAACCCCAGTTGAATTTGTCTGAACACAATAATTCAACTCCAATAAATGAACTTACGCTTCGTGCACTGTTGCAGACCAGGGTGAAACTGCCAGCCGGGGCAACAGTACGCATATAACCTTGGTCCACAGACGTTAGCTCTTGAAAAGAAAATCATACAAACAAAAGGAGTAAAGTAATAAAATAATGTTAACATTCAGTGACCTGAACACAATGTAGAAAAGTTCAATATTTTTCTTTACTTTGTTGTAATAATAACTCCTATAGAATCAATACCGAGACCAAGCAAGTATACGTAATCAAAGTGAAAAGAATGCATGATTTATGTCCTGCCCTGAAAGAGGAGGCGTCATCCAGAGCAATTCGAAGCTTTCAACTTGTTATGATTGTAGGTTCTTGTATGATTTGGAAGTGTGATACACTTTTCTGTGATGTGATTTTAGTAATTTTAACTTGGAGCATTTGTCTTGCCTCAACAGCTGTTTAATTTAAAAAGACGACCAAAAATTTAACCAGCAAAATAACTGTTTGTCCCAAATCCTACATAAAAGCGAGTTTTGCTTCCAAACTCATTGAACTGTTTAAAGTTTAGTGTTCGTGTAGTATACTAGTAGTAGTACTAGTAGATGCATTGGTGTTTTAGTTCGACCGATATGCACCTTTGGGGCGGGGCGGGTGGGAGGAGGTAATTACATAAGCGATAAGCGCCGTTATGCACCTTTGGGGCGGGGCGGGTGGGAGGAGGTAATTACATAAGCGATAAGCGCAAGCCCAAGAGCATTCAAGGCAACTTGACGTAAGTTGTTTAGGGAGACTGTCAGACGCTAGACCATCGAGCTCTACGGCTATAGACTGTGCAAGTCTCGCGCGTATCCGAACGAGAAAACACGTCAAACGAAGAACATTTTTATTTATATTTATATCTCATGACAAAATCTGAACAACAAAAATAAATCATTACAATTTTATGAAATTAGTTTTAGCTTTTTAAAAAAATACGCCAAAGTGTGTTAATTATTATTAAAAACAAATTAAAACTCTGGGACAAGGATGCTTTTTTTATGTTAACTTTTTAGAAACCCCTTACGCAGATTCGTGAAGGTCAAACGGGTTTTTAATTGACCCGTATCGCAGTTTAAAGAGGAATGCCGACGCCTCAACACCATAGACTGCAATGAAAAGGGTTTGCTTTGCAATTACAGCATCTGGCGATTATAATCGCGCATCCAAAACAAGCTTTTACATAAGTTTTATGATCGGAGGTGAGCACAAAATTCTTAATTTTTTGCAATAACCGGAAGCTGAGGTCAAGTTTAATTCTCGGGTTTTCTTCGTTATATTGTTGAATTGGTTTTACTTTCATATTTTATTATCACTTAGGCCTAGTATTACATTCCCAACAACATGTATAATTTTCTAGGTCATAAACTACGTTAAACTAAAAATAATTGACGAAACAAAATCTCGCCCACGTAAAACTCCATTAGCCTTTTTGAGATAATCTATGGTGGACACTATAGGAGTGCACTGTTTAGTTTGGGTGTATACAGACAAATTTACCCAAACCTAGTGTTGTAGCATTGTGTCCGCCATAACCCAAAAAGGCTTTGACCACTATGGTCCCGGAAGTTCGAATGCGCGCGTTTATACAGGTGTGGTGCAACAAAACCTCTGAAAAGAACATTGGCAATATAAAGGACTTCTCTGGTTTTTTTATCACTGTTGCTGCATAATTATAGTAAAGTTTGTGAAATGTAGGCCTACACTTTGTCAGTACCATAATAGACTTTGGGGGGTAAAGGGGACAAAGTTCCAATTAGGGATGGGGATTCTGCTGTATTGAAACCACTACTGAATTGTGCTTGTGTTTAATATCATTGGGTCGCCGCGCCGGGGCAAGGAGGGCAATTATGACCCCCCCCCCCCCCCCCCCAACACTGATCATTGCGTATACCATGGAGGAATGAAACATTAAATTAAATGTTTAATGATCTTGGCCCAAATTCATAGTTTTTAGTATCGGTTGGTCTGGACTGTGCAACATTCCGTGACTAGTGATGTGGACTCGTCATTCCTGTCCAAGTGGCTTGCCGTCTCCGAACCACTGTAATTTTCACTCGCGACCACTTGGGTTTTGAATGACCCCCCCCCCCTCCCCCCCAAAAAAAAATCATAAACCAACCCCCCCCCCCCCCCCCCCCCCCACCCCCACCAAATTGCCTGCACAAAACTGACCAAATGTTTATAAGACTAACGAAGAAACAACTTGCAATTTCATTAAGCTCTCCTGAAGTTTCCAAACGGGGCACCGATGATGTGTCAACACTGTTATAAAATATGCCTTTCAATGTCTGACCCCCAAAAATCGACGAGTAAGAAAAAAACCCGTCAAGAGGACCTATAACACTCGTCTAATTTTATCGATTTCGACAGCAAAGTAGAACTAGATCTAGCCTACTTTCTACCTGGCGTAACCTTACGCCATAAATCACACAAATCTACAGGGTATAATTCCATGCCCGTAACATTCCGATGTGGCAAATCGACATGATAAGTGACATCGGTGGCACAACGTTAGTCTGGCCTCGGGGCATACGTCGGTCCTCAACACACCTCACCCGCCTCGTGTACATTATGAACACAGAATGATGGACAACTTAACCTTTCAACAAATTCAACGTTGGTTTCAACTTTCATTCAGCACCTTTTAGAAATCGGCTATGTAATTCGAAAGAAAGTTTGAAGGATAGAAGGCCCCACCGATATTTTCGATATATTTTGGACTGAATTGGTGCAATGTTCAACCTGAAACTTAGGCCGTGTCCAAATTAGCGTCTGGATTGCCGAGTCATTGTTTTGGAGTTATAGGACACTCTTAGAAACAGTATAGCCATAGCCGCAAATAAGGTTAAGGCCTCAGTTGCGGATAGTTTTTATTATAGCTAAGCCATAACAAGCAACCACTGACACAATGTCAAGATGTCAAAATAAAATATGGTAAAATATAGTCTGTCATTATTAAAATATAAGAGGTTAATTTACAAAATATCAAAGTTTGAACAATTTCGGATACCAAAGATAATTGAGATAGCCTATGATAGCCTTAAAGGCACTGTACACGTTTGGTAATTACTCCAAATTTAGCATAAAAACTTACTTGGTAACGAGCAACGGAGAGCTGTTGATAGTATAAAACATTGTGAGAAACGACTCCCTCTGAAGTAACGTAGTTTTTGAGAAAGAGGTAATTTCTCACTAAAATAATAAAAGACTTCTGGCCAGAAGCCTTTTATTCCTATCTGAAAGCACACTAATTTGTACAACAAGGGTGTTTTTTCTTTCATCATTTTCTTGCAACTTCAATGACCAATTGAGCCCAAATTTTCACAGGCTTGTTATTTTATGCATATGTTGGGATACACCAAGTGAGAATACTGATCTTTGACAATTACAAAACGTGTTCAGTGCCTTTAAAACCTATTGAATATGTCTGTCAGTGTCAACAGGTAGGCATACTGCTGTTTGGTTCAACCTTCCAACTCAAACATGAACTGGATTTATTAATATTATAATCAATAAGGCTAGGCTTTTTCAACAAAATGGTAATACTTTAGCGTATGTACGGTACTCACCAATTATGCAACATAATATTAATAATAACAAAACAGAGATTCAGAAGAGACAAGTTACTAAAGAATACCGGACACTGAAAAGATAGGGGATAACCAGTTGAAGTTGGTCATATTTCAGTATTGGAAGGATAACAAAATAATTGTCTGAATGTTGGATGGGATATAAATTATAAATGGGACGCAACAATGAAAAATACCCGTATTGTGCAGTAAATTAAAGCAAGGGAAGCAAAATGTGCAAAAATGACAATTTACTGTATACTTTTATCACTATTAGCTGACATGACGTGAACTATGTAGACCCAAAGGGTACATAATAGCTTAGAGCGGAAAATGTCTAGACAAAAGGTAGGCAAGGCCAGGAGTTGTCACTCATTACCTGAAATCAAGACAGAAACTTAGAACAGTGGACATTCTGGCAAAGAGTCACTGTGTGACCATAGAGTAGGATGCCATGACATCCACTAAAGCATCGTACTGTCAAAAGTATTGGCGGTTTATAGACGTTATATACCTTTGCTTACAAAAGGAGTGACCATGTACATTCTAGGGCATTTCTGGCAGGTAACTGCCCTGGTCATGTTGGAAATTTTATAAGTTGTCTCATCATTGCCACATAGAGTTATAAAAGTAACAGTGGAGCAAGAGATCTGCACCCTTTCTTCACATAAGTTGATATAGAGAGTGCAATTTCCATAAAGTTTAAGATTTAATGTTTTCTTCCATTGGGCTGTGTACAAATCGTGCCAGCGTGCACTCTTTTGTAAACATGTGATGTCACAGGTCACGTGGTCCATAATGCTACCGAAAACTACAACTGTTGACAAATCCAAGGGGCAACCATAATTATGCCGTCTTAAGACACTCTTGATCTTCCAGACAATACGCATCGCAGCCATCTTCCACCAATTAGTGACGGAATTCTGACCGTAGGAATTGTTGAGTGTATCATCAATAATTTCAGACCGGGAATCCCTTTGGGGACAACGGCACGACAAAATCAGGGTAAATGCAGAAAACAGTTTCTGATCTTTTGACAAACGTTTAAAAAAATATACCAAAAACCCAAAACCACGTTTTGATCTTTGCTGAAAAAGGGCCGGATAAAATTATTGATTAATTTTTGTTCATTTATCGCTTTTCAATGTACCGAACGGGAAACAAAGATTCCTATACCGAAAAATCCGGCGATAAAACTCCTTTAAATGTGTCGACAAAAAGTCCAAAGCTCCTATTGTGAATTATTCACATTGGACAATGCCATGGCCAGAGCTTCCATCCCGGCGGTGAAATGTGATCTGGTTCATGGCTATGTCACAACCACCTCCTCGAGGTTCAATTTCAAAGGGAAAGATATAGGGCCTAATACTATAGAAACACCTAATATAAGACAAATCTACAGGCCCATAATTTTCCATCAAATCGTGGTAATGACAACCCACTGGAAAAACCAGCTGGAGTTTGTACACAAACATAACTTCATATTTTTTGTTTGAGTTTGGGCGGCAACATTTTACGTTTTTTACTCCTGTGGGTGGATGGTTCTTTTGTGGCCGATTTCAGTAGCTGCGCAGTACACAAATTTGGTGCAACGATTGTGCTTATCGAAATAATACAAATTGATATTTACTAAATGTGTCTGTATAAATATATATTTATATATAATTCCTCGTTAATGGTCCCCGCATTTTTTTATTCTGCATAAGCCCCAAAACTGTTAACCAGGAAATGTTGCATCACTATCAGCCGATTACAGTTTAAAAGGGCATCAGGTAATGTAAACTACCTATCTGTCTGTAATCACAATCTAAAACAATTGAAGACAATTATTAGAGACTTCTCAAATTTGTTCAAACCAAACAAGTTGAGCTGAGCTGAATAAGTTATCGATGATAACTATAATATATACTTAGGCCTATACCAAAGTGTACCCAGTCAGTTTCCCTTGTGGTTAATTACTTGATGTTTGAAATAAAAGTTGCATCCCCTCAAGATGATCCCTCTGCTGCGGCTTCCCATTTGTATTATAGACTTGGGTGTGATCCCGTGCCATCCGACAGTTACAGGTTGTATATGGCTACTGACTGGCAACAAAGATATTGACAAAATAGGAAGACCACCAACCTTATGGCAAGATAGCTCAGTTGGTATAGCGCTAGCGCATTAATCCAAATCGCAGGTTCAAGTCCCGCTCGTTCTCAATTTTTCTTTGTTCAGCCCGAAATTAGATAAATTAGATAATATCTTGTCAGGTAACGACATCATACTAACCGACAGCTAAAACAATCAGTATAAACATGGAGGTAGAAATAGATTCCGTGCTGTTCCGCTTCCATCACCGAAACTGTGGAAACGTGTGTCAATTCTAACGGAAATTGCAATTAATCAAGAGTTTTTAACTGCCATTCCGCTTCAAACAACTTAGCTACGAGGCGAGTGCAGGAAATACCAGTCAGAATAGAGTTCAACGGGTGTGCCAACGTTCAAACCGGGAACCATTATGATACCACTTATCAGACAGGACGGACATTGTTTTATCTTAAACTCGTTCAACCTTGATACACCGGTAGCATCGATAACATTAAAGATTAATTATTTTGTTATAGAGAAGCAACGTAGAAGGTATTGTGTCAAATCCTTAATTAATAGCGTATTATGTAGGCCAAGTTCTCACATGGGGGAAACATTGGGTTCCTATTGCCTGAAAGGTTCTATGCCGTATTAAATGTGCAACTTGCATGTTATTAAAAACAAACAACAACGTTTTTTCAGTGAACGGAGGTATTTTTACAAATTATTTTAAAAGCTCCCCTTTATGATTGCTGAATGTGCATAAGTTTCATGACGTAGACTCCGAAGATCAAGCAGGTAAACAAGGTCAAAACAGTCTAGTACCCTGTACTTGTTAAACAAAATCGCACACTAATCGAGGCCAAACTTTCAAATACGCCCGAGACCTGCGCGAACGGTTTAGTTCTGTAAAAGCTTGTGCACCATGTCTTACCACTTGTTTTTGTCTACCTTAGAAACTATCCCAATTAAGAACCTTTCATTCAGATTGATATACCTCCATCTGGACGGTAACACTGTAATCTACCTGGATAGAAGGTGCGACTTTGCTCAAGTTGATTTTAAAATGGTTTGATGCAAGGAATATTATGGTAAGTTGGGAAAGGTATACGGCATACTGTACACTATAATTATGCGCTTTGTTGAATCTACACCGCCCTCTATTGAAATATGCCCGGCGATATGCGCGCAACTTATGCGCGTGACTTATGTAATCTTCAAATCAATTGCTATACTCAAGACTGACGTTATTTCAGACAGAAATATTTCTCTAAAGATTGGTAAAGGTACATTTATTCCTTTGTAACCACTGAGCTTTCAGACAGAATCATTTCCTCCGCGCACCAATCTTTAAAATTGAACTGTTTTCTTACCCACTAATCATGCTATACTGCTGCTGCCGACCACCACCGGCACCGAGACCGCCACCACCATCTGCCTGCTGCTGAGGGAGAGGAATTGGTCCCTGTCCCGGTCCTTGGGCTTGGCCCTGTGTGATGACACCGGCCAAAATGACCAGGCAAATCCATGATAACCTCGATAGTCCTCGTATCTCCTTCATTGCTGCTCCTCCTTCTTATGTGTGGTCACTCCCTTGTACCTGTACAGGAAGGGACACGAGAAATAAATGAAGTGGCGTGTGGTAGATACCTTCCACACGTCAATCTCAAACACCACCTGAAAACTCAAACATGAAATCAAACTCAACTTATCTTAAAATTAACTCAGCTCAAAGCATACTATAGAAACTAAACTTGTTAAAGATGTAATGGGCCTATAAAAAAAGATACCATCCAGTTCAACCAATAGAGAAAGGTTCAACGAGTCGCTTTTTACACTAAATGACACGAGAAAATCCTAATTCCTAACAACTGCAAACTGTCAATTTGTCAAAAGTTTATACCCTTTTCAGAACGTGTGGTCACATTGAATGTCGTGGAAGGGGTCTATACAGGCATACTATTTGCTTTCAGCTATCGTTTTTGACGGAGTGGATGCGACGCAAGAAATTCAAAATGGCGATTTTGCATCATTAACAATTTACTGTTAATATTGTTCATAGCTCTATGCTTGGTACTCCAAAATAATAAAGCTAATGCGATAGCTAGCAAAAAAATTATGCTAGTCTGCAAGATTAGCACAAATGAATTCAAACAAATAACTGCATTGGAGAAAAAACAAGGTATTAAATCATTAACTAATATCGGTGATATAGCGTTGCGTCATCTGTTCACAAGCCATGGTATCCAAAGCTACAGAGGGTTGTTAGAAAAACTAGATTGTAGGGATTGTGTATTAAGTGATCCACAAAATGTAGAGCTCGTATTTCCCTCCTTCTAGGTCAACGAAAGAGACCTCTGACAAACACAATGGTTATAAATCAGCGAACATGTTTGACGCCCACGCGACATGGTTTCAAACATGCAGGGTTCTACCCTGCGGGGTCCGAGCTTGCAATTGGGTTCCGTGCAACAGCTAATTCAATCGCAGTTCGCTGGTGCCATTGATAACACATTTCTTTTCATTCATAACTTATTAAGGTTACAAACACAGACTGGCCAAGGTAACATTTTGCTATAGTTGTAACATTCTTAAACTGACAGGGTGAAACATCTCCGTGTAGCGAGGGCTCCGACGTTGTTTCAGTAGAAATGGAAATGTGAGCAGACAACGCTTGGCGAAAATTCTGTTTTAACAGGGACCTCGCTCGTTATGATTATTAAAATTTTGATTAACAAAAGGTACACACCCTTTTTCGTTTCTCGATTAGAATTTCGGGCAAACATGGTGTCTCTTTGAACGGGGTACCGTGTTTTTGTTTTCAAAAGCGCAGTCTTGAACGAGTTTGTTGAGCATTATCTTAACATTGGTAAGATACCGGTGGATGGGCCTTTGGCCAACACAATTACCAATAGGCCTAATTAAATTTCACCTGATCCTAGATCCTGTTAACGTTATGTAACGATGAACAAGTTATTGGACCATGAAGTGTGTTTGTTTGTGTTCATTTCCCCGGAAATTTAGGGCTGCAATCAGAATGGTAATCATTGCAATATTAAGATCATTATGATAACGGTTGACATGTAAAAAACAAACAGCACAAAAACGGTAAAAAACAACCAACACAAAAGCGGCATAAAAGAATACTTTATAGCAAAAATCTAGCATTTTTCAAGATTCAAATAAAATATGTAGCAATCAAAACTACTCTCTATAGGCAAGTGCCTGGAGAAACTTTTTGATTGTCAGTGCATTGTGTATTTCCACGAGAAAAATACTTAGCATTCATTTTTCGGGGAAAAGGGTTGTTTGCTCAATTTTTGGTCCTGTGTTAAAACTTAATTGTGAACACTTAAGTGATATTGCTGCTCACGTTTTCAAAGGATTAGATTGAATTCAAATCATAACAAACTACTTTTGGTGAAGTCCTGCATTCTAGACTGAAATGCTTTTAAATAAGCTACCAAGAGGCTACAAATGTTACTCTTTTAACTACAAATATTAACTTCATTGTTTGCTAAAGAAAGCAAAACTTTTATGATTTTCTTTTAACACGCGTATTCAACGCGTGGAGGAAGACTACAACGTATCTCCGTGTAGTCTTCCTCAACGCTCTGAACGAGGGTGGCTACAAATAAAAAAGAATCCCATTTGCCTACTGCAGACCTTGGAACCTTTTATGCTCTCACCGCAGATAAAGGTGTGCTCCTGCCCACTTGTGACGCCACAACTTCAGAACTTTGCAAAAAACTGCTGTTTGACGGCTGGAGTAGAGATAAAGACGGCGAAAGTTCCGGCATTCCTGCCCCAGAGGCAGACAACGACCTTCTTATCTCTGCAAAGACAATGCAATTACAGGTGGCAATGTGTAGTCAGAACTTCATTCACATTGCACGCTACTGGAGGGTAAATTTAAAAACTCCCATTCGCTGCGTGACCTTCGTTTCGTCAAAAGGTAATCACACCATAGAGATCACACAATCCGAAATGGGTCGTTGTTATCCCGTTAGACCTGGGAATTTAGAAAATTGCGTCCCCCGCGGTGACAATGTCGCACACATGTAAATAAGTCACTCTGCACATTCAGCAAAATGAAAACCTATTTCCCGATGGCAGGGTTATCTTCATAATACATGTGGTACAGGAAAGCTACTGTACGGAGAGAAGCTGATGTGCTTTTGGTACGAGGCCTATATTTTTGCACGGAACGTCTGTACTTTCCCCGTTACAAAAAAGAAACAACATTCACAATGGACGCATTGAACCACAAGTCAAATACACCCGGACAAAACTACGACGACTTGTCAAGTGGAAAATGTTGCTATGAAAATATTGTTTCAAGGAGAGTATGAACCGCAAAAGTGGCACTTAAATTCTGAAGAACTTTTCTAGATAATTATGTCTGGCAAAAATGAATTGTCCCATGTAGGTTTCGTGAGAGAATTGAATTCGTTACAACCGATGCTGAATAGACCAGAATCAGAAAACACTTTAAGAATCGTAAAGCTTCGACATGGCGACGAAAATGAACGTGACGAATTTTAAGTACAGGAACTGGCAATGATAACAGACGGTATGGTGATACAGATAGTGACTGTCGATTTAAGAATACGGTTCAACAGGCAGGCATTTGGGTTGTGACACACCAGAGACAGGATATTATTTGATTTGTTTGCCCGTATACATTTATGTGTATAAAGCACTGAATACTCAGTATTTTCACGAGGTCTGTGAACAAAATCCACGGGCTTATCACTCGGGTGGGATTCGAACCCACTGCCTTTACCATGATAGAGCAGATGTCCAGTACCATAGACCACCGAGCTAACCAAATGCAAACCACACTAACCAAGCCCAGGAGGAAACACTTTCACATTTCAGTATCCACATATTTCTTGGTCTTGGTGATAGGACAGTCTTCATTTAGCGGGCCGCTGGTTTCTGCCTTTTTGGCCCTGATTTGTCTGGTATTCTCACTGTTTAGGCCTATATAAGCACTATTCTTTATGTTGAACATGCAGGATTATTTGGCTGTAGTTGTTGTATTAAATTGTCGTTATGCAATGAAGGTCGAAACATCCTAAAATGTGAAAGATGTTAGAATTTCATAAAAACAAAATGTCTACAGTGATCTACTCCGAACAATAAACCATATGCATTAGCGTTCTCCTCTAGTAACAGTGGTCCGTCCGCTTGCCAAATGTGAGTTAAAACTGCCGAGGACCAGTCAAAATTTTGTTTCTCCATTGCAAGTGGTTTGGCTGGCTAGTATTGAACTCAAAGCTTTCATGTGTACGAAATATAAAAAAAAAACTGGCCGACTAGTAAAATGACAAGCTAGTCTGTCCTGTTGGCTATGTCAATCCCAGATCGGTAATCCTGAAAACGATATTTCAAAGTCCCATTTTCACCACCTTGACCTTGTCCTTTGGACCAAGAGCTTATAAAGGACCAACGCGGCAAAAACGTCCATTCCATGTGTTTGCTACATCCTGACCAATCACAGATCACTTGCAGCTTTTACAGGTGTTTTTAAATTATCTACCTCAATTTGTATTACGGTGACAAGGTCGAATTTGATCTGTGTGTTTGTTATTACAGCTCTGTAATGGTGTTAACCGGGATGATCTGAAAATCGAGTGTCCAAATTGAAAAATTGGGTACCGAAATTGCTCACTTATTAAAATTACACGACAGTTACATCCGACCATCAGACACCTTGATTGAACTGATAACACACAGATGTCGTAACTATA
The DNA here is from genome assembly GCA_037783415.1 of Leptasterias polaris. Lineage (NCBI taxonomy): Eukaryota > Metazoa > Echinodermata > Asteroidea > Forcipulatida > Asteriidae > Leptasterias > Leptasterias polaris. The sequence continues at coordinate 1,417,493 of JAZGTN010000134.1, forward strand.
GATAACATTGGCCTGAATGCGCCCTCCATGTGTTCCACTTTAGACTTGCATCATTGATTTCAGCACAGCTCTGCAAGAAAAGCCAAGATGTGGTATTTTTTCAGTCTCACGGATCCGCATGATGTCCGTTGATCTCTGAAGACCCCGAGCACAGTTGATGACCCGGACTGCATCACAAATCTTGCAAACTTCTCACCAGCAAGGCGATGTTTATCACGACCAATAAATTGCAAAAACATTTACGGAAATTGGGTTTTCTTTCTGTTCAGATAGAAATATGAAACATAAGAAAGCTGCGCGTGGACAGAGTCAAGGCCAAACGTATAAAAAGGGCATCACCGCTGCGTAACTGGAGATCAACGATTAATCCACCAAAATTGCCGCGCAGATGGCGACACACTTGACCGGGTTGACACCGCGCGGAATCGTTAAACACCGCTGAAAGAAATAGTGTTGAGCTGAACAAGTTCAGAGTTGGTTTTAAGTTCTGAGCTTGATTGCTTATAACTTGGGTGTGATTACTGCATGGGAACAACGGGTGTCATAAACAAATCAAAGGATGTCAAAGTCAATTTAATTCAAAAAAGTAAACGTTTATTTATCATGGAGACAAAGGTAACTTACATTGCAATGGCAAAAACAGTGTTTTCAAACATCGCCTGCTGACAAATATTGCTCAACAAGTTTAGCTTGATTGTTAACGGTTATAACTTGGGTGTGATTACTGCATGGGAACAACGGGGGTCATAAACAAATCAAAGGATGTCAAAATCAACCTCTTAAAAACAAACGTCTTACTCTTAGTATCACGAGACAAAGGTAGCTTTATCGCAATGGTAAAAACATGCATTATTCTTGACAGGAACGCGTTGTTAACCTAATAATGTACCATTACCAAACCACAACCCGCCAGGAAGTCTTAATTTACCGAGAGGAAAGTGTTCACACTGCAGCACCCTTGTTAACCTACGCCTATTTCAACTTATTTGACACTGCGTAAACTTAGCCATTTTTATCCCAACTGAGAACGTGGCTTTAAATAAGCACAACTTTCGATCCAACAACGGTTTGCTCCGTAAGCAGAAAACTACGAGTGATTATTTTAATTGCATAACCATCTCTGTGGAATTAGTGAACCCACGATCATTATTACAGAATGATGAACCAACGACCAACGAACTCTCAGTCTCAGTCAAAGACGGGGTGAGCGAATCTCGTTCGTACCAACTAAACTATGGTCAAATAAACAGTATATAAAACGTGAATCCTTCAATCAGCGACAAACTAAGCCATTCCATCAGTCGAAACCTAATCACATGGTCTTACAGGGAAGTTTCTCCACGAGGCAAATTATTTTGTCTCTCCATGAAGAAATTATGGGTGAAATTGGTCCCATGGCAGACACATTTGAAAGTTGGCCTTGAGTCTGTCCGAGGATTGTCAAAATCTTCAACAGCTGCAAAAAACATAAACAAAAGGAAGGCTAAGGTTGCCGTAATTTTACTCCATTGTTCACCAACAGATCCGGATTGCATTGTTGGAAGAAGAGGGAAAAAAGGATTACCAGAGTTGGTCAGTCAGCCTATGGCCAGACAAGGGGTGGGGGGCAGTGATGTTATTGTTCACACTGCTTGCTAAGTGATTCACCAATGACTGTGAAAAGGGGATCCAAGATTGTCCAGCGGACCGCACAGATCTCGTTTGCCCATTTGCGGTCTTTTACAAAAGCCACTATAACCAGATTATAGCTGTGTGTGGGAATGTGGTTTCCCAACCATAATAATGGCATAGCCAGATGACTTGCGAATCGTTGTTTGGCCTATTCTCATCATTGGAAGTCTCGCGCACTACTCCGAAAAAAGCAAATGATGGGTGAACAATAAAATTGACCGATGCCCCACCAGCAATAACTTTCGAACAAAACACTAAAAAAAAACAGCAAGCAAAGAAATACAAATGGCAAGTTTTAATAATATTACATACAGGTCCAGCAGTACCACATACAACAATCCAAGCTTTTATGTGGTTAAAAATCTTTTCTAATGGTTTGGGGAAGAACGTTGTTTCAAAAGAATTATAACTTTTCTTTAAAATATTATAAGCTCGACGATGCTAAGACGAAAACCGCATTTATATATCTGTGTGCATTTAGACTGCCTGAAAAAAACAAGTGAGGAAGGCTGATTTACACCACCACGATTGCACTGTGTCCTGCTCTTCGAAACGTTCGCATCTCGGCGCTGCAAAACGCTACTTTCTGATTTAAACAAAAACAAAACACAACTATATCTTGAACGATATTTACTTCTATTCTGGTTTCAAAGCTTTCAATTAATTATCCATCAGCAAGCATGACTTCCTGCAAACTTGCGAAGCATAAACCCATATACACAGCAACATTAGTATTATTCTAGTAAAAACCACACTTTCCATACACTACTACAGCTGTTAGGCCAAGTAAAAAAATATATCAGTTGATCGTCCCCGCCCGCATCCTTTTTTGAGGCCGCATCCTTTTTTTTACTATTTATTATTTTCGATTTTTCCTAAAAAAGACAATATTTGTTTGTATTTTTAATCCACCCTTGACATAATTTAGGATTTTTAAAAATATTTTTGATGTAAACTTACCGATATTTTAGAATTTGCAACACAAAAAGGGGGTCGGAAAACACAAAACCGCATTTATTATGGGGCCGTCGGTAGACTGCACGCTGCATGCAGGCTCACGTGCGTGCAAGATATACGAGCATAGCTCTATGCAACCTCGCTACCATGCATGGGAGCGTGCCGTATCGAATAGTGCTACGAGATCGATCATCCATGGGAACGAAGTTTAGCTAGGGTTACGGTCGTCACCACTTCGACCATTGAGACAACTCGACCTGTTATCTTACGTTGTAAGTTTTGATCGAGTTGACTCGACTGTGGAGTTCTTTCAAACGTGTCGAGTTGGTCTTCATTGCCGCGTTGCTGACCCACGCATCTCGTGTGGCGTCTTCTGAATCTGAACACGTTTTTTTCAGAGTAAAATTTATCAGAGGTGAGCTGCAAGATGGTCTTTGTGTGTGTGTAATTCGCACCAAAAGCAAAATTCTTAAGCCTTGGTGCACGGTCAGTAGGGGACGAAAAACGCATGCTTGTCGATATTTTCTCGGACTATGCGTCGGGATCGGGAGACTTCGACAACGGTGTCTGACCAACCAGACTACTACTGAGTGTGCATTGTTTGTATAAGATGTAGTCAAGGAACTAGTGCAGGTGGAGCCAAACATTTTTATTTACAAATACAACTCGAAGTTCAAAAGCTCTTTTTGTTTTATTTTTTTGAACTAGCCAAACCTATGGAATCTTCAAAATGTTGTTTTTAAATATTAATTATAAAAAATAGTAAACTGCATGATGTGTCGGGTACATGACCCACATCATTTTTATTTATTTTATTTTTTTAAATTTTTTACAAATATTTTTTTCTGGCGTGCCGGGTACATGATCCAACGTCATTTGAATTTTGTTTTCACAAGTATTTTTTCATGATCAAATCTGACTTGGTGTCTCTGATGTATTCTGCATTTTTTGTGTTTTTCTGATTGCTTGGGTGAGGTGTTACTATTTTGTTAATCCTTTGAAAAATACCTGCACACAAATAGATTTTGAGAAAGTGTATTTCTTTTCTAACTATACTTTTCCAGGTTCAGGTCAACATTGGGGAATCCAAGAACAAGTTGGATGTTTCGGCAAACCCCCCTGTTAACCTGGGTCCTCATGCAATAAATTGATATAAAGAAAGTTAGCGGTGATTTCAAACTGAAGAATTGGTGGCCTGTTTGAATTGAAATACTTGGCGGCCATCTTGGAAACAAATAATAAATAATAAATATAAAGGCCCTCATCCTCCTCTTTTTGGAAAAATCAGGACGATCAACTGGTATTTTTTTTTATTTGGCCTTATACTCAGTAAACAAGTGTTCCTCATTCCAATGCAAATAAAATACATTTGCCCTGAATCACTGTAATGTGATCAGTTCCATGCCCGGGCAAATGTAATGTATACCATAATAGTTAATACAAGCATTCATGTTAAAGTGCAGTGTTTCTACCATGGAGGAGGAAAGAAATGGTGTCCATTGCTTTCCTCCATGTTTCAACCGTACGTGATCGGTATGATCTTACTCGACTTGGATTCCAAATCCAAACAATGAACTAGCGATAACAGACATGGTAGACCTACAGCCCATGAACTCCTTTGACATTTCTGGCTAAGTTTTCAGAGAAACAAGTTTCACTTACCAATATTTGACTCCAACTTCCCCAGAAGGTTTTGCCACACAGGGCTCTTGATCCTCCAACTTCCTTGTCAACGTCCACCCTAAAACTGAAGTTCCTTGGAGGATTAAGGTCCGTCCTGAGAACAACACCACCGCAGAGGCAAGTGAAATTCCTTCTGTGGAACGAGTAAAGTCAACGCAAGGAGCTCGCCTAACCGACCCTGCCCGGTCTTGTCACTGCGAGCTTCTGCTATTACACCAAGATCAACCTTTACACTAGACTAATAAAATTTGAGGAAGGAAGTTGCTTTTTATCAGCGTACTTTTCCCAGGACTTTCAACAGCAAGCTAAGCACGCGCACCCTTTGGGGGTCCCACTCTGTATTGGCCAATGTAGTTATGGTCCTTAGTGGATGGATGGACACATCTGTGGCGGCAGTGTGTATGGATTTTACCAATCACCACTCACAAAGTGCCACGCCTCGTCTCGGGTTTCGGGGCCTTATTCTTTGAAGGGGGGTTAGCTGGGGGGGGGGGGGGGGGGGTCCTCCCCGTGTGCAAATCTTTGAGATTGTGCAGAATTTTAAATTCTCCCGGAAAGGGCAGCTTGCATGATTATCTTCACATAGTGAGGAATTTTCTGTTTACGTTTACATACTTCCGAGGATCTCAAATTAGTGGCAGGTGATGATGTAAGGAACCTGGCCGTTACCCCAGTATCCGTCCACTTGGCTTACCATCGACCATGGAGGTAGGCTTACCTCCCTCAAGCCTTAGACAGAACGAAGTATAGTATGAGAACGAATAGGGTATCTACCAGAAAAACTTAACTTGACAATTTACTTCACATCCCATGTCTGCCATACGACTTTACAATGAACTTGTGAGGACCTCTTACGACGGATGAGATTCATGTTGTAGAGTTTATCTGTTTGACCTTTGACCAAAATTTGGTCAAAGGTTAATGTGTTGGTGCAGTTCCTTCTGTTTCTAACATTAACATTATCGAGGGGGAAATGCAACAGACATTGTGTTGTTTTTCAGTAAATTCGTCCAAAATGCATAAACAGCTCAAAAGGGGATGCCTTCCTAAGCAGTCTACTTGAGTATGGTCACCCATGGAGCATAGAGCAAGGAACAGATGGAGCAAGCAAGGACACCGTTATTATTCAGGAGGACACCGTTATTATTCAGGAGGCATGTGGCCCGAAAATCGCAACCCGTTTCTTATACAAATTTCCTAATGGAAGACAACATGCTTTTGTGTACATTGTGTTAACGGAACTGATAGCTGCACCACCATTCAATCTCCACTCGGCTCAAGTGTTGATGGTAATTGGGAGAACCATGGGAGAACACGCCTTTGTCCTCCCTCTGTTGATGCAGACCACATAGCTGGACTCAGTGCTAAGAGTGTAAAAAGATGTGATAAGTCTCGAATGCTCTCTGTCATTGTAAATACCCTTTTCTCAGCAAGGACATCCCCTAGTTTTGTCTCTTGTTGTTTGTGTACTGCAGCGCCTTAAGACACAGTGGTTGAATTTAACCCACGATGACTGAGGACAAGATGTATGGAGCATGGCTGAAATACTTCGGGGGATATATTTTTGTCAGGCAGGGAGCATCCATGGGGATTCCATTCGAAACGCCATACTTCATGAACATTTCTAAACAATACATAGGCCCTACTAACCCCAAAATGAATTTAGGAAGTAACCATAAATATATTTAGATGGGAATCAAAATAAGTATGGAGCATTTTCTGAAGCCGGAGCTTGTGATGAGATGCATGATAAACAGACAAACAAAACGTAAACAGGAACAAGAACGGACGGACAGACATGCTGAACAAAGACAGAAATGACGCAAGAAAATAATAGATTATCGGTGCATGAAACGCTTGGCTTTGCAGTCGATTATGATTTGTTTCCATTCCATGGAAAATTGATCATGTTATTTCATTGTAAAAGTTTATAAGTATCATATCAAAATGGACGGAAATCAATTTAAACATGTTGAAAATAAACAAACAAAGATTTACCAACCAGGAAGACCACCGACATAGGGCTGGATAGCTCAGTTTGTAGAGCGCCGGCACGTTTGGAGGTCGCAGGTTTGTCCTGCTCAAGTCAAGTTTTCTCTGTTCAAAATTATTTGAAAAGCTGGTTATTAAGTTGTATGCCTAAAGAAAATGTTTAAAGATTAAGCGACTCAGATATTTATTGAATTTTATGGTATTTCTCCTTCATTGAGACGTGAGTGGAAAATTAACTCTGCATCTAATAAATGGAACAGTATTTCAAGTTCCTTTTTGATGTTGCTTTTAATTGTTCATCACATAAATGAGCAATTGGCAGTATTTTTGACTCCGTGAGGGCGCCTGTCAACCAAATTTACGTAATGCAAAGCAATTAAGGCGAACTTTTTTTCATTATAAGTTATTTATTTTGCCATTTATAATATAAGAAAACAACACACCGGCCGTAAATTAGATAACGATATTATTGTTCCTTACACCACAATATTCGCCGTTGAAAGCGCCCTCATGTGGTCAAAAACACGGCCAAACTCAAGTTTTGATAAGTTGACGGTCCGTTGATGGCAAGAACGGGGGAACTCAGGTTGAAATGTGAAGTAAATATATCAGTGTAATGTTTATCGTCTTCGAGTTTATCGTGGTTTTTCTTGTGGAGTTTTTAATTGTTATTTTACCATGTTCTGGATTTGTTTCTTTGTGATGTTTTGCCGGGGGACGATCTTTTGATGTCGAAGGAACGTAGATTGTCACACGCACCCACGCTTGTGCGGTGCGGGATGTTATGCAGACTGGATCCTCTTGCCTCGCCATAGTAATACCATTTACATAAACAAAGCACCAGTCTACTTGCAAAATAATTGCGCAACAATATCACGTTTTAAATTTATCACGTTTTACGGTGTCCTTTGAAATGTTCTAATAGAAATTAAAAAATTTCTCATAATAGAGGTATTTCTCACCAAGGAGAAAACGCCCTTCAAAAACAAAGCATCAGGCCAGTACCATACACAACTGGTGTAAATGAATGGTTTTTAAATAAATGTTAATGGTTTGTCAAAAAAGACTGAAGAGTGAAGAGTATGATTAAGAAGGGTTTTTAATAACAAAAGCTAGGCTCATCAAAAACAATGGTGTGCCATATTTTACAATGTTGAATATCTCTCTTTGTACCCTATTACAGATTGTCAACGAACTAGACAGCATGTATAAATGTTGGTCAGAGTGGATCCAATTATGTGTACAGAGTTCCAAGCTCATTCAACATCCTTGGAGGACATTACACAAGAGTGTTTCTTCACCCAGTTACCATGATAACTCGTCTGCAAGTTACTTTGTTTCAGTATGTGCAAAGTTTTCAGTAAGAACTCTTCCGCCATCTTGTATTCCAAGAGAAGATCACCAGTTTTTGACTCAAAGCCAACCGTGCTGGACAAGGGAATATCACACAACAAAGCACCCTAGGCAAGAATGTTTGAGTTCAACGTTTTACAGGAATGTTCGGACAGCTTGCCACTCTTCTATGAAACAATCTGCAGATACAATATTTGCCCTGTCATCTGGTCAGGGGAAGTGTGGTGTCGCCGTTGTTCGTGTTTCTGGTCCCAATACATCCGATGCATTGTTACAAATAGTCAAAACAAAATGTCTGCCAACGGCTAAGATGGTTAATTTAACAAGACTGTACAACCCGGCTGATGGAGAGGCTGTTGACAAAGGACTTGTAGTCTGGTTTCCAGGTAAGTACTGCAGAGGACCAGGGCCTACCACAAAATTCTGTAAGAATGCAGTGCCCTGCCTGCGGGCTGTAAGCGCATTAGGCCTATTGTGCGGTAAACAACACCATGAAATTAGACCAGATTTCACAAGGAGCTAAGATTGATCTTAACTGTGTATCAATCTTAATTGCTAAGCAAAGTGTGAAGTCACAATACAAATCACTATGGTGATATTGACAACTCATCTTCAATACAAATCACTATGGTGATATTGGCAACTCATCTTCAATACAAATCACTATGGTGATATTGGCAACTCATCTTCAATACAAATCACTATGGTGATATTGGCAACTCATCTTCAATACAAATCACTATGGTGATATTGGCAACTCATCTTCAATACAAATCACTATGGTGATATTGGCAACTCATCTTCAATACAAATCACTATGGTGATATTGGCAACTCATCTTCAATACAAATCACTATGGTGATATTGGCAACTCATCTTCAATACAAATCACTATGGTGATATTGGCAACTCATCTTCAATACAAATCACTATGGTGATATTGGCAACTCATCTTCAATACAAATCACTATGGTGATATTGGCAACTCATCTTCAATACAAATCACTATGGTGATATTGGCAACTCATCTTCAATACAAATCACTATGGTGATATTGGCAACTCATCTTCAATACAAAAAATCACTATGGTGATATTGGCAACTCATCTTCAATACAAATCACTATGGTGATATTGGCAACTCATCTTCAATACAAAAAATCACTATGGTGATATTGGCAACTCATCTTCAATACAAATCACTATGGTGATATTGGCAACTCATCTTCAATACAAATCACTATGGTAAAATTGGCAACTCATCTTCAATACAAATCACTATGGTGATATTGGCAACTCATCTTCAATACAAATCACTATGGTGATATTGGCAACTCATCTTCAATACAAATCACTATGGTGATATTGGCAACTCATCTTCAATACAAATCACTATGGTGATATTGGCAACTCATCTTCAATACAAATCACTATGGTGATATTGGCAACTCATCTTCAATACAAATCACTATGGTGATATTGGCAACTCATCTTCAATACAAATCACTATGGTGATATTGGCAACTCATCTTCAATACAAATCACTATGGTAAAATTGGCAACTCATCTTCAATACAAATCACTATGGTGATATTGGCAACTCATCTTCAATACAAATCACTATGGTGATATTGGCAACTCATCTTCAATACAAATCACTATGGTGATATTGGCAACTCATCTTCAATACAAATCACTATGGTGATATTGGCAACTCATCTTCAATACAAATCACTATGGTGATATTGGCAACTCATCTTCAATACAAATCACTATGGTAAAATTGGCAACTCATCTTCAATACAAATCACTATGGTGATATTGGCAACTCATCTTCAATACAAATCACTATGGTGATATTGGCAACTCATCTTCAATACAAATCACTATGGTGATATTGGCAACTCATCTTCAATACAAATCACTATGGTGATATTGGCAACTCATCTTCAATACAAATCACTATGGTGATATTGGCAACTCATCTTCAATACAAATCACTATGGTAAAATTGGCAACTCATCTTCAATACAAATCACTATGGTGATATTGGCAACTCATCTTCAATACAAATCACTATGGTGATATTGGCAACTCATCTTCAATACAAATCACTATGGTGATATTGGCAACTCATCTTCAATACAAATCACTATGGTGATATTGGCAACTCATCTTCAATACAAATCACTATGGTGATATTGGCAACTCATCTTCAATACAAATCACTATGGTGATATTGGCAACTCATCTTCAATACAAATCACTATGGTGATATTGGCAACTCATCTTCAATACAAATCACTATGGTGATATTGGCAACTCATCTTCAATACAAATCACTATGGTGATATTGGCAACTCATCTTCAATACAAATCACTATGGTGATATTGGCAACTCATCTTCAATACAAATCACTATGGTGATATTGGCAACTCATCTTCAATACAAATCACTATGGTGATATTGGCAACTCATCTTCAATACAAATCACTATGGTGATATTGGCAACTCATCTTCAATACAAATCACTATGGTGATATTGGCAACTCATCTTCAATACAAATCACTATGGTGATATTGGCAACTCATCTTCAATACAAATCACTATGGTGATATTGGCAACTCATCTTCAATACAAATCACTATGGTGATATTGGCAACTCATCTTCAATACAAATCACTATGGTGATATTGGCAACTCATCTTCAATACAAATCACTATGGTGATATTGGCAACTCATCTTCAATACAAATCACTATGGTGATATTGGCAACTCATCTTCAATACAAATCACTATGGTGATATTGGCAACTCATCTTCAATACAAATCACTATGGTGATATTGGCAACTCATCTTCAATACAAATCACTATGGTGATATTGGCAACTCATCTTCAATACAAATCACTATGGTGATATTGGCAACTCATCTTCAATACAAATCACTATGGTGATATTGGCAACTCATCTTCAATACAAATCACTATGGTGATATTGGCAACTCATCTTCAATACAAATCACTATGGTGATATTGGCAACTCATCTTCAATACAAATCACTATGGTGATATTGGCAACTCATCTTCAATACAAATCACTATGGTGATATTGGCAACTCATCTTCAATACAAATCACTATGGTGATATTGGCAACTCATCTTCAATACAAATCACTATGGTGATATTGGCAACTCATCTTCAATACAAATCACTATGGTGATATTGGCAACTCATCTTCAATACAAATCACTATGGTGATATTGGCAACTCATCTTCAATACAAATCACTATGGTGATATTGGCAACTCATCTTCAATACAAATCACTATGGTGATATTGGCAACTCATCTTCAATACAAATCACTATGGTGATATTGGCAACTCATCTTCAATACAAATCACTATGGTGATATTGGCAACTCATCTTCAATACAAATCACTATGGTGATATTGGCAACTCATCTTCAATACAAATCACTATGGTGATATTGGCAACTCATCTTCAATACAAATCACTATGGTGATATTGGCAACTCATCTTCAATACAAATCACTATGGTGATATTGGCAACTCATCTTCAATACAAATCACTATGGTGATATTGGCAACTCATCTTCAATACAAATCACTATGGTGATATTGGCAACTCATCTTCAATACAAATCACTATGGTGATATTGGCAACTCATCTTCAATACAAATCACTATGGTGATATTGGCAACTCATCTTTAGAGAGGAATGTTATATGCTTTGTGAAATTGAACCCTGAACATGCCCAAACTCAGCGACTACAGCTACGGCTGTGGCTATCCAGTGGCAGCAAGCCTTTACCATGATCTAGCCAAAGCCACTATCAAAGGACTTTGTTGTTATTTGCTTATGGCCACTATGGTCTACAAAGGGTTATGGGATCTTCTCCTGCAAGGCCCAATTTCATAAAGCCAGTAAGCACAACAACTTGCTTAGTTGCTATGCACAGAAAAATCCTGCTCAGCAGAAATAGGTAACCAGCCAAAATACCATTGCAGTTTACATTGCTGGTACCCCACTCATTTCTTGCTTAGCAAATACTGCTGGAGTTTCAAACCAACGGGTGTTTTCCTCTGATTTGACTGAACTCTTGCCTGGATTTTTCACTCAGGTCCTCAAAGTTTCACGGGTGAAGATGTATGTGAGTTTCATGTGCATGGAGGACCTGCCGTTGTTACTGCAATGCATTCAGTTCTTGGCAACATTGAGGGACTGAGGCCGGCAGAACCCGGTGAATTTACCAAGCGGTAGGTATTACGTAATCGCAGCTACTACTCGGATCCCTGGAACCAATGGAAAAAAACCCCACATCTTTCAGAAAAGAATTCCAGGATGTACGATCACTTTAAAAATCAGACATAACATTGTTACTACCACTGTTCATTGGGCCTAAAGCATTCGATGCTCAGCCACGACATGCTATAAGGGACCATTGTCTACAAGCTTTGCTTCGTAATCGATCCCTAAATAAACCTGAAACCTAAACCTGAGGGATATACTTGAAATTTCCCTCCTCTTTTTCTTGATGTCCAGTGCTTTTTTGAACGGTAAGCTGGACCTGACGGAGGTGGAAGGCTTGGGAGATCTGATCCATGCCGAGACTGAGGCTCAGAGAAGACAAGCTCTGAGACAGATGGACGGAGATCTTAGCAAGATGTACAGCTCCTGGAGAACACAACTCATTAGAGTAAGAATCACAGTCAAAGATATTTCAGAAACTCGGCTTCACTGTAACAGTCTGGTGTGCCGACTCTCTTTGTTAACAACCAGCCAATCACTGATGATAAAGCCAAAGCTGAAATGCTCAATCAAACTTTCATTGGCAAACAGCTCAAACCCCTAAATCTGAATGAACCAGCTCCTATCAACAATTCAACTGCATGTGAAGAACTCGGCAACATCACTTTTTCAACTAAAGCGACACTTAAAGAGTCCAGTGTGCTGTGATCATCTTCAGTGCATACTCATCGAAATGTTGAGTTGTTACACTTGTGTCCCCTGTAATGAGGGCCCGCTGTCAGCACAGGCTGATATATTTTAAGTATGTCGTATACACTGGTTAGCTCATACCCATAACATCCTAAGCTGGACCATGCCACACATCCTAGAGGGGGCGTCAATCAACAGGGGCTGTGATTTGGTTAGAAGGGGGCAGTACAAAACTCTGCCAGCATCCTTTGTGTACAAAAACGGTTTGTCAATTGTCAATGGTAGATGAAACAAAACTATTATTAATTTTAGTGTGTGGCTCACGTTGAGGCTTTCATAGACTTCAGCGAGGATGAGAACATTGAGGAAGGTGTCTTGGATAAAGGTAAGGAAACATTACATTCTACTTGAAGATATAGAACAACTTGAGTCATATCAGCTTAAAACTAAAATGCCTGTCTTATTCTGTTAACCCCTGCACTGATGTCAAACACGGCTACTGTATCCCACGATCTGCCATTTGGGAGTCAAATTGCATGTAAAGAGATGGTGAGGGTGTATTTGTTTTATATACTTATGCTTTCTGCTTCTCTCTTTCTCTCTCTATTCATTGTATTTCCACTTGACTGCTCTTGTTACACTTGTATACATGTTTATGTGTGTTGTGTTGTCATTCAGCCTTCAAAAAAGACTCTGCTAGGGTCGAAACATCAGGCCACTACCGGTAACTAATTTTTGCTTTTATGTTTTTTTTTTGTAAAGGCAACAAAATCTCTCACTTTTAACCTTCGAGTATGCCCAGGACTAACAGGCTGTTTTACTTCCTTGCAGCTCAGGATGGAGTGAGTCAACTTCTCAGTGACATCCATTCCCATCTTAATGACAATCGATGCGGGGAAAGGCTGAGGAGTGGTGTCCAGGTAGCCATCATCGGACGACCAAATGTCGGGAAAAGCTCGCTCCTGAATCTATTGTGTAGGTAAAGCATGGTTGATAGTGTCACTCTAGATTTTTCTTGGTTGCAATGTGCCCCAAAATGATTCACTGATAACTGATAGCAGACGCTTTTTAGTTTACGGCTCTAGGCCACGGGTGCCAGTTTATCATCAAGTACTAGTTCGTTGATGTGAACAGAACGCCCTCTATTGAAAATGCACTTAAGGACGTCTTGCACCAAGACTAGTTTTAGTGCTATTGAAAGTGGTTTCAAATCCTGGCTTGGATAGGTGATAACCAGAAAGAAATTTGACAGGATTGTGTGGAAGAAATTTTGTTTCCAGATTCTGAAGTGTTCTAAACTTAAACTTTTAATATTAATTAGTAGCCATGCAGGAGGCCGGTGTGTCGGGGCTGAGCAGTCTAGGAAGTTCTGATGGCCCAGTCATCGGAGTGTGGGTTCAAATCCCAGTCATGACACTTGGTGCCCTGGAGCAAGACACATGACCATTAATTGCTTCTTTTAACCCAGGTGTACAAATGGGAAACTGAGGGCTGAGATGGTGTTCTGTTGGATCAACCCCTTGGCGCTAACATAAGTAGCTTGAGGTTGTCTGCTCCCCAGGGAGTCAAGAAAGTTTGAGGAATAGTTTAATGTAGCTAGTTAACAGGGATGAGGTTGTAAAGTGCCTTGATCTAGTTAATAGGATATGTGCACTATAAGAGAACCCTTTATTACTTCGTGGCCGAGCGGATAAGAGCACCGGACTCAAGCTCTGGTGTTTCTGTTCAGCAGAGTGTGGGTTCGAGTCCCGGTCGTGACACTTGTGTCCTTAAACAAGACACTTAACCATTATTGCTTCGTCCTTCGGATGGGACGTAAAGCCGTTGGTCCCGTGTGTTGTTTAATGCACGTAAAAGAACCCAGTGCACTTATCGAAAAGAGAAGGGGGTTTGCCCCGGTGTTCCTGGTTTGATTGGCTGCATATTGCGCCACAGCACCTTGTAAACCATTACATGGTGCTATGTAAAGAAATAGGTCTCAAACTTCAAAAAGTAGCTCCACATATATACCTTGCAGGAAAATACTGACTGTTGAAGCGCCTTGAGCGTCACTGAGTGACGGATATGAACGCTATATAAGAAGCCACTATTATTATTATTATTATTATTATTATTATTACTATTATTATTATTACATGCACAAATATTTTTTGATTATGAAGGTCAGCGACCAGCGGCCATCGTCACCCCCATAGCAGGTACAACGAGAGATGTCATAGAGTCTGCAGTCAACATTGGTGGGTACCCTGTGCTTCTGCTTGACACTGCTGGTCTACGAGAAACAAATGATGTGGTGGAACAAGAGGGAGTCCGAAGGGCCAAACAGAGGTTGGTGTCTTCAATGGTGAATCAGATTTCATGTGTGTTTAGTTTGATGCGGTTGTTACCCGCTGTCACCTCGCTCAATGTGGATGGGTTTGAAATTCTTGATGAAAATACTGCGACAGTTTTTGCTGTTTTCTCAAAAAGTAGACACTGTATTCAGCCGAAACTTTCACAGGTGACTTTTATTGTATTTTTGTTGACAATTTGGCTTATAAATCAGCTCATCATTGACAAAAAACAACAAAAATTACCCTACCTTTAAGAGGCTGCTTATAAAGAGAAAGTAGCTATTGTGGAAGGAGCTTATTGGACCAGTCTGATACCAAGAAGAGCAACTGAGAGCTCTGTTCATACACCGTGCCCGATATGTCACGTGTCAGAGGGTGTCCCCCCAAAATGTTCCCATACTTTAACACACTCTTTCCTCTTGTACAGAAGTACCCCCCCCCCCCCCCCCCTAAAATCCTCTAGAGAATTCCTGAGATTCCCAGAACATAATGAAGACACAATAGAAAGTGGGGGTACGCCATGTCACACATTGAGCACCAAATGGAGGGAACATGACAAAAAGATGGCAGGGTAATTTGTCTGTTCTTTATAACACAGGGCGGATGCTGCAGATATAAGGGTTGTCATGATAGAGGCAAGTGACATCCTTGATGATTTACCCAAGACTTCTTCCACGTATGTTCTCCATGACGACACGATAGATTCCATCTTAGAAAAGCAACTTCGAGACACATTAACAGTTTCTGAGACATCAAAAAGGGCGTCTGAAGACGTCAGAGAAGCAGAGTTTGAGGACACACTTCTTGTGATTAACAAGTCGGATCTTCTCCATGACGCAGAAAAGAACAAACGGTTGGAATCATTTGTAAAAAACCACAAGGAGCAGGCCTCTGTCTGCTTGATGTCCTGTGAAACCAAAGATGGCGTCGACAACTTCCTTGAGATTTTGAGAGGAAAAGTTGAAACTCTGTAAGTTGAATTAAATCTAATTGAGTTGTTCCCTATTAATCTCTCCCAAAAGTTCTATATCAGTTAAAAGTAAACTCATACATTCTGCAAGAATGCCTCCCGCAGCTTGTAGAAAAAATATTTGTTTGCAAGTTTTATTACACTTGCACGCATGTTGTGTGATGTAGGGTTTGACACTTTAAATGACGTAAAAGGGATATTTGATTTTTGTTGAGATATTCTTTTCTGAGAGGTGGTACTGTAGCTATGAAAAGAGCTGGTGTTTTGTCAGACAAAAAAATGGAGTGCAGGCTCTTTTAATGTAAAGAGATAAAATATAATGATAACAATAATAGACAGTTCTTATATTGGCACTTTATCACACCAAGGGATGTCTGAAAGCGCTCAATATTTTTCTACAAGGTGTGTGGAACTATGTTCAAAATGTAAGACCCATTTATTTACATAGCACTATGTACCGTAATTTCCGGAATATAAACCGCCCGGCGTATAAACCGCAATGCTCCAAAATATGGAAAAAATATTTAGGTGTCAGCGTATAAACCGCGCGGGCGTATAAACCGCGGCCAAAATGTTTAAAAAACTAACCTCAAAACACGGAAGTGAAGTTCGCAAAACTGCGTATGGTAAGCTTGGGCGATATTGCTTTTTTTCATTCACGATACATCGTCAAAAATATATCGCGATATTCGATGATATCGCGGTTAATTTGTGACGTGAGTTGATGAGGGAACCCACTTCAGATTAAAAAATAGTGTTAAAACTGAAGTGCCGCGAATTGGTTATTGATGTAAGGAAATTTGATAAAGGCTGTAAGGCTCTCCATTCTAGCCATGGTTTTATTCTTCATGTTACCCGAAGCACCACGAGCGCAATTGGCACAGGCTGATTCCTGACCGGCCGCTTTCCGATTGGCCGATCGCGTGAATAATTATGACGTAGTGCTTCTCACAGTTTTCCGATTGGCCGATCGCGTGAATAATTATGACGTAGTGCTTCTCACAGCTTTCCGATTGGCCGATCGCGTGAATAATTATGACGTAGTGCTTCTCGCAGCACTGCCATAGTATTCATCACCTCGATCCCGCAGATGTGCTTGCATGCTCCTAACGTGGTAAACTTTATAGTTAGGGGGTGAAGGAATGGCGGCGTGTAGCTGTGGGAACGAAAAGGCAAGGGAAATTCCCTTTGTGAGAAATCGCCTCGTGGTCGGAGGAACGTTTTTATACATGTACGTGCGTGAGCAATACCGCACAGTTTTCGTTTGTTTGATGTTGGTCTGTATGAGACCGTCTGTTCGGAGATATATCAGCATATGGAGATCGCTGGGATAAATAGACAGGGGACCAGTCTAGTCTAACTCGAGTTTCGCTGATTGTTCATCTCTGAGGGGGGACTGAACTCTAACAATAGGGCGGTTGATAAACGTTTTATAAAGGCAACACGGAATACAAATGAGGCGGGATTTTCAACAGGCATTTTCAACAGGATTTTGTCACCACACAGGCATGTTTTGCAGGATTTTTTATCGTTTAAGAACATTGTTTTTATTTAGAACATTTTACAAACGATCTTTCTTTATAAATTTTTTTTCTTTTTTTTCTCTTCCATATTTATACGTCGGCGTATAAGCCGCCCGGAGAATAAACCGCAGGAGTAACAAAAAGTCAAAATCAACGTATAAACCGCGGTTTATATTCCGGAAATTACGGTAACTGTTTACAAGGTGCTGTGGCGCAATCTGCAGCCAATCAAACTAGAAAACATCGAGGCAAACCCTTAACATAACAATAAGTGTACTGGGTTCTTTTACTAGCATTACACAACACACGGGACCAACGGCTTATTGTCCCATCCAAAGGATGAATCAATAATGATTCAGTACCTTGCTTAAGAACACATGTGTCAAGAGCGGGACTCGAACCCACACTCTGCTGATCAGAAACACCAGAGCTTGAGTCCAATGTACTTGACCGCTCACCCACGACATGCTATAATGAGATTCAAACTCAATTTCCTGCAAGATATAAGAATCACCACTTATTTCTACTTTTTCACAGATGTGGCAACCCACTCGTGGGGAACCCCAGCTTAACACAGTCTCGTCACCGCAGTAACCTCAAGGAATGCATTGCTGCACTGGAGGCGTTCTCCGATCAGCAAGACCTTGTCATGGCAGCGGAGCAGCTACGGATTGCGCTGAGATACCTGGGCAAGATTACTGGAAGTGTAGGTGTGGAGGAGATCCTGAATGTGGTGTTTCAAGATTTTTGCATCGGTAAATGAGGATGGACTCAAATGAAATTTGTGATGAGATTGTCTGATAATGAAAAAAATGAAAATTGGATGACAGTTTTAATACTCTTGGTGTGAAAACGAAGCTCCCTGAATGTACAGATTGTTACATTGCAGAGGTTTACAGACTCTCTACAGGTCTGGTCGTAAGAAAAGCCAAGTCTTTTCATCTCTGTGATGGCAAGTTTGACTCTTTCAAGACAATTTAAAGGTGCAGGGAGATCAGTGAGAAATCTTGAAATCAAGACAAATCCTAACAAATCCCATTGTGACTTAATGTGAAATTAAATACTGTGCGATCCTCAGAAAAATAAGAGGTGGAGGTTTGATTCGGTGTTTTGATCAGCATGCTGTTTATTCAAGGAGAAATAAGTGACACCACTTTTGGAAATCAAGATGAAATGGTTTTGAGTTCTATAAAGCTTAACTGGTATAAAGCTTTTACCTCAGCCATTTTTTTCAAGAAAAAAATGTCTTTCTTAAATGCCACCATCTTCTCAAAACATTTGTTGGAATCTTAATATATTACTACAAGTTTTTATACAGCCCTTTATCAAGGGCGTCTCATGGGACTACCTTTTTGTGTTAGGCAAGCTATGTTTGTATTGTGGCTGGACCCTTTTTTTACAGTGAAGTCGAGTACAAATCTGAAAAAAGAAAAGACGTTTAATTTGTCAATCTAACCAATGTTGGGCACACCCTTTTAAGTTTAATATTTGACGTTATGATACAGTTGTAGAGAAGACGACAAATCAATCATTCATCATTCTAGTTGACTATTCTGAGGCGCTTAGCAAAGTGAGAAAAAATTTAAGACAAAAGACAGCCGTTTCACCACTCCATTCTACTTGACAATGAACATTGCTTTATTTTACAAACTGTCAAAACTATTAATTGACAAGAAACATGTACAATGCTGTATCACAATAAGATGACTTTACTCTACTTTTAGTAACACACTGAGCATTGCAAACAGTAATCTAGGCCCAATTTCATAGAGCTGCTTAACGGCTAATTTTGTACTAACTGCGCGAGTTTCCATTTCATAGCGCTGCTAACCGTAAGCACACGAAAAGGCATGCTAACCTTTTGGTGCTTACTGTATGAAAATGAATGACGTAACAATGCAAATCCATGGTGAACGCGCAAGCTGGCCGCCTAATTTTCTTGCTAACCTGTGAAATACGCTCAAGTTTAAGCAAATTTTCTTCTATAGTTACCATTAAGCAGCCCTATGAAATTGGCCCCTGATAGCTATAAATGTACAATCAAAGACACACTTTAAATACAATAAAATATCTTGACTGAAGTTTGCTTTCTGCTCACGAGAAAGGCAAAATTGCACTTTTTAAAGTTAGCTGCATACAAATTTAAAAACCAAGACTGTTCTCAGTTACTGTATCTCCACAATGCATCGGGTCGTCGACAGATGTAACAGTTATCACTTCTAGTTCTTGATTGGTCGGGTAACCAATGACATTATATGTCACTTCACCCTTGTGTCTCTTTGATTGGCTACTCTTGTAAATGACTAGGGCTATAACAAAGAAGACCACGCCCCAGAACGTTAACCCCGCCGCCAAAATCACAATGACAAGTTGACTATCTATAGGTTCAAGGAGCACAACTTCTTCCTCCGGTTGTGTGGCAACATTCGAAGATGAGTCTGTCGCTGAATTGAACTCCAAACTCTTTGATAACGTTGGAGACTCCCAGCTCGTCGTCGAAGATGCCAGTGTTTTCTCTGATGTTTCTGGTGAAAATGTGTTTTCGCTCAGAGTAGGTGTTACAGCTAATAGTAAATATAATAAAAATAAATTTATTTTTAATGCATCTATTCCAGCCAAGGCCGTTCAAAGGTGCTTAACAATGTACAATAAAAATAGTTAAAACTATTCTAAATTACTCCTTAAAACAAAAAAATACAGCCAGAAAATTTGTTTCAGAAACAATTATGGAGCATTAAAATATTCATTACATTTATACTAAAAATTACTTAAAACATACTGTTCAACAGCTGTCCCAAATTAAAACAGAAACTCTACAGAAACTTTTCATTTGAGATTTAAAAGGCAGGCAATATCATGAGGTTGTTGGTTAGCTTAAAATGAAGTCTAAATGATGAAGCAAACAAATGTTTAAGTGGATCTCCCCTTTTTTTTAAAACAAAGCTTAACATATTCAAAATCTCACCAATTCCACTGCACATCGTTTCTGATGTCACAGTGATGTCATCAATTGCAATATCGGATTTGAATCCGTCCCCTCTATTGGCTGCAAATACTATCTGCAAAAAAAATAACGTCATGTTTTCATATGTTATTTAGATTGAAAAACTCTGATCATTGTGGAGAAATTCAGTCTTGTGATCCACTCATGTATCGAGCACAAAATGACCCAAAGTAACCAATATTGTACCTCAAAGCCTGAAGATGAACTTCCATCAACTTCTGCCTCGATCCACTCATCTCCTTGTTCCCCCTGCAATGTCCACAAGGGTTCCATCGCAACGTCTCCCTGGTGTCGTAGGAGTATGCTCAATCGGCCTGTGTCCTTTCCGTGCATGTGATAGAAGAAACGGACACAAAATGCCGGAGTCGGCTGGAATGTTGGACTGATCACACGGGCAGCATCCCAGGCACGTGGGCCAGATGTTTCGATGAACATGTAGTGACCTAAAGTTTTTAAAAACAAAAGAATCTTTGTGAAAGAGATTTCAGAGAAGAGTATTAATTTATTTTTTTACTAAAAAGGGGCTGTTAAGGCATCACACGTCGCACTCAATGGTTCATTCTTTCAAATGCCTCGATGCTATCATTTCATCGAGGCTGGAACACTGTATCTACATACATTTAATACAAGCTGCATGTGGCACACCAGATATCGACAGTCTTTCTTGTCAAAACTGACCATAGAGAGAGCACTGACACAACGATTCTGTCTTAGGAAATATGGTGGCAATTATCAACCTTCATTCCAGTGATTGCAATGCCCGAGTCACATCATCACCATCATTGTGGCAAAGTTTGTCCAAGAGAATGACGGTTATCATCTCAAAGAAAATTGAGAATAATTTTAGGTTTAAACAAAGAAAAAGTTACCAGAGTGTGACTTGAACCTACGACATTGGGATTAACATGCCAGCAAACTACCAACTGAGCTATCTAGCCCTATGTTGTGAATATGTAAATGTGAATGGTTTTTTCTACTAGAAATTGCCTGGAACAATTTGCCTGTAAATGACCAAGTTTTGCCCTTATGAGAATACATATTTTCCCACAGACTAAAATTCTATTTTGCGTTATGTTGACTTACCATCGGTGGAGTTAACTCCCAGGGTGTGGTCATGAGACGGTCCCGTCTCAGATGTGGGTGTGTTCCCCCGTGTTACTGACCAATCAAAATCATCAGTGTTGTCCTGAACATAACCGCATGTGTCTTCTGGAGTTTCAAAGTCACAGACATGACTGGAACCACCTACTGCTTCCAAAACAGAAAAGGACAAAATATCAGTGTATTAACTTTTATTTGTGTTTTGTACTCGTACACCAATGTGTGTTAAGAATTGTATACTCAGTAGTTATATTAACAACTTACACATTTATAAGGTATAATTATAGTTTATTTATAGTTTATTTATATAAAATTTTGCTGAGAATAAGTAGCGTCACATATGGTCCATCAAGGGATACGTTAAAAACACTTGTACCACAATCTTCTTTATGAAAAGCTACATAAACATCACACCTCCTAAGTCAAGTTCAGTTTTGTGATCCACCCATTTTCCAATTGATAGAGTCTTTAAGAAAGTGGGAAAAAATAATAACAGCCTTTACTTTTAGGTTGAAATGGCAAAAGTTCCATTTTGGAATGAACAGAATGTTGGAATGTTTATGTCATGTTTCATTCAGAAAAAGACAAATTTCAACTGTTTTAAAATTAGAGACTTGCACTTTTCTCTCCCCCTTTCATGGGGACCATATAACTACTGGAAAATGAGTGCATCACAAAACTTAATTTGACCTAGGAGCCCCCCTCTTTAAAATGAAATGCATAACTTCATTACCTGTATGGAGTGATAGGGTAGCCCACAGGCAGATAATGCCAAACGCCGTCTTCAAATCCATCGTTTGAATCTGGTCACCAAATCAGAAACCAATCAACCACATGAAGAACCACATGCAGACGATAAAATGACAACCTGAGAGATAAATCAAGGCATTTATAGAGCTCCTTTCACAGCCAGAACCCTTCCTGTTTTTCACAATAACACCATGGAATTTCCTCTGCGGTGGGAAATCCCTAAATAAAACTTAAACGGTACGCCAAATGAAAATCGGCATCGACACAACAGGATCCTACGCTTCTCATATGCATTTCCCTTGCACAACAATAAAGCCATAGTTCTTATCATAACTAGCTGGCTCTGCATAGAGACCCTTGAGTGTAAATTACAGCAGTAATTCTACAACTCATTCCAAAGGTCATATTCCAAAGTCCACAACAAGGAAGTGTCCTACAATAGACAAGATAACCGGAAAAATAACAACACTGCATAAATAGCAACCGGCCATAAACTTGTCCAGAATGTCTACTTATATCCTTTCCTGGTCTGGCTTTTTCAGTAGGTGTTTTTGGAAGTATCTCAGTGTCATTCACTTATAGGTTTCCTTTGAAGCTTTGTAAAGACAAACACAAGAAGAAATGTCGAGACATGTTTGTCAAACATCCGGTGGAGGGTTTTAGGAAAAATGACTGGATTATTGTGAGCCCCTTTACACTGTTTAGCTTTGACTTTGCTGATTATGCTCCAACCCTTGGTTCTTGCATTAAAAGGTAGTATCATAGATTGGTAAATACTTCAAAAGTTTATGAACTTAAAAACTTCCTTGGTGAGAAGCATTGCAGCTGTTGATAGTGTAAACTATTTTGAGACAGGGTTCCCTTGGAAGTAATAAGGATTGGATAATATTTCACCCCAAAACATTTGAATCTGAGACGAATCATTTCTAAGAGATGTTGTTGGTACAAGCTGTCACCTTGCTAAAAGTGTATGACATTTGACCTTTTTGTGAAAATACAGTGACAGTTTTTGCTGTTTTCTCAGCAAGTAGACACTGTGATCAGCTTAAACTTTCACATTTGACTTTTGTTGTATCTTTCTTTATAATTTGCATATAAATCAGCTTTACATTGACAAAAACAAAAAGGCAAAGGGCATTTTTGCCTGAACGGAAAACCTGCAAGATTCGAAATAAACATTTCTAGTTTGCAAGAACTACTTATCAAAATAACCCAATGATACATGTCTCCAGAGTCAAATCCTGGATAAGTTCAAATACACAGTTTAGATTTCATAAAATAAATCTGAATTCATATTTCAAATCAGACAAGTATGTGATGCAGCATAAAAAATACATGTGCCAAGTTCAGTCTGTCTTCTTAAAAACATGTCTTCTTAACCACTGTTTCAATAATGACAGCGCTAACTTTAATAAAATGGGATGAAATTATGTTACTTAGGGAGACAATAAATTACAAGTCACTCGTTTTTTGTTTATGCAAAGTTTTATTTTGCAGATGACTTTGTTTTTTAACATGTCCTCATGAAAGGTCATAGTTCATCCATATTTTTGTTAGCACCATGCCTCCATCTAATGTTAATAAGCAATGCAGATATGGTTTATTAATGCTAATAAATGCATAAGAATTAAAACAATATATATATATATATACCAAAACTAAACATTGGCCAGCATTGGCTATAATCTGGAACTGACACCAAACAGTGTTGGTTTTATATTCAGACTGGTCCCTTGACAATCGACATTACCTATGGTGTGGTTTTTGCAATGAATAGATCGATCCATTAAGCCCCGCCTCCTTACGAGTTGACCAATCACAACCGCGAAACCTGATCACCATTAGTGCAAAGATCATCAAACGGCTCGAATGGTGATCAGATTTCGCGGTTGTGATTGGTCAATGAGAAATGGGCGTGGCTTAATGGATCGGTGTATTAGATATGGACACCACACACAGAAAATAGCAAGCAGAACTCAATCGGGATACCCTTAGAATATGATAATAAATTAAAAATACACTAAATGAAAAATAACACTTTGTTTAGTTTTAAATCAACTATGTCTGACCATAAGCTGCAGAGAACTAGGGCGTTTATTTTATATCAAATAATAAACCACAAGTGTTTATGTTAACAAAACATTGAGTGTTTAACAGAAAATAAGAGTTTGGGCCTCATACTGGACTCCAATACTCACAGCAGTAATGCATGGCAAAATAAAGGATAACACATGACTTGTGTTCCACCAATCAAATGACAAGAATCTGTGTGTGCGGTATACAACATTATGCACCCACAGTTCTGATGTTTGGTTGCATTCTAGCATAACTTAGGCTGTCCTTTTTTCTGGCCAAACACCTGACCCACAAATTAATTAAAAAATAAAAGATATTCCCTTTGAATATGCATGACGAGATCAAATAACACAGAACAATTTCAGAACTGTAATTCTATATATACACTGCTCCCCCCCCCCCCCACACGTACACCAACAAACAAAACATGAAAAAAAATACGAGCCAAATTTAACATAAGTTTATTTGAGTGGACAGTTGGTGATTGCCTGCATGCTCATTGCACGCAGTTTATAAAAAAATTAAACTAAACAAAAATACTTTTTTTTTTTTAGGTTTGCCCCAAACAAAACCAAAAGCCACTTTTTTTGTCTGTACATTGAGTCTAAATACAGTGATTCAACTAGTACAGGGGCTTTTACATGCTAAACTGCCGGCATGGCATAAACGATTCACAAATTACCATGCTATAAAAAAACCTTCATGATAGATTTTTTAGACCACTCAATACAAAAACCTTGAAAAACACATTTTGATAAATATATTGTATACACAAAAGTCTACCCTAACATAGCCCTATATAGGACTCTTCCTCTGTGCTGTACACACAGATACAGAGTCCTAAATATTAGGGCACGTTTCTGGGGCGGAAAAATTGCAATGCTTCAAACTCAAATCTTACCTGCAAGAAGCCACTAATTTCACCAGATTCACATTTAATGGCGGCATACAATTTGCTGCGGTGGGTTTTGGACGTCATATATTCCTCATTAATCCGTCATTTTCATGAAATAATGCAGCTCCCAACGCTTAACAACTTTGCAAACTTTGAATAAAGAAAAACCAAGACGCCGGCGTTTGCATGTGTTCGCGTATGTTTGCGTATGTTTGTGTGCAAAATGCACCAAATTTAAATCGCACTTTTTGGTCACAGTATCTTGACAGCACAGCGTTAACATGCAAACACGACGCACGATATGCGCGTCATGCACCCTGCGTCTTGCACGCGAACAAGCGCATACGCACGGCAGACACTGTGAGGATATGCCTGTCATGCATCCTGCGTCTTACACGCGAATGTGCGCGTACACACGGCAGACACTTTAACGTTGGGAGCTGCATTATTTCACGAAAATGACGGATTAATAAGGAATATATGACGTCCAAAACCCACCGCAGCGAAATGTATGCCGCCATGGAATGTGAATCTGGTGAAATTAGTGGCTTCTTGCAGGTAAGATTTGAGTTATGAAGCTTTGAAATTTTTCCGCCCCAGAAATGGTACCTGATCTCCAGGACGTCACTGTAGTGTATTACGAACCGCCAGGGCTAACCCTAACATAATTGCAGTGGGTGCTTTAACTAGCTGTTTAATTTTGTCTTTTTCTTGTCAGCTGGACCCCCTTTCCACCTTAACTTTAATCTGGTCTTTTTGTTTTAAATTGTGACTTATTAATAAAAGACTAAGATAATACCTTTTCCATGGGTATTGCCACTGTCAACTTTACAATATTGTAAGACACTTCAATTTGACCACACAGAATCAACAACATCTACTAAAGCACTTATGGAAGACTGCTCACACTGGAAGCAAATTATACCTGCCTGTCCCAATGTCATAGAGTTGCTTAAGCACATAAAGTAGCTAAGCACAACAAAAATAATGCTTACCAGAATAAGGTTACCAGCAAAAACACCATGTCAAATGCACCATCAGTGACTGGTATCCTGCTTATCTTTACTTTAATAGCAGAAACTGTTTAGTTTTTAGCAATGTCTTTTGCTTAAGCAGTTCTATGAAATTAAGCCCTGGCTTATAGGGATGGAATTTTTGACCAGCCCTCCACTATTTCAATTTGCATTTGGGCCACCATCAAAGGAGGACACTGAGTAACTACGCAAAAAAAACCTCTCTCATCAAATGAGTTTGAGAAGCAAAAGTTTGTGGGAATTGGTCACCAAAACACGTACTTTGTTATTTTGGTTGCGAAGAAGAAAACAAAATTATCTGCGAACATCAAAGCTGTGTTTAATGAAAGCGACTCCTGCTCATTTAAGTTAACTTCGACGGCAGCTTTAAACAAACACCTATGTATCAAAAAAACTACAAACCGGAGGTCGCAGGTTCAAGTCCCGCTCTAGTCAATTTTTCTGTGTTCAACTCAAAATTAATAATAAAAACTTGGAACATCTCACTCGCTTGGTTTTGATTGACCATAATTCATGCATTAATATAACTGCAAATCAACATGTAAAATATAAATCACAGTACAAACACACTAAACACCCCAAATCAGTTGGTATAAAATCAAACAAGCTTTTGATAAACAAACGGAAATGGAATAGATTATGACAGTAAGGCACAGCGAAAATCCTTACAAGAAAATGAGAGACACAAAAAGTACGCAACCACTTTTTTTTCTTTCAATCCACGGTTGACTCGGGTTTTGATGGTTTTAAAAATATCTTCTAAGGCACAGATTATATTTGCAAAACAGTTACTTGAGTGATTGTTATAATTAGTAAGATTATTGAGATAGCTACAGTATTCACAGAGGAACTGTCATCTAGATCGAGGCAAAACATCTGTCTGATTAATGTACGCAAGAGGCAGTTTTTGCTGGAAGTTTTAGTAAACATTATACAAATATTGAATGCATGCGAGGGCATTGTCACAGAACGCAATCACAAGGTGAATTCTGGACTATCCCATTTCAAGAGGCAAAGCCGAATGAAAGGAAAACCAGATTACACCGAGTGATTATATTCTGTGACGATGCACAAACGTAACGCATGTTTTATACACCTCACACGTAGATCCTTGTCATTTAAAATTTGTTCACAATAAACACAGAACAGACATGGAAACT
This sequence comes from Leptasterias polaris, assembly GCA_037783415.1. Lineage (NCBI taxonomy): Eukaryota > Metazoa > Echinodermata > Asteroidea > Forcipulatida > Asteriidae > Leptasterias > Leptasterias polaris. The sequence continues at coordinate 1,444,960 of JAZGTN010000134.1, forward strand.
TGTACACCACACATTCTGAAAATTCTAAAAAAAGATGCAATAAATTTTGCAGAATTTGCATTATAAGTTTCACTGAAAATAATGCTTTATAAATTGCATGCCTCAAAGTGAAATTGAATGGTTTCAACTGAAGAGACCAAAATCATTCTAATACTAATCTATGAAAGTGAAATAGGCTACTTTTTGGCCCCCAAAAATCTGCTTCCCTGCAATAAATTACTTTTTCCCCCCCCACAAAAACCAAAACAAAACAGTTGCAAGAAAACATTTTGGGAGTTGCTGTATTCAATTTCATCTGCATATAAAATAAAACCAAAAAGTATATACAAAAACAAACATTGTTTCACAACATACAGATTCTAGCGCCTAAATAATACACGCACAGTTCACGGCGTAGTCTTTCATGTTGCATGCATTGAAGCGCATTAATGCACAAACTACATGCTTCAAAATTGAACTGCTTCATTACCACACATCACACAAAAATGAAGACATCAAATGCTGTACCATGGCACAATAACTAAACTGGATAACAACTTAATTGACATACTGTGTTTAACTAAAGCGTATTTTTTAACTTTTGATTTTTGCCAGCATTCCTTCTTTCAAGAAGAAAAAAAAAGACCCAAAAAGATTAATATTTTTACAATGGTTTAACAACCTGATGTCAGACCAGGAAAAACTTCTGCTAAGACAAATACAAACAAATAAAGCCACAGCAAAAAATTATACTTAAAACACCTTAAAATAATACACTAAACTTGACAAAAAATTCTAGCCTTTCTATAACATAATTATTTTTGATAATTTCCTGTGCATTATAAGTGGTTAGGATGAAGTTTATCACCCTTCTTGCAGCAAACCATTCAAAAGGGTTACCAGTACAGAAAAGAAATTTAAATGTGTACAATGTTTTGTTACCACCTGGTTCAACCTTTGTTTTCTAAAGCTTAGCATTTCAAAGTGTGCAACAATTATCTTTAAAAAAAATTAAAAATAAAATCATGGAGCAAATGGAGTGAATTCTGACAAATTGAACCAAGCGTAATCATGAGTTATGAGTTATGAGTGAGTTTAGCCTTGATAGACCAGAAAAACCCGGTCAGAAAACCGGTCAGAAAAACCCTACCCCCACTAAGCTTTTACTTGCGTATAAACCAAGTGTTACACTATTCAAGCACTCCAAGTTAAATTTACAGCTTGCTAAATTTCATCTATACAACTCGGCACGATGCTTCACAATTTTTTTTCTACAAAATATTTGCTTTTTTCCCTCTCTCAAATTGTTCATCTCACTTGATATAAGAAAGTTGTACAAAATTTAAAGAATAAACTAAATTAATTGTACAATGGAAGAGATTACAGTAGAAATTTATGTACATTTTGATTCTAGTAACTATTGCAAGTCATCTTATAAAGAATGTGACTTGAAACTTGGGTCAAAGCAACCAATTTTGGTCAAAAAATTTCCTTCCGAATTTGGCACCTCGCTTCCAATGACAAACCAACGTCAATAAAAAAACCTTTAAGCACTTAAAAGGGATGGTACAGCAAAACTGTCGACTACACTCACTCAAATCCGCAGATTTTTTTCCCCAGCAGGACTGGGAAAAGCACTGAGTATACAGTGCTTACTACACATCGCCGTGACACGACCTTGCCTCATTTAGACAAACGTGTAGGGAACGATTATTTTGGAAACGACGCGGCGAAGCATCCCTGTGAAGTGCTATATTGATAAATATACGACTCCTATATTTAATTTTGGAGTGTCACGCATCGCGGCAGTAAATCTATGGCAGAATATAGTATGACACGTGGCGCGTGTTACACCAATCAAATGACAAGGATTTATGTTTGTGGTATATAATCAACTTTATACCAGGTAGGCTTTTCAGTTAAAATTTCTGCAAGATACAAACACTATACCAAGTCTTTAAGGAAACTGAGCCTGATTTTACAAAATTCATCTTGTCGGAGCTTCTCAAGTATTCAAGTACTTGCTTGGTAATTATGATCAATCAACTTGTTTAAACCATCGTATGAAGAAATCTTAGCGTTTTGAGAACTAGATGCCTTGGACGCCCAACTACTTGCCATAAAACTTCTTATTTAGTAGATAGATGAGCAGGTTGACGTTGATCTTTGCTCTGCTGAACATGTTCATGACGGACGCTCCCTCGTACTGCAGCTGCAACAGATCCTGGGGAGAAGAAAAACTTCAGTTCAACAAGGAGCTGGTGCGCCTTACAATCCAGGAATTATTACTAATGTTTTATTAATGATATTATAATTATATTGGAGTCTTATATAGCGCATGTATCCATCAATAGTGTGCTCCAGGTGCTGGATTAAAGAGAAACACTTTTTAAGCAAATTTGTTGCGTGTGTTTTTATGCATTTCTTAATAACTGTTTGATATTTCTATCTATTTATGCAGAGATGCCAACATTGAATTCCGAAAAAGAGTAGCACCGCCGAGCAAGTTTTGGTCAGGCATACAAGTTACAACTCACCGAGCTGTAAAAAGAGGAAAATTGTGACATTTATGATAAAAACTAATGTTTTCATCGAAAATTGCTTAATGCAAAGTGGCCTTGCTTATATAAAGGCCAAACAATTATGAATTTTATTTAGGCTTGATTTAAAAAATAAATAAAATAAATTATTGATTTTTTATTTTTTTTTTTATCGGACCGCAATTTGCACTAGCTTGTGCATGAAGAGAACCATACTGCAATTCTTCCAACTAAATTCAACAAAAATGCTTTGGTTTTTGTCCCATTGTTTATTGAGAAATTAATGCTCACGGTTGTACAGACACACCACACCACAGCAGGCCATTCAAGTCTTCAATTCAAACGACTTCAGCAAGAGGAATTTTGTCAACTTGCCTTTCCAACCAATTCCATTACCACCAACTGCATTCTTTACAACTTTTTTATTAACAGTTTCCATCAGATCTTGGCCTCGATTGCGATCGATGAAATCTTTTCTTTTCGTCACTTTGAATTTAGTTGATCAATGCATGCAGCGATCGCGATGTTTCAAACAAACTCCACAACGACGTGCGCTTGCATTGCTGACAGATAAAAGTTATCACAGTGTCTGTTTGCCGCCGCATCCCACACACATGAAGCGTTAGAAAAACTGCGGAACCAGTCTCTACAAAAGCAACTGTAGAATGTATGCTGTACAAGGTGCATTGTGTCTCTGTGCTATGCGTGTCAGTGTAGGCAAATCCTGAGTGCGATAGTTTATTGGATCGGTACCTAAATTATAAGAACAAAACGGGTGTGAATTCGGTTCCGCTATCATCACTTTTAACCACGCGGCAGACAACATTTAAAGTTTTTTATTTTATTTTATCATGATACATTGTTTGTAACTACATTTACACGGGGCGGCTTGTTTATCGTATTTAATTGAAGTATTATCGTAGCGGCGTATTCACGGCTCAAAATCGTAATTTCTACGCCCAAATCGTGTATGTTGGCATCTCTGTTTATGTAATTTGTTGCTGGTGCTCCTTTTAGATTTCAATGACTGTTTTTTTGTGAACTGTACATTTCGGCTTTTAGCCGCTGTATTGCAGTATTTTAAAGGCCCTGTACACTATTGGTAAGATCGAAAAACACAAATGTTCACAGATTCACACATAACTTACATGATTAAAAGTAAGTAATGGTAGAAAGGGTTCCTTAAAATATTTCTGCCTAAAATGCTATCGTTTCTGAGAAATGAGTAAAACAATAGTTTTTATCGCGCGCGATAATAAACTCGATGTTTGAAAAACAGAAAACACATAAGGTCTCTTTTCACTATTTTCTCGTGACCTCGATGACCAATTGAGCTCAAATTTTCACAGGTTTGTTATTTCATGTATGTGGTTGATTACACAAAACATGAACACTGTCTGTGATTATTTTGTCAGCTCTGCCAATCCTGTATAATACCTTTAATAAACCATAATACTAAAGATAAGTTTTTTTTTTAATGAATTACATGAATGAGACAGATTAATGAGCTCAAAATTCTCCTGATTCAATTTCTATGGACAGAAATAAGACAAGCAGGAGTTGGTTACCTGGAATACAACCTGCACTGTGTCCATCTTGACTCCGAGGAACTTAGCCGAGATGTCGAATCCACCCGGCAAGGAGGACGGTCGGATCTCAAACATCACATTCTTGAATCTAGACGGGACAAGAAAAATTAATTCAAAATAACTTGGGGGTATAATATTTGCAGCCTTGAATCAAATACCAGAGCTCTCAGTATTCAGATTTAGGAAATTGTATTTTTCATCCAGACTATAGACATGGTGCCACGTTTCACCACGCACACAGAGAAATTCATAACAGCGCCCAATTTCATGGCTCTGCTTACCACTTTCGATCATCTTTCTTCGCTTACAGGGCAAGCGCAGACTTGGGCCAAGAATGGTGATCGCAAGCGCAGACTTGGGCCAAGAATGGTGATCGCAAGCGCAGACTTGGGCCAAGAATGGTGATCGCAAGCGCAGACTTGGGCCAAGAATGGTGATCGCAAGCGCAGACTTGGGCCAAGAATGGTGATCGCAAGCGCAGACTTGGGCCAAGAATGGTGATCGCAAGCGCAGACTTGGGCCAAGAATGGTGATCGCAAGCGCAGACTTGGGCCAAGAATGGTGATCGCAAGCGCAGACTTGGGCCAAGAATGGTGATCGCAAGCGCAGACTTGGGCCAAGAATGGTGATCGCAAGCGCAGACTTGGGCCAAGAATGGTGATCGCAAGCGCAGACTTGGGCCAAGAATGGTGATCGCAAGCGCAGACTTGGGCCAAGAATGGTGATCGCAAGCGCAGACTTGGGCCAAGAATGGTGATCGCAAGCGCAGACTTGGGCCAAGAATGGTGATCGCAAGCGCAGACTTGGGCCAAGAATGGTGATCGCAAGCGCAGACTTGGGCCAAGAATGGTGATCGCAAGCTCAGACTTGGGCCAAGAATGGTGATCGCAAGCTCAGACTTGGGCCAAGAATGGTGATCGCAAGCGCAGACTTGGGCCAAGAATGGTGATCGCAAGCGCAGACTTGGGCCAAGAATGGTGATCGCAAGCGCAGACTTGGGCCAAGAATGGTGATCGCAAGCGCAGACTTGGGCCAAGAATGGTGATCGCAAGCGCAGACTTGGGCCAAGAATGGTGATCGCAAGCGCAGACTTGGGCCAAGAATGGTGATCGCAAGCGTAGACTTGGGCCAAGAATGGTGATCGCAAGCGCAGACTTGGGCCAAGAATGGTGATCGCAAGCTCAGACTTGGGCCAAGAATGGTGATCGCAAGCTCAGACTTGGGCCAAGAATGGTGATCGCAAGCTCAGACTTGGGCCAAGAATGGTGATCGCAAGCGCAGAATTCGGCTGTAAGCAGAGCCATGAAATTGGGCAATGTTCTAATCCTAGATTGAGCATGTTTGGTATGGTATTTCAAACTTCCACGTGGCCAGCGTTTGTATAGATGCAGCGTCCAAACACGAAAATATTATTATTATTATTAGCAACCACAGAATAGTTCAAATATGGTTGGATTAAAAATAATCCAAAAATTATCAAAGGAATAACAATACAAGCATCTATGATACAATGAGATTCCCAATAATATAATACCCAAACGGGGGCAGGCATTTAAAGAAAAGTAACAGAAAAAGATAGTTACGATAAAAGCACTAAAACATGCATTTTTAAAACAGTAATCATGGATGATAAAATACACATGAATTCAACTCCAAACCACTAAAACATACAATTTGGCAGGAAAGAAGCATTTAAACATGACCACTGAGTAATTTCAGAATTATGCGAACCGAGAACAATGGACTACGCCGGAATAAAAAACTAATACACCAGAAAGATACATTTATAACAATACATGTGTAGTGAAATTTCATTAACAGCTTCGTTAATTATCAGAGCTTACATGAAGAGACTGCTGCCATTCCCCTTTGTGTAACTGTTATTGGAATGTCAAACTGTCATGAATAGTCACAGTAGACTTTCTGCCTTAGCTATAAAATCTGGGCTACTAAAACTTTCTGGGGGCAAGGAAAATGCAGAGTTTATTATTAGCCCGGTGGGCTACTTAACAAAAAAGGCCTGATTTGCTTTTCTGTACTTAGTTTGACACAATAAAATAACATACTGTCCTTCTTCCAGTCCTTCAATCTCCAAAATGACACCCTTTTCATGGAGTCTGGCTGCATTGTAAGTCACTGTTGCTGCCTTCTTATCCGTCTTGGTTTTAGCCTTTGATGACCTCCTGAATAAAAATAAAAAAATAAATAAATGATTAAGTGGTAATTTGTGTATCGTGGCTGAGCGGTCTACTGATGGTTGTTGTAAAGTGCCTTGATCTAGCTACTGTGGTATGTGAGCTAGGTAAGATTTACAACATTATTATCCCTGTTAATCAAGCATACATAAACCATTCCTCAAACTTCCTCAACTCCCTGGGGAGCATATAACCCCTGCATACAAGTCTCTTGCTCAATGACACAAGTGTCATGACTGGGAATCAAATCCACACTCCGATGATTTATATCCATAAAAACCAGAGTCCGATGAACTAGACCGCTGGGCCTTGATGTGCCTCAACATAGTTGTAGATGATGTGACATGATCTATTCCAGAGCAGCCAACATTTGCATCTTGAAGATTTGTTATACAACAATCAGGAAAATACTTTAGAATTAAGTTCAAAATAAAAGGGGAAAAATTCCATAATCAGGGTGATTCTTAAATCTGTTCATCAGAATAGGGAAAGATTTGTTCTTTTTTTTCAGGTAACTTTTAGCAGATTCAGGGAGAGTTGGTAGCTCTGTTGCAGCTGTCTCTAGCCTACTCACTTTGCCTGTAGGTTGTCCAAACAGGTTCGAATGTACAGATTGTAATAATCCGTCTGCTCCTCATAGAACTCAGCCTTGGTCTCCAGAGCACCCATTGTACCTTTCATCTTCATGATATCTTGCTTCCTCCGCTGCCGATAGCGACGTTGATTCCTAATATCCTTTAAGTATTAAAAAATAAAAGCCATTATTTAAAAGTAGATAGATAGACAGATAAACAAAGCTTTATTGTCCAACCGGGAGAAATTCACATGTCCTTTTGAAGGCACAAAAAGCAAAAAATACAAAAAAGGCTATATACAATAATATTTAAAACAAAGGAAAAATAACAACATTAAAAATGGCAGATGGAAACCATAAATACACCAATAAAAAATAAAGCAGTGATTAGTTTTAAAAAATCCAACAGGAATATTAACAACTTCAAATTTTAAGATTTAGCATGATACATTCTAAAAGCCAAGGTAACAAAAGAGTTACTGTAGCAAAGTGTGCAACTTCTACATTGTATGAGCCAGGAATTCTTACAGCAAGAATTACACCTTATACTCCTTTTCTCTTGACAAAATGTAGGAGATTTGATTGAAAAAATTGTAGAAGTATTTGAACATCACAGAGTAACCGCTCGGCCACGCCACACTGTAAACAAAGAAAACGTAGGTTTCTAGTACTTTTGACTTCAAATTGTTCATACCTGTGCTATTGCATTGACCATGATCTGGTAGTGGTCTTCACTCTCAACCATTCCTGCCTTCTCAAGGATGTTCAGGTTACGTAGGATCTTCTCCTTCTTGGACTGCAACGGCAACCTTCATAAACAAAACAACAAACCAATCATCAAATACATGAAGCCCCCAAATCCTTTCTCTCCCCCCCTCTCTCTCTAGTAGACAAAGGCGTTTGCCCGTGGTCTCCTCTTCAAATTGTTCCCCTGCTGGAATCACTGGTACGGCTCCCACCACAGCCCGTCTTTCCAATGCTGCTGCTTTGAGTTCAGTTGCATCACAACCTGACCATTCTCGGATGTTGTCTACCCAGCGCATCTTTGGTTGGCCCACGGAGCGATGGCATCCCTCTGGCATCCCATCCACAACGGCTGAAATTGGTAATTCCCTTCCCAAACTTGATAATGAGAGAAATATGACCTACATGCTATCATCCATGGCTGACGTGTGCCGTTTCAGCTTCTGACTACTATCTGCCTTCTCGTCTTGCTTCACTCTCTGCTGTAGCAGAGCAGAATGCTGCTCCTCCTGCAAAAAAAGAAAACAAAAGAGAGAGGAAAAAAAATGTTGGTTTCAAATACTGAACAACTTAAATTAAAACCAAAGCTTTGGCTTGGAGCTTTGGCTTAGGAGTCCAAGGATGAATCAGAATTGGCGGCTGCGGCTTCAACTGTTGCTAAGGGTGTTGCTATGACACGATGATCAAGCCGTAGCCATAGCCACCAATTCCAACACGGCCTATAGCTGAGCCGAAGCCATGATTTTGAAAAAAGGCCTTAAGTCTTAACTAAAGGACTATTCTGACTCCATTTTTGCTAAGAGTTATTTTAAGGATTTTGCTATCATCATGACTATTCCCTCCATACAGGAAATCATCAACTAAAAATGTCTACAGTGTGATCATAAAGGCCATGTCACACCAGGCAATTTACAGACAACCAGTTCCAGGCAATCTCACATAAGAAAATCCAATCACATTTCAGTTTTCTCATTGTTTTCTTGGGGATAGTGAGTTGTACAGCTAGAAGAATATCTCTTGTGCTGCCAAAGTGTTACTTGTGCATGCAGTGCAGTCGGTTGCCTCCAAGTTCCCTTTTAAAATTGGTTGCTGTTTTCAAGATGACATGAATTTACAGGACGTTACATTTGAGAAAGTTTAGAGACTCTCTATCTGACTAAATTGAGAAAAACACAGGTTTGACACAATGGAGCTATCTTGCCTCCGTCAAAGCATATAAAGTCTGTGTAAATCACAAGTCGGTTTGTTACCTGTTCATCAGATGCTGTAGATTTCAAGATTTGTGTGACAGTATCTCCAGATTGGCAGCGTATCACATCAACAAGTAATCTCTTGGTCCTATTCAAAACAGAAAACCATTTCAACAAAAGTCAACAGAGCTCTCTGCGCACAAAGGCTGGTTCAACCATAACCTGAATAGCGAAAGCTACCTGGAAGAAGAGCGTAAGGCTCTATGCCATTCTTCCAGACGCACAAAGTACTTTTCTACCATTACCATCGTTCTAACAAGTAGGCTTTCGGATAAAAACTACACAATTTCTTTTTGGGGTCGTTACCAAAAAGTCAAAAGCCAGGCCTAGATAGTAACGAGGTTTTTTCTTCTTCAAGAAATGTTGAACAGAGAAAGTGAGATGTATTGATATCAATGAGATATGCTAAATTGTCTTAGAAAACTCACTTGATGAAGAGTCGCTTCTTGTCGCTATCGTCATCTTCTTGTAATTCAAACTTATTAGTGAGCGTGAGTGACATCTCAGTCTTGGCCATACTCGCTAAGATCGCCTCATACTGTGCATCACCTGCCTCGCCTGGTAGCTCGCCTGTAGGTCAAAGGTCATGGTCAAAGGTCATACTCAATACAGTCAAATAGTTTCACATTATTATTGTTAGTATTATATATTTCTGGTACTGAATCCAAGGATTCTTTATAAGTGAACTTAATCACTGTAGCTCTCAAGCCCGAGGAAACCAGTATTAAAACAAGGGTACTTGCTATGTGAACCAGAAACACCGGGGTTAACCCCTACTCTTCCACGATAAGTGTTCTGGATTCTTTTACATGCACTACCAATCCTAGTACATGGGACCTGGGGCATAATGTCCCATCCGAAGGACAGAGCAATTATGTTAAAGCCATCTTGCTCAAGAACACAAAAGCCACAACTGGGACTCAAACCCACACTTTGCTGATCAGAAACACTAGAGCTTGAGTTCGATGCTCTTAACCACTCAACCACAACACGCCACTTTGAGAGGGTAGTAGCCCAATAGTTGGCTGTGATAGAATGATCCACTTATTTTTTCCATATGCAGTGACCAATCCCAACGAAGACACAATGGAGGGGAGGGGGGTGGGGGTTACAACATGCCACATATCCATCACCAAATGTGGGCGAGACTTCATGGATTGGCCTATTCAAACAATAATTCATGCTCATGACATTCTTAAGTTCTTTATATATTAACAGTTAAGTCAAAGGCACAAACAATATATTCTTCAACATCTTGATCAGGCATGCAACTGTAGTTTGTCAGAAAACCAGGGGAAAGCTACAGGCACAGCAAGCCTTTGTTCTGTGTTTTTTTAACTGCACAGCTCACAAACGATGAAATCAGCTCAATAGCTGCAATGTTGCAAGTCTGTTTGCTTGGTGGGCCGTTGTTCTAAGGCAAATTTTTTCCAGAAATTCTATGAAAACAGTAACTTTTCTATGAAACATATCCTTCTGTGAGTGTTTCTTACTCCAGAGCTTCACCCTTTCCTATTAACATACCATGCATGGGAAGACACATTCAAATGCTAGAAATCTATTTCAAGATGGTGTTTAAAATAATGATGTGAGAGATTTTGAGGTTGTGCACTATCAAACAATTCCACGCACTCCTCATGGGATCTTCAGAGTACTAGTACAAAACTGTTCGTTTAGATGATCAAGTGAAAGGTGGAGGCCTCGTCTTCCCCAATTGTTCTTGTAGTCTTGAGCAAGCAAATGACAAACCAATCAAGAGAACCGGGATTTGAACCCAGTTCATGACGACTTTAGCCACCAGAACTTCAATCCAGTGCACTTGACCGCTCGACCACGACAAACCATAACCAAGCAGTCTTTGTCAAAATAGTTTCTCAGGCTTAAAGTACAAAATATATTCAAGCTAATGAAGTGCAGGAACCATGCGACCATGCACACTCTACCTCTGTTGAACAAACTAAGAGCCTGGTGGTATTTTCGACTCATCTTCGGATCGATATAAACACCTAGGACATACACCACACATACAAACAAACAAACATCAACTGTTAATGCAGCGTTCTCCCTTATCAGTGGTCCGCTGACCAAATACCAGTTAAAAAACCAGAGGACCAGTCAAAATTCTCTCCAAGTGGTCCCGCTGGCTAGTTCAGTGTTGACAAGTGTCTCTATGTAATATCAAGTATGGACAAGTGCAAAAGCTGACTGACTAGTGAAATGAAAAGCTAAATGGTCCTGCTGGCCAGTCACTGAAAAAGTAAAGGGCAAACCCTGTGATGACACTTACCACTTTCCCTTAAAACATATGATTTTTAGCAAGACCTAGTCTTTCACTTTTTACATGTAGTGCCACCAACAATTCTAGCCCTGCGCCCAATGTCAAGGAGTTCAGCAAAATACATAAAGCAATAACAAATTCCCACTAAGCAAAATTTAGCAGGGTACCAGTTACGAATGGTACATAAGCATGCTATTTTGGCTGGTAACCTAAATCTGGTAAGCATGATTGTTTTGTGCTTACGCAGCTCTATGATATTGGACCCAGGTGCACTCTCATAAGCAAGAGTAATTTCAAATTGAAAATCGCCCAAGGAATAACATTTTTATGTATTTATTTATTAGTTCATAAATTACTTGATTACATAACACCTTGGTCGTGACTGAAGAACTTGATGAAAGTTTTCTTCTTACCTAAGATGTCTTCCGGAGAGGGGACTTCCCCAAGATCTTCCAGGAGCTCATGGAGAGGATCGGTTCCCTCCAACGACAAGGACTCAAGATGCTCAAGCAACAACTGAAACACATTTCAAGACAAAACACCTACTGTTAATCTCTGGACTCAAATCATTCAGTTTCTTTTAAAAATTTCCCAGGAATTTCCTTGAATTTTATTTCCTAGGAACTGGCTCGGTAGTTGGCTTTAGCAAACAAATACTAACAAAAATAAGAATTAAAAAAACCAAAAACAAAACATATGGAGAATGCTGAATACTGAACAAAACTTTCCAGTTTTATGTTAATTATTCTGCGTCTCCAAACACTCCCGTCACTTCATTCCAAGATTTGGACAACCTAACAAGGATAGTTTTGCTATTATTAGTTTGTTTCCTTTTCCTACAAGTGACAACTCACAGCGTGCGTGTCGATGATCTCTTTGACTGACATGTACACGATGGGTTTGGAAGGGTTGACAAAGTCTGCATATTCATCGATATTAAATCGCTCCTCTGGTTCTGGTACATCGCACACCTTCAGCAGGAAGTTCCTTCATGGTGGAAAAAAGCAAAACAGTCATCAAAAGTGTTGTCTGAAGGCCATATCCAATCTAGCGGCTACAGCTAGAGCTACGGCTGTTGTCAAGGGTTTCCTATACTTCAACGCATGATGGCTCGGCAGTCCAGCCGTAGCCATAGCCATAGCCGCCACTTTGAACCTGGGCCCAATTTCAAAGAGCTGCTCTAGCATAAAATATTGCTTGATAATTTCCTGCTTAGCAGAAATGAGCAGGATACCAGTCGCAAATGCTACATGTGACATGGTATTTTGGCTGGTATACTTGTTCTGGTAAGCATAATTTTGTTGTGCTTAGCATATTTTGTGTGCCTAAGCAGCTTCATAACATTTGGCACTGGCCTAGGAGTTTAATGAAAGGCGGGCCAACAGAGAACATGGTTTTTGCTACAAATAAATGCCGACACACTAAACATACATTGGACAAATTCAGAACAAATTCTACTTTCGTACATTAGTCTTTTTGAGATTTGACGAACACCATGGGGAGACACCATTTGGTCTAGGTGTATACAGGCAGATTTACACAAACCAAACAGTGCAATTATGATGTGTCCACCATATCTCAAAATGACTTATGTAAAGCTATCAATCAGAAAATGGTGTTTTGCCATGAATAAGTCACTGCTAAACAAGTTTACATTTCTTAACCGGTGACATCATCAACTGTAATCAAACATAAAAGCAAATGGTTTAAAAGGAAAGGTACAACATTGATCTTTGGATAGTTGTTCCGATACTTTTTTATGATACTTATTTGTTTGAGAGAAAAAATGAACTTGGGGGGGGGGGGGAGGAACACTAGTCTGCCAAACTTTTTTGGTGAGGAAAGTGGTCCAGTTGGAATTTAAAACCTTAGTACTCAAAGGGAAATATTTCACAGAAAAAATTTGTTCTAGTATGAACTTCATAAATCAGTAAGTTTCTACACTAAAATTAACTGATTATGTTTTTGATCCTTACCAACCCTGTATTTATACCTTTAAATGCACTGACCATTCATAACTGCAAATATGTGCCAAAAAGTCGGACACAAATCCTACATTCCAAAATTCAAAATGTTAACAAGCAGCCAGGAATTTAGATTGCCTCATTGTGCATTTTGATCTTGGGGTGCACTGCTTGTGGTGGCTGGTGCAGAGACCTACGAACACATCACCAACATCTGTGCCATTGATAGACAGATAGCAATGGTGGACAGGGCTTTATGTCTGGGTCTATTCTAATACAGGGATGTGATAGGCTGTTGAAAAAAAACTCTGAACTCTGAGCGCGAAGCTTGCGAGCTCGAAAAACTTGCGAGCACGAAGCCCACTTATACAATTTATCTTTGGTTTTAAAAGCCCTACTCTGCAATCTGGGGTGTTATATATTGTTTTATCTTCATTTTTTATGAATTTGATCCTAAGTAAACAAAACACAAAAAACAATAAAAATAAAAATTGTTGGGGGGGGGGCAAAACAAAATATATATATCTTTTTTTTAGGGGGAAAAAAACCCCACCAGATTTCTGGTTAAAACAGAAATCACATCTCTGTAATAAGAACTGATATCTCGTAGCTATCAATGTTTGTACCCTTCCTCTAAGGTGTGCTTACTTGAACCGTCCGAACGCCTCGTTGACAAATCCATTGAGGGAAGCCAGGTGAGCACTTTCCCCACCAAACTGCAACAGCGCAAAATAAACAAGGAAAACAAAGCAACCATAGCGTAAACACATCAAGCAGGATGGGAGGGGAGGGGGCTGGCGGACGGGGGTAGAGAATCTCATTTGCAGTCACAGAAATAGACCCGGAAAACACCGAGTGGAAGTCTGCTGTGAGGCGAGTTAAACCAAGTACCAATGCAATTTTGGCTGTACGGCAAATTTGTCCCGTTAAAAAGTCAGATTCAAAGCTTTGCATGGTGCAGTAAACTGGTCATGCTATACATGGGATCAGGCATACCACCATAATCAGACTCCAACAGTTTGGGTGTTCAGTAACCACATGGTGTTGGATTTTGTTGGACTTAGGAAGGATCCTAGTAAATCACTCCTGGGAGTCAAGGGGTTTCACCAAAGGAAGGGATGGCATCAAAACCAGTAAAACAATCACTCAAAAATTTTTTTTTTAAAGTTTCATCTTGTTCGCAAAGACCAACAGCGTAGCATGGCTACTGTCAACAAAAGAATAGCTTTATGCCAAAGGAATAGCGACCATTTAAAAGTAATAAAATCATGAATCAGGGTTTGCGATAACAACATCTTCCTTACCTCTTTCCCAGAGGCAACTGCTTGCAGGACCTTAGTGACCGATCCCAGGTTTCGCCGTTGGTCATTGGTCATTCCTTTCTCTACTCCAATGTCAATGATATCAAATGCATCTGGAGCAACAATTGCAGGATTCATGTAACGGTAGTAGATGAGATTACCAACAATCTAAGGAAAAAAGAAAACAACAAAATTTGAATGAATGGTTCATTATAAGGGTGGTCAGGTTGGCGTAGTGGTGTCTTTCCTCGCCTTCCACCTCTTGGACCCTGGTTCGAATCCTGCCGAGGACACTAAGTGGATTGGGTTTTCAGTCAGAGGGTTAGTTGACAAGCTCACCTTCATCACTTCCTCATCAGTGGAATTCGGGAATTTGTTGTGCAGCGACAACTTCAACACTTTGGCAATGTAGCGAATACCATACCTGCAAGAATTCAAATTCACGCAAATATAAGTAAATACAATTATAACAAATAAAATAAAAAAGCAGAAAATACTGCTTAGTTAATTTCTTAGATAAGCAAAATATGAGTGCGGCACCAGTGGCAACAATGTAAACTTTATAGAATGTTGGCTGGTAACCTGTTTCTGCTAAGCAAGATTTGTCTGTGCTTAGCAAGTTTTTGAGCTTAAAGGCTAAAGCATTTAACCCTAGTTTTGGGCAACAGACTGTGCAAGTCTCAGGTATTCAAATGTTTTGGGAACCCATGTACATTGCTTAAAAGGGTAAACAAAAACTTTAAAAAAAACCACAAAATACATATCACTTTAACGGGTCTCAATAAATGCAAGACTTGCAGTCTTAAAAATATGCAGCAATGCATCTTGGGAAACTGAATACAGTCAAGCTGCCAAGATGGACGCCACGCTTTAGTTTTCATAAAACTATGCCAGGTTTTATTAGTTGTGTACCGCATTTGCTTCAAAATCAGCGCGCCATGATGGTTGCAAATGTTGATTGGACTCAGATTTCACTCAGGATCCTTTGCGCGCCGATCGTGCGCACTGCGACATACATACGGGCTATTGCCTCTTTGCTGTATGTACTTACGGGAATTTATCAACGGCAGATATGATGGCTGTAAGGAACCTCTCAGCCACGGCGCCGAGGCTCTTGACTGATTGCTCTATTCTCTCTAGTACCTCCTTGTGCTGCAAAGCTACTTCTGTAGGTACATCGTACGGAAGCTTACTGTAGTAAGGAATCAAGCAAACTGAGGCATAAGAAAGACTTCCAATCTATATGTTAAGAATAATTGAACTTAACGTTTTATTCCAAATTCAGGAACATTCAGATTTATTTATTCATCATGAAAACATGAGAAGTGTTTTCTCAGTCATTAAAATACAAATGCCCCCCAACAGTAAGAATGGCAACAATCACAGATAATAAAACAGACAAATCACTGAAGACGAGTAGGAAACAAAAAGCAGACAATGCAATACAAATAAAGAGAAAGGCATAACAAAAGAGAACACGGCTTCAAACAAATCCCATGTCCCACCCCAATTAATTCATCTGGAAAAAGAGTTGTTAAACTGACTGATGGCTGACGGGGGAAATGAATCCCTAACAGTACGATTTTGCTCATGTAATGAGTCGGTACTTATATGGAAGAAGAAGAAGAAGAAAAAGAAAAAGAAGAAAAAGAAGAAAAAGAAGAAGAATGATTCTATATGACCTGTTAGCAGTAACCCTAAACCATGATCTCCCAGCACTCCGCATCTTTGGACCTACCTTGCTTCTCCAGTCTGTGACTCCATTTGATTGATCCATGCCTTGTAGACATCTGTTGGGCTGGTGTTAATGTTCATCTTCTTATCGTCCATCACACCCTTGACGAGAGGCTGGAGGATGTCTCTCAGTGAACTCTGACCTTTGGTACCTCTGGAAGGACAAAATACACATGGATGATCAACGAGAACAAATCAATAATACATAATAACATTGAAAACTTGAAATGACAAAAGTATTGTTTCAGTCATAAAAACTGTATGTGAAGTTTCTATCATTGCGTGCATTTAAAATCATTTAAAATGGTTGGCAATTTAAATCGGTAGTTTTTAAAACTTCATATGGCACCCAATGGGACACCATCTGTATTAAGTTCTGATATATTCATTTAATACATAAATTATATTAAAAAAATAAAATAACTATACTCTCTGTTCATAAACCAAAATTTTGTGATTCAGCCCGTTATAATCCACTTTCGAAATGTTCTTATATATATAAGGAAAACACTAATAATTTTTTTTCGATTAGAATGTTGAGGAAACAAGTAAGTTATTTAATTGAAAACTTAATTTGATTTCAAATGCTTTTTTTTGTTCACCAACAGTAAAAATTTGCACTAATTTGAGATTCAATATTCTGAATTCATAATTTCTGAATTGAAATGTGATTTGAAATGTGTGATTTGAAATGTGAATTGAAAAATGAAGGTTGACATTCAGCGATCACTTATGTAAAATTGAAAGATGATAAAAAGGACAACTTTACATCAATGAATTATAAAGAAAATGATTCTACTTCAGACCTGGACTTTCATCTTTGAGAGAGCAAGGCCATTTTCATAAAGAGGGCACTTCCATTGGAAAATCCTAAAGTCTATGGGAAACTTTTGAAGGGGGCACCAAGACCATGACCAGGGCAACAGAGGCCGTTTCCTTCAGTTAAAGTTCAGAAAAGCAGTCTCCAAATTAATCAGCATACCTGTGTCCTGTCCTACATTGATGTTATGCACAGTTCTTATGGAGAACATTTACCGTAACACATAAAATCCCATTGACAATTTTGTGACAAAACAAGGATCCAAGATCAAGTTCTGTGGACCAATCAGATCCTGGTACTTTGACCAATCAGGGCTCAGTGGTAGTTTGCTCTGATTGGCTCTTTTAATAGCCAATAGGAGGAAGGTTTCAACTTGCATCCAAACAGCATCTTATCCGATGTTTTTGTTAGAAAATTTGTCTCACTTTGTCACAGCTATTCTTGGAGGTCACATCTGTGTGAGCTCCATCATTTCCTTCAAGTAATTCCAGGCCTGCTACATTTGAGATCTAATTCAAACAATATCCTCTCAAAATGAAAGACAACTATGTCGGTCCAAAGAAAGATCGAGGGAGTCAAAGATCATGCAGGTTTGAAATCTGAAATATCATGCATTTCAAATGTGAACCAATGCAGGCAAGTACTTCAAAAGAGGTCAGTACAAAACAAATGATGGAAAGATATCTAAAAGAGACATTATGCTTGAACACAAGAGGACGATATTTAGGGTGGGAAGGGGGGGATAACATGAAGGTATAACCGTAGTAATTAGATTTGTAGAAAGATATTATTTATGAATTGAATTTGTCTTTTGTCTTGTCATAATTACTTAAACTAGTTAATTCTTTTATTAATTAATTATTATTATTTTGTTTTTCTCTTCTTACAGCACTCCACTACAAGCCTTGGCTTATTAGGATTGTGCCTCCACAATATTGTCTCTTGCATTCTGTTACGTACTGTTCAGGATGGAAGTCAATGTAATATTGAATTGAATTGAATTGAATAACTTCAGCTTTTGGAAATAGTAAAGATTAAGATTATGTCAGATATTGATGGCATTTTAGTTTGTCTGAGGCTCTTTTGAAATGTTGGTACTTCTTAAATCCTCCCAAATGCTTCTTGATCCCAAGATTATGGAGACACATCTCATTTTGAGCCATGAAACTTGCACAAGGACGACCTCAGGAAAATGAATGTCCGCTTTTTTCCTCAATATTGTCAGATTAAAATGAGCTATAAGAAGCTATCATCAATCACTAACTGGTGAACACAGCGGTAAACTACAACGGGGCCTATATAAAAGCACAGTCATGCAGAGTACCAGTCAATCATACCTCCTTGATCTGCATACAGTTAAACATGGCAGCATTCCCGTATAACAGACAAGAGTAACTGTTAGTACATACTGATCCCAAATATTACCACAAGCTGGGGACCAAGTTTCAAGAAAATTTCAACGAGACCACAGGTCATGTTGCTCAGAATTTTCACTGGACCCAAAGTATTTTTTTCAAACAAGACCTACAGCATTGTTCTGTTGTTATACACAAATGTATTTGCTAACTTTTTAGAAACGCTTGTTAAAGAATGATTTGAAAAACAGAACTTGTCCAAAATGCTAATTTGCAATACTTTTAGTAAATAAATATATCTATTCATTTGTATTGAACAAGCTTCATATCAATATGTTCAAATGCGCATCACATAAACTACACTATAGGGAGAGTTGGTAGCTCTTTTCTAGTCGTATCCTGTCAAGGCAAATTTTGACAACAAAAGATAACCTGGGCCAAATTTCATAGAGCTGCTTGATCACAAAAAGTAGCCAAGCACAACAAAATAATACTTTCCAGAATAAGGTTACCAGCCAAAATAGTATTCCATATGTATCATCTGTGACTGGTATCCTGCTCATTTTGCTGAGCAGAAAATTAATCACTATTTGGTGCTTAAGCAGCTCGATAAAATTAGGCCCACGTTGGTCTGCTACGACCTAGTATTCCGAAAAGTCTCCGACTCGGGACACTTGCAAAAAAAGCCGTAGTAGCTTGGTTCATTGCAACACAGCGTGTCCAAACACCACAAGCCTAGAATCTAGCCAAGCTGTCTTACCTGTTGAAAGTGACCACCATCTTGATGACCATAGGGCTTCCAGTCACAATCTCCATCATCTTGTCGACTTTAGAACTGCCAATACAAAACACACACACACAGAACAGTCAGAAGAAGGTACATGATTAACACCTTGGCCGTATTCTACGGCTCTGCTTACCGCCGAATTCTGCGCTTGCGATCATCGTTCCTCGCTTACAGTGCAAACTAATGCACTCACTGTGTAAGCAAAGAATGCCTAGTAACATGGATTACACACGCACCTAAGCAAAAGTTACCTGCTAACCTGTGAAATACGTCTAACGTAGTAAGCCCAGAATTCCCTGCTTCTGTAAGCGCCGATACTTTGCTTACGGTAAGCAGAGCCATGAAATTAGACCCTGGTTTTTCAAAATCGCTCAACAACTTTATTCAAGGTTTATAGTCAACAAAATCATTTCTGTGTGTCACTGATGTGGCTTAGAATGTAAGTCAAAAGAGGCAATGATCATAGTGATTTGTATTCAATAACTTACACCACCCCGGGCTGTGACTTCCCTCAAATTCTCAGTGCAAAAACATCCTATCTCAGGGCGTACTTGTTTTGTGTGTACATCCGGGCTACTCAAAGCAAAATAAAAGTTTTGACAATTTCAAACTTGCACGTAACGTAAGTCCTAATTTGAGAGATACAACAAATTTGCACCGACACACCAAAGTATCTGAACAGCTTTTGTTCGTTATAATACTGGTACAGTGTCGTTGTATTTCTGTTTACCCACTACATGCACTAGGACCAAGGGGAGACTAGTTATACCGTGTGGTACATGTACACTTGTCAGGTTGGTGTAGTGGTATCTTGCCTCGCCTTCCACCTATGGGACCCCGGTTCGAATCCCACCTGGGGCACTATGTGGATTGGGTTTTCAGTCCCTGCCTGATCGCGTGGGTTTTCCCTGGAATAATTCTCTGGGGTTTTCCTCCCACATCTAAAACTGAAACTTCCTTCATTGTCTTCTCTTCACTCTATACCATCCTGTTATTGGCGACTTGATCGCTGTTGGATTTGGTTAATAAATAAATAAATAAAATAGGATCAAATTAAATGTGTTTGAAAGGCAGCTTTGATTAAATAATAGAGCATTGCATGGTCTGCTTTTAGAGCTTTTTCACTTTTAATCAGCGGTGGGCAGGAAGAGGGAAAGTTTCCTCCTTCCTAGACAACAATCAAATTATTTTTTAACAGAACGAAAGACATTTGAGGTGTTTTATCTGCAGCACAGTTCATGGATGTGACTTCAACATTTTCACAAAGTATGTGTTGACCTATTGTAGTTAAGCGCTTTCATGAAGTGATTACACTGGTTTGTATAGTGCTTTCTGTGCGCATCTCATTTCATCACAAAGTGGGGTATGTATTTAGGACTTAATAACTCATCAAAACAGTCGCAAGTTTGAAAACACATTGACAGTTCTTCACTAATGAAGAAGTCGGCTTTATTTTAGTATTAAAATTTGTGTAAAAAAATA
Source organism: Leptasterias polaris (assembly GCA_037783415.1). Lineage (NCBI taxonomy): Eukaryota > Metazoa > Echinodermata > Asteroidea > Forcipulatida > Asteriidae > Leptasterias > Leptasterias polaris. The sequence continues at coordinate 1,465,552 of JAZGTN010000134.1, forward strand.
GCAAGCAGTCTTCGATTGTGACCAAAATCAAGTCAATGTACCATACCATGTAAGAATTTTACTCAAAATGTAACTCACAAATGGCTTAATATTCAGACCTGATGCTTCGTTTTTGAAAGGGCAACGGCACTGAGGCGGTTTCTTTTCCTTGGTCAAGGGCACCTCTATGAGTAATTGTAAATTTCTATTGGGAATGTTTCAAGGGGCACCAAGGCAATGATTAGGGGCAACGAAGTATCAGGCCTGCTTATTCAAATAGAGTCTTGTATAGTCGACATGCAAACCAACATACACTATACTTCAAACACATGCACAATCACAGTGAAAGAGAAACATGCTGCAGGGTGGGGTTGGGGGGGGGGTTGGGGGGATGGAAAAAATGGTTGAAGGAGAGAGTATCGTGTAGTAGGGTAGGAGGTCATCACTAAAAACACAGCTGCATCCAAGACAGAAATACACTTCCGGAACTGTTTTCAGCAAGTAATAACATCATCATTAGCAAGATTGGGAAGGAAAACTAGTTGAATATGAATTTTGTTGATAAAAACACTACAGATTTTAAAACAACTTCACAGAAAAAAAAATAGTAATACAATAAAGAGAAGCATCATTTAATGGATGGCAGGAAATCACAGTTAGCATTTGAAGCAGATCATTAGAATACATAACAGACACCCCCCCCCCCCCCTTCACTAGTCAAATTAACTAGAGTAATGGGAAATGTCTGCCAAATTGGACCACAAAAATTACGTGTATGTAGCTCGATCCATTGCAATAAAACACAACCGATTCCTGAGTAAAATATGTAACAGGAATCCCTAACAGATACTGTATGTAAAAAGAAAATTCATACTTTTTATGATTAAGTTTCTTTAAAAGTTCAGGATTGGAATGAAGGCACTTTCCCCCAAACACACAAGTGAATAAGTGATGAACTGTCTCTTTCGGTTATTTCTAGAAAAACTAAAGGATTGCAATGAAAGGATTTTCCAAAAGCTGATGTTCTACAACTCCTTTAACACTAGCACTTTTTAAAGAGTTAAGCTGGATTACAAATTTAAGCACAATCTGCATGTTTTTTAGTCAACCATACACCAATTACAACGAGATGTACCAACATGTGTGACCCTGCCCTCTATAGGTTGTGGTAGAACTTTTAATGGCAAGTTTACCCTTCCAAAGTAAGTGAAACACATGAACACCTCACAAGAATTTGAACATCGAGTGTTCAACTTTGCTGCAAATTTCAAAACAAGTTTAGTTTGACCGTCACTCTGCAGACAATTTATAAAAATAATTGCTATTTTTAGTAAGGGCAAAAACAAAATCTGAAATCAGATCAAAGTATAAAAAATAGCATGCCTGTTGAAAGCTTGTCCTCATTCATTAGAAAACACCAACACCCATGAAATAAAAAATACCAAAATGTTCATTCATTTTGTGGGGCAGGGTCACATGGTATGTGCAATCTAAGTATGAAATTGTTAATAAAGTATGACAGTGTGTGTACATGAAGCCACTACTAGACAAGTTACTACTTTAAATCTACAGCAACTTACAAAAAATAATAATAATGTGTTGACTTTAAAATGACCGGTTATACTTTCTGGGAAAGAGGTCGTCCCTACTTACATCATCCTGCGGGGTAGAAGGTTGGCATCCGTGGTGGAAGAAGCAAAAAGGAATTGAAGAATGACGAAGGAGCAGGAATGATTGGCAGTAATATTGCAGTGACGTCGTGTAAAGAGGGCAACACAAGATTGCAAAATAAAAAAGTAAAAACAAGGAGCAAAATGTAAACGATGCGTGGGAAATCAGACCCCGAAAGCCAAGAACATCATGCATCACCAATGAAAAAAATCAATTTAATTAAAGTGTTGATTTGAAGCAATACTAAATTTGACTGTAAGGGTTTTATATGTGTTCATTTTTGAATGAATTTCACCAAAAAAAAAAAAACAATGAACAAAATTTGAAGAGTTAGTTGGGTATAATTTGGTTACAAAATAATAAAATGGAACATGTTAGCATGTTTTCCACCTTCCTCTAGGAATGGAAAAAATATATATTAGTTTTTACGGATTCTGACATTTTAGTGAAAGATAATTCTGACCCAAAAATATTAAATTAGTTCATAAGTGCTGCAAATAAATCATCCATTGGATTAAACCTGAAACTAAAATCTCATAGAACCGCTGCATTTAATGAAATGGTTAAACAAAATGCCATGCGATGAATGCAGCATTCAAACCCAAGCCCCCCACCAAGGTTTATTATTCAGCAACAAATAAGGTCAGGATACTATACCAAACTTGACCGACTAGTAAGATAGACAGGAAGCATGGCAAGTTGAGATCAGTGATAACCTATGACCTTACAAGCAGTAACCCATGGCAACCATTTAATGTTATCGTCAAAAATTGAGATTTTCTTTTTCAAAATGTTTAAAAACTTGAATTTCTTGTGAGAAAAAATTCTGCCCCCAAATTTTGCTCATGCACGTCTGTACCAATCCTTGGCAAACATTCCATTTGGTTTCTGGTGAGGAAGCGCCTCAAAAGTTGGGAATTGTTCTAGGCACGAGGGAACGTTCCCGCAGTCATACACCAGCAATCCAGTGGACCAACAGAACGTTCTGCGGGGCCGCAACATTGTGTCAAACTACGGGAACATTATTGCACATGAGAATTACATGAATGTTCCAATTGAATGCTCCTGTATGCAGTCCATGGGATCGATTCATGTACTAGACCCTCGCCCAGTGTGCCTGCTCGATCCTTCCTGCGCTCTGGACTGGATCAGCTGGGCCACTTGGTGGGGAACGGAGCTCCACCGGCCCCCCATAAGGGTGCGCCTCCAAAACTCCTGCTGGAAAACTTCACCAAACCAAATAGAATGTTCAGACGGAACAATCCAAACTTTTTGACATTTGAGATGCTCCTTTACTTAAACTGAAGCAGCCGAACATGTTAGGATCATGTTGAGTGCCTGCAAGACTTTTTAGTCTAGAATCTGTTTTGGTCTTTGACGGTAATTTGCACAGTTGGATCAGCCAAGCCATTCTGAAACAAATTTGCTTTCTTTTTAGGAGTGCACATTCTCACAGAAGACATGCTGCAAATGGTGGGGGGAAATAATCTAATTGCATGCAAGTAATGCAAGGCTTGCCAAACAGGGTCAAAAGTCAGACTTTACCTACAAGCAAAAAAAAAAAAAGATGTTCATTCTCATCAATCAAACAAAAATAAATGCACATCTCTACACCGAGGCATTGACGCTGTCTACATTCCAGCACTACTGCCACAATCACTACTTCTATTAAGTGCTCTAATTTTGACTGCAACTTCTCTACATGCAGGCAGGCCTCTACTTGCTGCTAGTGTCATAAAAACAATGATGATGAGATAATATGCTGGTATAAGAACTTTGGGAGGATTACAAAATCACATTGGAAAGGTATTTTGTTGTGGGGGGATGTAATGTAACAATAATAGAAACAAATGTTCTAAATTGGGTTCACATTCTAAAATTAATCTAAAACATCATATAAAAAAACAGAATGTGAAAAAAATAAAAAAATACAACCCCCAGCATACTATTGACTACTTGCAGATGCTGAACGCACCTGTGTGTCTATCATTTCCACCATTTTTTTTTGGGGGGGGGGGGGGGGGAAATCCTTTTGACACCCAAAATGGGGGACAGGATGGGCGAAGATAAGTGTGCTGCGCAGCGTGCAAGAGGTAAATACAGATAACTCGCTTTTCAGTTGTATCAATTGTCAACGCCTACATGAAGAAATTAACGGCCCACATTTCAAAGATTGCCCGTAATCCTTCAAGAAAACCTTGCATAAAGTCTGCCATAAACCCCCCACATATAAACAGTACAAGAGCTGACCTACATATGGAATAGGCTTCTCTAGACTTTTCCTGGGTTGTTTAATAACAATCCTAATGGTTTTGACCCCCCTCCCCCCGAAAAAAAGGGCAAGAGAAAAAGATCAAACTCACGTAATCTCCTCCTCCAAGGCTGTCTTGAACAGCTTCAGCATCAGGAATTCCTCCCGCTGATTGGCGGCGTAGTTGTACAACGTCAAGATGACGGACTCCATGAACTTGGTGGTGCGACTCTGAGGCATGGCAAAGATGAGCTTGGCCAGGTAGTGAGGGTCGGTCTGGAGGAGGTAGAATAAGTGCTGGTACGCCTCCAGCATCTCACGCTTCTCCTTGCTCATGGCCTTCAGGCCGGAGGCGCGGCTTGCCTCCGTGTTGCGTCGAAGCTTCTTACCGTGAGATACGACATCCTAGTGATTAACAGAAATCAAATTTAAATCAGTTTCAACCAGTGAACCCAGGCATGAAATTGGGTCTTCGGAAAAAAGTAGGAACATTTTAGTGAGTACAAGGGCTGACCTATTTTACTTGTGGTAGAGGTTTTCATAGACTATTTTTTGAGGTTTAACAAATCTGAGGTTAAGTGAGACTTAAGTAGTACTACAACAAAAAGGATTTGTGTGTTAAGACATCCTCCCTTTCGCTTTTGTTTTGTGTTTTCCCTTTCTAAATTTGTATCTGAAATGGACGGTTACGCCTGTAACCAACTGCTTCAGAAACGGTTACACACTAACAAAAATAACCAAAAAACGAACAGGCTCAACATGTTAATGGAGAAACTGGAAACTCATCAGTTCGCCTACCTGAAGCGTGATTCTGTTCTTGACCAGCAGGCCGATTTTGATGTCCATGACGTTCAGGTCACTCTCCAACTGCTGGTTGGATCGGATCTTCTTCACCACTTTCTCACGCAACTCTTGAAGTTCTGTCAATGAATGCACAGCACAACCACAATATTATTAAAAGGTTTCACTTCTCATGTCTTAAAAACAAAATTGGAAAAAAAAAAATCCTTTATTTGCAATTTTTTTTGGACAGACTTATGGACGCCACCAATATTGGAGAGCTGTGAGATTTCAGGGTACCATGGCAGATTATCGGCTATGGCTCACGGCCGAGGTTCACAGTGAGTGCCTACTCAATTCTCTCACATAACAACATCAAATCAAGTCAGGAGTCAAGTCAGGATTTTATTGTGGCAAACATTTTTTCGGAGGAAATTGATTACTCAAGAAGCTCTAAAAATAAATTTCAAAAATAATACTGCGGGTAGAACAGAAACTTTTTCAGATTACCCAAGTGAAGTTGTTTAGCTAGAAATGCTTTACTTACCGAGCTCCTCGTTCAAGTCTACTTCATTCCTCTCCAGGAGGTGAACAAACTTTGCCACTACACTGACAGGAGGATGGTCTGACTTAACTGTAGAAGGGATATAAAGAATATGGATAAGCAGGGATGTGATTGGCTGTTGAAAAAAAACACTTAACTCTGAGCACAAAGCGCGAAAGCTTGCGAGCTCTAAAACTTGCGAGCACAAAACCCACTAATAACATTTATCTTTTGTTTTAAAAGCCCTACTCTGCAATCTGGGGCATTATAAATGGTTTTAACTTCATTTTTTGATGAATTTGATCTCAATAAAAATAAAAAAATTACAAAAAAAACACCCAGATTTCTGTTTAAAAACAGAAATCACATCCCTGATAAGTGAGAAACCCCTCATAGTAAATTTTTAATAACATCATACAAATCATCTGTGTGTCCTTTCCATATTCCATTTACTAAATGTCAATTATATGAAAGAAACTTACTCAGTGTGAAATAGTCATTCCTGGCTTTGTTGGATCTCCAGAAGGTTTGCAGCTTCACCACCGCGTCAACCTACAAGAGGATGGAGATTTCAGTTCAAAAGTACGTTTCAATTTTGGAGTGAACAAAGACAAATCGACTAGAGCGAGATTTGAACCTGCGACCTCTGGGTTTATGTGTGAGTGCTCTGCCAACTGAGCTGATGAGAGCTATGTTGGCAGTCGCCCAGTTCAATTCAAAATGCCTAATGCTTGACTCCAAATCCCAAGACCTAATAACATTGTGTGTGTTTAAATTCAATCAATAATTGATTGTAATAATACAGATATATACCAATTTTGTGCACTATCAAAACAAGTGAGTGACACTTACATTTTTTCTGAAGAAGTTGAGTCTTCCTTGGAATTTCTTCTGGTCGGCGTGCATCCGAGCGTAGGATTGCAACTACAAAATTGGAAAAAAGATAAAAGACTGTTAAACCAGAGAAAACCCATTGTCTTAAATTGATTCTCAAATTTTAATTCTTCTGTGTTACATTTTCCTCAATATTTCCCAGAAACCACTCAAACACACAACGAAGAGTGGTGCTCCTTACTTTGACAGCGGTTTCTTCTTGACCATTGAGGAAATCCAATCTGTCCTTGTAAGCATGCCTCTGACGGAAGCCCTTGAGCCAGCTCTGATGAAGGGGGGAAACAAAACGAGAAGAGCAATCAAAGGTCAAAGCTTTAAAAATATCTGCTTCACACTTAATTTGCATTACTTATAAAGAGCTTATAAAGGGTGTCTCAAAGTGCTTTAAAAAAATCTTTTACAAGGCATGCAGAGCTATGTTCAAGTACTTTAATTTAAGTTACTTCAGTTACTTTTTATTTTAATTTTTTTTGCTTTCGAGAAAGACTCTGCTAGGGTCGAAACGTCAGGCCACTAACTAATTTTTACTTTAGCTTGACAAAGTTTGTATCATACTTGTCCCAAGTTTTAATTTTGTTTCAATTTTATTTAAACAAATTATTTGTATTATATAAAAATTGATATTGTTATTAATTACAAATTGCTATTTTCAAGAATTTTGCACAAATAAAATTTTAAAAGATTTGATTTAAAAGAAAAATATAGTATTCCGTTCAGGTTGTTTCTTGTTTTTTCGATAAGCACAAGACTTGCACATCTATTACGAGAACAAAGTTATATTTAAAATGAATATTTTTCAACCCAAAATTGTTGTGTCTCTCACTCAGCATTTGAGTTATACCACACTTCATGTGTATTGCTTCTGACCGACTCTCTGCTGTTTTTCACTTAGCATGGAAATTTTGTTGGGCAATCTTTCATGCTGAAACAACTCCATGACATTGGGCTCACACTATTATGGTCTTATTTCCTTGGTTGTGTTGTGGAGCCCCTTTCTGTAGGTTTGGAAACCCGCTAAGGCCTTATTGTTTAGCCCTCTATAAAAACACCCTGTGCCCATTGAACTGGCACAGATGGCTCCAAGAGCGTTGGTCTCACCACTTTTGTATTCGTTTCCTCTGTTCACTGATTATCTAAGGTAAGAAACCTTTCTAACAAATGAGATGAAAGGGAATTTAGTTTCCCAAAATGAGATTTATTTCTGTCTTCATTTAGTTCAGTTTATTTAACAAAGACATACCTGTATACGAATGATGGCAGGCAGCTGCCTCCTGATGAAGTCTAACCTCTCCTTGTAGGCCTTCCTAGCGATGGTTCCTCTCACGTGAGACTGAAGCGTCACTATCTTACCCTCGTTGGACTTGAAGAGAAGCGCACGGTCGTACTCCGCTGTCACCCCAGTCACCACTCTCTGATCATCACAAGAGATTCAAAGTCAAACAATACTTAATAAATAACAAACAACTAAGCTATCCTGCAATACAATATCATATGGTGAATGTATAAACAAAAATAGTACACACATGTACACAGTTATCTCTGTACACCATACACAACCAGTGCAGTTGAATAATTTCATATAGTTGGGCAACTTGCCGGAAAATGTTACCAACAACAGGAAGCGTAATAGACCTCTTGCATGTGACGCCACAAGCCCAAAACAACAACCTCACTGAGGTAAATGAAGACATATCATTGGGCGAGAGTTGTGCGCAGCGTGTACCCGTTTTGATTGTTTGACCTCAGCGATGACCCCAATGCAAGGGGCCTATAGGCCCCTGTACCTTAGACGCCACAGTTTGCTTACCGCATTGCTTAAGTGTTGTAACCAGGTACTGCATTTCCGACAGTTGAGCAGAGACACAATGGTTTCCCATTCATCTGCAAGGTGGTAAACAAACTGTGACGTCATCAGTACTAACGTCTATGAAGCCTAAATATCTACTTCAAGATCTTACCTGAATTTCCTCCTTGGAGAGCTGTAGATTGGAATCATGGAAGTCTTCAGGCTCCATCCAATTGAACTCCATGGTCAGGAAGTTGAAGTAGAAGTTACTGCCGTCCCTCAGCTTATGACAGACCCAGCTGCCTGGGGAACCACCTACAAAGAGCATACCGTTCACAGAGCTAAGTTCATGGTGTCACGATGACTACAGCAGACTGGTCACAACTTGACATCTCAATCGGGGATAGTAAGATAATCACAAGAAGTCCCCCCCCCCCCCTCCCAATCCAAAGTCCTAAATCTCAATTTCTCAAAGAGATAAGATTTATCTTAAGATGTGTATCAATCTTAATTTCCAAACAAAGTGTGACGCCAGGATACAAATCACTACAGCAATATTGACAACTGAGCTTGATATCACGAAGCACTTGGATTTATCTTAAGATGAGTTGCCAATTTTACCATAGTGATTTGCATTGTGACATCAAACTTTCCTTAGCACTTAAGATTGATACACAGTTAAGATCAATCTTAGCTCCTTGTGAAATCAGTCCCAGGTTCCCAAATATATTCAACTTGGCAGTAGATACAAGAGAATAGGACAAAAATGCAGGGTTGATAATGTTTATGGAATGGTTGGATTGAATGCCATGTGACCTACAATCCTCCAATCAAATGACAAAGATCTACTTTGGTGTTATATAACAGATAAGACTGCATTGTCTTACCACAAACTAAAACTACACCAACATTCTACCACGTGATGGCGATCACGGTGAATAAAACACCAAGGTTTACTCACTCTTTGTTTTATTCTCTTTGGCCTCGGTGAGTTTCTCCAGATACATTGCCTCACAGTCAGGGACGACTGAGTTGAGAGCCAGGTCGGGGTTACGTAGCGCCTCAAGGACTGGGCCCGACTTCTTGTCTTCTATCATCATGTTAACGCTGGCTACACTCACTGCCACTGGATTTCACAGAATGAAATAACATACGGTATAGTTCTCAACGTGATTTTTACAATATTTGTTTCATTTTAGTTTTTAATTATTTATTCATACACATTCAAAAGCACAATTATCACCAATATCAGGATGAATACGAAACAAGAAGAAATGTTCAGTTTTAGATGAGGGAGGGAAAACCCTAATGGGATCCAGATCTTGGGTACATTGAAATGATGGCATTTTCCACCTTTTGAAAACCCCTGGAGTTATAGTATAGATTCCAAGGAGCTTTTGGGAGCAGTATCTTTAGTGCTAGAGAAGTGTATCAGAGCTTGATTTATTTTATTTGGATAAAAATACTGTATTTTTTGTTTACCAGGCAGACTTCAGAAGTCTGAATTCAGATAAATTTCTCATCCCTGTTTGGAACTAGACGTAGGCAATGCCTTGGTGAGGGGTTTGAGGGATGGGGGAGTGTACTTACGTTTGTTTGCATTGGTGTTCTTGTTGTTGGATTTGTCAATCCCATCCTGGATCTCATCTAGCCACAAGACTGCTGCCTCATCCTCAGTCAACTAATAAATAAAAAAAGGAAACGGTCAATTAAAGGCCTAAGTTTGAGAATTTGATGACGATGTTGTTTTGTGTGTGCATGCATTTTTTTCTACTGACTATAAAAAACAGTAACAAGCATTTAACATAATATTGTGAAGATTACCCACACAAAAAATAAATGAAAAAACTTATTTATTCATAAAATATAGTAAAATATAATCAGTCATTGAAATCTGGACTGTTCAATTTCACTCGGCTTTGCCTCATGAAATGGAACAGTCCAAATTTCACTTCGTGATTACAGTCAGCGTTCTCCCCTAACAGTGGTCCGTCGGCCAAATGCCAGTTGAAACACCAGAGGACCAGTCAAAATTCTCCCCAAGTGGTCCGGCTGGCTAGTTTAGTGTTGGAAAGCATCCCTGTTTCATTTTAATATTGACTGGTGAAAAAGCTGACTGACTAGTGAAATTACAAGCTAGCTGGTCCTGCTGGCCAGTCACTGAAAAGGTTAAGGTCACTGAAAAGGTTAAGGTCACTGAAAAGGTTAAGGTCACTGAAAAGGTTAAGGTCACTGAAAAGGTTAAGGTCACTGAAAAGGTTAAGGGCAAACTCTGATTGGTCTGCTGTATTGTACTCATATGCATAAAATATTTGTACATTAAAAGAAAAAAGACAAACTAGTAATCCAAAACCCACCTCTGCCTTGTGGTCTTTCTCTCCACGTAGTGTGATCAGATAGAGGATATAGAGGTCTGGTTCTACGTCTCGTAGCTTAGCGGCGGGGGTCTGCAGGGCCTGGAGGGTCTCATTGGGATCCCCAGTATCAAGGGCTTCGTTGATCTTAGCAACGGCCATGATCCCTGAGAGAGGCAAAACAACCAATAGCTTTGAATTAAATTGAACTGTTTCAATAAAGTGGAACATACCTAAGTAACATGACATGTTTATATAGAGAAAAATTGTAAAATTAGGTTTTAACTGATACTGTTCTCAAGAACACATGAAAATTTAATACAAAATTTCCTCTGTGCACCAAGTAACTGTACTATACAAGAAGTTTCTTGACTTACTCTCATGTTCCTCAAGTAACTCCGCGTTGACCATTTCCACACACTCCTGTACATGCTCTTGTAACATATAGTCTGCACCACCCTGTAAGGAGAAAACTAAATGTTTATACCTCGCTGTAGTAGGCTTGTGCATCTACAATTAATCTACAAAGTGATTAAACGGAACTTGCGACTTCCGTTTAACCGGTTACCGTTTCTACCAATTCCAATCCAAATTGAGAAGAATATTCCTTTGACTTTCAGACACATCCCGCAACGAGCCTCGTCATATCAGATTTCAGAAATACAACTTCACATTTATATAAAAAAAGTAACATCGACAACCACACTTCACTTGTGTACAGTGTTTTCCAGTTTTCTAAGGCACTATCAAAGAAAATTGAAGAAATCAGCTGAAAAATGGCAGTGTCTTTAAACAAAAGTGTCATTTTACGTTTAGAATTGTATTGCATTTCATGGCAATGCTTACCACAGAATGTGTCCGCTTTAATACTCCGCCCAATAAATTGCAGAACTCTGTGGCCCTGGTAAGCGCAGACCTTCGCAGTAAGCACCAAAATAAAATTGGGTCCACTAGGAAAATCAATAAACCACTAACTATAAAAACACCCACCGGAACAAAGACACTCACCGATGCATTTCTCCTCTTTCTGGATGCCAGTTTATCCTGGTATCTCTGCCAGACGGTTTCGTCTTCCTCTATGTCAGTCAGACAGGCCTCGGGAAGCAACATCAGGCGCACAGTCTCAGTAGGGTCTCCCGCCTCTACAGCATGGTTGATGCGTGCTACTGTCTTTAGTACTGCAAGGAAAAAGGGACAGGTAGAGCGTCAAGTTTTATCGTGTCAATTTTACCGGGCGATTTATCCCTCACGCTACCAAATCGCTTTGAAATAAACAAATGCTGGGCACGATTTCTCAAAGAGCTAAGATGGATCTTAACTGCAAATCAATCTTAACTGCTAAGGGAATGAAAAGTCATTCACATTTCAGTTTTCTGATTATTTTCCTGGGGATAATGAGTTACAGCTGGAAGAATGTCTTTTACGCTTTTAAAGTATTCCTTTTGCATACAGTGCTAGTGGTTGCCTCCGAGTTGCCTGAAAAAATTTCCCTTGAGCTCAGTCAACTAAAGTCGCCAATGATAAATAAGAGGGGATATGAGGGGATATGAGCAGCCGACTAAAGTTGACCAAGGTTAGGACGAGGGGTATGGATCAAAGCATACCTTGGAGAGCTTCAGAGAGTTGGTCATGTGTAAGATCCTGCAAAAAAAAAATAATAATAAAAATAAATAAATGGATAATCAAAGTTAAATAAGATAAAAATTAATTTGTAAATATATTTAAATGGTGGTGGTTAAAAATAATGACAATGTGGCGTGGCCGAGCGGTTAAGAGCCCTGGACTCAAACTGTTGTGTTTATGATTAGAGTGTGGGTTCGAGTCCCAGTCCCGCACTTGTGTCCTTAAGCATGATACTTAAATACCATAATTGCTTTGTGCTTCAGACGGGATATTAAGCTGTAGTTCCTGTGTACTAGGATTGGTAGTGCAGGTAAAACAACCCAGAACACTTGCCGTGGAAGAGTAGGGGTTAACCCCGGTATTTCTGGTTCACATAGCGAGCACCCTTGTTTACAGGTTACCTCAGGCTTGCGAGCTACAGTGATTAAGTTCACTTATAAGGCATCCTTGAGAAAGCATTTAGGTTCTTACCGCTTCATTTGTTGTCTTTAGTCCATTGAGTTCCTCCTGGTAGAGATCTGCCCACTGTGTCTCCAGTGTGGGAAGCTTGGCCTCGGGTCTGTTCAGTGCTGTGACTGTCTCTTTAGCGTTCCCTGTGTCGATTGCCTCGTTGATATCACGCACAGCTTTCAACCCTGTAAGGATAACAAATAAGGGAAACCCCCCAACATTTAGAGGTAAAATACCATAGTTGTTAGGATGAGCAAATACATTAAAACCAATAGATCTTATACATTAATGTCATCCCACCACCATCTTAAGAGGTAAACAGCTTCCAGTTCGCAGTATGTTTGACCGTGTGAGGGCATGTGTAAACAAAATTTACATGATGCAAAACAAGTAAAGTTCCATTGTTGGTATTATTGTTATTATTAATTTGGCCACTGACACATGTAAAAGAACACATTATCGAGGCAGCCAAAATAAGATAAAACTAATTATGCCGTTGGAAGCGCCATCGTGCTTTTATTTTTATTTTTTTAAATTTCAGTGCAAGTGACAGGCCCTAATAGCCAGTATGCATGTTCCAATGATTGGCGCAACTATTAAACCTGGTGTAGTTACATGTATAGCTACAGCATGGCGTCCATCTTGGAAGCTTGATTTTGTTTGTAACTGTACTCAGTTTCTCAAGATGCATGTGGATTGCATTTTAGGATGGCGATTGTGCATATGGCCTATTGGTAACCTTCATTTGACATCTATGGGAAGGTATAGTCCAGTGACATCATATCTCCCTCTCTCTCTCTTGTAGAGACAGGTATTTGCCCGTGGTCTCCTCCACAAATTGACCCCGCTTGAATCACTGGTACCGCTCCCACCGCAGCCCGTCTTTCCAGTGCTGCTGCTTTGAGTTCAGTGGTTACACAACCTGACCATTCTGTTTCTGAGATTCAAAGGATTTAGACTTACTTTGCTTGCGTTCCTCTGCTTCGGAGTTGGCCATGTTTACACCAACTTGCAGCTCATCCTTGTCCAAGAACACATCTTCAGATCCCTCATTCTAAAAAAATTAAGCAAACAAAAACAAAAACAACTGAGCAATTTTTGAGTATCAAGTCGAAGAGACTTAATTATGCATCTTCAATTATATTCTTTCAAATACTTCCTTAAGTGTGTCGAGGCCGAGCAATCTTGCGCATCAAACTCAAGTTCTAATAACCACAACAAAGAACTGTAAAAATCTCTTTGACCATTAATCCTGTTACAAATTGTCTGGTCAATCTTGCTCTTAGGTAGTTTCTCTTACCTGTATCTTCTGTCTCCTAGCCTGGTTGAGTGTATTCAGATACCATCGGCCATTCTCCGCTTTGACATTCTTGATACCAATGGCAGGACTCTCCAGGGCTCGCACCAAGGCGTTTACATCGCCGGCGTCCAACACATAGTTGATCACCGTAATCTGATTCTGAACTGCAACAACAATGATACAACAGAACAGACATTAAACAATACTGGTGTCTTGCTCTGCCTTTTTACCTAATGTGAACCTCGGCTCGATTCCCACCTGGGAAGGACCCGGGCATGTGGATTGTATTTTCAGCCCCTACCTGAGTTAATTGGTTTTCCCTATTTGGGGTTGTCCTCCCACATCTTAACCCTTAAGTGCCTAACCCTACCAGTTAGCAACTGGCTGATTAAGCGGGTTTTTTTAAAAATTACTCTACGCATGAATTTAAATATAATCCCATTTTTCTTGACTTTTAAGAGAATACGCTTGAGAAACATAATTGAAAGTTTGAGTGGCCAGGGCAAGGTCATTTACATGCTACGTTGTGTAGAACTTCCACTGGTCGACTGGACTCAGGAGATTTCCCCATTGACTCTACAAAAACAAGCCTTAGTCTTGGGATAATTGAACTCTCCCATTCAGTCTTTTGTTGGCAAATATTCGTAGACCCGCCCCTGAAATGGTGAAATACAAACTCTAGACCCTCTGGAAGACTGTGGGGTTGCTATCAGTTATTTTATCCCTCAGTATATGGCCAGTATATTGAGATAAGCATTGCCAGTTGTCAACTGGCAGGGTTTTGTAATAATGTCCCAAATGGACTCATGAGTATTTGAGGGTTAATCTGATAATCTTCTCGGTACAAGAAAATACAGCACTAGTGACTTTTGAGGATTACTTGTTTCATTAACAGAAAGATTTAAAATGAATTAAAATAACATTACATTGTATTTCTGCTGGAAACCTGATTCCAAATTCCTGATTCCAAATAAAATATAGTTTGCCGGGAAAAAAAACAACCCACAAAAACGACAGAAACAAATCTTTCTGCAAAGTCAGAAGTTCCTGCACTTCGTAAAAGTCAGAAGTTCCTGCACTTCGTAAAAGTCAGAAGTTCCTGCACTTCGTAAAAGTCAGAAGTTCCTGCACTTCGTACAAGTGTGTCCTTTATACATGCAGTTTTATTTACCTTGATTGTTAATACAGCCAAAAACAAAGAAAAATTACTGAAGATTTTTTTTTTTCCTTTCTAAAACTGACAGAACCAAACCTACCATTAGCAGCGCTTATATTCCCCTGTATTTCAGCTTGTGTGAGTAGCATGTCATAGATCTCCCTCTCTGTCATATCATCTCCTTCTCTCATACTCTGCAAACGCAACAATAATAATAATAATAATAACAGTGGCTTCCTATAAATCCATCACCCCTGGTCCACGAGGGCGATTTATTTCATTTCTTAAACCATCTCATCTCCCTTGGGACACAACCTGTTCTGCCAAATATGTAGCGCACCAAGCTAAATCAATATCAAATTTCCTTGCGTCACAATTGGAAAACGTGAAAATAGAATTAGCAAAAAAGTAGTGAATGGCCTGATGTTTCCATCCTAGCAGAGTCTGTCTCGAAGGCTAAATGAACAATTGGAAAACAGCGCGTATCTGATGACTTGCATCACATTCGCTTGTTAGTGAAGTATGAACCAGGCTTAAACCTAGAAGATCCAGATGACATACACACCTTATTCAGAGCACTCTGCTGTTTACTCTGCTTTGCATTGTACAATGTCTCCTGGTACAAGTCTTGGTTGTCATTGAGGAGTGTGACCAGCATGGCGTTAGGGTTGTGTAGCGCTTTCAATGTGTCCTCGGCGACCTGTTTTTCAATGGCGTCATTGATGGCTATGACTGCAGCATGCACTGTGTTGGAAGAATTAATTATAGGCATCCATTGTGAAGTTGTTTTTCCAGTTTAAAGACGATCAAAATTCTCTAAATGTTTGACAGAAGA
Organism: Leptasterias polaris; assembly: GCA_037783415.1. Taxonomy (NCBI): domain Eukaryota; kingdom Metazoa; phylum Echinodermata; class Asteroidea; order Forcipulatida; family Asteriidae; genus Leptasterias; species Leptasterias polaris. The sequence goes on from JAZGTN010000134.1 coordinate 1,481,175, forward strand.
TGAAAATAGTGAAATATATTTCTTTCTTTTTTTCCAACAGAATTGTCAGATACAGATATCAAGAACATCATAAGATAAATTAAGTCCTCAAACCGCCCTGCCTGTTACCCCTTAAATCGTCCCAAACCGCCCGAGAAGGTTGGAAAGTTGAGTTCTTCACATGTGATTGAAACGCATCAAACAGCCGTAGATAGTGTAATAAAACATAGCTGAAATAGGAAATGAGAGTCACAGCTTAACGGTCTAGTGGTGACCTGTCAATTTACTAGGCTATTAATTGGGTCTCACTCAAGTAGCTCCTGAGTTTGCGTGTTATATGAAAATTATGGTTTGATCTTAAGTTTTCTGTTATTAGCCAGCAGTCACATAACCAGGGGTGGGGGTGGGGTGCAGGGGACTCCCCGCTCAGAACCCTTGCGACCTCCCCCGCTCAGAACCCTTGCGACCTCCCCCGCTCAGAACCCTTGCGACCCCCCCCCTCCCCCCACACACCCTTATCCCCCAAACGAGATTTCAAAAAAAGGCACAAATGAATGATTCAGTACATGTACATTAAATAGCCACCCCCAAAAAAAAAAATAATAAAAAAATAAATAAAAAAAGACTTTGCCCCTGCTTGTCCCCACCCCCCACCACATCCATCTCGTCCCGTTACGCCACTGTGAGTGACCAAAAGCCATTTCCGGAGAGAAGATTGCAAAGATTGAAATTGTACTCACCTGCTGCATCATCCACTGAGAGCTGTTGCCAAGACACAATGTACATGGGAAGAAGAAGAAGAGGAAAAAGAAGAAGTAAAATGAAATAAAGGCGGAAAAGGTTATTTACTTTATTTTTATATATTTTTTTACCCCAAAGACATTTATCATGGTGCAGCCATCTTGTTTTCCCCCCCAAACCAATGGAACCAAACGGAGGCTGAAAGGGAAGAAAGTCTGGCGCCTTAAGAACTAACACTATCAGTGTCATTGTGTACACAGGGAATCTGACAAAGATCGCTACGGTGTGATTAAGGGCAACTACAATCACCTTGTCAGGCCAAGTAAAATGCTCAACAATAAAGACATTCAAAGTGTACATTCTGTATGATAACAAACCTCAGGAGAAAGAACAAACGACTTACGTTTATAATATGTAATAATTATATCAGGGATAAATAATAAAAACAAAGAAAATCAGCGTAAAGGTAAACTCAAATGTCTAAACACTCTTGACAAAGAACTTCACATTTTTAAATTCAAAACTTAACCAAGCAGAATATTCTTTCCAATAAGAAACGAATACAAACAAGAAACCCAAAAAGGAAGTAAATAAAAACCAGGGCTCTCTAAAACCAAATTAGCATATTGTTTATTATTTCAGTCTTTGTCATTGATGTTGTTTTTTAATCATTCACTTCTCCTTTCATCTCTGACAGGAAAGTACAGTTCTATCTGAACTATCTCTTCAGAAGAAAAACAATGGATTCGATGGGTTTGGGAGTCTTTGAAAACAATACCTCGTTGGCCAGAATGCCTCCGATCTTGCCAAATGCAGGCATGTTGATACCGTATTTATCCAATTCCTGTTGCATGGCACTGATCTCTTCCTCTGTGGAAGTTCAAAAACACAAGAGTAAACTTGCAGCAAGAAAAATTGAAAACAAAGTTCACCAACATCTCACTTTGATTCATTCATTCGCTTGTTCGTTAAGAGGTAAGGAACTTTTTCAAATGACAAAAATTATAGTCATTCTTGCGAGGTACAACATTTATCATGACAAACTTTCGGGAGGTTTAATTATACACATCTTACTACTCCTTAATTATTTAAACTTCTGTGTTTATTGATAGTGTGTCGAGCCCAAAACCAACATTGTCACTGTTTTTATAGCAAAGCGCAAACTTTCAGACTGGAGCAACTTGGGTCTTTCCTTGTTAAAAATACCATGTGCAGCTTGTTTGTTTTTTCGAACGTACTTACATGTAATGATGAATAAATGTTTGTGAGACTATTCTATCCCCCAAAAACAATAAAGTAAGGCCAAAAACATCAATTATATGTTAATTAAACGAACAATAAAAGATTTGCCAAAAATATCAATTGTATGTTAATAACATTATGGTAATCATTATTGGGTTTCTTTTTATGTACATATACCCTGGAAGTACCCTGGATGCATGTGGTGAAAAGTCCTATTTTGCATATTCTAAACAAACAGCTTTTGTACTTGTTTATTGCTTGTATTTATGTTTTCTTATGTATTAGAAGCTGAAGATCCATTAGGCTAATAAAGGGATTTGTTTTCCTGCCATTTTAATTCCTCATTGAATTTCTTTCTTTACAATGTACAGTGTCACAAGGTCCAAAAGATTTTTTTTCTGAGAATTAATGTCGGAACCACACATCCCATAATGCAGTTCAGATTCCCAAAATATTTCCTGAGATGTCATATACACAACCTGTGTACCATTTCTGCAATGGGCTTATCTTAGTGTTAAGGGAGTTGGATTGCATGTTTGGTAAAACAGAAAGTACACATCCACTCTGCAACACAACTTGTATTATTAGTCTACAATAGTTTCTTTTTCTCTAATAAAACAATAAAGTATTGTCAATGTATATTTGGTTTGCGGTAACACCATGTGTATCTACTTGCTAGGTATATTTTTTTCTTTGAGAACTTGTCTCGCTGTTTATTTTACTGCCGCGGAGTGGATTATTTAGAATTCGGGAGACTTTGGGAGACTTCTCAGTTCTGAAAAGAACTGTCCTGCTTATAAAGTATTGTCAGTCGCTCATAATTTTGTACAACAATCAGGGAGATATTTAGAATATCCGATACGTGAAACTTGTCTTATTTATTATTATTATTATTTTTTTTACCAGATCAAACTCACAACAACCGTAAAGAAAAAACCCATTTAGGATGCCCCAGATTGCACAGTAGGGCTTTTAAAACCAAAGATAACCACCAAGTCAAAGACATTCAAAGGACCTCATATCATCTTGTCCCAGAATTCCCCCCCAGTATCGACAAATCCTGAAGAGAATCCTGCAAACCATGAACAAGTTCCCTTTAATAACTCTACTGCTGTCCTATTAGCCTGCAATAAGCGTTAACCCAATCTGCGTCACGCTCTATGAGCCAACACCCTGTCTTATAGATAAATGAAACCTAAGTCGCGATGGTGCAAAGAAGAAGAAAAAAAGAAAAAGAAGATAACAAACAAAACAAATGTGGGTGGGTCGTCAATCAGTCAGCACAGACTAAGCCTTGAATGATGTTTCTCATCATATCTGTATTAAAAGTTCCTAATGAGATCAGCTTTCAAAGTGATCAATCAGCGACAGTAGGGAGATTAAAGTCTCAAATCACTGGGGGGGGGGGGGGAAGGTGAAGTCACTACCCTGTAAAGTTGCTGTGACATGTAATTTGTTTTTAGAAACACAAGCCTCCAGAATCAAGGAGCAGCGTTCACTAAAATTTCCCCCATAATATTTAGGAATCAGCATCACTGCCCCATGTGTCCATACATCTACATTTGTACAAGGGGCAATAGGGATTATTAAAGACCAGTGTAACACAGCTAAAGGCCTCCATGGACTCAGTTGTAACCCCAAGACTGTTTTAAAGGACACCGTCCTCCACAATCAGGAAAAAGCATTCCCGCAAATTTTCTCCATACTATTTTGGAACCAGCATCCCCGCCCCCGGGGTCATTTATTCATTTATGAAAACTTGCATTCTCTCCATTCTTGAAATCAACTTTCAGTCAATGATACCTGCATTGAAGTAATGCTCTTGTACTCAACATTGTAGGTTAAACCACCTAAGGGTTGACAGTAGGGATAGTTGATTTATCCGTGGAGAAAAAAAGGGTTCTGTATTTAGAATGGGCGGCTTGAATTCTTCCCAAAATAGTGTCTGTACAACTCTGCATGTGTTGTTGACTCAAGAGTAAAGCATGGCGGGATATAATGACTGTATACGTAGTTTGGGAATTTAAAAAAATAAATAAATAAGTAGCTACTAGCATTTTTAACGAGGCAGCACTGGCGTGTGCAATGATACATCTACATTCATGCGACCACTTTTCAGAAAACTACATGTATCATAAAACAAACCCGTGAAAATGTTTTCACTGAAAGTGATTATAAGCGAAGGAGAAAAAAACCTCAAAGCACAAACTCCAAAAACAGGCCCCAATTTCATAGAGCTGCTTAAGCACAAAAAGTAGCTACGCACAACAAAATGCCATGTAACATACTGAATCCTGTTTATTTTTGCTTAGCAGAAAATCTTTAAGCAATATTCACTGCTTATTAGCTCAATAAATTTAGACCCAGGGCCCAATTCCACAGAGCTGTTTAAGCAGAAAATGATCCTTAACAACTTCTGCTAAGCAAAAATAAGCAGGATACCAGTCAGAGATGGTATATGATACATGGCATTTTGGCTGGTAACCTTATGCTGATAAGCATAATTTTGTTGTGCTTAAGCAGCTCTATGAAACTGGACCCAGGTCACGAGACAACTACGTTTGCTACTTCTACTGACAATAGGCTTATGACTTACCAGTGAAGTCAACTTTCCCGTACAGACTTTCTATCTGTGGTGCAATACCCAATTTGAAGAGATACAAGCTGAACACAAATAAATAAGAACACAAAATATCCATCAAGTTTGTCAATTACGCTCATGGTACAAGTAAAACAGGTAAAACAAAGCACATCACTGGATTTATTTTATTACACACCCATCAGCACAATTAGTGCCAATACCAGGATGAATAGGAAACAAGAAGAAATCTTCAGTTTTAGATGTGGGAGGAAAACCCAATGGGAAAAACTCACGCAGTCAGGTGGGTATTGAAAACCAAATCCACAATCAAGGCTCCTAGTCTAGGGTGGGATTCAAACCAGGGTCCACAGAGGTGAGAGGCAGGGAAAGATACCACTGAGCCAACATGATCCCCTAATAAGATTGCTTTACTTTGCTTGTTTCTATTGCTCACTCCAGGCCTGGAATTTCATCTTTGAGAGGGCAAGGCCATTTTCATTTTGCAAAGGTAACTTCCATTTGAAGTTCTTAAAGTCTATGGGAAACTTTTTAAGGGGCGCCACGGCCAAGACCGGGGCAACAGAGGCCGTGGCCTCCTTGGAAATCCAGGCCTGTACATCTCAGCTGTACATGTACATGTGTAGCTCAACGTTATTTTCTGTGTGGTCACTGTATTTTATTTCCCATCAATACATATGTAAAAGTATTGTTGGTCAGCAATTGGATGCCAACTTTGTTTTATTTTACAGCAAAATTGGACACTTATTTCCAGTTCCTGCGTAACACACTGTAAACTTACCTGAGTGCATGCAGGCAATAGACTGTTTTCGGCATGTTCTTTCGGTCGTAAACATCTGTTGTCTCTGGGTAGAAAATCTGCAAGGGTATTACCATGACAAAATTAGACTGGATAAAGAAAAAAGCTTCGGGAAGGAGCCTTCCATAATTAAACATACATACACAGACTCCTGGGGGAGAGCAGGCTTGACACTCGGCTCCCTCGGTGGAAAAAAAGTAAAACAGAATGAGCATTTCATTGAGAACAAGGGCTGACCTACATTATACAACACTATGTACAGTTGTATGTGAACATGATGGTTTTGATAAACTTTTCAGTCTATTTCATAATAATTTAGCTGATGGCAATAATAACAAAACTGAAATTAAAGTTAAAAATTAAAGTCAAATTAAAGTTGACAGAATACCAAGCCTGTGGAATAAATTGGTCACAAATTTCACATTATTTTATTTTGTCATGTTATGCTTAACATTTGTTCCCCTCCAATTATCCATGTGAAATATGTTCAAATTGAATGTCTTGACATCGTAAAAAAAAAAATTAAAAAAATGCACTTTGTTTAATTACAAAGCTATAACACAAAGACAAAGTACATGTAAAGAGATTTTGTATGCATGCATAAATGCAATGATAAAGCACATCAGCCTTGTCCAAGACAATGATGCAAGCGTTCAACTCATCAATAAATATTGCACCCTGAAAAGCTGAACCATGAATAATTTATAAAAGTGAATAAATATGTGAATAATATATGCGCATAAAAATAGCAAAGGCCAACTGATGCACATGTTGTCAAAACAGGGCTTTAGTTAATATCACACCTGCGGTCTTGTACATTTTTCCACCAATTTTGAGCCCTGGATTCCAATAGTAATTTTATACCAAGTACATGTAAGGAAAGTGTGTTCAAATCTACTCCTTTTTCAGGTCTGCTAATAATTATGATTGGAATTGGTAGAAACCGTTCTAAGCGTTTAACCCGGAAGTCACAAGTTCCGTTAACCGTTTCAGAAAATAAACCTAGATGCACAACCCTAATTATGTCATTATACTTTTCCGGCAGTCACTCATACTGACACCATTCACTTTAAAGTATTCTCAACCTCATGGAGAATTAGTCCCTCTTAAAACCCATTACTGACTCACGAAACCCATTAATAATTAATGAAAAGTGTGCATATAATTAAACGAACTTTAACAAACCTACCGTGGGTAATCCAATAGACTCCATTGATCTCATCCATTGTACAATATTATCAGTGTGGCGGAAGTGAAGACCACTGGCCTATATGGGGGGGAATACAAAAACCAATTAAGTTAATTAGTAAAGGTTGCCGTGGATGTTGACTTGTTATAATGGGCATTGTTTGGAGGGCAATTGTTCATTAATGCTGCATATTTGACTGGTGCTACCAATTTGTTGAAACGGCTGTACTTTCAAGATTGTAGGACTGTAATGTGGAACAAAGAGTTGGTTACATACGTACATGTACGTACAGCGTGTGTTTATACATGAAATGCACTTTACGAATGATAGTCCAGCTGATAAAGCCCATATTGAAATAGAAACATAAAGGGTTGCCTTCTCCTACTTTCAACAGGAAAAGACGTAAACACTACATACTTCTAAGTAATCCAGTCTATTGGTTGACAGACTTCAGAAGTTGGTAGATAGTAGTCTTATAAAAAAATTAATTGTATTAATTGATATGAATTGAATTTGACACCCTTGGTTGTGTTTCCTTGGCTCTTAACATTGATCTGAACATTTGAATTACCCAAAGATGACAGGAAACAAAGAATACAGTTGCGATGGCATGTAAATGTAAACCACAGTGCTACTTTTTCAAGTCATCTTATACCTATCGCATGCCTGGAATTACACGGAGGCCATTAGTTTTGGTAAGAAAATACCACCTTCTGTCAACAATTTTACCCTGCCCACTTTAACAAGGTAGGCCTACATGTATATAACTAAAACAACATTAAAAAGCACAGCCTGTAAACCAATGCATATTTACACACATTTTTAACACATTTTTCCACAATAATTGCCATATTTCCCATATTTACATGTAATAAAGATAGAATGTATCCTTTATTACACTCTAATCCAATTCTGCCATAAGCGTCAATTCTAAATAAAATTTACAAACAAAACCCCAGTCTGACAGGGTTTTAAATCAATTGTGATTAAACACAGAGGTCAGAATCCATAAGTACATGCAGCCTTGTATTCTCATCACAAATATTAACATGCATGATTAATAAACCAAACCAAGGACCTTGCATTGTGACTAGCATCAAGGACAAATTACACCCATGTCAATGACAAATATTATATCAAAAATGTGTATCGTTGCTTTAACTTGCATTTAAAAAACACACTTTGAAATCTAATACTAATTTTTGTGTTGTCATTTAGCCTTTGAGAAAGACTCTGCTAGGGCCATAACATCAGGCCATTAACTATTTTTTTCATTTATACTACAGCAGGTCCTTTTGGTTGGTAAGCAGTTTGCAAAAGCTAATTATATTTTCTCACTATTTTTTAAAAGTGCTTAACACTCAAAATAATGTGGGCGGAAAACCAAACTGCTGTTTTTGTTTGTTTGGGTTTTTTTTGTAGTTGCCAATCTTTCTGCTTGGTTCATCAGTAATTGATACAATTTTCAAGAATAAACCACACACACAAAATTTGTTGTTGGGCGTATACAATGAAAATTGTACACACGCACACAAAGAACAATACTGTACACTGTATAATGAAGGCACCAAGGCAATCTCGTTTGTAAAGGGGCACCTCTTTGAGGAAATTGTTAATTTCTATCAAAATATTTCATGGGGCACAAAGGCAATGAACAAGGGCACAGAGGCAATTGCCTGCCTTTGCCACCAGGAAGAACCAGGCCTGCATAAAGACAGTACATCACCACAGGATAGGTGTCCTAGATTTCAATCCCAACAACACTCAGTTCAAGTACATGTAGATCAAAAACAATTGCAAAAACTTAGATAGTGTTGACTTCCAACACACAACGTACTCCCTTGTTTGGTCCACAGTTTTTCCTGTTGAGAACGACAGATGGGCTTGGTCTTATACTATGTACATTGTAATTATCAATTGTTTCTGAGCATTTCTCAGTCTTTCCAGTTTTTGAGATTTCAAAATGTACATTAGACAAACACGGAAATTACAGTAAGAAAACAAGGAAAAACAAGGAAAACAATGTCAGCTTGGCTTCCATACAAAGTGACACAACTTCCCCTCTCCCCGCCCACAAGAGGAAACAAAATGCCTACCCTGCATCCCTTAAAAGTTTCAGTACATGTAGGCCCTACTTGATGTCTACTACATATTCCTTGCTTGCATGTACCAATAATCTGAAAAGGTTGCAGAACTTCCCTGGGTACCAATAAGACTACCCTGGAAGTATTTGCAGTGGGAGGAGCACTACATGGACATGACATGCCCCAAGTTATTGACATGAATGCTCTGTGATGAATCGGAACAACTTCTTTCTTTGTTTGTCAAGTAAAGAGTGTTTGATGGACAAATTAAAGTAAGATACATCACGCCTGATCACTTTTTAAAGGGCGAGGGCACCGGGGCCTTTTCTTCTGAGTAAAGGGCACCTCTATGAGGAAATTGTAATTTTCTATCAGAACATTTCATGGGGCACCAAGGCAAATGACCAGGGGTCGCCTCTGTTGCCTCCATGAAGTATCAGACGCGGTACATGTACAAACAACAAGGTATTTCCAAAGAAAAGATATAGACAAAATAGGGAGACCGCCAACATTTGGGCTAGATACATGTAGCTCAGTTGGTAGAACACCTGCGCTTTAATCTGGAGGTTGCAGGTTTAAGTTCCGATCTAGTAAATCTTTCTCTGTTCAACCCAAAAGTGTTTAAACTGTGTTTTTAACATGCACAGAGTGCAATCATTTCCCCTTTGTAAATTTGTACTGTGCACCATTGATCAGCAAAAACTGCACAGAGCAGTGGGCGATGCTATCCTATCCACTCAACACTGTGCATCCTCGACACATACAGACTACTCCAAAATGTGCCATAAAACAAGAATCCCAAAGTTACATATGCACTTTTGGTAAACAACCTCAAATGGTTTGTGGGGAAATGAGCAGATTTTCTTGGGAAGAAAAGGTTTGACGAACTTAATTTAGAAAATGAGAGGTACGAAAAAATGTCCAGTGTTGTGATCAAAAGTTTAACAAGAAATTGTATAATTTATAAACAGGTTGTTTTGGAACAAACAAACAGGGCGTGCTTTAGTCTTTCCTCCATGTTTATACAATGTCACAGAAAATGTTTGTAGGCAATAATGTGATATTGTTTCTCTGTACACCTGCAACCAGATCATTGCTCCCATGAGTCACCAGAGTAAATAAGGAAATAATTATTGATAAGAATCACTCCCTGGAAAGAAACCACTGGGCAGGCATGGAGGGGACAATAGATGGATCACCATTGAGTGGGTTTGTGCATTGATTGAAAACCATTTAATCACATTAGCCATGCTGCACCAAAGGTTTCCCGGATTCAAGATTACTGATCCTGATTGAGAGACCGTCAATCAACTTGAGGTATTATGTATCCCGTTTGGGATAGTTTACATCTTTTACCAACACCACACGTTGGCTACTGTGACTGAAGATGTTATTCCGATCGGGAGAAGAGGGTTCTAATTGGGATACACACAAAATCTCTCATTTGGGATAGTTTGTCACTTTGTGACAAGCATCATTATCAAACCATACCAGGGTTTGCCCTTTAACTTTTTCGGTGACTAACCAGCAGGACCAGGTAGCTTATTGTTTTACTAGTCCGCCAGCTTATTTACTTGGCCATAATTTCATATTGTTGTAAATAGTCAGGGCTCGAATTTGGGAGAAAAATCCACAAGACCGCAGGGCTTGTCGCTCAAAATGTTTACTGGACCAGAAATTTGTGTACAAGACCAGAATAAAAATGAGAAAAAACTTCCATTTAACTGTTTTTACTTGAACGATAATTGCAGTAAGAGAAGATTTACCTCATCTGTCTCTTGGGGTATTAAGTACGTAATACTTCCGTTCCATTACTCAATAGAATGTTAGGTATTTTTCAGACTCAAAGCCAACATTTGGATATAATTTGTCACCATTTTGAATTGAATAAAGTTCACCATGTCCCTTTGAGTACAACTTAAAGTCATACGTATTAAATTGAACTATGAGTAAGCATTGTCACATGTCGAGCTGGCTCTGATCTTGGCTGGAGACCAATCTAGTCTATGACATTTGGTATGGCACTACAGGAGTGTGAATTACAGGACAACCACTATGAACTCAAATCCTTTGGACTGGAACCAGATGAATTTTCTGGGTTAAAATATTATAATATGCAACACCCAGTGCAGACTTAAAACTAAGTGGTTGTCTAATAGACTTTAATTTTGCATCGGGATAAAGAATACACTGATGTGAGTAAAGCACTGTATACTCAAGGAATATTCAAGTATGCTGGAGCATAAAAATTACACACATTTGTGTAAAGGACGCAATTCTACCTCCATGTTTATTACACCATTATCCATGTTTATACCATGGAGATTAAATGCAGTTTTGTTGAACATTTTGGCCCATGGGTGCACACACCCTTGAAGCGCTGCATCCTTCCTGCTCAGTTTTCAACATGTTCAAGGCTATTGCCTTGTTCTCTGTAAAGCTGGAGTGGAGTGGTTGCATTTTTTTGTATATTGTGGTATACAGTAGCTGTCAGTGACAGGACATACGAGAAGCTATTGGGGAATAGAAAACTGGTAGGTAAGGAATTCCTGCCTGGTTGGATGTCACACTTGAGTGAACCTTGACAACATACAGGTGGATGCAGGAATATTTGTGGTCAGTGTAATTATATCTGGGCACCTTTACCTTGCTTGATCTACCTACTGTATTGTATACATGTACAAAGACCATGTCACCTGTGACATCACATGTTTACAAGAGTCACTGAGCCTGGACTTCCTGCAGGGCAGGCACAATTTGTACACAGCCCAATTGAAGAGATCATCAAATCTTTGTATTTTACAGAGACTGCAATCTGATTTTTTTCAACCTTTGATATGAAGAAAGGGGACACATCTCAAAAGTTGTTGAGCTGTTATTTTTACAACTTTTTAATCATGTTGCATTTGACACAAACAGTAAAATTTCCCATATGACTAGTGTAGTATCTTGCCTGTCAGAAAGGCCCTGGAATGTACACAGTAACTCTTTTTGTAAGCAATTGTTGCATGGTGTACAGACTGTTTATACATGTACAATGGAACCTTTTCCTGTTTGCTTCTCTTGAATTTGATGGTCCAGAAAGTTATCCTTGGAGCAGGTCATTGTACATGTTGTAGGTCAGGTCTACAAATTAAAGTGGTTTAGTTCACTGTATGACATGTACACTTTCGGATTTACTCAAAACTAGTCTGTTAACATATTGCACCAGTGGCTGATTTTGCTATGTGAATGTTACTGAATCATTCTTTTACATCAAACCCACAATATCAACATCTAATAAAGAATGTTTTCAAAAGTTATCACCGATACCCTTTAACAGCCCAAACTGTAATACTGAATCAGTTCAATGTTTGTAAAATAACAAACTGTCCAGTTGATTATCAGCATCTATACCACTGTTACCAGTCCCTTCGAGACTGACTAAGTTCAGCCTTTTCAAAAATATTCTGAAATTAATTCACTTTGTTTTGTGTTGTGTTGAGTTCTACTTGTATTTTTGCAAACTTTCCAAACAATGAAACGCCTGAATAAGATTGAAACCTTAAGAAAGTTGTGGGGGGGGGGGGACACCCAAAAATGCACAATATTCCCACATTTAGGCCTTAACAGCTGGACTAGTCAAGAGCCTGGGACTATGGAGGAAATGGTAAAGTACAGCATTCAATGCAAACGTGACATCACAACTTACATGCAATTTGGCTATAAAACTGTCATTGAGCACGGACGGTATCATTCATAACATCCAACTTCCATCTAAACGAAAAGTTTGCACTTGCAGTCTAGACTGTTTTTGTACACAGAGGTAATGAAAACTAATAAAGATTGCAACACAAACTAATATCTTTTTCCTTCATGACAGAGAAAACAGCAAATGTCCACTTATATTTGTTTTTCCCCTAATGTACCAAGTAACCTTTGCTGTGCACTGCAGGGGTCAGAGTCATTGCCGACAAAAAGGTCTGAAATGAGGATCCAACTTTTAGGAGGTATGTTGAAATGATGGCATTTTCACCGTTTGGTAACCCCCAGAGTTATTGATTTCAAGGAGCCTTTGGGAACCGTATCCACAGCACTAAAGTATGACCAAAGAGCAGGATTTCTTTCCATCTGAACAAAATAACAGCCACTTTGTCACCAAGAAGACATAAATAAAGTCTGAATTCAGATTTGAAATTTCTCATCCTTGATACTGAAGGGTGGTGTACAAGTACATACAGTTGTGTCTGGACAACACATTCATGCAACTGGGCTTCCCCTTGACTTTCCTTTTTCCCAGACAGCAAGACCAGATGAATAAACGTGTAGCTTGACATTGAACAAGACTGCCATCATAATTATCCGGTTCAATTACTTTTCCGTTCGTGTAATCTTTAATTTGCCATTCATTTAACAACATCATGATCCATACATGTAGCCACTTGATAGCTCAGCCACTTCTCAGTCACAGCTGTACTCCGACAGTTTCACACAATAAGAACATTTCATTTTGATTGAACACATGTACACAGTACACAGTCATACTCAAATAAGGGCATTTTGCAGATATTTACGTTAAATAAAAAGATAATTATAATAAATAAACAAATTGAGAGAATCTTTTTACAATGTGCTGTTTTGAAGTATCCCCCCTACATGATGACCTTCAGACTTTTTTGGTGTTATTTTTTTTTTATGGAGGGCCACTCTTTCAATCATAGATAAGACATTGGAAAATAAATACAGTTACACTTACAGTATTCATTGATGTTTGTGAGTTCAAATTACACAATGTCTGGTACATTGACTTCCGAAGTCAAATTTGATTTCCAGACAGTGTTACTACATGTACATCACATGGTTCTGGGGCTGTCTTTTACTTAGCAAGCTCCAGATGGGAAAAGCCTATCAGGCTTTACATGTACATCTATTCCACATTCCATCTTGTTTGTTTGAGCTGTGAGCTGTCCGAAAAAATTTCGCAAAGCAACACTTTTCTTTTAGTCTGAGGAATTCAAAATTGAGCACCCAACTTGCAACAAGGACAGTCAGTGAACAAACTATATTCTCAAATTAACTTGTAAATCATGGCTTTGTTGGAATAATGAACATTTCCTTTAATGAGGCCAGGTGACTAGACTAGACCATTACTGTTTTGATTCGTAGTCTGAACAGCTGCTATTGGAGAACTTTGCTACTACAGTGACCGCATACATGTACATTTAAATACTGGCACAGTAGACTATTATTATCATTTCTAAAAATACATTTCTAGAATAAAAACTGGGTAAACAATGAATGCATGCTGTGTATACATCCAATTCAATGCTTACACAAATTTCCACATGGACAAGAAAATTGTACACTTGTTGGAATGTTGTACATAAGTAGGCCTATTGGATATGGACTGTATTTGTGCACGTAGACATCAAACAAAGACAGTAACTTTGTGGTATTGCTACGATGCACACATGAACTAGTTCTGTACTTTATCCCGACATTCCATGCCTAGATAAACCAAATACAGTAGACCCCTCACATAGATCGCCTTCGCCCAGGACAAAAATGGAAACACGCAGGTGTTTACATGCGACTCACAACTATCGGCCAATGGGAGGTCTTCCTCTGACCTCAGTGAGGGCGCTGGTTGAGATCATGATGTCATCTCAAGAAGTCTATACAAGAAAAAACACCTTGTGCACTTTGTGGACACATCTTACAAACCAGTCCAAATTTATTAGAGCATAGCTGTTAAACTATCAAACTTTTTTGGGTAATGTACGAAACGTTAAAATCTATTGCTATGGGACTTACTCTGTATCTTGTCTGATCTTTGTCATAGATGCGTTTATAGGGAACCTTCTTTGGGGCGTAGAAATGCGCCAGTTTACCGAGGTAGACACCATTTCTCAATCCCTCCTCCAGCTCTGTGGTTGGTGGGAGTTCCTCGTTGATACAGGCTTCCATCCACCTGTTAGGATTGAAGGAAGAAAAGGAAGAAGGGGGAGGGGAAAACCAATTTAGATATCGTAAAAGGTTCATATCAAATATAAAACATACACTATAAATGTCAATCCAATTGTCCATCAGTCCGGGAATTTCATCTTTGAGAGGGCAAGGCCATTTTCATTTTGCCAAGAGCAATTCTATTATTTTATTTTTTTATATTTCCATTCCAACAAAGAATCATCATAACAATATCAAATAACAGTAAGAGAATAATTGGAAATGGGGGCATAGCCAGAAAAGCCAAAGCTTGTGGTTGGTTTGCCCAGACAAACAAACACATAAATAGACTAACAAGTACAGTGTGGGTAGGTACGATATTTAACTTCTAAGACTGAATAGACTCTATGTAAACTAAGGTGAAGTCAGAGGGATGCAACTTATAACAATTAAATACACACAGGACAGGGCTTGAGGGTTCCATTAACAATAACACTGCATAGGCCTACAGGTGTACTACAGAAATCACACTAAGGTGAGAACGTAAGAGAAAGCTCTGTGAATTAGAGGATATTTTGAACAATATGTGCTTTGAGCTTGCGTTTAAAGGCAACTGTGTTCCTGCAAGAAGTTACATAAGCGGGGAGATTGTTCCAGTTGCACAGCCCAGACCATAAAATACTGTGTTGAAATGCAGTTGTTCTATGTTTGGGAAGATGAAATAGAGATGCAGACCTAGTTTCATATTTATGAAAATTACTATTAACCTGAAATGTGCTAACTAGGTGATGGGGAAGTTGGTTAGTTGAGTACTTGTATTAGAAAATCTTAAAGTCTATGTGAAACCTTTGAAGGGGTACAAAGAACAACACCAGGCAATGGAGGCAGGGCAACAGAGGCCATTGCCTCTGTGGCCTCCACTTAATTCCTGGCCTACTAATAGTAACAAAATAGAAAGATAAGCTTAGCGCTAGCATCTGTTGACTCCATGAAATAATGTAAGGTGAAGCTGTGTACTTGAATGATAGGTATACTGTCAAGGTGTCAGGGCTCACCCTTAACAGAACAGTAGCCCTGCGTACATTGTCTAGTAAAAATGGCTATGGGCGAGTAAACACCACTTCTCAACTTGCCCTGTGGGCTACTAAAAACTGTGTTGTTAATACTGCTCATTATTCTTCCTTTTCAGATGTGAATGGTAAGTTTTAAAAAATAAGTAATTTTTTTGGTAGTGTGTGAATGTAACTTCTTTTGACCATTAAACTAGTTGTGATCGCTACCATTGATACACCAGAAAGATACATTTATGACAATACATGTTTAAAATCTGGGCTACTAAAACTTCCTGGGGGCAAGTAAAATGCACAGTTTACTAGCCCAATGAATTACTTAACAAAAAAACTTGAGCACAACGCATAACTGTACACATGTACACATGTACATGTTTATATACAGAATACTGATGTATTCTTTCTGAAAGTTGACTCTACATGTTCACTAGCTGCTGCTGCCAGGGACAGAGGTTCAAGGTCAAACAGTGTGGGCTGACACACCCAGACTAAACTCCTACACAAAACAACTGCCATAAGAATGTCTAGATACTTTACCCTCACAAAAAGGAATATTATACAGACAACATGAAGCAGAGAAGGTTTATTTGGGGCATTTATACCTTGGTACTCCGATCCAGTAGCAGGACATTCAGGACCCCCCTTGAGTGCTGCTATGAATTTTGGTCAAGTGTTTTGGGAAATATTACAAAGACATCCTGATATCTTTATTTAGTGGGTACTAAAGATATGATCGATTATTGTATTGAAATACTTGTCAAATTGCCTCAGGGAAAAGTAGGGTAAATATATGAAACTGTGTAACAGAAAAAGTGTTATAATGGGGAAATTTCTGCAAGCCTCATCTACTTTGTATGTATTTTAATACACATAGTGGAATGCAATGCAAAATGTGATTCTCTTTTATTAGAGTTTTCTGAAGATACATGTACGTGTATATGTACGATACCCACCATGAAAGAACTTTACAAAGACACATTTCTATTCTTCAATACTAGTACGTGAGTTCTCCTTGCCAGGAAGAAACTGACTGGAATAATCACCATGACAAAACTATAACAATGAGTCTGCCACTCCTTTATTGGCAATTTCACCAAAAGAATGGAAGGTTGCGTTCCGATACCTGTCCTCCCTCCAGAAACACCCAGCCAACAAGTGTCCCTCAACTAAACTGGATTAATTTGCAATCTCAAACACCCAGCCAACAAGTGTCCCTCAACTAAACTGGATTAATTTGCAATACCTGTCCTCCCTCCAGAAACACCCAGCCAACAAGTGTCCCTCAACTAAACTGGATTAATTTGCAATCTCAAAAATGGACATCACAGGCTTTTGGGTCTGATGCTTACAGCGGACAATACAGCCTTCTTGAATAAAGGACACTTTGCAACAGAATTTGCAAACATTTTGAGGGGGGTACCAAATCAAGACAGGGGTCTCCCCAGGATTTTTTAAAACTGGGCATGGCATTCTGGACCAACATTTTGGAAGTTTGACGTAAGCATGCTGAAGGTACTTTTTACTTGGTGTTTATCTTAGTTTTAAATCCCTTCTGAATGGTTTTATCTTTACAACTTTTGTGAATTTGATCTTTAAAGTAATAAAAAGATTTTTTTTCTTTCTTTTAGCTCGCGCACGGTAAGAACCCTAATGAGAAGAGCAAAGGGTTAACATCTCATTATAAGAACAACTTTTACATTGGGCTCATAATTCACCATACACCAGAGTAGAGAAAACAACTTGTAGGCCTATATCTAGCTACCTATATCATTTGTCTTTTTTTCCTGATGACATTAAATTCAAAACAAAGAGCTGTTTAAAATGTGACCCAAAGTCATCATGTCTGAATGTATGCTGGATACTGGGAACATGATGGTGGACTGAGTCTAGTCTAGTTGTGTGTGTACAGGTGCACACCACTGGTAGATTGTCAGAAGGTCATGTAAGGTCATGATGCAATGTGGCTTTGATAACTCTCCAAGTCTGATTGTTTGATGATAGAGCAAGGACCTTGCTCTGTCCTTGCTCTATAGATGGTTTGATCAGTAAGGCCACACAGCACACAAGCTGTGAGAGTTGTCTGGGGTCACCATAGGATTCATGAACGTTTCTTTTTCTACCTCCATGGTCCTTGTTCATTAACACTGGCAGATCCTATTGTCCAAGATATTTGCTGGTAGCTAATACAAAGTAATAGAAACCATATTAATATCCACTTGGTGTTGATACCACAAGGGTTGTGATACATGTACATGTACAGTAGAATTACCCACAAAAGTCAAAGGTCCTCAGGCAAATTTCAAATTTCATAATAAAACTGTCTGTAGCCAGTTTCACCACAGAATGGAGTGTACATGTACAGTACAAACCAACAAAGCTGTGTTGTCAATTCTATTTGGAATGGAAGTGCCTGGGGAAATTACGCCCAAGTCATGCCCTCTCTTTATGTACTTCCTTTATTATTTTATCGGCAGAATTATGCACACTGTGTTGAGAGTATAAACTCTGTGTAGTAGGCCTATATAAACACGCTACTGAAACTTTGTAACATTTGTCTCAAACTGAAGACAACGTGGAATTGCATGGGTCTTGATACATACGATACTTTCAGTAAGAAGCTGATTCCTTTGAGCTGTGAATTTATGAACCATTTATTGATAAAGAATTGTAAACCCTAGGCCTATTAAAAAAATAAATAAAATGAACTCACATATACATTCTAAATAACTTCCAACCAGTACAATGCACTGTGTGAGATATGCCATACTATGTACTGTAGGTGAAAGTGAAACATTCAAAACTCTTTTCATGTTTGTAACAAATTTGAGAAGTAACAAACATTAACATTATAATAACTCTCCCACTTTAAAATGTTATTTACGGAAGAATTCTCCAAAATTGTTGATTTTTTGGGGGGTGGGGGGATGGGAGGGATCAAGGGAGGTTTGAATCTTGAAAATATCTCTCCGAGATACAAAATAATTTTCATCAATTTACAAACTGACTACAACTTTTGTAGCTGTTACCACTGCAAATTATTTCCATGGTCAGATAAGGCTGAATGTTCAGTCGATTGAAAACTAGTAATACAATAATCATACAGGCCTGATACACTTCACACATGAGACATTGGTTGCCTTGGTGCCCCTCGAAACATTCCACTTGGAATTTACATTTTTCTCACAGGGGTGACTTTTATCCTAATAAAAAGCCTTGCCCTCACCATAGAGAACTCTATGCCCTCACAAGTAAAAAGAAAGAATCCGACCTGATTATAAGCAACTTTAATGGAGCTGAACTCAGGCCTGATATTTCATGGAGGCGACAGGGGCAATCACCTCCGTTACCCCCTGGTCATTTCCTTGTTGCCCCTTGAAATGCTCCAATAGAAATTATGATTTGCTCATAAAGGTGCCCTTTAGATAACATCATGGAGCACTTGCCCTTTCAAAAACAAAGCACCAGGCCTGTGAACCATACAAGTACATTACATGTACATGTGTAATGTATTATTACCCATAACCATAAGTTCCATTTTGTTTGACCTTTGAGCCTTTTAGTTTATTTGCATCATGGGTTGAAATGAGTCACAACATCACACAGCAGCAAGGCCACAGGGTCTGCCCTGATGAGGTCACCAGCAAGTAGTTTGTAAACTTTTGATAATTTGCCTTGAAGTTGGAATGGGTTCCCTGCAGTTTCGCCGAGGCTGGCAAAAACACCCCATGGGCAATATTTCTCAACTGGGCACTATTGCATTTAAAACTTGTCGGCACAAAAATGTGTTCAACAGACTCTAACAGCAAAACATCTTACTTTGCACATCGAGAAACAGGTTACCAACTGAAATTTTATCATATCCTCTTTTGACTTAAACGTTTGCCATTTATGATAAAAGAGTTTTTCAAAATCCTTCTGGCCTGGGGATGATTTGATAGAGCTGCTTAAGCAGCAAAAGTAACTACATTTATGCACTACAAAATTATGCTTACCAGAATAAGGTTACCAGCCAAAATATGTCACATACCATTTGTGACTGGTATCCTGCTTATGTTTAGCAATAGTGTCTGCTTAAAAGCAACTCTTTTGGAACCTGGTACTTCAATTTGCAGAGGCACGGTTTACAGAAGTTTCAGCTGCACAACAGAAATCTCAAGTGAATTTTTTTATTTATTAGAACACCAAGAAATCAAAGCAAGCAAAGACTGTTTTATATACAAAGTGCAAGGACATCGAGTTATTCTTTCCTCCCTTATTTTAACTCCTTACTTTTTTGCTTCTTCAAGATGACACAGATACTGGTACGCAATATTCTTCATTCTCTGCTCGTCCATCTCAGCACCAGATGCCCGGTGAGGCATGTCTTCCGACTCATCTGGAAATATGGACACAAAATTAAACGGGTCAACAGAGCTAACTTTCAGCATGTAAACTGTCGCCAAGGCATATGTTTTGGTACTGTGAGTAAACTAACAGTGCAAAACATATGATTGTCTAGTAAAAACTGATACAGCTAGTAAACACTACTTCTCAACTTGCCATGTGGGCTTCTAAAAACTGTGCAACCTACAAAGTACTTGTTTATAATGCTTATATTTCTCCACATTGAAATAATGAACTTTATAAATGTGTGTTTTAAGTGTGTGAATTTAATCTTCATTTGACCATTAAAATTGGTTGGATCGCTACCATTAATACAATCAGAAAGACACATTTACAGCATCATTACATGTTCAAAATCTGGGCTACTAAAGATTCCTGAGGGCAAGTAAAATGCAGTTTACAAAAACAAACTTGGAGACTAACAAAGTAGAGGGTTAGAAAACAATTAAAAGAATAAATGTTGTGTGTGTGTGTGTTTGTTTGTTTGTTTGTTTAGAGATGCACATAATATGTAAAAGGTTAACATTTTCATACATGTTTGCAGATTTTCCACAATCCACACTGAAGTCCAGAAGAACCAACATTGAAGTTGTAAACAAACTACATGGTGACTCAGTTTAGACAATGTAACCATTGTATCTAAATGTGTTATCCTTGAATATTATGTGGACACAGGACCAGTCAAGGTGGTACTTTGTGTACAAAACTATTTTGAGGATTATGTACACATGTACTTATTGTGGGAAAAGCATGAACTTCCTGTAGTCCAAAGCAGTGTCAAGTTGAATACGTGACTCTACCATTGTTTACTAACTTCCTCTACTACTACTACATATCTACAACAACAAAAAACAACCCCAAATGGATATGAAATCTTCACAAAATCAGGCAATTTTGCTTGATTCCAAACGTGTGTCTTTTCACAATGTAAAACCCATTCGTTATAATTGAAGTAAAAAACGTAACACTAATGTTGCCTTCCGAAAAAATTGCTTTCTTAATTGCAGGTTTGAAAGGAAGAAATTTTTTACATAAATTTAATTTGTGATTCAATGCTCCTTTAACACTAACAGACTAGGCAGTTTTGCTAACATGTGGCCTTCTTTCTCAGTCCATTATCCTCTTCTCCAGATGTCACTCCACACCAAATTGTTTGGACTTTGGTACTATGGACCTTGCGATTTATTATGCACATGTTATTTGGGCCTACTGGCCCCAGTCCTTCTGAATCCTTCACTTTGGCAATTGGATTTAGAAAGAGTTTTAAACATAAATAATTTTGAGAAATATGTATTGTCAAGAAAAAAGACGTGCACAGTAATTCCTTTCCTGAAAGTCAACTTCATTTTTAGCAAACTGTGTACAACTATGATGTATTATTTGTTATGTTAGTAAAAATTTGTCAGTTTATAAACCAAACCTAAAGAGGGGTAAACAAAAACCATGCATTTTCCTGCAGCTGAAACATGTATAACTGCTGGCATTTCCTGTATTTCAAGCTTGCTGTGGCCATGATAAAAGTTTCCATTTACAACAAAATTATCTATTAACCAGATACAAATTTGTAAAGACTATCGCCATGGGCAACACTCAGAGCTGATTATCTTTCTAGGTCTAGTGGGATTGCAACTGTACTTTTAAAAGGTTCAACTACTTGTACATAAAAGCACATTAACTGTACTTAGCTCTGGTAGGATGCCAGTCTCTGTTGTATGCAACATCAACAACCAGCATGCATGTCAATTACACAGCACCAAATTGTATACATGTTGGGTAAAAATGTCTAAATTACATGTAAGTAAATTTGACCTACAAAAACCTGGGTAAGATTAACACAAACCTGCTGTAATGAAACTAGTCAAAGCAAAAACAAAACAATTACTACAGAGGCGAATAACTCCATTCCCCTTGCCATTGCCTTGATGCCCCTTCCCCTTTGTCATATTCCAGTAATGTAGAAGATTTCATTTCCATCACAGAGACCCTTTAACCAAGGACAAAATGATTTGTCAAAGAAAAAGCACCAGGCCTAAATGCGTTAAATTCAACTTCTTAACCTCAAGGATTTCTTGAGTTTTTGAAATTTTTGCACGCCCTGGTAGTCATTGGAATTCCTCTGATTCCAGCACTTCCTAATAATGGAGATAACAGACAACTACTATCATCTCTTCCAGAGCACTCACCAATGGTCCAATTGGTTACTAACAAATTAAAGGGAGGCACGTAACAAAAAATTGAGTCAATTCAAGGATTTAATCTATACCTCAGTAAAGCTGGTTGCAGACACCACTGAACCACTGAGCAAACTACACTTTACTTTTAAAAAATATTGTTGACCTTCTACATGGTCTACCCTTGCTCTATGGTCTTACCATGGAAAAAGTTTGTTCTTCGACCAAAGTGTAAAATGCACATGCAGGCCTGATATTTAAAGAAGGCAACAGGGGAATTGCCTTTGTTGCCCCTGGGTCAACAGACCATTGCCTTAGTGCCCCTTGAAATGTTCCAATAGAGGTTTACAGTTTCCTCATTGAGGTGGCCTTTACCAAGGAAAAAACGCCTTGGTGCCCTTGCCCTTTCCAAAGCTGAGCATTAGGCCTGTGTGTATGGTGACACACCAAATGTACCATGGAGATACATGATGTGCGACTGTACATTCATAGTACATAGTTAGGCTCTTGAAAGTTGTATACACAGACAAGTTGGACAGGTGCAGGGGTTAATGAAGCATGTCCTTGAAGATGAATGAATCATCTCAAGTAAGATAAGACAAAACTCCCAAAGGAATGCACCACTAAGCCCAGGTGTGATTTTCTCATCAGAAAAAGGATGTCTCATTTTGAAATAAAGAATGACCTTGTTATATGTGAGCTCTATTCAGTTGCAGAGCTCAGTCATAGAAACTGCTTAAAAGATCAAAACTTAAGCAGATTAAGATAGTTTAGTTGCTGAAAGGCGTTGACGAGTACCAGCATTATAGATAGAAGATTGCCGTTACAGGAGTTTCTACAATTTAGACAGTCGTTTAAAAAGTTAACATTTGAGGGTTACCTAACCCTAACAATCCCTAACCCTACAAATTCAAACAGGGCAAAGTGTTTAATTTTGTTAGGTTAAGTACAGTGAAGTTAGGATTGGGTGTTTGATTCTGTGGGATTGTGTATCCTTGCTGACAAGTAATGGTGTTTGAATTTGATTGAGTGGGTATGGTGGATGTGTGAAATGTACATGTCTGGCATTGCTCTTTCCTCCATGGTCTAATGAGATAGTTGTTGGATTATGTTATGTTGGGTACTGTGTGATTTCACTGATCAAATTTTGCACATGCCAAGTGTACACACTCCAACAAAATCAAACAAAAAAGGCCTGTTGGAGTTTGTTAGGTTGTGTACATGTATCGTCCCCCTAAGATTGGGTACAGTTCCCATCTCATGGTAGTATAAGCTGTTGGAATGTGTTGGGTTAGGGATGGATTCTAGTAAAAACGCTTTGGGAGTTAGGGTTAAATGTACTTTTGGGGTGGAGTTAATAAAAGAACATAGAGCAAAAACTCTGCTAATAAATTTTCTGAACAAACGAGGAAACGAAAACAAAACAATGGAATAAATGTAAACACTGCACTTTTTAATTGTTTTAGTAATTTTAAAGTGTCCACTGATCAGAACCGACCAACAACAACAGTTACACTTACAGTATCATTTTAATCACGGGGCCTAATTTCATATTATTTGTTAAGCTCTTTATACTGGTAAGCATATTTGTGTGCTTACTTAGAGCACTTAGCAGATAAACATGAATAAGCAAAAGTGTTTTCCATTTTCATAAATGATTAAGAAGCTTTGACAGTGTGTGTGCGTTCACAATGGATTTGTATTGTTGCATCACTCATCTGCCAACAAGAACCACAGGCATGACAGGCAAGCAAGCTAGCAAGCATTGCTTACTGCTTTGTTTGCTTACGATTAGCAGTGTTTAATTCTGGGCTCAATTTCACAGGTTGGAAGACATACCACAATAATGATTTAAGCACTTTTCTGAACGCAATATCATTATTGGCAATTGGGGGCCAAAGGTTTGTCATTTATTGATTAGTAAAAAGAAAGAAATGTTGTCATTAATTATTAAATTAATGTTTGTTCAATACAAATGTTAATGTTATCAATAATCATCGTATCCTAAATAAAATAAATTCCCCAACAATCCAATTTACTTGCATAGCCATAAACTGATTGCCACGCACTGCCATTCGAAAATGCTTGACAAATTACTTGTCAAACTCATTACGTTGTATGTACAAAGAAAGTTTCAACATTAATTTGTTACTTAAAATAAAAGTCAATTTAGGCCTATTGAATATTTTTGATGACTTACGATCATACTCTGTGGTGACTCGTCCATCAGGATCATCTGCCGAGCCGTTAAGGCCATTGGGCACACCATCTTCTATGGTGCTTGCCATTTTCAGACTAGCATTTACAGTCTAAGAAACTGGAAACGAGAAAAGATACAGGATAATGTACGAACAGGCTACGCGTTGTCCAGTTCAGTACACCGTCTGCAAAATTCTGCAGACGAGTATTAAACGAGCAAGTTTAGAACACAGTCCCGCACTTGACTGCAAACTTCTGTCCACTTCTCTTCGGTCTGTGTGGTATTTATTTAGCAAAGATGCCCAGTCACTACAGACTCCAACGACTCATCACTTCCTCCTAAACATCCAAGAGGTATTCAGCGAGGAAATTTCTCAAAATGGGAAATTTTGGAGAGACCAATCATCAGAAAAGTTTAGCTTATTAAGATGCAGGTGGTGGTTTGCACTGCATGCAAGCATTGGACTGATGCCAAACCCATTTTCCAACGTTGCGCGCCCGTGGGTTTGATTGACTTTTCCCTACTTGTACGTGGTATCCAGTCCTTGTCATTAAAAGAGCGTGCAATATTTACAGGGTACCATCTTTGTATTCAAGTCGCAAAAAAATGCCGAAAAGTCAATGGATGAAAGGTGGCGCACTTCTAATATTCAGATTCCAAAAGTTCATGGGGCGCACCCACTGATCTCTATATAGAGATCAGTGGGCGCACCCCTCTTAAAATAATCTCCCATAGGAACCAATGCTAAATGATAATTATTCAAAAATACTCAAAAAATCGTGTAAGTCTCTCAGCCTCTTGAAAACCAATCAGACATATTTCCGGACAACTAAACTTCAGAATTCTTTTCAATTTTTGGCAGGTCAGCCGTTTGGAATTTTTGCTAACTACCCCAGAAGAAAAAAACACGATTTTTTTTTTTTTCCAAAACCGACTTGCTGCCAGTTTTCGTGAAGCACTTCTCCACTTCCCCGGTCAAATAGGGCCAACTTTAACGCCTAAATTTATCAAGTCTCCTCAAAAGTTGAAGCACAGAACCCCCAGGTTGTGATAGATTTTTATATTTACACAATCTATTAATTGCATGACCCCCAAAACGTTAAAAATAAGTTGTGGGTTTACAAATTATGATAAGTAGCTTGGCGCATTAGTTCTGGCTTATTTAGTGTGGCGCACCCATGGGGGTGTGTGGTGCGTAAAATGTTGCAACTTTTGGAGTAAGGGGAATTAGATCGAGGAGAAGGGGGTCATCATTTTGTAGACTTGGCTTGGTAACTGTTAGTTTTAAACGGTACGCAAGGTTGTTTTGGCTTATGGTAAAATTTTGAGCATGCAAAAGGTCTTTAAAATTAGTGGAATCTGCTCGTCGATTTTCCTCAACGCCTTGAGAATTAAAGCACGACCGGAGGCGCTTATATGATGCAAGCTTGGCAAAATGACACGTTATGTATTTTGATAATGTCCTGACTTGCGTTGACCAAACTGATATAGGCCTAAGCGATCCAAGTTTGTTTGTTTTGCATGGGTGCAAGTTAGTTTCTGTAACCTTAGTTAGTTTCCTAGTGTTCCGTGTTTATTTATTTATTTCCTGATTTGTTTAATTTTTCTCTTGATTTCTTGGTGTCTTTGTATCTCTATGTCCTATTTCTTAAAATGTGAATTTGCTTCTATACTTTCTGTAGGCCTATGTACATGTTTTCTCCTTTGTTTCTCAGTATGACTTTTCAATTTCTTTTGTGTATTTCTGTATTTATTACTTTATCACCGTGTTATCATAATTGTTTCTTTGTCTTGTTTTTCTTTGGTTGTCTAAGATTGTTACTTCTTTTACGTAGCCTATTTGGGGCCTATTCCGTTTTTTGATTTCCGTGTTGTAAGTTTGTTGTTTTTTTAAATGTTAATAATTTATGTCTTTATTTCTGTGTTTTTTCTTCTTTATGGATGTGCTAGCTATTTTTATTTCTTTGCTTCTTGGCATTTTTAATTGTTGATTTGGTTTTTGTGTTCCTTTATTTGTGTATTTCTTTCTTTCTTTCTATCCTTAGTATAATGCATCCGACCTGACCTGACCTGAGCTGACCGGACCTATCCTTCAGACCCGGTCCTGATTATACTGCATCTAACCTGACCTATCCTGATTATACTGCAGACCTAAGAATACTGCATCCGAACTGACTTTACCTGACATGACCTGACCTGACTTCCTAAGTATACTTTGAATACTGCATCCGACCTGACCAGACCTGACCAAACCTATCCTTCAGACCTGAGAATCCGGAGTATACTGAATCTGACCTGTCCAGATCTGACCTGACCTGACCTGACCTGACCTATCTTACATAAAACAGTGCGTCTCCGGAAGGTACGGCATTGGGGCGCCAGTCAAGGAAGATGGCGACCCCAGATGGATAAAAATCCAAGATGGCCCCAAACCCGATAAAACCTCTACTCAACGCCAGGTCAACCAGCGTGGGCAAACAGGCAGATCGCGCTGCGTGACTGGGAGGGGGTTGGCCTAAGCTTGAATAATATAGAAGCTCATGCGTGTTAGCGGCACTATGGGTCCCACTTTATTCCAAACATGTGTTCTCAAATACTCAAAGAAATGTAATTGTTTTAGCCTTTGCAAAGTTTTCCCCAGTAAAATTTGCAAAATATATTTCATCACAAGCCAATGCAGATCAACTGCATCATGGAGGCCTCCATGTTGAAATGAAGTACCCGAAGTAAGTACAAACAACATAAACAAAAAAACAAGGCCACAAACAAAACTTGCACATGACAAATGAAATAAAACAATAATTATTACACAAGCAAATAAAACACAAGTAACACAGGAAGTTTTATGTATACACATTAATCTGTAATGTTTAAAAAGCAAAACATAATAAAATAAGAAACATCATATACAAACCACCAGACTTGTGCCCAGTGGCGAATTATATCAAATTGTTGTATCATTAATACACACATTCCAGATGCTACACTCTAAAACTACCAATTTTTTGTTTAAAAAATAAAGGAATAAATGTCTTCATGTGAGCCAGAATACAAAGCATTGTATTTATAAGTTTTTTTAGGTAACCTTTTTAGCACATGTTTTGGTGAAATACTGTCAACTGATTACTTAATAATTTTTTCTCATATTTCTTTCTTTTCTCTTGTGAACAATATTACACACCATTACAATAACGTACTAAAGTGCCTCTTTTTAAACAATAACAAGTAAGATTCTCATTATTTTTTTCATTATTTTTTTTTTATTATCTGATTTTTTTTCTGTACTTTTTTCCCATTCTTTTTATTTTGCTTTACGATACATAATTTCTTTCTAAATAGACATGTTTCCAATAAAGGCATTTAATCTGGCTTAAATATCTACAAATGTTGCCAAATAAAATGGACAATTTGTATTGGCCACGTCACTTTAAAACATATTTGCAGAAGATATAATATATATACACACAGCAGAGCAATTAGTTTTAATTTTACTTGTACGCAAAGTTAAGCAAGTTGTGTTTTAGGATTGTATCAGCACTGAAAAAGGTGAAGTTAGTTTTCTTGTACAAATACAAGCAACACACAATCTAATTAGAAACTATTTTTATTGAGCTGCACAGAACTCAAACTTTCCAAGATCAGAGAAAATACCTGCCGAGTAGAAACAGATTACCAGCCAAAAAAGCAAGCATTGTTTTTGACTGGTAAACATTTCTGCTAACCTGATAAATATCCTAACCACTACTTTTTGCCAAGTAGCTTTATTGAAATTTGATCCTGAATTTGAAAGTATACACCAAAAGAATACTGCCCGAGGTGACTGACCATAGCAACAATCGCTATGGAAACACCTGACCCTCATTTGACCAGAGCAGTTTGATTGACAGGCTAGATTTCTATTTCGCTTTCAACAGAATCTAACATCAAATCACAAAAATTTAGAATACCTTTAAAAAATACATTGAAGCAATTGCCTTTAATTTAATGTGAAATATGTAACTTCCAATGGATGTCTGAGGTTGTACATTTATGAAGTCTGTCATACATACTGAATAGAATAAAAAAAAGGGTGTGTATTATGAACACAATAGTTAAAGTAGCCAGACATTTTTTGTGGGTTTTCAAGGAAATAATCAAACATGCAGCAAAGTAAAGCATCGTTTGAAGAATTACAGCCCTGGTCATACTCGTTAGTAGATAATGCAAATTGAATCAAATAGCTTTTTTTTTCTTTTTTTTTGGAAATAGGAGTAAGGATAGAACAATCAAGGTACTTTTCAATACACTAACTGCTTTTCCATTTGACCAACAAGTGAAACTTTTCACATTTTGCATAATAGGTTCTCCCAAGAATCTCAAGTCAACTCATTCACACGGACTACATTAGCTAAGTGAAAAACAAATGATAAACTTGTAACCAAATAGTGATAAAAAATTACCATAATGAGATTGAAGCCTAATTATTTCTCCAACGTTAATTTTTTGATACAAATGAAATGTATATTGTGCCTTGATCAGTTTCAGTTTTGACCCAACAATGTTTTTTTTCCCTGCATGCTTAAAATCATTCCCTAGGCCAGACTTTAATAACAACTTGACAGTTTATAGCAGCAAACAACCATACACAATTGCACATGCTTTTCATGAGATGAAATTCATATTGTCATTTCTGGAGTTGAATTTCAAACCTGATATGTCGTTAGAGATGAGCCATAAAGTCAAAATAATAAATTTCAACCTTATTTCAATTGATGTTTAGTTCAGTTTCTGCTCTCAGTAGCGTTTCACAATTACAGCCACCATTTAAGCCCTACAGGGTTTGCTATAAACGTGGGTCTAGGAAAACACCTACAGGAACAAGCACAAAATTCCTTGATCCTTCATGAAATACGTAGCATGGGATTTTCAACTAATAGCCAATAACCATGAGCAGTGTAATAAATTGTGCCCACATACTCTGAGAAATGGTAAAGTTATTAATGTAACAAATAGGCCAAGTATGGCCCTATGTGTTGAGAAACATGTTTTAAGAAAAACATTCTTTTTTGTTTGTTTAGTTAAAGCAAGCAGAACAAAACAAACCATTAAAGCTTCAAAATATAGTTATTTTATAAAGTTGTATATAATGCCAATGAAGCTGATCAACCTTTTCTTTTACACAGCACAAGAGCGTCTTTCCGGTGCATCCAGTTAGTGTACAGCGAAAGCATCAAACTGAACATGCCCAAAAGGACGTGCCCCAAAACCCAGTTAGCAGGAACTAAAACCCTACAAATTTATCGTGTGGGGATTGGCGAGGAACCAGTGGCAAACAATGTTAATTACAGTACAATTTGGCTGGTGACCTAAATCTGATAAGTTTCCTGTGCTTAGCAATTTCTCTGCAGCTTCATGCAAATCCGACCACGACATTTGGAATCTTTTTTTAAATAGCCCCAAAAAGAAAACCCACCTCAAAACCTAAACAACATCCCCAAGAAGTACAATAGCGATCATAATAAAAATACCTCCGTCATAAAAGGAACTCACTGCAACGTGATGTTAGCATAAATGTAATTCTGGCATGGAGAGTATTTCAAAATTATGTGGAAATAGCAACAAATACATAAAGAAAATCTGAAAATGTTCTTATTTCCTGTACAGCAAATCATCAGCATTTCTGTTCTGTTTTTTGTGTTATGTAGGAAGGCTGGTACATGATTTTAGAGAAAAAAGAATCTACCACACCATGTAGGCCAGATTTTATGGATCGAGGAAATCACATTCAAATTTAATACCAGAATTGTCAAACTTTACTTTCTTTGTGTTGAAACTGCATCAGCTACATGTGCAGTTCTAAGACATTTTATTGTGAAAAGATCAAAATAATTACACGTTTTAGTGCACATACAACGATGAAAAGATGTTTCATAATTAATTCACATTTTCTATCCCTTTATGCCCTTAATAAATATTCAAATTTGAAAAGAGAGACAAATTGCACAATTATTTTTTCGGACCAACCAAATCCGAAATATAAAATTCTGTTACAGCCATGGTGTTAGGTATAACATTGGCCAATAAGACTTTTGAAAAGTTTTGGGCACACATTAAAAAACAAGAAAACTCATAAATCCTACCAGTTTTGCAAGCCGATAATTATTACAACTATGAAGGAGTTGGAATAAATACAATATTCATTATGTACTGGCACTGAATATTTCAAAAAAACCATGTCAGAGTTTTAGAATTCATAACCAAATTAGACTCCAATCTTTATTCTTCCCGATGCAAAACTTTCTTTTTGGAGCAAGGCTTTGACATATCAGTCTGAGAAAAGAAAATACACAATCAGTCAATCATTTCAACATTTTCCCTTCCATGCAATATTTATTAATGACTTGACCATTATCAATCTTCTGAAGAAGCACACTAAAGTGAAGTATCTGCAAATGAAGATCACCAAAAGATGTCAAAACTTTGTGAACAGGTAAGCCAACTTTTAGGCAGAGACAAATGCCCCCCAGTTATTTTTTTCCCCCCCAGTTTGCCCCCCCCCCACCCCCAGTTTTTTCCTCGATGGCGGAAATTGAGTTTAATCCCAAACCATTGCACCCAATTTGTTGTTTGCGCTGTAAATAATAAACTCAATTTCATCCATCATAATTAGCTGGCACCATCAAAAAAGCCCAATACACTTTCCATCTCCGGCAATGTAATAAAATGTGGATTTATTTATCTGTACAAGCTTGGAAACTTGCTATAAATAGAAATGCATTGTCTGCCCAAAACCGCAAGCAGCCATTGTACACGCAGTTCGCACAACACGTCAAATTCACACAGTGCAAAATCTTATTTCTGTAGTGAATTGTAGGCTTATAAATACAGTACACACGACATAAACTTGATGTTCACGTGGATTGCCGAGTGTTTTTGCACTTAAACACGTTGGTAAAACAGTTAGTTAAAATGGATTTTTAGTAGAAAGTTTTGCAAGAAATCCCAAAAACCTCCATCCCATGATGATAGGCACAGATCTGATTCTGAATCTAGCGATGAGAATCCTGAACCCAAACACAAACACCCCAGGATTGAAGTTAATATTGACGTAAATGTCCCAGATACCCCCACTCAGTCAAGAATGACGCTGGTGTAAGTCCGTCAAAGTGGTAAGTCAATGCTTTTCTGCAGTACAAAATTTCATTATAGATTTTTGTTTTCCCCCCTAAATTTAAGTTTGCCCCCTCTTGCCCCCCCAGATTAACAGGTCTGGTGCTGCCACTGCATAAAAGAACAGTCCCGTGGGCACACACTTGCAATCAACTGGACTACTAGAACAATCCATTGTGCCAAAGTACAGGAGCAATCCTACACGAGTGAATACACGCATTAGTATTTTGAACATTCCAATGGAACATTCCGGCAGTCCAATGGAGCGATCCATATGCACATGCTGGAATACCTATCTGATCCAATTACAAAGTTCCTACTAATCCCACTTTAAAGACACTCCCTTCTAGTAAGCAGTTTTTTCCAGCTTCTTTTTTGCAGAGCTTCGATACTCGTGATGTAATGATGTGATATAAATGTTATCAGTATGATTGATAGAGCTCAACATGTAATGTTACTGTTACAAGCTCTAATGTTACAAACTCAACACATTTTAAGTTTCTGTGCTTTATTCTGGCTGACCCAACACTTTTGGAGTCCCAAATGTGATGTACAAAACTACGAAGCCTGGAAGAGACAGAGGTAAGAAGATTAAATCCATGAATTACTAATCCATTTCAATTGTTTAATTATCTGTTATTGTGGTTCAGTTTTAATATCAATTCGCCTTACTGTTAAGTAATCCGTTAGATGGTTTTAATTATCCATTTATGTTTATTAATCGGTTTGAACGAGTTAGCCTAGTCATGATAGAGGGAGCATTGCATTGTGATCAACCCACGCATTAGATGATTCAAGATAACAAATGGTTGGTTGATCGCATGAGTGTGGTGTCCTCTCTTATTACTTAGCTAATTCGTTTTTGAACAGATAAGTGAACCATTCAAATGAATCACTAAACCATGCAGACAGATAACTAAACCATGCAATTAGATTAGCCTAGTAATCTTTTTTCATTCTTCACACTGTCCCTTCCTGGACTTTGTTAAAAACTACATTAACAACAATAAAGAGAGATTTAGCATCAGCTTTGACAAAAGTACAATTCAAAAGTATTAAAAGCAGATGCCCCATGATTAAGAGAACAGCAAACACAAATACATGACCAAGGCATTTGACAAAGTTGTTTAACGCTTGAAAAATCTACCAAAATAACAAAAAAATTACTTCATCAAATACTGCATCTCATAAAAATTCAAATGTATAGATTTACACAACAAAGGTTGAGCTATCTGGCGTAATAATTACAATAAAGTTTGTACAATTCCTATACAATTTGTTTATTCAATAGATATTTGATATTCTACATTATCTTTTATACACATGAATCTGAAAATTATTGAAAATACATATCTGCTCTGTGGCCTGAAGTGTAATCCAATTCCTATTGTACAATACAAAATTTTGTCATATTTCATGTGATAAAATTCTCGTATTGGACCATAAGGGTATCTTTATCTTTGTGGAAAATGACACAAAAACGTTGGTAGGGCCTTTTCCCTCAAGTTAAAACAACCTTTGGAGGGACAAAATTAGTGTTTAAAAAATTATAAAATAGCTTAAGTAAATTCAACTTCAACCTGTAAATTTTACCGGTTTGCAAAAACCATTACATATTAAATTCAGATAAAGAACCTAATGGTAAAACTAGAAGATACCCTACTGAGCATTTCCTATAGGACATGATATCCAGCTTTGGTAACTGTATTTGGATAGCATTACTTATATCCAAATTGGGATAGAATGATTCCAATCAGGATATAAGTATATCCCAATTGGGATAAAAGGATTCTAATCAGGGTATAGGTATATCCCAATTGGGATAGAATGATTCCAATCAGATGAAGTAATATCCCGATTGGGATAGGATTCAAATCAGGGTAAAGATGTATCGCAATTTGGATAGGGGGCTTCCAATCAGGGTATAGGTATATCCGAACGGGGATAGAATGATTCCAATCAAGTGGAGTTATATCCCAATTGGGATAAGTAGATTCCAATCATGGAAGAGCTACACCCTGATTGGGTTAGGAGGATTCCAATCAGGGTACAGTTGGGACATTTGGATTTCAAATTACAGCAGCCCAATGGTTTTCCCAATTGGAACCACTGATATCCTCACTGGGGAAAAAGTTCAGGTAAGTCGGAATAGTTAGGTAATACTGACCCAAGATGCATACTGGCCATCCAACCATGGGACAAAGACTCTTTAAAATAAAATGAGACAATTCAGAATTAAAAACAATCACCCAAACTTAATCTTCAATTGATCTTCATTACTAAATATTGTTCCATGTCAACTCATAAGAGTACATTTCACTAGGCACCAGTCTACTTTCTAAGCCTCATGCCAAACCCAAGATGGCAGCTCAAACAGGGGTCTGAATTGACACTCCACCTAAAGTTCATCAATTAATCTGTTTTGTTCCCAAAGATAAGAAAATGAAATCTAAAGGAAATACATATCTTGCCACAGAGAGATTGTACATGATTAGTTTCTTTATTTCATATATTTTTTTACATATATTCTCAAATATCTGAAAAAAGGTTTAGATTTTTTCGATACAGCACTACCGTCAGTCAAAAGTCACCACAATCTATGAACAACAATGGATTATGTGAAAGCACTAAATAGAGAAAGGCCACCAAATACAGACTGAGAAACTATCACAAAGTGTATGTGTGTATCACTCATTGTACATTGTATGTACATTGTTCGGAAACGTCAACAAGTTTCAACATTTTTCAGGTCGTACAAAGAGTATTACTTTTGAAACCTCCCTCCTTACCCCCAAAGTAGTGTTATCAACATCTGTCTTTCATAATATTGATGCACATTACATAAAATATCAACATTTTAAACACCTTTTAAAGCCGTACATGGGCAACTAACCCCTTCCTCAACCCGCTTCAAACTCTTTGTATGATCGTAAAAATGTTGAACATTTTGGACTGCCCCTTAACCGTTAATGTTTACAGGTGCATAGAGGGAGTGAAATCTTAGTAAATTTTGCGGAAACACAACTGTGTTTTTGACTTGTTTTTGACTTGAAAAAATTAATTTCCATTTAAAGCGTTCTATCAGAATCAGCCATCATGTGTAGGCCTACTTCGATTCTTGAAAGGATTTATCAATTTTGATGATTTTCATTGCCATGATGATTGGGGTTCATTTCGAATTACAAACAGTTTTTTATTTCTTGTTACACACAAGAAGGGACTCATTTCATAAAGCGAGCTAAGAAAACATCAGAAGTGAATTAATTGAAAACAACATAAATATCCATGGTTTTTCTGGCTAATAACATGTTTCTGGTAAGAAAATTTTTATGCTCATTAACATTCTGAAATTTGCTCAAGATCAGGACCAAACTTCACAGAGCTGCTTAAGCAACAACAAAAAAGCTAAGCACAACAAAATTACACTTATCAGAATATGGTGACCAGCCAATATACCATCTGTGACTGTGATCCTGCTCATTTGTGCTTAGTAGAAAATTGCTCAGCAATGTTTGCTGCTTAAGCAGCCATAATGTTGTTTGACAGAAAAAATGTTCAATACATTTATTTGCTAAGCTAAAATGTTCAGGAAACCAAGCAATGTACACTACATGTTATTTGGGCTGGTACTCTGTCCTGCTCAGCAAGATAATTCTTTGCTTAGTGAGTTTGCGTGCTTACCAGTTTTTATGAAATTGGGGCCGGAGCAACACATGTTCACCATCTTGTATTTACTGAACATCGTCTTCAAAGCTGGATATACTAGCAACCAATTTTTCTGCTACACTAAAACCGAAAGAAAACCAGTCACTAACAAGACTTGGTGTTAAGGCTGGTAACTTTATTGTACTTTGCAAAATTCATCTGTGCTAAAGACATTTATGGAACTGGCCCCAGGCCGAACAGCTCAACTTCATTTTATATTCATCCAAATCCATCAAGCAAAGAAGAGCTTGTGAAATTGAAACAGGTTACCGGACGAGATATCATTAACATTGTATTGCTTTGTAGCTGGTTCCCACCTGTTTTGCTCTGTGCCAACATTTGTAAAGCAATTGTCTTGTTGGACATCATGGGAATCTGTTTGGCTTGGGAGATGTGTACATAACAGCGTGCAGCTCACAGTAACTGTTATTTCCAATCTATTGTTTCCCTTTTGTGCCATTTTATTCAAATCACTAAGCGGTGGAGTACCATGGATGATAATTTTAGAGGCTAAAATTATTTTCATAAGGGGATGCTTTTCTAAATTGATATTATTTTTTTCAAGAGAACATGCAGTTGTGACCTTGACATTGTGTTTATCTTATAACCAACAAAGAAAAAAGACCCTTCCTGTAAATTGCACATCACGAGTGCGCACTAACACTACTGGTGGGCAAAATGAGGGAGCATCATGCCTTTTTGTACGGAGCCGATGGTGGCGTGACGCATACGCTTTTGTCCGTCTGCCTAGTTCACAACTCTATGGCCTCTGCCCACCAATAGCGTCTGTATGCATGCATGAAAGTAATTAGCATATTTTATGGGATGGGCTGATTACACTGAAGTCGGTAAAACAAATATTTAAAAAAGAAAGGCGGATCTAAAGGTTGTGTTGAGGTTTTGTAGCTGTTGGGTTTTTTGTTTTTAGTTTTTGTGGGTTTTGGGATTTTTTAGGGGGGGGAGCTGTAATGGGGCAGATTAACAATTTTGTTCAAGATGAAGATCCTCTTTTGTCAATATTCAATCCCTTTTGGGTTGTCTTTTGAGGCAAAGTAGTTTGAACTATTAGTGTTTTTCTTTTCCCAACTTCTGTTGTCATTTTTAATGTAGGATTGAAGTTAGTCGGGGGTGCATCGATCCAGTCACTGAAGTCACTGAATAGGTTTGTTGAAGAATTGTTATCCGTTTTTTTGCTTACTTAATACTTTGGTAGCTATTCACTTTTTCATACAATGGAGAAATAAAAATACTTGTATTAGGTGGCCTACATTTTTGCAAATACACCCTTTTAATTTGTCATCAACATCTTAGATTAATAAAAAATCTTTACCAAACAACTTTTCAGACAATTTGTACAACCAAGTAAACCTGGTGCATTTTGCTAGTGTGAAATGAAGTTGTATTTTATGCAAAGCACAAGACGTGCGGGAAAAAAATACAGGTGACTTTTTGTGCTCATCCAGTGACAGTTTTGCAGTGTTTTCACTTCTTCCAAGCCTGGGACATACTTGCCAACCATAAATATGAATACAAGTTTCAATTTTAAGCCTTCCAAAGGGAAGCAACCTGTCCCGCAGGTCAATTCCACCCGGAAACAAATCCTCAAGGAAGGAAGAAAACTGTAAAATTAGTTTTTAAAATTTTATTTCAGTAAAAATCTAGAAAATGTAACCGATGATACAAAAAAAAAAAAAAAAAAACTGAAATATTTTATTTATTTTTAACTTTGCTGTCTTCTCTCAGCAGTTGAGCTTGTTGTGTTTTTTAGGGTGAGCATTATGTGATCTCCTCATAATCAACCAGTAGTATTTTTCTGTAACTTTCCAAACATTTACGAAAAGGGAATTAAGCATTTTTCAATAGTATGGTCATCATGATTTATCGGTAAACACGTTTTCTGTAAAGCTTTACTTAATAATTTGTTTGCATGGTTAAGCTGTTTTGCTTTAAAGTATTCATTGATCTGGATGGTCAGAAAATTCAAAATATTATTTTCCTGAACGACTTTATTTTAATTAATGATTTGTAATTGTTTCCCCTAGTTTAAAGTATAAGAAGTGTTACTATTAGGTTCTCAAGATTATGATTTATTTTTCATAATTTCATACAACAGGTTGAACAGGTTTCAAAATTAAAATAACTGAAAAGAGTAAAAACTGCGATAACATGATGAATTATCCTTGCAGAATATATATATATATACTTTTTAGAGAAGAGATATATAGAATTTTGAAATATAAATATATGGTACCCTGTAGTTTAAGGAAGTGACTTACTTGGGAAATTTTTAAGGTTGGGAAGTTCTTAAGAATCAGTGAGTCACTGGATGGGTTGGATCATGATTCAAAGGGAAAGTCCCTTTTTCGAGGATGAGATTGGGAAAGGGGATGTGACAGCTTAGTTTTTTCGTGGAATCTCGTCCAGACAAGATGAATCATTTAAGTAGAAATGTGACAAAATTGAAAACAGCAAAAAAAAGAAAAGAAAAAAACTTTTTGTTAAAAATGACCTGCTTCTTTTAAGATGGATGGATCTTCACAGTACAGACGAAGCATGTTCTAGATACAGGGCTCAAAATTTACAGTGATTTTGGCAATGAGCCAGTAATCTCATGATTGGACAAGTCCGGTAGTCCTGGGATTTTGTTCAAATGTTGACTCTCAGTCTGAAAAAATATCTTTAGAATTCTGTTTATCGTTGAAGAATACTTATCCAGAACAATATTCTAGTGCTTGTTCAATTTAAAACAGTTGAAATGTTAAACTGAGTAGGTATTTGTTCTCATTCCAACACTGGTTTTGTGAAAAAACATTCTGGTCCTGTAAACATTTTGAGCTGCAACCCCTGCAGTCTTTGGAGCCCTGTAGTTATCTAAGAACTTTTCCACCAATACATTATTTTGAGGGGAATAATCAATAAAAGAGAGGCAACAAAGCCTATATAGTTGATATTTTTTGACACTAATGGATGGAATAAGGATCACTTCAGCCCATGCTCTGTTATGCACTGTGAAGTGGGTCTGTCTTATAAAGTTGCTTACCAACTCTACTTAGTAAGCAAAGCATTAAAATGATGGGTACCACTCACAATCAATGGCAATTTGGCAGGTTCCCAGACTTTGCTAAGCATGACTCCTTGACGCTTAGCAAACTTACACGCAGAAGAGCCTTTAAAATAAAACCCAGTTTCTTAAGTTTTCCACAAGAAGGGTATGAGTCAGTTTCAAAGAAGTTAACCAAGCACATAAATTAACAAAATCTAGACAGATCTGCTCAGTAGTTTATTAAATTTGAAGTATTTGAAAAAATTGATTTGAGATGTACATCTTTTTGAAGGTCTTGCATGTGTTTGAAGCCCTGTCGTGACAAAACTAAGAAATAACGGACATTTCCAACCTAGATAGACACTTTGGATTACTAAAGCACTGTGCAGCACAACTGTAAATGTTTTAACCAATTTTAGTGGCTGTTTGTAGGTTTATGGACCGATGCAAAAAGCAATGTGTCTCTGAACTGTTTTAGTAAACTTGAAATCCTTTCAATTGCTAGATGTGGGAAATCACATACTGCTTCTGCTGTCTTCACAACCCAAAATATTATTACCTCAACCTCCATGCAACTTGGCAGCAGCGTGAAATTACCTTGCTAGCAACACGTATCAACATTCTGCACGTATGAGGCAATGGGACGATAAGTTTTAAATTTGTATGAAGGTTTGACTGCAATTTGTTTGCTGCTAAGCATACTCCACTTTACGAACATCATGCTATGTGGAAAAATGTTGACAGCCTCGGACTGAGTTCTTTATGATGTACAATTAATGTTATCTGAATTGGCGGCTATGGCTATGACTGTTTCTAAGGGTGCTGCCAAGAACATCCTATTCTTCAACGCATGACGAGGGATGCAGACGTAGCCGCCAATTCGGACACGGCCTTATTGAGTATGAGATAGGACACCTTGAGTGTGAACTCATAGCAATCAAGCACACCACAATACTCCCAATGCACAAGCACAAGAAGACTTCTAAAGAAACGCTCTTCCAGCGAGCTGAAAAGAAAGTGACTGTCTAAAGCTTTAAACAAAATAAAAATAAGAACCGTAATATTTAAGTTATGGCACACGTATACATTCGACATAAAACTATTCAACGTATAAATTCCTACGTGACGGAAAAAATGCAGCATCTTTAAAACAGAGACAATGTTATGATGTAACATAACTGTTACCATGGTTTTGATATATTGAAATCTTCCTGTACATCGCTAAACAGCATAAAGTGTCATCAACTGATGGAGTTTTGTGTGTCTATCAAACCAGCTGTTTCACAGCTTAGCTTTAAGTCTTTTAAAAACATTTAATAAAACAACACGCACATACTGGAGTAATACTTAATTTATGCATGCAAGTTGCGCTTTACTCAACTTTGATGTTATTTAATATGTTTTCAACTCTATCTCTTTTTTACAATGAAATGTCAATATCTATAAGATTTTCTTTTTTTACAAAGCTTGCTTTGGGTTTTGTGCACTATGCCCACTTTCGACTGAATGGATCATGGTGTGCATACCTGCACAGCTGCAACTGAACAAAGCCGATACTTCACATATACACAAACACTGCTGTAGATTTAGTTTTTTTGTTTTTTTCCTTTAACATGGTCTGAGACAGAATTAGGACATTCACTGCACTGCAATGCTACTGTAACCCCTCTACCCTTGGCCCACAGTCACAATGATGCAAACTTGGGGGTAAAGGTCCACCCATCATTCACCACAACGCAAATGCAAAGCTCAACATTAAGAGATGGTGGTCCATGCAAATGGTTTGAAGATTCCCCCCAAAAAAAACAAAAAACAATGAAACGCTTTTGTTTAAGTTGTCAGAAAACATTTGCCATGAATGTGCAATGTCAACAGTGTTCTCCCTTAACAGCGGTCCGATGGCCAAATTCTAGTTTAAAACTTCTCAGGGCTTGATTTCACAAAGAGTTAAGATTGGTCTTAACTGCAAATCACTCTTAAGTGCTAAGCAAAGTGTGATGTCACAATACAAATCACTATGATAATACCGACAACTCATCTTAAGATGATTCTTAGCTCTCTGTGAAATTGGCCCCAGGACCAGTCAAAAACCTCCCCAGGTGGTCTGGCTGGCTAGTTCAGTCATAAAAATCTTCCATTTTTAATATGAAATAGGGACCATTGAAAAAGCTGGTGGACCAGTTAAATGAAAAGCTAACTGATCCCTCAGGATAGTCATTGAAACAGTTAAGGGCAAACCCTGGTCATACTGTTTCACTTTGCATACCTGCTTGAGTGAAGAGTGAGTTGACCTTCTGGCGGCGCAAGGTTAGGAACAATCCCAGTCGCCAACGTATTGAAACGAGCCCCCATTCTAGACTGAGGCAGTCTCATAACAGCATATCATAAACAACTGAAAGACGCACGGTGCTGTGCTTTAAAGCTACACCACTTAATACTTTTAACAACCCGACTGCAGCTAACGACGAAACCCATAGCTCGACGAGATCCAGACGTTCAGCCTCGCAGATATTCATTATGCTTTAAACATCCCCCTTTCCCGTTAGCTGGTAAGATGACCAACGGTTCCATACCACTCAGCTGTAC
This sequence comes from Leptasterias polaris, assembly GCA_037783415.1. Classification (NCBI taxonomy): domain Eukaryota; kingdom Metazoa; phylum Echinodermata; class Asteroidea; order Forcipulatida; family Asteriidae; genus Leptasterias; species Leptasterias polaris. The sequence goes on from JAZGTN010000134.1 coordinate 1,522,040, forward strand.
AGGTCGTGTGTGGTGAAACAACTGTTGTACTGCATTCACCACATGATTATACTGCAGGCTGATATAGTAAATCCATATCACTTAATGGTCAGATATTTGGAGAGATGCAAACTGAACAAACTATATTGCTTAAGCCTGGATGGGTTATTTGGCTTGCATATTGAACTCTGTTTTGTTACGAGGACTTGATCCCCAAGAGCAAAAGAAATCTTTTCTAAATACTTGAGACTCTGGATGCCTCCACAATACTATTTAATGAGGCTGTTTTGGCTTATGCGGACTACATCTGACAGTGAGAGATAATTTCTTGACTTCATTTAGTGCTCTACATCCCATTCTCATGCATCAATTTTGGGTTTACATTTACCAGACAATGGTCAGTAACCCAAACCAATGTGATCTATGACTCGACAACATGAAAAACACATAAAAACAATAGCAGTATCTTGGTTTAAACTTGGAATGAACATATCACAAAATCTGGCAATGGTTTTTTCAATCGGTTTACCATCATTTTCTCCTCTCTACCATATAAAAAAAAAAACTTTGTACACTTTTCCCTTTTTTTTTTAATGTACAGAAACATTCTCCTGAGCTTTTGGGTTGTCGTGAAAGTTGTTCAAAATCCCACTCTATGGATGTTCTTTTTTACTTCCTAAACTGAACACCAAAACTAAGGAATGTCAACGCCGGATTCTTCTTGAAAAACTGCGGGCGTTCTCAGGTCCTGGTAGATCCTTCTCAGGCACTGTTCATTTCCATCTCAACCTCACACCAGCTTTTTTCTCCCCTGTGATTTTCTCCATCTTGACTAACATTTCTTCTTTCTGTTCCAACAATCTTGAGAAACATCCACCATGATCCATCCTCCCATTCTCTTTAAAGTTATTGTTTCAGGAAACTACAATCGTACCGTCTTAACAAAGAATGATCTTACTGGTGGACAAGAATCCCAAGAAAAAGCACAGGCAGGACCCAGCTCAACTGATTTGTTAAAAGTTACAACCAGTGACTGATGTCAAAGAGCAGCTATGTTATATCAAAACCTTGCTTACCACATTTGTGTGATTACATTTACACGATCCCATCACTCAAACACAATGTTGAGTTGGGAACCAATATTGTCTCAGCAACACATTAAATGTGATTTGCAAATTCATGATCATATCTGCTCCACCAAGTTGGCCACATTAAGACGGTGCTGCCAAAAATTTGCAGAGAAATTTGGTGTACAACTTTGCTTCAATCTTTGTTTCCTTGCCTGCCCTGTGACGTCTGGTCCGAAGGTTTAAAAAACTTTTGATGACAGGTCTTCATTGCTGCATTCTGTGTGAATTTATCTGCACCGTCTTGAGAGAGTATTTTTGACGTCTTGAGGAGCTTCTGACGATCACCGATTGTATAGCATCCGTCTTGGCTAAATAGCGCTCAGTGCCCAAGCTGGTCCAGCAGCCTGTCCGTGGAGTAGTGAAATGCTCCGTGTTGTATCACCACTGTTGCCCCATCTGTTGCAGCTGACCTGCATTAATGCCCTGTGGAGTCGTTCTCTTTCCACTTGTTGCTGAAAATTCCCAGACTGCAGTCCTCCTTTTTGGATTTAAATTTTTTTAATTTAAAACAACTTTGGATTGATTCCGACAGCCCACTACTCTCTGTCCGAGAAAAAGCAAACAAACTGTAACTGTCTTGTGGCTTTCGCTGGCTGACCCCCGGTGGTCAGTGCTAGAGCCGGTCCAGCCTGTCCAGCCGGAATGAATCTTCTGTAGCCTGATCAGCAACCATATCATTGTCCGTCAGCATCTGAAGGCTGTCAAGATCGAGGGGGTCCAGCTTGAAGCCGTCCGTTGAAAACAAGGGGTCAAAATTGTCTACACCAGCCATGGCATTGCTTATTTCCTTGGCAAAGTCTTGGCGAGGTGGAGACTCACCGGTTCCTGGGAGACAGAAATAAACATGTTTAGTAAAACTTTTAAACGAAAAAGAAAGAAAGGTAAATACACCTCCATTGCACCTAATATCTTAAGACCTTTTGAAAGGTTTTGTGCTTTAAGTGCCGTTGTTTAAGGTTGTACCCCAGCACCAAAATGTGAGAATTCTGCAGCATGCAGAAATGTCAAAATTTGGGGTTAACGTCCCATGCACAAACTGCTACAATTTTGTTCAATATGATTTTCTTGATTTTTGAGTCATACTCCAAAATATATACACACAATTCAATCTTGGCAAAAGAAATTCCCTGAAAGTGAATGACCTGAAATTCTGGTTTGAATTTGTGTCTGAATTGAGCACGACCTGCCCTTTCAGGTGTTTACTGCACAGTATGCATCAGAATGTACAATCATTGAGACAGTGTTTACTGCACGGTGTGCATCAGAATGTACAATCATTGAGACAGTGTTTACTGCACAGTATGCATCAGAATGTACAATCATTGAGACAGTGTTTACTGCACGGTGTGCATCAGAATGTACAATCATTGAGACAGTGTTTACTGCACAGTATGCATCAGAATGTACAATCATTGAGACAGTGTTTACTGCACGGTGTGCATCAGAATGTACAATCATTGAGACAGTGTTTACTGCACAGTATGCATCAGAATGTACAATCATTGAGACAGTGTTTACTGCACGGTGTGCATCAGAATGTACAATCATTGAGACAGTGTTTACTGCACAGTATGCATCAGAATGTACAATCATTGAGACAGTGTTTACTGCACAGTATGCATCAGAATGTACAATCATTGAGACAGTTTTTGGAACAAAAAACATTGCTGGGCGAGAAATACTTAACTTTCTGATGAAAAACCTTAAAAAAATTATTTTGGCCAAGCGACAAAACTTTTATAAAAAACTTTTACAATTTCACAACACTGCATTTATAGCAAAAACTAATTCTTTCAACAATTACTTATAATTTATCAAGTACATAAATGTATAGATATTTAAGTCCCCAAGAATGTGCAGTTACATATTTATTTAACATCAAATTGAACATTCATCATACTCAGTGAATACTATATGGTAATTGGGCACACTTTCACAACATTTACACACAAGCTACTTTCATACATACACCTACACTACCTATACTAAGAATTGATCCCTTTCTTTATAACTGAACAGGGCTCAAATTTGGGTGAGAAATCCACATTTTCAGCTCAACAATTTCACTGGACAAAAATTTGATTTACAAGACCAGAATTAGAAGTGAGAACAATTTATCTACACAGTTTTACAAACTGAGCATGCACTAAGAGATGAGTTGTCTCATTTGTCTTATGGGTAGTAAGTATACTTTGATACTCAGAATTGAACGATATTTCATCAGACTCAAAAACAAGATTTGAAAGAAAAAAAAAATGAAAAAAAATAAAGTGACACACACAAGACCGTTGGACTTGTCAAGTCGTGAGTTTACTGGCCTAATGCTTATTAAATCAGTGGCCCAATGCTTATTAAATCACTGGCCTCAGGCCAACGGTCCAGTGTAAATTTCGAGCACTATAAGTATTGCTTAGATGTTTGTTAAACACAAAATGCATGCAAATCAGAAACTTGTAAGAGCCTTTTGTTGGAGTCATTCATGGCTTGTAGAAAAAAATGGTATCATGTTAGTTAGAACTTATTTTAAAAGAGATTGCTTTTATCCCTAATCTTTAATTAACCACTTCACGTCAGATGACTTGTATATATGCCACATTTTTCTGGACTGACTTACAGCGGAAAGTTTATGACGAGCAGAACAATTCTGAAGCGCCCTCTTTGCTGGCAGCTGACAGAAATATCTAACCGGACTTTCCATTGTGTTGTGTGCACAGGCACACACCTACCAGGGCCCAATTTCATAGAGCTGCTCAACCACAAAAAGTAGCTAAGCACAACAAAACAAATTCTTACCAGAATACGATCACCAGCCAAACTACTATATCACATGCACCATTTCGGACTGGTGGTATCCTGCAAATTTTTGCTAGGCACAAAATTTGTAAGCAAACTTGCTTGCTTAAGCAGCTCTATGAAATTGGGCCCAGGCTACACTTTGTTTCACCCGTACAATGAGGGATAGAAGGTGCTGGAAAACATGCCTTGTAATATCCCTTTTTTCTGGGGGTTATTGTGTAGTCCTGGATTCAAGACCTTTGTCCTGTTGTTGGACAAATGTGACATACAAGAATAGACAGGCTGCCACTATTGTATATCATTGTATTCGGCTCAATGAGAGTTAAGTCCCAGCATTTCGAGATTCACGGCCGGATCCCATGCTAAATGTGAGAACCTTTATTGCCTTTCCTTTGTCAAGTCAGGGTTTCATTGTGGCAGGATACTTTCAAAGGAAAGCAGTTACTCCGGAAACCCTTTTAAAATAATATCGCAGGTGGGCATGGAAAACTTGTCAAAATACTGAAGTGAAGTGAAGTGAGGTGGTAACATATTTTTGCCTTTTAACAAGTAAATCAAAATAAATAATTTAAAAGCATGCTTTATCTTCTCTTGGAATTTAATGAATGCTTCAAGCACATAAAAAATGCCTGTTATTTGTTGTCAACCTGTCAAATTATTGACTCCATTTAATAGTTTGCTCAAATGTCTACCACTTCTACGAGTATTCTTGAGTTTGTATTGAATTTTCAAGTTCATCTGATCAAAACAAAATATCTACAACTACTGAAAAAAAACCCTCAGTGATTCTTTCAATTCATTATTTATCTTATTCCAGGTAACAAAGCTCCTTGTAAGAAAAAAAAATCACAAAGTGTTATCATAGAACAATTTCTATAAAAAAATAAAATAAAAAATAAATATTAAAAAATTTAACAACGATAAGCACACTGCCACCAATTTCACAAACCTAAGATGAGAATGAACAAAAGCATAAACCCCGCAGTCACTTGACTTTTTTGTCCTTTTTTCTCGTTAACAAAAGAGGAGGAACAAGTTTTTCATTTTGCTGACCATCCAATTAAATTATCCAATTAGACGGGCCTCCTGACTACCACTCCCTGTCAAAAGGACAAACTTGTTCTTCTACACCGAGAAAGGACAGTTCAATTTGATCTTCTGGTCATTAAGTGAATCTACTCGATAAAATATTGATGAGTCCGTTCAGCAAATGAAATCTAAGGGCCCACAGGGTCAGGTAGGAACATGAATGTTTTAAATAGCAAACCAACATGTCAGAGAAGGGCAACGGTGGACAAATAAATGATCAAATATAACAAACACACGCCTGAAGTCTAAGAGTTTTGCAAGATTGTTGAATAATTTGGCCAGCAGCAAAAGGTTAAGCTACCAAATGTCCAGCAAAATGCTAGGCAAGTTAATTGCATTTTGTAACCATCCCAGTGGTAAAGTTTAGCATTGGAGATAGGTGTTACTTCTTGGTTTCCGAAAATTCAGTAATTTTTACCATGCTTCAATGGTCGTATTCATCCTTCATTTCCAAATATTTCTGGCCTTGCCCTTGAAATTGAAAAATCCGACTTCTTTTACTAAGCAGTTTGTATTTCAGAGCCAAGACAACAGTGACGAAACAGAGGGGTCACATTTGGCTTAAAGTTCAAACTATGCTCATTCTCATCCTAGGCAGACAATATATCACAGCACATCTTGCACAAAAATGCCACAAGATTGGAGCCGTAGAAGAAGTGAAGATAGGCGCAGTCTCTTACCGTCAGCCAACCCACCTGTCAGGATGATATCAGGGATGTTGCCGGCATTGGGAGAGTGCATGGGCTGCATGAACGGGGACTGGGGGTAGGCCGGGGGCGGCTTGTTTGGCTGGAGCAGCTCCTGGCTGCCAGCCAGGTCCTGCATGTAGGCCTGGCCGTAGAACGCGCCCTGTGGGAAAAATAAAGCCTGCTCTGCCTCGCTCAACTGATGGTTGGTTAGGCTCTGGCAGTACAGATCCTGTAGTGTGGAGTTTGAAGGATACATAAAAAGGCCGTGAGTTAAAGGTTGTATGTATACTGGTACATCTCGAACCCATATTCATTCTAGCTATCTTGTTTTCAGTTATGTATCATATAACCAACTTGTGAATATTTCATCAAATAAGGTGGCCAGTTTTTGTTCAGGCTTATGAACGAATGTTTTAGATTTTGGCAGGATATTTTGTGTGCTCAACTTAGCTGTTTTCTGATTTGCAGCTGAATTGATAACAGATATAATACTTCACAGAGGCAACGTAGGCAACTAATAGACCCTTCCCATGAAGTATTTAAATTTCACATGCGCGCACATGCGCACAAACATTTTGGTTGGCAAAATGATTAAACATTGCGCCTTTTTGTATGGGGCTGATGGTGGCGTGACGCAGACGCGTTTGTGCGTCTACTTAGTGCACATCTCTATGGTGTTTGCCAACCAATAGTGTCTGTACACATGCCTGACTGTAATTAGCATATTTCATGGGAAGGGTCTATTGCCTCCACGTCCCTTGATCGTTTTCTTTACATTTTCCTCAAAATCATTGGTGCCCTTGACTAAGGAAAAACTGCCTTGCCCTTAATAGAACAAAGTATCAGGCCTGCAAAATAATTTTATTCCCGATGCGAGAATGACATCACTCGCATATCTCAAATACAATTAGGTAAACTTTTCAATGCTCAATGTCAACTTGGCAAACAGATGTTAAAAATTGGTTTGTAAAAAATAAAAAAATAAATAAAAAATAAAAAAACACAAATGGAATGTAAGATGCCTGAAATCCACAAGTAAAAGCTGTTGTATCCTGCTAACTGTTGTTTACAATACCTCGATGGTGACAACCTTGAAGTGTCACCGCACAATTTATCTTAATTGCCTCCTCGAGAATATACCGATCAAATTGAAGGGTAAATAACTCAACCACTACCAGCAAAACATGACTTTGCACGATCATATAAATTTACGACTCGATATCTATGCCACTTATCCTTCACAAAATGCATACCGTCACCTGTGGCCTTTGTTACATATTCCCACGGACAAGTCTAACCCTTACCTGTGGATTATAGGTTAACTGCTGCCCCAGCGTGGGTGACCCAGCAGCGTCCTGCGGTAACATGCTGCACTGCTCAAACTGATGCTGCAGCTGCTGGTAGTAGGTGTCCGTCAGCACCTTATTGGTGGGCGACGCCTGGGGCGCTGTGGCCGATGGCGAGTGGGCGGGGGACGGGGAGTATTGGGGGTTGGAGACGGGCGAGGTAGGTGAGGTGCAGGAGGTGCTGACCACTACTTTACCCTCCCTGTATTGCAGGCCCGCCTGGGGAAGGAAGAGAAGGTGAGTACATTTAACAGTTCCTGGATTGTCCCTCTTCCTACACCATACAGTATCTCTAAACACAAACCTGCACACACAGCTCTGTGTTGCAGTCACTATGTGGACATTCCTTTGTTCTATACACACAGGAAAATCCTATTCCTCAACACTGTAAATAACACTGTGTGGACGTGTGTAAGTCCACATAGTGTTTCAAGTCCCTCTTTTCTTCTCAGGTCTACACTTTGTATGTAGTGTTAAAACATGTACCCTGGCTCACCATTAAGATGATTCTGAGACCAATTTCATAGAGCTGCTTAAGCCGCAATTAACCCACACTTGTGACGTCATGCTATTGTTCCAGCGCTCCATTATTTCGCACGAATGGCGCGATGGGTACATTTCGCCCATAGTGCAAACGGGTCGAAATGTCCTCAAAGCGCCAGTCGTGCAAAATAATGGAAAGAAGGAATAAAGTGCATGACATCATAGAACAATTTTGTTATCGTTTTCGACAACGGTTAGAGCTACGCATTTTTTACAAAATGGTCGTAAGTCTCTAAATAATATAGAGACTTTCCACATTTTAACAACAACCACATTATTAAATTTATATTTAGTTGAGACATGTTCAAAAATACATTCCTTATGTGGGCCAAAATGCAAAATTGATCAAACACAAAATGATACGTGATTATTTAATTATTTAAGAATTATGTTTGCAAAGAGAATACTTTCATATCAATATAAATTAACAGGAATTTAACTGAAATTTATCATTAAGTTAACTAATTTATTCATCAAAGTTATATCGAAAGCGTTCAATCACGTAACACAGGAGTGAACATGGTTACGTAATACATAAAAACACTGTACTTATAATAAACAATATCGCGCCATTCGTGCGAAATAATGGAGCGCTGGAACAATAGCATGACGTCACAGGTGTGGGTTAAGTCGCATAATGCCCTCGGTGTACGCGCCATTCGTGGGTACGAATGGCCCTCGGGCTTCACCCTCGGGCCATTCCTACCCACGAATGACGCGCACCTCGGGTATTATCCTTTACTTAGTGCTTAACAAAGTTCTGCTTAACAAAAATGAGCAGGATACCAGTCACAGATGATACATTTGGAATGCTATTTTGGCTGGTTACCTTTTCCTGGTAAGCATATTTTTCATGTGCTTAGCTACTTTTTGTGCTTGAGCAGCTCTATGAAATTGGGCCCAGAAGGTAGCCCGCTAGCCCCAGGCTATCAGATTTACAGCCAAGCTACTAATTCTTCCAGTTGGGCTAGTGGAAAAATAAAGCAAAAAATGCATCAACACAATGAACAATGAGCTGTGCTAACAATATATTTTATTGTAGAATGAAAGACTTTCGGCGATCACTTTGTGATCACGATGTACACAATGCACTCAATCACACCCAAGCATGGCGATGATGTACACACTGCACGCACAGAGCACTCTGCTACTGCGGTCCGTCGTTTCCAATAAAAGGGCTACCAGTCAATACACTAGTTATGCAGGTTCCACTTCCACATGCTCCTTTCTCTACAGCCATACCTTATTCATATCCAATGTAAGATTAGGAGCTGCCTGTGGCTGGGCCTGGGCTTGGCCCTGTTGGTACATCTGCTGCGGATATTTTGCCATTTGTTGATGTGTCTGATGGTCCAACGAAATTCCCTGTGAGTCACAAAGAAGACCAGGATGTAACGAATAAACCAAAGGAGAATCACGGTGGCATTTATCATTACCAAAAGGCATTAATATAGCACCTCCCCCAAGGATCCAAAAGCTTTATTTAAAATTTAAAATCAAAAACACTAAAAATATAATATTATACAGTTAAGAAAATAGAACACAGAAAATGAAGAAACAATTGTTATACATTGGAAAAGACAATCAACATATATACATATACACAAATTAAAACAATTAATATATAACCCACAATATTTGTATTAAGTGTAACACAGAGGCAAAGACCCAAAGTAGAACATTTCTCAAACAGCACATTTTAAGGAAAATAATCTAAGAGGCACATCCCTACTATATTCCCTTTAAAAGAGACCCTTTATATGAGTTAGTGTCATACGAACAGACCTGCTGGATGAAGTGTTGCTGCTGTTGTTGTTGTTGTTGTTGTTGTTGTACCTGTTGTGCTTGTTGTTGCTGCTGCTGTTGTACCTGCTGTGCTTGTTGTTGTTGCTGCTGCTGCTGCTGTAAATGTTGTTGTTGTTGATGTTGTCTGTGTTGTTGCTGATGTTGTTGTTGGTGTTGCCGCCTCTGCTGTTCATTGGTTGCATGTATCCCTAAGGGACTGCCGGGATTGCTCATGTGCCGCCTCTGCATTTGTGGACTGACTTGTGGACTTATCTGTGGACTGTGTGAACTTCCTACCACCTGCGGACAAACAAACAAGCCTTGGTGCTGATTATGTTAATTCTAAATGTTGGCACAGACTTATTGGTAATGGGGAAGCACACCTTAAGCCCGGTTCATACTTCACGCGAATTGCGAAAGCAAAGCGAATTTCCCTAGCTTCAAGCATCACTTAATCAGGCATGATATTTGGTTCCTGGAAAAAAGTAGGACAATTTTATCGAGTACGAGGGCTGACCTACAGGCACACATAGTGTAGGCTGTAACTTTTCAGGCCTTATAAGTAACAATTTTTCTAATGTTTCAAAGGTCACAAAAATTGAAAAAAGAACCAGTCAAAGACATCATTAATACTCTAGCTGGTAAAGTAAATGTATGCATCAATTGAACCGTTCCTTCAGTGCAGCTCATTTTTTCACACACTAAGCAACTCCCCTCCCCCCTCGCCTTCAGCTGGTGAGAAGCAATCATTCTAATGTTGCTTCCCAATCACCTCCCCATCTCCCAGTTCACAATTCGCCGACCAAGGAAGGTGTGACTTTAACTAGAGTTCATGACTTGCAGAGAGAGAGCGTCAATGCCCGAGCCAAGGAGCATGTTGAAAGTCAGAACAATGAATTGAAAGCGTCCGACGTGGTTGGAATGAAGCCATACATGTAGGTGTGCATCACTGACACACCGAGGGCTTCAGACTCAAGCTTTTATCAAGAGAATTGACTAGCAGACTGGACGTCTGATATGCAAATGACATTCCTATTAAAAATAAGTGACTGATTTTAAGGGTGCGTAGGAAATTTTTAGTGGTTCTCCACAATGCAAAGCTTGGTGGGTTTCTTGAAGCGCTTCTACTCCCGAGTCAAAATGTGGAGCCCAGTGTTTCACCAATTTACACTACTTATACGCTTCACTGACCATGAATGGTTGGGTACACCTTGATCCTACTGTAAAGCTATGGGGTGTGTACAAAGTCTACAGTCAGGAGTGAGGAAAAGGACTTTTGAATGGTTTCGAATGGTCAGTCAATAGGCGAGTTAATGGAGAAAACTGAGCAGGATTATTACAACTGACCAAGGACATGAGAGCCCTATTTGACAGATTTACATTGAAGCAAGGAAATTACCGGATCACAAGACATCTTTGCTCACCAGAAAAGGTTTACAAAACAACATGTCATGTGCAAAGTTCGTGAACAGGGTAAAATTTAAGCTACTATTGAAATCAGGGTCTTCAAATTTGATGCAAATTATAAAAACATGGCCCCATTTCATAAAGTTGCTCCAGCAGCAGACATTGCTGAACAATTTTCTGCTAAGCAAAAATTACCAGAACACCGTGAGCTTGAAATCATTGTCTTCCCACGGCCTGATGAAAGACAGAGTGTCAGACTTTTTTAGGAAATATATGAAAAAGCCGGAATTCCGAAAATAGCTGAAAACTGGCATCGCTGTAAAAATATCAGGGATGTGATAGGCTGTTGAAAAAACAAACTGAACTCTGAGCGCAAAGCTTGCGAGCTCGAAAACTTGCGAGCACGAAGCCCACTAATAACATTTATCTTTGGTTTTAAAAGCCCTACTCTGCAATCTGGGGCGTTATATATGGTTTTATCTAAAAAAAAATTATGAATTTGATTTTAAGTTATTTTAAAAAAAATTGGGAGGGCAAAAAAAAAAACGGATTTCCGGTTTAAAACAGAGGAATCACATCCCTGAAATATAGATGATGTGATGTGTCCTACTTCAAAACAGTGTGTCCACACGACACATGCCCCTCTATCTGACTTCATGGTTATTTTTGTTTTGCTTACTTTTTCTCTTAGCGAAAGTTTACTCAATGTAATTTTCTTCTGCTTAAAGTTCTGGATCCATTTCATAGAGCTGCTTAAGCACAAAAATATTGCTCAACAATTTTCTGCTCAACAAAAATGATCAGAATACCAGTCACAGAACGCACATGTAACATGGCAGTTTGGCTGGTAACCTTATACTGGTAAGCACAATTTTGTTTTGCTTAGCTCCTTTTTGTGTCTAAGCAGTTTTATGAAATTGGACCCAGGGCCCAGAGCTGAGACAATATCCGAAAAAATTGAGACAATACCTGTGTGTGATTCGTAGGAGCCATACTGAGATGTGATGGCATACTGCTAGAGAGGTTAGTGGGGCTACCCCCTCCGTGGTTGAAGCTGGATACCTGCTGATCCTCTGGATCCAGAGGGGTGGGCAGCGGTGAAGGGATGTGCAGGTTGGTGAGGTCTGGCAAGGAGCCGGTATTGTTGGAGATAGGAATGGGTTCACTGCTGGATTCAGTCTCGGTCTGGTCTGACGACATGCAGATGCTGTCCACGATAAAATTAATACAATGTTATTTATTTATTTCTTCTTTAAGCACAGCGGACCTTTCAGTGAATCTCTGTTTTCCCAATAGTGGCCCACACCAAAGAGAGAAAACACAAGCACTCAAATAGTTGTGAAGCATATCAATATGAGCTTTGAATACAAAAATAACAGCATATTTGATATTTGGCCCACGGTGAAAAGTAGGATCATTTTACGGAGTACAAGGGCTGACATAAAAAGAAATAAAAATATGTAAATATGGTAAAGGATTTTATAGACATTCAGGCTATTTAGTTACAATTTTGCCGATTCTGAGGGCAAAAAAGAATATCAGATTAAGTAAGAAGAATATCATGCCTGTGACTTACATACAGCTATGGTAAATACAAGTATCAGAAAATGAATGGATCGTTTTAAAGTTGGTGCCAATTGCTCCAAGAAATGTCTTTCTCGAAAGACTTAGTCATCCCTCAGAAATTGTGTTGGAATTTAATTGTATTTCTTTTGCCTCGCCACGAGAAATGATGTTTGTAAGGATGTCCACAATGCTTGCACAGTGCATGTAAAATCAACCATAAACAAACAACACAGTTGAGGAGATGAGTTCTTCAACACAACTGAAACACCTTTGCCCAAGTTGAGATTTTAAAAACAAGCGCAGTGCACCACTTTTAGCGCATCAATTTATTTCCTACGGTCATAATTGCCACGCCGGGTGATTTATGCCACTGTGTTTGGTTAAGAGTCATCAGCCCCTGATTGTGTCTAATGCATGTTACATCTGCAAATATAGAGGCAAATGACAACATGCAATGTACATAATAAATGAAATAGTCAGCGCCACATGGCCAGAGCAAAACCCTGGACTATGTACATAAAGGCAGGTGCATCGACACATGCCACAACCCATAAGGTGAGAGCCAAATCCAGTTTGCTTTAGCCTTCATTAGGGGGGGGAGGAGAAGAATTGTGGACTTGGATGTTGGTTAGACAATCTTACAAATTCAGTGCAGAGTTGAAGGACTACACACTCTTTGCATCACACTTTATTTAACATGGCTTTAAGGGAATGCAAATCAGTTGAAAGTAACGACGGGTTTGTCTTTATGAAAGAATAAATAAGAACTTTCCCCACTTGATATTGACTTAGGTTTTGTGGCAAAATGAGTATTAAAAGACCACAGAGACAGCAGCAAAACAAATATAAAATAAAGAGAAACAATAATAATAATTGTTTAGAAATGAAAATATGCAGTATGACCCAGTCATGTATAGTGAATTCTATCATTCTTCAGAAAGGATTTTATTTGCACGGTGGCCTTAAGGGGATGTCCCAGACTTAAATAATTATTACACTCGGTACAAAATGTTGGTCCAAGTCACTATTGCCTTCAATATTTGCAATTTGGGGGCAACGCTGACATGAAAATTGACATCAATGCTTAAGTCTGGGATGTCTCTTTAAAGGCACTGTACACTTTTGGAAAAAAAAAGGATTACTGATGATCCATTTTATAGCCATAGCACTAATTAGGAAACTGCCTTTGTACCAAAGTGTGTGTACTGTTGACCTTTTACAGGTATTTCCCAGCAGGTGCATGTAGATTTATATTAAAAACAGTACACATTGTAATTTCCTTGGGAATTTAAATTCTTTTCACAAAGTACACGTAGAAAGAATTGTACATATGGCATATTCTTTGAAATATGGACCATTTGCAAGCCTGAAAATTGGACCCTGATATTTTCATAAGTGAAAGCTAATTTTTACTTTTATATAGTGTAATTAACTACGAGGTACCTGACATGTTATCATACACAATATTGACAACCGATGTCTTTCAACTAAATCGAGGTAAACGGTTTGGAGTCTCGAACGTCAGCATTTTTGACGGACTTCCACTACCACTATAGATGTACAGGTATTTAAATGATCAAATTTTTATATTTGCTGAGGTACATATTTTCTTTTGCATGCTCAGGTTGTGGGGGCTGATGCCAAATACTTTGACAGCAAGAGAAAGAAAAAAAATCCGACAATTGATTGAAGAAAAAAAATATAAAAATCGCGAATTCCCGAACGTCATTTTTTCCGTCACAAATTTCAACAATAAAAAACATGTCAATTAACCAAAGTTTCAAACATTCAATAAATTTGAAACAAATATGATGAGAACACGTTTAAATAATTATTATTTTGAAACAATGACTACTACGATACCTGGTCAACAATAAGAGTAATCTCTTTTTCAAATTTCCAGCGCCGACATTTTTTCAGCGTCCGTCAATTTTTTTACGTGACGTTCGAGAACTTACCGATCGGCCTGTAAATTAACCCTTGACTTGACTTACCCCCTCTATTGTCCTCAATTGCAGTTAGGCCAGTTAAGTCAACAGAGGGGGTAAGTTCGACTCACACATGTTTTGTTTTCTGTTAATACGTGTGCAAAATAAATCCGTCAAGTAAATCACGCTCATACTTACTGACGTTCGAGAATCCATCGGACAGCTCCAGATGAAAAACCAAAATGTATCTGAGATGATTAACAACGGAAATACTTCCTTCCGAACGCTAGTTTTTGGAAACTAAATCAACTTATGTTCAAGTACGCTTGATGTGGATTGCGCGAAGGTAATAAAGTCTCGAACGTCATGCAAATTCCGTCTTTTTGTTTCTTGAACGTCATTTTTTCCGTCAAAAATGACGTTCGAAACTTCGTGTTGACAGCCTAAAAAAAAATTGTTGAAGCTTGACAAAGTTTTTTTTTTTTTTTTTTGATTTTAGGTATGAGAGGCTGCAAATATTTCAGAGAAATGACAGTAGGGTTGTGCCAGAAATAAATTAATGACAGACAATATTGCTTTGTTTTTCCGTCAATGTTATGCTCTCTTTTGTCAGGCTTATATTTTCTGTGTGTGATGTTTTGTTGAGTTTTTTTAATTTTTATTTGAAACTACATCAGTTGGGCCTCACCATAGAAAAGAATGAATGTTCCTTGTGCTTTACTTGTGCTATCTTTGAACTAAATATAAATAACCACATGTTTCACTGCTGGAGACTCTACTTTTTAAAATGACCACTGCAAGATGAAAACTAACTGAACTATCCTTACATGAACATTTTGGTAAACTTAAATATGTATACAATTATTTAAAATATCTTACAAGGTCAAAAAGATTTT
The DNA here is from genome assembly GCA_037783415.1 of Leptasterias polaris. Taxonomy (NCBI): domain Eukaryota; kingdom Metazoa; phylum Echinodermata; class Asteroidea; order Forcipulatida; family Asteriidae; genus Leptasterias; species Leptasterias polaris. The sequence goes on from JAZGTN010000134.1 coordinate 1,537,194, forward strand.
TTTGAAAAATGACATTTGAGGTTGTAAAATGGTCCATACATGTATTTCAAAGAATATGCCATATTTATTAACACCTCCATAAGAGATGAGTGAGATTTTAGTTGTTCCCTCTAACTTGAAAAAAAGGCCTTTCACATTTGCTCAAGTTTCTTCAAAAGACACTTTAGCTGCTCACCTAAAGGCAGGGTAATAGAATGTTTTTTGTCAACGTGCTGATTGATTGGCAACATTTTTAAGAAAGATACAATAGAAGTCACTTGTGAAAGTTTCAACTGAATAGTGTCTACTTGCTGAGAAAACAGCAAAAAACAGTCACGGTATTTCCACAAAAATGTAGAATCCATCTACATTTAGCGAGGTGACAGTGGGTACCAACCGCATCTCTCTGGCCGCAGCATTCACACACAAACACCAACCCCTCAGCAATTTGACAAACGATTCACGCATGAATCAGTTCTCGGATTCAAAATGGTTTTCAAAATTTCTAACCAACGCGGAAATTTTATCAGAAAATAATTTTGCAGGATGCTTACTACTATTTCTATCTGATAGAAATTCCTTTTTTTTTCCCCCGGGGGTCATTGTAATACTAAAGTATTACCCTACCTTTAACAATAAAATGAGATGAATTTTCCAACAGACAAGATAACTTAATGTACAAATACTTCTGCGTGACACACCGACACCCAAAGACTACTGCTGTCTTTTCATAACGATCAAAGAGCAGTGAGGCCTTTTGTCACACCTAGCTCTTCTTGGAGTATGAATGAACGGCAAAAAACAAAATTCTGTCACCGAACGATGTCAAGCATTTGGACATTGATCACATTATTCATGAATCGTTCCTCCAGTCAACCCAGGGTTGTACAAGACCATAAGCAATCTGCGACGGGGAAGTAAGCTGATTTATCAATTAGCATGGTTTAAACCAGAGTCACGCTGTTTTGGTTATCCCCCCCCCCCCCTAGTCCTCGCATGTTGTGACACGTCTAGAATCAATACAAGCAATTTCTACACACCTGATTCCTGGTACTTCACAGGACCTGGGCCTCGACTGCATTTGCTGTACAAGAAAAATACAAGAAGAAAAACCAAAATTAGAGAGCATTTGCCAGAGTCACATCAGAGCCTAATTTCATGGCCCTGCTTACCGCGGAATTCTAAGCTTACAGCGCCCTGCAAATCATATGATTCTATGGGGTGTAAGCACAGAATTCCGCAGTAAGCAGAGCCATGAAATTGGATCCAAGTTCTGTAAACTGATACTACAGAGACAGCAATGCACAGTTTTAGACTGAATTGTGTACAGTTTGGGACAAAAGGTACACCTTGCAAGTTCTATTCTCGTTTTGCTAACAGAAGATTGATAACCAGTACAAGCTGACTGGGAGAACAAGAGTACAGTACTTGTAAACATCAAACAGGGATGAGATTTGCAGAATGTGGACATTTTGTGAAAATGTCTTGTGGGCCTGGGTTCCCACTTATTCTAGACTCAGAACATCCCAAATGTTTCAATTTAGGTTTACAGACTCTGTGCATCACCAGAAATACAAAACTGAAGGTTTGGACACAATGTGGACCACTTCTTCCACCCTTTGATGACTGCTTTACTTTCATGAATTCTGAAAAATCACATGCCCAATCAAATAAGGGGAAAATCAATACACTGTTTACAGAAAAATTTGTTTTGGCTTGCCACAAATGTATTAGTTCTCAATGGCCAAAAGAACAAACTGGTGCAAGCAAAGCTCTTATTTTTAGAGCTTGGGGTGGACAAGGTTGTCGTGTCTGTTTTGTGATATATTGTTGAAACAATTTCAAATGACAAGAATCAATGTGTGAGTTATATACAACAAATTTTTAATGCATTTCCTTCATGCAATATCACCTAATAAAATCACTCGGTAAAATCCAGATTTTCCATTTTCATCTTGTGAAATGGATTAGTCCACATTTCAACCTCGTGATTACATTCTGCAACAATGCCCTCAAATGCATCCAATATTTGTATTGTAGTCTTACCTTCTTTGCATCCCACATGGGATTTTTCAACGTGTTACCTGAGTGATCCAATACCATTTCTGAAGGGCAAGAAAAAGACCATCAAATTTTCAGGTTATTAAATCCCCATTGTAAAATGTGTGGTTTGTATAAACACATTTTAACCCCTTCACAGCTGATGTGATTGGCTGTTGAAAAAAAACACCCCAAAACTGAACTTAGAGGACAGAGCGCAAAAGCTCACGAGTGCGAAGCACGCCAAGGGGTCCGCTTAAGGGCCCCAAAATTGTTTTGAAGGCTAAATGCTCTGGTGGACACAGATTTATTTTTAAAAATACCGACGTGAAGTGGTTACAAAATACAGTACCTCCCAATGTTGATCATGACATTGGTTTTTGTATGGCTTTGGCGATGCGCCAAATTTCGTGCAGCTTTTAAACACACACACAAAATTACTTAGCACAGAAATATGTGGCTTAGCAGAAACAGGTTACCAGCCAAATTCTCATGTATTTCACATGACTGCCAATGGTACTACCTTTTTTTGCGCTTAGCAAAATACAATGTAAATATTGCTAAACAACATCTTCTTCAGTTATTAAAATGGGCCCTGGTGTGGTGACTCATTTCCCTTGGCAAAGTCACATTCATGTGTCAAATTTTCTTTCACGATTTCAAGGGGAAGAATTATTGTATCCTGTGACCCAATACAGCCCTCAAAGTATTAAAACCGAAGCTGCCAGAGGGGGGAGGGGTGCGTGTTGCTGAATCGGGGCCAATTTCATGGCTCTGCTTACAGCCGATGGGGTTACAGTTACTTTCTCCACTTACAGGGTTAACCCCTAATTTCTGTGCTAGCTGTGTACGTGAAGAATGCTTCACTAAGTGAAGTACAATGTAGATGTATGCAAAGCGCACACGCCAACATTCCTTGATAATCTGTGAATGAGATTTACATCAAGGGTGCACTTTATTGCTTACAGTACATAAGACATTATTTATTGCTTTTAGGTAGATGTAAGTAGAACAATGAAATGATCCGTTTTCAAAGATCATTGTCGATGCAACTATACATAGAACCAGGACAGGACAAGAGTTAGCCACACTATCAATTGCTAGATGACAGAGACAAAACGACACCTTTAACAAACTGCACTTTTGTTTTTGGAAGAGCACACTCATTCTAATCCTTTGAAGAGCTCACACAAGTACAATGTTACTTTCAAGATCTCAAACAAGTACTCAAGTACATACTTTCAAGAGCTCAAATGAGTACACAATGTACTTTCAATAATAATTAATAATAATAATAACAAGTTCTTATATAGCGCGTTTTACAATGCGCTTTACATTAGTGCCCTGGTCATTGGGCCAATAAACATTCCTTTAATCTTTCTCAGCTCCCTGGGGAGTATACAGCCCGAGCTGCCGTGATGGCGCTCAGAAGCTTTTTCATACACAAAATAAACCTCTACCCTCACACGTACCCATTTATACCCCTGGGTGAAGAGAAGCAATTATAGTAAAGCATCTCGCTCAAGGACACAAGTATCATGACCGGGATTCGAACCACACTCTGATGACATAACCACCAGAACTTGAATTTGATGCTCTTAACCTCTCGGCCATGACACCCTTTCAAGAGCTCACACAAGTACACAAGTGCATACACAGTATGTTACTTTCAAGAGCTCACATAAGTACACAAATACAAATGTTATTTCAAGAAACTGAAACTTCCTTCCCCCTTCTTTGTTTCATGAGGGGTTAAACAGCAGTGTGCACAACTGGTTAACCACACATCATGTAGGAGTAGGGGGCATGATGTACGATGAAATCATAACGTACCTAGTCACATAATAGATCACGCCAACTAAATATTGGCAATTTCCCAATTTGCGCAGACCGTGCAACGCTTTGATGACATCTCAAGCTGTTTTCATTGTCACATCGATTGAGCATGTGTCCTGCCACCTGCCCACATGTGTCATGATGTGCATCTCAAATGCTTGAACATCATTCATGTTTCTTGGTCTCTCTCAAGAACATGTAGGATTTGTTCAGTTCTTTGTGAATCAAAGACCAATCCCTTGCCTGTCAATCCTTCAGCATCAATGGGGGCTTAGATGCCTTTCCCCCTCCCAATGCTCAGACTGCATCATATGTGCTGTACACAACCTTGCTCAATCTCTGCAATGTTTGTAAGGCTTTTTTAATGCTTAGGGCACATTTGGACATGATGTGTGACATGAATGGCTTGACAGCTAGAGGGGAAGAGGGGGAAAGTTTCCCTGGGATTTCAGGCACGCACAGATATCCAGAGGAGAGAGTTGCAGTACATCTAATAAATGTACTCTATTTTCTCAACTGAAATGTGTGCACAGACGATTACATTCACAGAAAAAGTGATCGAAACAGTATTTAACCTGAGCACAAAGTGAAGAGGTATTTAGTGCATGCAAAGGCTTGATAAGTTTTATCTTAATGTACCACATTACCGTAATTTTGAAAGTCCTTGATGGAAAATCTTTACAGTAAAGCGGTAGTACAGACCTAAGTTATGTGCAACAGTCTACTACTTTTCCTACAATTTAACCCAATTATAGTGGGTCAGACAATCAGATAGGGGAATCATTTCTGGGAATTGTGCCTTTGAGGATACCAGCATGGAATTTGGCACACAGTCAGAGTATGGCATGAGAAAGATATTTGGCTATAGGGCCGAGAGATTTGTCCTTTGAAAAAATATTGGTAGAATGACAAGCAATTTTCAAAATCTTCAAAATGGCTGCCTTTGCTTGTTATTCTATCTATAATTTTCAAAGGACAAATCTGCGATGGCCAAATATCTTTCTCATGACATACTCTGACAGTGTGCCGACTGTGTGCTACAGTACGCAACAAGTTTGCTTACCGTTGACAAAAAGGTTTTGAAAAATCGGACTGTAATTGTCTTTTCTTGAGAAACAGGAACTTATCGACCGTTTTCGGAAAAAACAAATGTTCTTAAATCTTTTGAATGTTTTAAACCTCTACTCCGCGGAGAAATTACTTCTTATCAAGATAGGAGCTGTCAAGTAATTCCTCAGTTACAAGCAGGTGATGTACGTGTACATGTGTGATCTTACACTTCTATAAGGGTTCCCTATTCACAGTCCTTTGGGGCCAAAGCAAGGGTCCTTTTCCCTGCACAAGCCCGCCTGTCAAAACAAGACGTTTCACCTTCCCAATCAGTAAGCCAACACAGTGTTGGAAGACGATATCGTTTGGATGTACATGTATTGCATCGTTTTTGAGTCTTGCATTCATGAATTTTAACCTTTCCAAAGGGATTCCACTGAATAGATAAGTCTATCTTTAGAGAAATATAAATAAAAATAAAAACATGTATTTAAAATAAAAACAACAAACAAGTAAACCTAGTGCAAATAATTCATTGCACATGCTTTAAATTGTATAAAACAACAACATTAAACAATATAAAACAACAACATTAAACAAGTGTTAACATTAAGAAAATCAACAAAATTTGAGAGAGAAAAAAAGCTGCACCGGCACTTAAATTGCTTATATGCTGCATCCGGACTTCTGGAAAGTAATCTTGACTGTACAGCTGACGTTTTGATAAGCTTAAAGAATCAGATTGTTTTCTGAATGCCACCCTCTCGCAGCGACTAAAGCCCGTCTCATGCATGTCCCATTGTACTTCAAGAGCCATGATCCTGCTCAAGTGCTCAGACAGCATCTTATAACATCTTGAGAAATTATTCTTGATATTTCTTTCCAAATGTTGTAAAAACCTTCGAACAGAATAGAATAACACTATGATGTCTTTGGCATTTTGGCTTTAAAAGAACCTCCTGTAATGTAGTGTTCACCAATTGGCAAATCCAGAGGTCTTGGGTTAACTGACTGAATAGAGCTAAGCCATTGTTTTACATGATGTAGTTCATTTAGTGATTCATCTACAAACTGAAAAATGGATTTCCGGGAAAAAACAGAGAAATCACATCCCTGATAACGTCTTGAATTAGTTTGTAAGGTACAATGGTACCAGGGTTTCTCATCTAGAGGTTGCTATACAAAAGCTTGCCCGAAACCATTTGACATGGCAACTGTATCTAAATAGTCTGAGGAATTTAAAAGTTAAGTGGTAACTTGTGACTAAGCCAGTCATTGTACCAGACATTATTCAAATCTAACTCGCGAATTGGTTTTGACTGCCTTGTCTAGTGAATCGACCAATCTTAGCAGGCTAGCATACATGTAATACCAAGATTGTACAAATGATATTAATCCACAAATGGCATGTATCCACAAATGGCGTGTCAGGGCTGAGCAATAACAGCACTAGACTCAAGTTCTGGTTTTTCTGATCAGCAGAGTGTGGGTTCGAGTCCTGGTCTTGACACTTGTGTCCTGAAGCAAGACACTTAACCATTTTTGCTTCGTCCTTTGGATGGGACGTGATGCTGTAGGTCCAGCGTGTTGTGTAATGCACAAAAAAGAACCCAGTACACTTATCGCCTCCTTGTTTTCTGGTATGGGTGGCCGCAGATTGCGCCACAGCACCTTGTAAAACATTACATGGTGCTATGTAAATAAATGGGTCTTATAATCTGAACATAGTTCCACATATCAGTAGAAAAAATACTGAGCCCTTTAAGACGCCCATGGGTGTGATAGCACTGCATTTTATTTTTGATTACAAATTCATTTGTTACTGTTGAAAAATCAGTTTAAGCACGATCAGAATTTGTGGACAAGAGTCTGGCTGTGTACAATGTTTACCAACCTCTTCTGTGGGAGCCAGGCGACATACTTCCATGACTCTGGAATGGATCAATTGGTGCCATCACACTCGTGTGAAGCGCTGAATCGGAGTTCGTTCTGTCAGAAAGAAAAGAAAAGAAAAACATCACAGATTAAATCCATTCCGATATTGTCCAGGCAAGGAGGGCCTGGAATTTCATATTTGAAGGGGCAAGGCCGTCTCCATTTTGCAAATGACATCTCCATTGAAAAACTTCAAAAGTCCAGGGGCAACGAGCTGCGTGTTTCAGCGAAAATGGACACTTATCCAAGGAGAAAGAATTCTTCAAAATTTAATCTTGATGCCTGTGGGAAAATGTCCTCCAAGCTCGATGGTAAGACTGTGAGTTGAACGTCTGATGAAATGTCAAGTGACGGTATTCAGCGAGAGTCTAGGATACTATGCAAGTCTAAATACGATTTGGAGCTTAGCAGAACGGACTGAACAATTGGCAACTGAATCCACTGATCAGGAAATTCAGTCTCACAGATCATCTTCCCCTGAAGATGATCACAGCGTACTCATCAAAATGTAAATATTGCAGACCATTTTCAGTGTGTTAACTTATGGCCCTGGGGTCGATTTCACAAAGCACTAAGATTCATCTTAAGATGAGTTGTCAGTATTACCATAGTGATTTGTATTTTGACATCATACTTTGCTTAGCAACTAAGATGGATTTGCACTTAAGATCAATCTTAACTCTATGTGAAATCGAGCCCTGGTTTCTCATCCCAAGAGATAGAAATGACTGTGGCTGACACCAGCCTTTCTCAAATTTGTTTGCCATGACAAAATGGGCACATTATATGTAAGAAGCCATTTTGATAACATTGGCACCCCACAAATCTGAATGTCATATTCTCCACCCCTACCACTTTCCCCTCCAACATCCCAATGTTATGTACAATATTTGCATCTATAGTTGGCATAATTGGTTACTATTTTTTTGCAATTTCATTTGTTTTTAATAACTATGTGTTCCATCCTGAGCAAATGTTTTTTTAAGGAGGTTGTTCCACTTTGATGCTTGTTATTTAGGTCAATGATTTCATTGCTAGCTTTGTAGTGTTGTTTTTGAAGCTATGCACTCATATACATGTATAATGTATGTGGGTCAAATAACTGGGCTACAGTGCACTATTTTAAGAGTAGAGTTCAAATGATGAAAGTCTGCAATCGTTATCTACATCTTATCAGCTACATGTATGCCAGTGCTCCACATACAAAGTATGACAATTTAGTGTAAAATGCAAAAGCTTCAAGAACTGATGAGTCATATGTTTAACACAACAGTGCTTTTTTGTTTTTTTGTTATTTTTTTGCAACAAGCTTGTGACGATATCCACATTAACCATCTTGATTTATCATCTGAAATATACGGTAATATTTGATTTTATTGTCACTACACTGTATGTCAACAATTTATGCAGTGTTAATATAGCTTCCCTTTTAGTCATAATTGTGTTTGCACAGTCATTTGATTTGTATTGTGTGTTTGCTGAAAGAAAAACCAACCCCATAAGTCGAAGAAAGGTGGATTTTTTCAGGTATTTTCAGCTTGCTGATCTGTCAATTATGATGCCAAGTGTCCTCCTTGTTTATACCCTGCACCTGATATCCATATTGGTTGAATGTCTACAGCACTTTGAACCAATTTTCACATGGCTGCTGATTTCTATGCGTAGCGCGTAAAAAATGTTCCTTAGATAGGCTGTCAAATTTTGACACACCACCTGGGAGAGTTGCACTACTAGCCGACAACTGACGACCAATTATTGTAAAGGCACTGAAAAACCACATGTGCGGCTTAATAAACCCGTAAATATGTATATTAAAATAACCTAATAGCTGTTGACAAAATTGTGTTTTTAACCCAGCAAACTGATTCTCTATGTCAAAGTGGTATTGGTCCACAGGTAGTTTTGTGGACTTCAGTGGCAAAGTACCCTTCTGGTAACTAAAAAAATGAAGGAAATTGGGCTAAATAGTTTCACACATAGAAATATCGTTGATAACAATTTATGTTTTGAGTATTGCAATATTTCGTTATCCTCAAATTACAGGCGATACTTTAGTTGAGACAATTTTTTTTTCAATATTTGATAACATCATCCATCCGCATCAGCTTATTGTGCACTAACAATAATCAAGGTTGAACAAATTGGTCCTGACCGTACAATTTACACATTGTGTATGTCCAAATCATGCACTACATGTATGCAACTTATAAATGCATACTACATGTATTGCATACAATTACCTACATGTAGCTTGACGTCCCAATTGAGAACTCGGCTTTGACTTACGGCTGTGGCTTCCTTGCACAACAATGCTGGAGTCCATGTATGCAAAAGCAGCAATCTAGCCAAGGCAACATGTGCATGATGATGATAGCCAAAGTTTCTGATGTTTACTTACAACATTAACATGTAAAGAACATTTACATTTTTGTTAATGATGAGCATGTCAAATCATGTACTTGTAGGCCTACATGTACATGATGTAATGCAAAATGATCTATAAAAATTGACTGTAAATCTACATGTACATACAGTATCTACGTGTAATAATTATGTGCAAGTCTGAAATTACACTACCTCATATTATTATTAATATTTTTTACATATAGCACTGCAAAACTGTGTTTGCATGTTACATGTACCCAACCTTCCGATTTCCTTGTACAGTTGTAGGACTTTCTTTGACCCCCCAGCAGTATTTTTGAATAATGTGAAGAGCAGAATTAACTGCCAAAACTCTCGCCACATTTTTCTGCTCGGCTGAAAAATTAAATGAACCGTATACACTAGCCGTAGTGTGCGCAAAAAAGTACACACCAATGCCACACCGTGATCAATCTTCCCAGCTACATTTAAAATGCTGCAAAATTCTAATTTAGACTGGGCGGTGTTTTTTTCTTTTCTCTCTTTCTCTTTATGAATGGCAATAAATAGGGAGATTATCATACTGTTACGAAACCTGCTGGAAATTGTGCAGTCCTTGATATAACTATGCAGGTAGACATGGTAGAGGTCTAGTGTGTTCATTGTGTACTGTATGCAGAGGTTTATCACATCTGTTTGTTCATGTCTACTGTACATTGAACAGTATAAATTCAATCAATGGCCACAGTGACAAACAAATTACATCATATAATGTCAAACTATGTAGTCACATTTTTACGGGACTAAGATAATAAAAAATAATTCAAAACGCTGAATTTATGTAAATTTGTTATTACTTAGTATGCGCGTGTTGACCCGTAGTGTCAGAGCTGGGGCCCAATTTCATATAGCTGCATAAGCAGACAATTTTACTCAACAATTTTGTGCTAACCAAAACTCAGCAGGTACCAGTCATGTCATGGTACTTTGGCTGGTATCCTTATTCTGGTAAGCATAGTTTTGGTTGTGCTTAGCTAATTTTTGTGCTTAAAAGCAGCTCTATGAAATTGGGCACAGAAGTGTCTCAGGAATTTTTGGATACAATGTTCTTAATTCAGACGCCTTGCTTTATCTGTACAATACGCATTAAAACTACTCTACATCTCAGTGAACAATTAGGACTTAATGTTTTTGTTATTTTTTTACCCCAGCATTAAGACACCATAGTACAGTGGCTGGGTCTAACCTAGAATGTTTATTTTTTATAATTGTGAGTGATTTCAGACCTACTTTACAAGTTCACCAACAGGCGTGACTCATCCAAGAGATGTCATAGGCAATATCTATTTTTGATTTAGTCTGCTCTATTAAAACTTCATACATGTTACAAGTAAAAAGTGCAAGAATAAATAACTGCATATTTGCTGTCTTTATTTTTACAAATTACCCAACAATTTACAATTTGTGAATTTTCTGCCTGCTACTAGGTGTATGCTAGACCAGTGTACATGTATAACTAGGGAACCTGGGTTGAAATTCTATACAAATTTATAGTAAGCAGTGTATAGAATTAAGACAATTAACAAATTACGCTTTTTAAAAATGCCCCGAAATGATGTGCGTGTGTGTTTGTTTTGGTCTCATAAGCTACAGGGAAAAACCTGTGTACAGCACAAGTTCATATCAGGGTAGAAAAAAGTTTGACAATTACTAAGTTACCCAAGGCTCACACTAAATGACTACATGTCCTATGCAAGTTCAGCAATCTACAAAATATGTCAACCTTATTGCATTAGAGCTGCAGTTAATCATGCATGCTCAACTGGAAGATTAAGACGCAAAAAAATAATGCAGAGCAGTCTAATTGGAGACGGAGTTTTAAAATTGAATATCAGATTCTCACAGAGTTGTTTTGTGATTGTACTTGAGAAAAAATAGCTGCAGTTAAAGGTATATACAGGACTGGTAATGATAAAAAACATTGTTTAATTTTAGTCTAAAAGCTTACTGATTATGAAGTTCATACTAGAACCTTTTTTTCCTTCTGTGAAAATATTTCCTTCTGAAATGAAGTCATATTCGAGGAAATTGTATCTGAAAATTGTTTTTAAAAAACGCAACAGCTGATTTCGGTTGTTACAACCAAAATTAAGGACAAAGTCAAATACTTGCTGAAAATTTAGCATAGTTTTCCACTCTTTTACTTCTGACTCGCACAACTGATAAGCCCAAATTTTCTAAAGTTTGTTATTTCATGTATGAACACTGTCTAGGACTACTTTGTCAGCTCTACCAATCCTGTATTATACCTTTACAATTTGGTGTAGAAACAATTTTGTACAGAATGTGCATGTACCTCATCCCTGTGTGCTTATTTACTTACAAGGGATTGTATATTGTAAAACATAGCAACTTCCAAGCCGATCAGTATGTGTGAAACAGGAAGCACTATAGGTTATTCTCCCCATTGTGTACACAATTGTTTTAAAAACAAACAAGTTGGATCTACGAAGAAGTCCCCATGAAAGTGGGAATTTTAGCATGACACCAAACACTACACACCACACATTGTCAACGGAGGTTTGATCTGTGATGAGTGCCTCCATTTGATACAGTACAAACACTCCCAATATTTGTAACAGTTTAGACATAATTTAGACATGCATCCGAATTATCAGAATGAAAGACAGGAATGAAAAACTGCATTATAAAAATGAAACATTTTCCTGAAGACGATCAGAGCACGCTGATCGAAACGTTGAATTGTTAAATCACAGGTTCTTCTCAGAACCATCACAGCTCATAAAGAGATTTATTACATGGTGTCTCCGAAAATCTCACTTGAAAATGAAACATAATGTAAACAACCGTGCTCACAATGATGGACACAATTTTCCACTCATCATTCCACTCATCATCATTATATCCCTTTGAATTTATTTATTTATTGGTATTCACAGATAAAATGACCAGCAGCAGTAGCTGAAAGGGTCACTTAACGAAAAAAATATAATCACAGGTAAAAAATACAATCAAACACAAAGGAAGAGCCAAAATTTGGGGATAAAATATCAAAAGTTAATAGTTTGTTAGCAATAAGTTCTCAGGCTTGATACTTCATGGAGGCAACGAAGGCAAATGTTTTTCTTGTTATCAGTGATTACGTTCACTGTTGCTATAGTCGATTTGTTATCATACATGTAGTAATTATAGGTTATTTCTTATATCTGGCTGGCCAGGTTTTTGATTTGTGTATTGTCTTTGTAATACTTAATGTGTGGTTTTGTAAGCATGTCATTTTTAGCATTACCTTGTGACGCTACCAACCATGTTTTGTGTTTTAAAATCCGAAATAAATAAATAAATAAATAAACTAAATAAACAAATTGCCCCATGTCAATACCTTGGTGCTCCTTGAACATTACAAGATAAAGAAGCTGGGTCTTAAAATGTATAATCCAAACACAAACATACATCACATAATTAATGAAGTATAAATTTAACTCGTACAAACAGTACTGTAATGTACCATCCATGTACAGTAATGAAAGTTTTCCTATGGATGGTCTACAGGAGGCCTATTTATACATCCTTAAAGGCCCTGTACACTATTGGTAAGATCGAAAAACACAAATGTTCACAGATTCACACATAACTTACATGATTTAAAGTAAGTAATGGTAGAAAGGGTTCCTTAAAATATTTCTGCCTAAAATGCTATCGCTTGAAATGAGTAAAACAAGAGTTTTTATCGCGCGCGATAATAAACTCGATGTTTGAAAAACAGAAAACACATACAGTGTAAGGTCTCTTTTCACAGGTTTGTTATTTCATGTATGTGGTTGATTACACAAAACATGAACACTGTCTGTGATTATTTCGTCATATTTACCAATCCTGTATAATACCTTTAAAGGGAGGGTATACTTTTGGTAATTACTCCAAAAATTATTGACTAAAAAAAACTTACTTGGTAAAGAGCACTGGAGAGCTGTTGATATTATAAAACATCATTAAAACAACATCTTTTGAAGTAGTGTAATTTTAGAGAAAGATAATTTTTCACACAGGCATCTGAATGCACACAAATCTATGCAACAAGGGTGTTTTTTCTTTCATTATTTTCTTGCAACTTCGATGACCAAACTGAGCCCAAACTTTCACAGGTTTGTTATTTCATGCTAATGTTCAGATACACCAAGTGAGGATACCGGTCTTTGACAAGTACCAAAAGTATACACTGCCTTTAAAGAAAGTATACAGCATTGGTAAGGATAAAAAACAGCATTGTTTAATTTTAGTCTAAAGCTCACTGATTATGAAGTTCATACTAGAACCATTTTTCTGTGAAATACATGTAGGCCGTACTTCCCTCTGAAATGAGGCAGTGAACGATTTCCCTTGTATAGCGTAGCAAAATGCTACACAAAATGCATCAGTTGCTACTCAAATTTCATCATTTGCTACTCAATATTAGCATTCAGTGTGCACAAAACATGTCTAAATATTTTGCTATGCAAAATTGCTGGACAAAATCATTCTGTGTGTAGACATATTCAATAACACTGTACCTGAAAACCTAAACGACGTTGTAGCTGATTTCGGTTGTTGCACCCAAAATTAAATACAATGTCTTTGCACGCTGAAAACTGTGCTTGGCTTTCACTTTTTTCTCATGACTTTAAGCCCAAACTTTCACAGGTTTGACGTACATGTATACGGTTGATCACACAAAACATGAACACCATCTGAGGCTATTTTGTCAGCTCTAAAAATCCTGTGTGTAATACCTTTAAGTATAAATTTATTTATACTCCACATGCATGAAATGTCAAAAGTTGCACAAATGTATTTTCCATAATAAAAAAAAGGTGCAAACTGAATGTCAAATCATGTTAAACAAAGTGGGAGGGGGGGGGGGAGAAACACCATTCCCTGAACATTGATACATAAAACAAACACAACATGAATTATGTACATGTATGAGCACAAAAAGCTAATTAAGAGACGTGGGCGTATGCGACTACAATGAGCAAAAGTGTCCAGTGTCTGAAAATCAAGTTGGCTGACGATTGCGCCCCCCCCCACCCCCACAGCCCACTAACATAAATTACAATGACTGCAGGGGTCAACGTCCCTTGGGGGGTATTTCCGGCAGGGAAGGGCAAAGCAAGAGAGATTGAGAGGAGGCAGCGGAGTATGTAGGGGAGAGTTGTTGTGTGTGCTGCCAGTGAACTGGTCCCGGTGTAGAAGAAGAACGTGCACATATCGGAAATGAATGTGCTTCACGTGCATTATGAAAATGAGTTGGGGAGCTTGAAGGGGGCTGTACAGATGTGCTAAATGTTTGAGTCGTATTTGAGTCACATTACAATTTCTTGGGAATTTCAACGGATTTCTTTCCTATGTTTCAAAAACCAAACTGCATGATTCTTTGGCAACCATTTCTTTGAGAATGTAATTGAGTCCACACAATATTACGTAATAAAGTTCACTAAAAACATAAAGCAGTTTTGGAAAGTCAGAAAATTATGCTACAATAGAAAAAATTGCAGTCCGCAATACAAGAGATTCAATCAAATTGAGACTTTCCGTCCAAACCTCAGAGAAATTCTAAATCGAAATTGATTTGATTTGTATTTTAATTTCATTTTGAAAATAATTTGTTCTTCTCATTCTTATTCTTTCCCAACAGAAGCTCACCGTCCCTATGACCTTTTATTACAGCAGCCAACAGACATACAGCACGAGATGTGGACTTGCCAAATGCAATAAATGGACATCTACATGCAGTAACTGGTCAAAGGAATGGCCAGATACAGGTCACTGACCACTGCCAGCCCCTGTCCACCTCAATTGTCCACTACTATGATATATTGCAGGTGTATTGCAACTACAGTACATCACTGCAATTCTTCGAGATTATGAGCTGCTTGAAAAGGTGGAACAAAAAATGTACCTTATCCTTGACCACAAAAGGTTGAGGGGAAAAAAATCTCTTTTGTCTCCAGGCCTGCAATTACATTGAGACCACAGTTTTTGTTGCCCAGGTCTTGGCCTTGATTTGAAATAGCTATCAGATGCTATGGATACAAGTTCACACTCTGTCCTTCAAAAAGGGTCTAAACTCTCCTGCTCTCCAACTTGGAGCTGGTTGTCCCAATTACTTTGATCTTTCTTTTCTCCTTAAGCGCTTTGCATTCTTTGGTAATTTGGCGCTATATAAATCCAGTTATTATTATTCTTATTATTTACCACGGTTTTTGTTGCCCTTGTCTTGGCCTTGATTTGAAATATCTATCAGATGCTACACAAGTTCACACTCTGCAGCTACACCTGTACAAGAACATGATATTATAGATTTTTTTCCCCTCTGTGGTACATGTATTTCATGTTTCAAGCCATGGAGTCCTAACCATTTAAGTGTTTTCATTTAATTTTCCTATTTTACAAATCCTTACCTTGAGTGGCTTTGAGCATTGTTCAAGAAAATTTGCTTATTAAATTGTCTACCATAAGTGTAAAAGGGCTTTTCATGTGTGTACGCTTTATAAGTGTGTACGCTTTAAGTGTGTACATTTCAATTTTTCATGGAAGCAATGTTTTTGTAATGCAATAAAGTCCATCTTATTATTAGATTGGAATGTACAGTACTGCAATAAATCAAATACAAAACACAGAATGCATACAGTACTCTTACATCCATTGATCCGTAAAAACCCATCAACTCCATGGTTACATGAGTGTAAACTCATGACCCCCCACCCCACCCCACCCCACCCCACCCCCCAAATCCAACCCAACTGTTTAGCCTGATGTTATCCTAGATTCACACCAATGAGTATACATCCTGTACATGTTTAGGTACATGTTTAGGTACATGTGTAGCATACTGCTATTCATGAAGCGATCAGTTGATACAGTACATTTCTTGAAACAAAGATATAGACTGTGCAAGTCTCGCGCGCATTCGAACTTCCGGGACCATAGTGGTCCCAACCATATGGAGTTTTACGTGGGCGAGATTTTGTTTCGTCAATTATTTTAGTTTAACGTAGGTTATGACCTAGAAAAGTATACATGTTGTTGGGAATGTAATACTAAGTGATAACAAAATATGAAAGTAAAACCAATTCAAAAATATAACGAAGAAAACCCGAGAATTAAACTTGACCTCAGCTTCCGGTTATTGCAAAAAATTAAGAATTTTGTGTTCGCCTCCGATCATAAAACTTATGTGAACGCTTGTTTTGGATGCGCTGTTATAACCGCCAGATGCCGTAATTGCAAAGCGAACCCTTTTCATTGCAGTATACGGTTGTTGAGGCGTCAACATCCTCTAAACTGCGATACGGGTCAATTTTAAACCTGTTTGACATCACGAATCCACGTAAGGGGTTTTAAAAAGTAAACATCAAATAAGCATCCTTGTCCCAGAGTTTTAATTTCTTTTTAAATAATAATTAACACACTGTTGTGTATTTTTTTCAAAAGCTAAAACTTTTCATAAAATTGTAATGATTTATTTTTCTTGTTCAGATTTTTTCATGAGATATAATTTAAAACGAAGATTTAATTTCAGAAATAAAAATGTTCTTCGTTTGACGTGTTTTCTCGTTCGGATACGCGCGAGACTTGCACAGTCTATTGGCAAATTAGGGAGACCGCCTCCATTAGGGCTAGATGGCTTGGTTGGTGGAGCGCCAGCACATTAATCTTGAGGTTTAAATCCCGCTGTAGTCAATTGTGCAACCCAAAATTAATTATAATTCAAGAAAAAGATTGGTTCAAATCTGAGAGCTCTCACACCAGTACTGTTCTTCAAAAGAAATATTTCCATCTTGAAGAAAACAGACTGTGAGGTATTATTCACGATTGGTACAGTTGACAAAATAGTCGAACATAATGTTTACGTTTTGTATGATCAACCCTATACATGAAATAACAAACCTGTGAAAATTTGGGCTTTCTCTGTTGTGTGAGTGAGGAGAAAATAGTGGAAAAACATGCACAATTTTGGTTGCCACAACCGAAATCAGCTGATTGCGTTTTATTTAGGTTTCTAGATACAGGTTTCTTGAATACATGTATGACTTCATTTCAGAGGGGAAATTTCACAGAAAAAAATGGTTCTAGTATGAACTTCATAATCTGTACGCTTTCAGACTAAAATTAAACAATGTTGTTTTTATCCTTATCAATCTGTATACTACATACATGTACCTTTAAATATTGAAAGGCAGAGTATGGGAATGGATGACTGTAAACAACCAATAAGGAATAAGGGTGATGTAACATCCCATTAAAGGCAAAGTACATGTATACCTTTGGTTTTTGGAAGCATTTGATTGTTTTACTCTTATATAAATGTTATATACAATTAAACGAACCTGTGAAAATTTCATTTCAAAAGGTGGTAGCGTTTTTGAGATACCGCCGAAAATCCGAAGCGAATATGTCCATGGAGGAAGAATATTCCCTTATAATAGGAATACACAATCTGAGAAGCGTTTCTGACAGATTCAAAATTTGGGGCATAAAATCTGCAATCTTTTTACATAGCCACATGACTTCGAAGTGAAATCATTCTCAAAATGATCGAAAGCTACTGTAGGCTTCTGCCCAATAAGTTTGTCTTGCCATTAATTTTAAGAGTGATTATCAAACCAGGGAATGATTTCATCCCGCAATTTTGCGTAGCAACAAATTCAGACTGAACTTATTTTGTGCACACTGAATGCCAATATTGAGTAGCAAGATGTGATATTTGAGTAGCGCGAGACATTTTGCTCTGCTATACAAGGGAAATCGTCCGCTGCAAACGTATACAGACCCTTTAACAGCCGTACTGAGGATGGAAGTCTGGATGAGAGGTAGTGTTAAGTGTGTCTTCCGCACTGTCTCTCCTCCACACTCTCCCCACCTCTCTGATTCAACATTCTACGACTGAATATTGATGCGCCCCACATATTCACTGCTTTTAAATTCAACAGAAATTCCTCACAAATGTTTATTGTGGCTGCACGTAATTAGGTTACATCCCTGGTTTTGTGCGAATAAAACAATAGCTTTATTAAAATGTATGTCCATTTGTATGTAATTCTTGTATGTCTTTCTACTGACAAAATGTGATATGTATGCTATGTATTATATGTAAGCATTTAGATAGATATTTAGTTTCTTAATTTATTATTTAATTTTTTTGTAACAGTCTTAGAAGGAAATAAAATTAGTTTGTCTGAGCAACTTTAAAATACACATGTCCAATAATAAATTGTGTATTTTTTTGTTAAAAAATTACAATAACTGTAATGAAATTTTTTGTTGAAAATGGATTTAAATTATTGAAAACTGAAAATTAGTAACGCAGAAATCAACTGTAAGTGAGCATTACTTTCTAAATTCTATTCACTGACTCCAGTTAGGTACACGCATTTATGTAAATGTCCCAACAGACATGACAGATATGATGTATGTTACTGGTTTACACTGTATTATGTGCATGTATTGAACACAGCCACGATGCAAACAATCCTTAATGATGAAGAACCATACTGCAACGCCACAGATTTGTTTATATATTGAAATTCCATACAGCGCTTATAGTGAAGTCAGGTAACCATACACAAACTGAAAACAATGCAATAACACAAAGGCTTCTTCACCTGTAAGTCTAGTCTGCCTTCATTGCATGAGTTGACAATGAACCTTTTTACAAAGACCGTATTGCTGTGTAAAGCATGTTCATGTGAACTACATAATTTGACATTTCCTTAAATTGGTTTGGAATTATGAATTATTCACCAACAAAATGGCCTCCACTTTTTACATGTGGATACAGCTTAAAACGGAGACTACGAGCAAAAATCTACATCAAAAAACAGGACACTGGCTTCGAGCTGCTGACAGCCACAAAACAAATTCTTTAAATTTGAAACAATCAGGGAATGCCGGAGAACAACACTGTGAAGCATCCAATAATTATCAATATTTGACAGGCCTATTATGTCCAATATTGATAATTATTGGATGCTTCACAGTGTTGTTTTCCGGCATTCCCTGATCATGGCAGTCAATACATGGCAAAATAATGGATGACACAAGTGTGGGTAATAATATGTACACCACATCACAACATTTTGGCTGGTAAACTGAATGCAATTTGAATGCAATGCAGCTCTTTAAAAAATAGCCCAAGGCTTTATCAAGTTTTACTCCTCACCCCACAATAAAACAATTTGATCGATGTTTACATCTAGTCATTATAGTCATTGATGCACAGCTTCAATTTAACCCCATATACGTATACATGGACAACCCCAGCTATATCTTATTTCACCCTAGAAACGGCATTCAAACTCCCTCCAATTTCCTGAAATTCTCCTCGGAAATAAGCAAAATAAACAACAACCAAATATGCCACAAAGACAGTCATCAAAAGCGCTGGTCTTCTCATAGTTGTGAAAATGTATGCACTCCGGAAAACAAAATTTTGTTTTCGTGTTATTCTGTAATCTGTACTTGAACGTGATATGAATATTGCCGGATTTCCGCAAAAATATTCTATACAATGCCTCACATTATTATAACTGCAGTGCACAATGTCCCCATGTCTCCGTAATCTTGCACCGAGCCCCTCGACTGTAAGGATGTGATAAATTATTCAGCGTCTTATTATCCTTGGCGTTTTCTTGGCCGTCAGTGCTGTTAGCATTCGGGCACCGTATTCAGTCTACGGGGTTCCTGTCTACAAGGCAAGGACCCACATCCACAAAGGGGCTTCCTCATCAAATTGGATCATTCATTTTTTAAGTCGACCGACCGGATCTTGGCAAAATACTGCCTCGGCGAGAACTTTTTTGTCTCTCTGTCGATTTGAGCCGACTTGAGGGAGGCACTCTGATGAGAACTGGGATTTTTATTCAGATGGATACATGTAGTTTTTAGCTTCTTGGCAATTAAAAGAAGACAAAAAATCCATGATGATAACGTATAAGACAACACAAACTAATTAATTTGTTTGCTGGTTACGCATTAACCCTATCAATCACGTCAGACTAAAATAAGTTTGCATGTTGTGTACACATAATGTACATGAAATATTTCTGCAACACAAATTGTCTGCTTCACGTACAAAATATTGGAACCTAACCTACTGTGTACATAATTAATTTTCCCCTTGAACTGAAGATCAACATCCACACATAGCTACAATGTCTGTCCATTACGTAGTAAATGTTCATACAAGTCCCAAGTCTACTGAGCATAATGATTGATAAAATTGACTCGGTCATACATAATGCATGACCTGGTCTAAATCCTCTCCACGCATCTTTCATATGGAGTACCCGCAGAGTGTCTACAATGTATGTTACGATCAAGCACTTGCTGGGGATGAAGGAAAAAAATAAATAAACAGCAAGCCGCAATTATAAAAGTGCAACCCCTGTCAGTGATTAATTTACTATTTGGATCATCCCTTGATAGAAAGTGGCAGCTCAAAACACTGGCTGGTTTTATGCTCGGCAGTTGTTTAAAAGAACAACAACTTGCATTCATGTAGCCGCCGTGCCAGAGGTAGCTTGCATCTTGCATTGTTGTACTCTCCTAAAAGCATTGCTGCTGTCCTGGAGAGGGTGGGTTGCAAATTCCATGTTGTGCTCTGTGCTTGTGCTGGATATGCATACATATGCAGGATTCTCCACATATTATTTTTTTTTTTTACAATATTTTAAATGTATGGAATAAGGGAGGAAAACTTGTAAAATCATCTGATAAAAAGTTAAATCCTCAGAAATGTTTATCACGAACAGCTTTCTTAAAATCTCGTGTTTGATTTCAGATGCTTAGTTAGATATGCAATCCTGAATATTTGAAATGTCTTTATATTCCTGGTCAATAGGGTATTTTTGTGTAGGAAATGTAAATAATAATAGTAATTTTGTTAGAAGATCAGTCAGTGCATTGTGCTGCATGTGCATGAACTTGCTTGGGAAACAACCGTGGCAGACATCGCTGTTCGGGTCTGCAAATGTCCTCCACCGTTTCCTTGGTTGTAACTGTTTACATTAGGGCTCCAGGAAGCCGATGAAGTGTCAACTTCACCTGGCCTCTAATCTTAGGTACGTTTCTGCATTTATAATTAGTCTCGCATTGCCCGCAATTATCCAATTAATGGTTAGTTGGATTGAACTCAAAACAAACAAAACACAGAGACTCAAGAGCTGTTCCAAGCTGGCCTCGCCAGTCTACATCATTGGGATGAATATTATTTCACACTATGCAGATTTTTATGAATGAAAACATTACACAGCTGAGCTGGATGCTCTGTAAGTGACTTTTGACCTCTTGGTCCCTGGGCACACACTGTATAGAGCTCCATGAGTGGACTCACCTAAACAATGACACCATTCATGCTTCTAGCCAGAGGGTCATCTGGACACCTTATTCTAAATTTCAATATTCTGGCCTGATACTTCATAGTAGGCAATAGAGGCAATTGACTCTATGCCCCAGGTCATTGCCTTGGTGCTCTTTCAAATAGAGGTGCCATTTAATAAGGAAAACCTGCCTTGCCCTTAATATAAGATTGAAGTTTCAAGAATTAATATCCTTTCTCAAATTTCTTTCAACTATTGGTAGCAATTCGGACACAAAGTTTTTCAATTTATAGCAACATTGGACACCCAATTTTGAAACTACGACTACATATAGTCAGCAACCTGAACATATTGTGTGTATTTTGACAAGTTTAGCATACATTTTAAAATAATAATTTAAACTGTACAAATTTGACCAAATAATTTCTATACTTTGCAAAATAGAATCTGTAAATGCTTTTATATACATGTACATTGTACATGTAGGTGCACACATGGTACAAGTTTGTACATGAACATCAGATCTTGTACACAAGATCCCAGTCACATCGGCCGACTCCCATGTCTGCCATTTTAGGGATCACATCATTTAAAAAGATGCAATTATGCATGTCAGCGGTTTAAACCACAACATTGGGCTGGAAGTGTACTGCACATGATATTGTATGCAATGCACAAACAATTGCAATTCTGACACCAAGTCGGGCACCTTAACAGTGCATGTAGTCAGTATTTCTTTGCTTCATTACATGATGTTACTGTGCTACATGTACACACACATACATTTACTTTTAAAGGGAAATTATCAGTACACATAATACAGTGAAATATTTCTAACGTCCATCGATATATCGATATTACTCAAAAAAACGATACTATTTTGACATGGATATCGCCGATGTCACTTTTTTAATCATATCGAAATATCGACAATTTCGATATATCGACAATGTTGATGAATCAAAATGTCGATGTTCCTACATGTAAATCGAAAACGCCGAAAGAGGGTCAGATTATCCAGTAATCCTCCGGGTTTTTAGTATTAGAAAAGCCGCCGTCTTTATTTGCAGCTTACATTTGAGTAGCCAAATTAAATAAAATAGTTTGGCGACCAAGTCCGCTTGTTCCTCTGTGTTTCACCCGCGGCCCGCCGCTATAGTTCACGACCGCTTGCGCAGTAAAATCTCAAAAGAAATCAGTCTTGCCGCCCAGCCTATCGGTTGTTTGGGACGTAACCCTCCATTGATCTGATTGGTTAACACTAAATGTTGCGGGATGGTTGTTAATTTCCATTCTCTCTTCGTTGTCAAGTTCTCTCGCTGGTATCTCCCGGTGTTTTTGATTGTTTAAAAGGTTTGGCGATGCACTTGTGATTAAGCCGAGGGGTTGAATTTGCAAAGCTGCGCTGCGCTGTCCCTCATTCTTAGTTCTCTTATGAATATGGTAAATATCAATGGCCATCAACGGCCAATCACAGCGTGCGAAATGCTCGGGTTAGCTTGGACTTTGGACATGCTGTTTTTGTACTGCGTGTACTGTGTGTTGTGTATGCGCTATGCATGGACTATGGTGGGTGACCGAACGTTGTGTGTGGGGCCTGTGTGGTGCACGCGCGGTGGATACTCAGCAGTCAGCGGCATGTTGTTATGTGCATCGTATTTTAATGTTTGTATACTGAAATGAACGATCGCAATTCTGATCGCGGCCACATTTTGAGGCGGCCAATCACTTGTCGGTAATTGTGGGGAGCGTTCTGTGCACCCTTGCTATTCGCCAAGCCAGCGGAAGCGGCAACGATAATAATTTCTTATCTTCGTTGTAAAACAAAAAGCAAGCGGGGCGGGCGGGCGGAATTTGATATTGTTCGGACTAACAACAAGTGTGGAGGATCAAGCCAAAACCGCAAACCTATTAAACTTTCGGTCTTCCGTATATTAAGTGCTGTTTTTAGGCTTCATCTTAGGCACGGGAAATACTCGATATATCGAGTATACTCGATATTTAATTTCCGATATATCGGTTATTGAAAAAAACTGACATCGACGGACGTTAAATATTTCCCTTGTATAGCAAATTGCTACTCAAAATGTCTCAGTGGTTACTCAAGGATCATCATTTGCTTCTCAATAATTAGCATTCTGTATGCAAAAAAAATTGTTTAGTATCAATTTTTCGCTAAGCAAAATTACTGGACGAAATCGATCCCTGTAATACGAAGTACATGTACTGCCTTGTCTACCATGTACTTGTTGGATTGACATAGTAAACTATTAGTCCCTTCCACGGTCAGCCATTTGCGTGTAGAGCCTCAATTTGGGGACAGCAGTGAATAGAAACATTATATAACTCTGTATTGTCACGGTAATGTGACGACGCTTTCATCCAAACAGATATACACAAATACAATACAAATGAAGCATGAAGTCGAGGCTCTACACGCACATGGCGGCTCCATGCAAGTAGCGAATAGTTCACATTTTCACACTGTAACATGTCAAATGCTATTTGTAAGTAAAATGCCAAGACAATTTATTTGTCTCAAGAAATGTAGTGTGATCATGAATATTGCACATTTAATTATCGATAGAAAAACATAATGCATACACTGTGCAAAAGTAATCCTTCAATTTACAACCACATCCGGCAGTTGTGCTGCACATCAACATGACACACAAGCAAAAATGTTGTACATATAATATGTATTTAATACATGTTCATGTAACACCAATCGCACAAACTGAGGTCAACTCACAGCAAAATTACAATTAGATACACCGCCAATTTCATTTTCTCAAACATAAAATTACACTGATTTGAGTGTAACCTCTCCCGTGTTCGATGTACAAATGAAAATGAATGAAAAACTTGCAGTGCACAACCTTCCCCTTGGGTGTATAATGGCTGTAGATGACCTTATTTTATCGCAAACCTTTGTGAAAATTTCATAGGTGTACAGTAATGGGTCGGGTAAACTGACAGAAGTCCTTGTTGTTTATTAATACTTTTAACTGACTCAGTTAAGGATTTATAATGTTCAGCATTGTCATGGTGAACAATGAGTGTCCATTGTCCCGTCAATGAAGATACAAACCAAGCACGAGATGACCTTTAAGATTGTAAGATTGACAAGTTATAGTGTGCACTTTGTATTCACTGGACTGTACATTGACAAGTGCTTGTGCAAGGATAATATTTGTTAATTGTAGTCATATTCACTTTCCATGAATTTGATAATATAATAATAATAATATAGCGTTTAAACCTTTGTGTAGAGTCTGCATTTATCGGGTACAAGGCTGTATTAATCAGGTTCATGTAATAAATAAATTATTTTCATATTTTAGTAAAGAGGCCACCTTAGTTGAATTTGGCTGAACAATTTGGAGCACAAATTATAACATTTGACCCGCCAGTGATTAAAAATAATGAACCTGCAAGCTGGTGAAATGCAGTTCACCCATATCAGAATTGGCGGCTACGGCTATGACTACGACTGTTGCTAAGAGTGTTGCTAAGGATGCCCTATACTTCAACGCATGATGGCGCTGTGATCCAGCCGTAACTGAAGCCGTAGCCACCCTCATTTGGTGCAAACGATTGGTTGAAAGCTAACTAAAACTATTTAAGCTGTCATACTTCTACAGCAGGTGAAGTCACAGGTAAGAATTAGAGTGTATTTAGGTAAAGTGATGGTTTTCTTGTTATACCTATTCCTTTCCATTACAATGGTTGCATCTTCCTCCAAAATAGTCGCTCAAATGCAAATAAAATGTTTAAATAAACCCGCCTTCCCAAAAATATAAACAAATAAATTCAACAACCGACAAACCAAATATTTAAACGGAATAACAGTGAACAATAAAAAAAAATGGAAACACAACAATTAAAAAAAAAATTTACACAAAATTGACCACATACAAATAATCAATAACCTCAACTTCTAGAAAATAAGTAATTAATCTTTAAGACAAACTGAAGTAAAACAAAAAAATTAATTGACTTACCTTCTCCAACTTGTATCACTTGGTGGTGACAGGTAAGGTGTCTGATATGGCGCTGTGTCGTATGGTGTGAATTAAGGAAGATATAGTGTAGCAATCGAAAAATTAACTATTATTTTAATGACATAAAATTGTAGTTAGTTCATATGAAAACTGAACTCACAGTGTATACAGCAATCCTTCACCGATCTTGAACCGATATGCCTCCATTACTGCGGTGTACCTGGGTGGTACTGCGCTGCCTAGCGACTGGTATAAGGTTTGGGCTACACGGCGATCATTTGATCAGTCGCGGGTTATTGGACTTTCACTTTGCAAATCGCTTAAACCCGTCGCGAGGTAGCGCAGTACCACCCAGGTACCACCGCAATAATGGCGGTATCTGCTGCCACCAAGAGTTCAAGATCGGTGAAGGATTGCTGTATAGCAGTGACTTTGTATATTTTGCTTCTGACTGGAGCCACAAGCTGACTGAGTTATGAGCATGCAGGGCCATTTTTCATTTTGCAAAAAGGCACTTTCTTAGGAAAGTCTGTGGGAAAATTTTGAAGCGGCACCAAGGCCAAGACAAGGGTAACAGAGGCCGTGGCCTCCAGGTAACTCAAGGCCTGCGCCTGGGACCAACTTTATAAGGAGGTAAAACAGAAAATATCAAGATAATATCATCTACTATAATGAAGACAGTACCAATGCTAAATTTGGAAATGCTAAATTCTGGAAATATGGGGGGAGAAAAGGGTTAAAGATGAATTTATAAAAAAATCAGTTTTACTACAAATGTATCAAAAGTGTTTGTACAATTGATACCTTCAATGAAAATTTGTCTACTTTAGAAAAAAATCTATGTGCCGCAACACTGACGGCAGGAAAGCGTACAGACCAGCTTTGTAGAGGTTTGGGGTGCCACGTTACCAGGGTCCAGAGCTCAAACTCTCCATGGTTCAAGGCACTACCAACATGCAAGAAGGAAACTATTTCTGTCTTCCCATCTATCCCCGGTTGTTCGGTGACATTACTTGAAGATACTATCAACAGTCATTTTTTTTTATATCATCTGGCACTAGTGCTGACGAGCCTTATGAAGTTAGAACTGCCCTAAAAATGACACCATTCCAGGCCTGATTAAGCCCCAATTAAGCCCCAATCACACTCCAAGTGAACAGCAAGAATCATGATGTCATAAATTGAGCTGAAGAATGTTTCAAACTTGACAATTTTTTGTTGCTGCAAACTCATTATGTCAAAATTTCGTCCTGTTTCTTTTCAAGTTAGAACCGGAATAACTCATACAAGGTCTCGCAGTTCTCAAACAATTACATACTTGGCACACAATGCATAATAAATTACATGTAATAACCAAGAAACAAATTACCGCTTTGAAATAAAAAAAGGGGGGGGGCATGATATTTGAACACGACTTTACAACAATTTATTAAACAGGATTCCGGATTGGACTGCTTTTGAAAGAGGAAAAGCATTTTTTTTTTCAAATGGCAACAACAACAACAATCCTATAATTCCCAATCAGAAATTCTTAGTACAAACTTGTGTTCAGTGTCAACTTGATTCCGTGCAAGTTGCGGGCACTTACATGAACATACTGCAAAGCAAAATCCACAGACGGCTTAAAATAGAACCCCCCAAAATATGTTCGCCCATCAAATGCTTAGTGTTGCTATGCTAAGTCTTTGAAGGATTCTGATAACTGCATGACACGGATCACAATACGCTTGCTCTAATGAAAATGGGTCGACTGTGACAACGCACCGGTTCAGGTTATTTACTGGCAGAAATATCTTAAAGGTGCGCAAGTAATCATGATTCCCTGTTAGTTACCCACGAGCATTTTGGATCATTCAATTGCAAACTTATTGCATACCTGTAAATTATAAATGTTTATATAATAAGTTGGGGTTGATTGAAGAAAAAATTGACAAGAGCGGGACTTGAACCTGCGGGACTTGAACCTACGACCTCCAGATTAACGTGCCAGCACTCCACAACTAAAGCTATCTAGTCCTAATGTTGGCGGTCTTCCTATTTTGTCAATAGCTTTCTTTGGGGGTGTCAGTCAGAAGCCATTCAACCTGTAAGTGCCGTATAGCCAGGGATCACACCCAAGTTTAACAATAAAGTAAATAAATAAAAAATAATTTGTTTTGGTTTTTTCGATCAGCCTCAATTATCCACAACGAAATTGTAATGTTTTGCAAAAGAGTTCATACATTTTTAGGTACTCAAGGCCTTCCAAACAATGGTGATCAATGTTTGTAAACAAAGAAACGT
This sequence comes from Leptasterias polaris, assembly GCA_037783415.1. NCBI lineage: Eukaryota > Metazoa > Echinodermata > Asteroidea > Forcipulatida > Asteriidae > Leptasterias > Leptasterias polaris. Next base: position 1,565,065 of record JAZGTN010000134.1, read on the forward strand.
CTACGGACTTCTATGAAGAAAACAAGATGGCTGCCAAATGATAGAAGGTACATAAATGTTAAATTCTACTTGACATGTAAACAACAATCCATTTTGGCAGCTTATGTTGCACATTTTCACAGGGCTCAGAAATAACAACAATACATGTAGCTTTTATTTTGGGATTCAGTACTTGATGCCATAACACCAGGGATACATGTACCTTGACAAAACAATGGTGACACACTGGAGCCAATAGTTTCCTGTTGGCAGTAACCATTAATAGTCTCCTATGCAGTTCATTAAGAGGATATTGTGCTGTATTGAATGAGACTGTATGGAACACCCTGGAACCAACTTCACTCAATGATGCATCCATACATACAAAAGGATGGTCCCCTGCCAATGGTCCATGCACTGTACATGTGTACGTACACCGTCAATCACCAAGATGAACAGTACCTGAATCCCATATTCAACATGCTCCATATGTAAGCTAATGAATGAGAACATGCATATCTCATTTACATATCTCATTTACATATTGGCCATTAATTTGGGTTTAAAGGCAAAGTATACCTTTGTTTGTGGAACCATTTGATTGTTTTAATCCTCTATTCCTCTATAAATAAACATTATACAATAAAACTAACCAGTGCGTAACCTACCAATAGATCGATCCATTAAGCCCCGCCTCCTTACGAGTTGACCAATCACAGCCGCGAAACCCGATCACCATGAGTGCAAAGATCACCAAACGGCTCAAATGGTGATCAGATTTCGCGGTTGTGATTGGTCAATGAGAAATGGGCGTGGCTTAATGGATCGGTGTATTGCCATTACAACTACAGTTTTTACAAAACAGCCTTTAACCACATTGATTACATTGATTATGTATCCAGAAGCCAAAACTTTTGGTTCTCTACCTAAACAATCACATTTCAGATTTCTAATTATCAAGGCACCAGACTGTTTTCCCTCCAAGCCTCAGTTTCGTGGTGCTCATTTTCTATGCGAGAAACGCAAGATGCCTGCACCATGATTAGTACCGGTGCCCCTTCGGGCCAACTTAAAGCATGGTTGACAGCAAGCCTGTGTGCACTGAGCATTATCTAACATGGGAACCCTACTGGCATTTCAAAACACTGTATGCTTTGATATCACTGAATTTTATGCCGTACAACTACAATGCATTTGCAGTAGGCTTAAATGTCACTAAACTATTTGTTTCTGTGGTTTTTTTTAACCTGCTGGGCTTTTTTCCCTTGACATGGTTAACACAAAAAGAAAAATCCTAAAGTTACACAATGTACAAAAGTGCATATTAGTCACTGAGTTGACTTTACAGTGCATACGTTGTATATGTACAACCATTCACATATTTTTCTTTGAACCTTCAAACAATCAAGTGAGTTTGTAAGTCAACCATGTTTGTCATAAAATTTAATTACAATTTTGTTCAGCTTTTTCAGCAGGTAAGGAAATTTGTTGCTATTAAAATTGACAAAAGGTATCTTATTAAGTTTGCCAGTACTATCTATACATCGTAAGGGATGAGGTCTCTTAATTAATCATTCGTTAGGGTTACATGTACTTCAGTGTACTGGTAATCCCAAACAACCCTTCCTGCCCTCCCCCCTCCTTGATGAGATCAAAGAAAAAATAAACATTCAAATTTCTACGGTTTTTGCAATTAAAATATCTTTTGAATTATCAATACCATATTAAATAATAAGGCCACATTTTAAGACTGTTTGAAAGATGCATTAATGTGTAGAACAGTAAAACAACTGATACAATTAACAGTACATGTAATAGGTAAGGCATGGTTTTTCTTGGTAAAGTATAAAGCCCCTCCCCCATTGCTTTACACTGTCAGCCTCCAGCCCCCCCCCCCCCCCAATGACAATTTACATGGGGTTACACCACTGCCAACAAAGAGAAGGGGAAATAATTGCTTCCTACCCTGACCTAATGTGTACACTTTTGGGGGGAAAATATTTTCCCCCTCTCAACACTCTAATCACCCCCAACCCTTGTCTACTACACGCATGTTTCTCCGTTATTTATTTGCAGTTCCTTAATAAAATAGACAGTTAGTCCTGACACTACTTCACATGGCGCTTTCCCCAACGGAATCCCTAATTTATGTCCGGTAATCACCGCATCATGTACTTTGGGTTTGAGAGGAGCTCTTGTCATGTTATTTGCTGTTACGGCTGTACACTCGAACTGCCTTGAGCAGAAGCTGTAAAACCACTTACAGAGCTCACTGAAGCTGTACAGGGAGCTAAACGCACTAGTGTTGGGGTCCTCAACAGGAGTAAAGTGGATCGGCTTAGAATGTTTGAAATCATATGGATTTCAATGGAATACAGTCAGGGCCCAATTTCATAGAGCTGCTTAAGCAGAGAATATAATATTGCTTAACAATTGTCTGCTAAGCAGAAATGAGCAGGATACCAGTCACAAATAGAACAAGTGACATGGGTGTGTGGCTGGTAACCTTATTCTGGTAAGCATAATTTTCTTGTGCTTAGCTACTTCTTGTGCTTTAAGCAGCTCTAAAAGATTGGGCTCAGGGTACAGATATCATTCCCTGTCCTACAACCTTTCCCCTATAGGAGCGACATGTAGAGTTATGGTCTTCAACAAGCTGACTGGCTCTTAAAGTTTATACACCTAAATTATACTAATTTCCTGGTCATGTAACAAAATCATCCATCTTAACCTATGATGTACATGAACAGTGCACAGACCTGGAATTACACAGAGGCCATGGAGGTCATGGCCTCTGCCATGGAGGTCATGACCTCTGTTTCCCTGGTCTATGCCTTGGTGCCCCTTTAAAAGTTCCCCCTAGACTTTAAGATTTCCACTGGATATGTCCTTCGCAAAATGAAAAAGGGCCTCGCTTTCTTCAACACAAAAAACCCCTCTATCACAACATGAATATGCAAATTACAGTATGCAAATAAGGCCTCAATTTAATCCATCTGTTATCCAACAGTGAAGTTCTTGATATTTGATCATGTCCTTCATCAAACACATGTCTCATTTCGTTCATGGTGACTTTTTGTTCTCTCCATTGTGAGGTGATATTCATTTAAACAAAAGTAGTTGGAACAATCACGAGGTTGATCCAAACATTCTTTTGTTTAAAAACACAACATTCTTCGAAAGACAATAAATCCTAGCCAGGAGATTGGTGAATATTTGTATGAGTCAATACATCTTATTTTATCATTCGTTCCCCCCGCTGGGACGAAAAACACATTATTACGACAGACTATAATACGCATTGTCTCCCACAGGGATTTGCCACAGACTACCGTTTGAACATCATGTGTAGTTCACCACAGAACATGTTTCCAACTACATAGGGGCCTAGTACATGTATAATAGTGCAATGACAGTGTGGTGCTCAGTTCAATTCATGAATGTGCTTACTGCGGAATTCTGCACATACTGAGCCCTGTAAAGCACATCATTCTAAGGGGCGTAAGCGCATATTTCGCAGTAAGCAGAGCCGTCAAAGTGGGCCCTGACAGGGAAGTATATTTATTTCCTAAAAGTCTAGTTCTTTTCAAGAAACATGCTTTATAAAAACCCTTTAAGTTCTTTTTATGGTTACATGATGTCTTTGTTATGATTATTATGTATATTTGAAATATCCTGACCAAGCTACTTACATAATAAACAATTTTAACAATAAAGTCAAACATGACAGAATTTCAGTAAACATAATTTCCAAGAGCATTTCTACAAGTAGCAACTATGTGTACAAAAAAGGATTTTCATGGCACCTTAAATATTTCATTGTTGTAAAAGACATCAGCATACAAATTCACTGAGTAAAAAACAATAGTTACTTAGCAGAAATAGTTTACCAGGCAAAGATGTATGTTGTATATTGGTATATGTTTTTAAAGTACATTGTATATTCAGTTTGCAGTAACACCATGTGTATACATGTACATATCTAATTTGCAATGTAGATTTGTTCTTGCTATTTATTCTACTGCAAGAAAAGTTCTCAAAAACAAATCTTCACAGCAAAGTAGATATGGGGTACGTTCAGACGTGGGGTTAAATTAATCCTTAAACCGAGCACCGTGGGTGTCCACAAGATAAACCTGACTTAATCCAAACTGGGCTTGCGTTCACACATAAGTTTATTCTTGTCCAGCGTACTAAATTGACCCACGAGGTTGATTACTGGGTCATGCATCGTCGACCCTTCCCGACTGCTAGTTCCGGTTCACACATTGCGCACTTTGCTTTTTTTTTTTTTACAACGCTAGTTGCTATGCTGACAACAACAAATGGCGCCTGTAATTAATGAGAACTTGCTCGGTCGAACGGCTTTTGGTTTTTTCATTTTTTACTGGCGTCTGTTCGGAGCTTTTCCAACGAAGGAGAATACCGGGGATGTGAAGGGAAGGCAGCAGTAGGGCAAATAATTTTCCGCGATCGCGGAAAACAGACGGAATTCGCAGAATCTTCAGTAAAAGGAGCGGACAAAAATCATCACATTCACAGCACGTTTTTTCACCCAAATTACATTTTCTCCCTCCCTTTAATCAACAACCATACACAAACCAGCTTACCCCTGCTCTATATGTACACACACATTGATTGTCCACTCATAAAGGTCTCAAATCAACCGTAAACTTTCAACATTTTGTTTGTCAAAGCGAAAACAAGATGGCTGACCACATGTTTCTGCGTGATGTGCATTTTTTGATACGGCAACGGCTGTTACGTGTTTCTAACTTGTTTTTGTTGCACCGATCATATCAGTGCAGTAATTTGTTTTAGAAATTGCCAACACCGGAACTGAATCGGCCGTTGATAACGGAATTTGATGTGTGTCTGAAACGGAATTCATGGGTTTTTAAAAACAAAATTGCACTTTCCTTAAACGGAAAATCATTGGTGCTACAGCGGAGAAACGCAAGAGTAGAATTTGTTCGTCTCCGTGCAGAGGAACGCTGTGGTCGATGGCGATTTTGGCAATACTTACGGAAGTTAGGTGACCGGTGAAGGACGGTATATAGTAGTCAACGCGTTAGCAGTAACAGCCATCGAACCACACACACACACGCACGTGCGCATGCATGCGATTGATAAACATTAGGATGACGTCACCTTTTTGCCGCGGCCGGTCGGGGTCACACAGAGTAAAATAGACCGGAAGTGGCAGGTCAGTTGCGTTCCAACGATAGTTTATTGGGCCTCGCAGCGGGAGGTAGGTCGTAAAACCTGGGCTAAACTGCGCTAGTCCACCTTTTTTTCCGGTCTAGAATAGCCCACTTCTGTGGGTCAAATTGACCCTCGCGGACTAGTTTAAACCAAATTTTTGCGTTCCAACGGAGGGTTATTCTAACACTTTTGGATTAAGGGTTAGTTTAACTCCACGTCTGAACGTACCCCATATGGTGTTACCACAAACATTGATACAGTACCTCCCCATGGAATGCCTCAAAACCCATACATTTAAAAAAAACATTATCACACAAATTGCTCCCAATGTTGCCTTTTATTGGCTAGCCCAAGTACAGTCCATCAATTATCAAAGGAACATCCTTACTCTCTGAAGTACTATTGGAAGAAACTGTTCGAATAGACCTTCCACAGGTAGTGTTGGGTTCATAATCAGGTAAAACACTGTGAAGTGAACAATAAATGAAATGCCAATTTTCAAGTATTGGCAAACCAGCGGCCATGACCCTGATGTCTTTATCATGTGGAAAAGATCAAGCACTACAATTTTGTAAACAACTCATAAAAATATCCCTGTTCAAAATCTAGTTTCTGTTTCAGAGGCTAAAAAAAAAATGAACAGAGTTCACTGGTCTTAGCTGGTTTCCAACCTCATGTGGCCCATAACAGTACCCATGTGACCCGTTCTCAACCAATCAGAATGCATTTCCTGACAGTCGTTATCTGTGTGGCATTTCTAAACAGACGGTAAACTACACAAGAGCAGAATCCAGTTAGATACTTTTTAATATTTTTTTAAACAAAGTTAGAAAACAATTCGTAATTTTCTTGAAAATGTGAGCCCCATATACTTTCCAGGGAGAATGATTGATATATCCCTTTTGTAGGTGGAACTGTCTTAAATCTTAATCCCCTACCAAATGTAATATTATTATCAATCACCTGCAATTCGTTTTTGTACAATTTGCTTTGTACACCCCCAGGGCACATCTAAGGTTTTGTGACTGTGAAGACTGGCTGTACTATTAATCATACTGGCTGTACTGATAATCATGGAAAATGTGTTGGCCTGCTCCTTTCACAAGTGAGCTCACATATTGAAATCGGTAGAAACGGTTACGGGGAAGTCACAAGTTCTGTTGAGGAGAGCTGTGTTCGTTGTACTCCTTGACCTTAGTGCAGCTTTTGACACTGTTGATTATAATATTTTCTTAAATCGTCTTTCGGACACTTTTTGCATCAAGGATACTGCCCTCAATTGGTTCTCCTCATATCTCCAAGGTCGACGAAATCGTGTCGTAGTCTCTGGGTCGTATTCTTGTGAACATACATGTACTATGGACTACGGACTACCTCAAGGTTCGGTCATTGGACCTATGGGGTTTTCTCTTTACCCTCATCCTCTTGGCAAAGTTATTCGTCGGCACCATGTCAATTACCACATGTATGCCGATGATACACAATTATATGTTGACTTCAATCCAACCGCGCCAGGTGAAAAAGAGAAAGCCTTGGCTATACTAACATCATGCATAGATGACATCATAGTCAGGATGCACACAAACAAATTGCAACTGAATGCTGAGAAAACAGAGTTCTTTGTCGCTGCCTCTAAGAACAACTTGTCACATGTTGAAGATGTTTCTCTTAACATTGGAAATTCTACCCCCTCAACTAATATTCAGAATTTGGGTGTCATGTTTGACCCTGTCATGTCGATGTCATCTCAAGTTAATTCAGTATGTAGCTCTACTAACTTCCATCTGCGCAACATTGCAAGGATTCGAAAATACATTGATCATGATACTTGTCACCATGTGGTTCACTGTCTTGTCACTTCTCGTCTAGACTATTGTAACTCCCTGTTATCTGGAATCACCAAAGCACATCTTAAACGCCTTAGCACCAGTATTCAATACAGAGCTGCCAAACTTGTTCTCACTGTTAACTGTTGGAGAGCTCATGGATCCCCCTTACTCGCTAAACTACACTGGCTACCCATGGAGAAACGCATCCAGTTCAAAACTCTTCTATATGTTTTTAAATTTTTGAAGGACATTGCTCCACCTTATCTCTCTGATATGTTTCATCTTCGCCAAAGCAACCGTCAAGGACTCCGTTCTTCTTCCGATAGAACTCGGCTTAACACTCACAAGTCCAGATTATCTTATGGCAAACACGCCTTCTCACACTCTGCTGCTGAACTTTGTAACAGTCTCCCAATTAGTGTCCGTGATTCTTCTTGTGTTGTTACATTTAAGAGTAAAGTTAAAACTTATCTCTTTCCTAAATAGTAGATTTAAGTTTTGTTCTAGCTTGTTTTAATTTATCCTTTTCTTTTGTTATGCGCTTTGATCATGTTTTGGAAAAGCGCAGTATAAATGCCTATTATTATTAACCAGTTACAAAAATAATCATCTGTACAATCCTGACACTGTACATAAAATTTGAAATGAAGTTTTGAGGAGATTCACTTTTCAAATTGCTGGATTTAAAGCAAGCTGGACACTCCAATGTGGAGAGACATTTATGCAAGCATTGACACACCGCGTCGCAAGCCCCTCGCCCTCAGCATTATTAAACTGATCCTGCTTCTCAACTCAAGAGTTGATCTATCCAGCATCTCACTGGCTGCTCCCTCTTGGGAAGACACGCTAGAATCAGGGTAATGACACAGAAAGACCATGTGACTTGTGACATCACATGTTTACAAAAGAGCCTGGACTGCCTGCAGGCCTAATTTGTACACAGCTTAATGGAAATAAAACACATTAAATCTTATATTTTATGGAAATTGCACTTTCTAATTTTTATACACTTTTGATATGAAGAAAAGTGGCATTATATATCTCAAAACTTGTCCAGCTGTTACTTTTATGAATTTATGTGGCACCAGGCATGATATTTTGTCTTTGGAGAAAGGTAGGAATTTTTTTTTTTTAGTACAATTGCTGACCTACATTTTAGGCTATTTAATAACAATTTGTCTGATTTTTCTAATGACAATTTTTTTTATAGGAAATCAGACTAATTGCTTGCATGGCAATTATGACACGCAACGTAAAATTTTCCAACATGACCAGTGCAGTATCTTGCCTGCCAGAAAGGCCCTAGAATGTACAAGGTCACTCTTTTTGTAAACAAAGTTAACCCGATCCATAGACTACGACAGTGGGTTGATAATAATCCCCACCCCCCTCCCCACACAATCTAGGTAATGAAGCCTCGTATGCCTGCATTGCCAACGGATATACCTCCACCCCCTCTACTTTACATGTATGTCTTCAAGTAAACTCAGAATCTATTTCGGGGAAGAGGTATTTGAAATACATTGTGATAGTGTAGTGAGTGTAGTGCGTTTGATCATGTGGGTGTTAAGATGACCTTCATGTTCCACATGTAATACATGCAAACAAGTACATGTACAGTGTACATGTAGTGTAAATAAGGTGTCATGTTAATAGATGTAACATTTTGCATTCGGAATAAAGAATATAATTAGTTTTTACCCTACACCGATGTGTATTAAGCACTGTATACTTTTCACTTTCAGTTTCACAAGTTCTGTGAAAAAAATCCACAAGTAAATCACTCGGATGGGATTTGAACCCATGACCTTTGCATTGCTAGAGCAGATGTCTCACCACTAGACCACAGAGCTAGCCCAGTGGCTAGTTATCATGTTATACTGCTTTTGAGGTGGCCGCAGCTCAGTTAACAAATCAAAACTATTATTATTATTGAATAATCTCTTCTTTAGAGATGTGTGGGTGGTTGGTTCTTTAGAAAGACCAAGGGAAAAAAAGGTGTTGAGTGTGTTTCCAACATTGTACTCTGCCTGTCTGTAGATACAGGAGAAATGGTACATTAGGCTAGATTATTGACTAGATGTATCCGTAAATACGGTCGACTTTTAAAGGGCAGATCGGTTTATTGCCATTTCTGACTCCTTTTCCTTGAATGAAGAGGGGGGCGATGTGCCAATCAATCAGTGACGCTGCATGCAGAGTTCCATCTGAAGGGGAGAGGGAGCCTAACTTGTTGTGGTAATGTAGTGAGGGTTAGGACTTACATGTACATCAGGAGAATGTTTACTGCTGCAGCCGTCTCAATTCTTTTCTTATCACATCAATGTATACTAAGGCTACAGAGCTACCGACAATTGCAACTTGCAATCAGGGAGATTTTATGCAACAACCAGAACTACACTAAACATAATATAGAAAAAGTTTCCATAATCAGGGAGATGTTCATAAATTTACATAACATACTGTCTATTCTATTATTAGATATATTTCTGGAATGGAAATGAAACCAAGGAGACCAATCCTAGTACACGAAACCTACTTACAGCTTAATGTCCCATCCGAAGGACGAAGAAATTATGATAAAGTCTATTGCTCAGAGACACGAGTGCCACGACCAGGAATCTAACCCACACTCAGCCAGTCAGAAACACCAGAGCTAGAGTCCAGTGCTGTTAACCGTTACAAAGCACTGTCTACTGGTGTCTCAATGCGCTCATTATTTGACAACAAGCCGGGTCCAATTTCATGGCTCTTTTTACTGTCAAATTCTGCGCTTACGCCCCACAGAAGCGCATAATTTCGCGGTATGCAGAGCCATGAATGTGGACCCTGGATATTCCAATGGCTGTTATAACTGCTTCAGGCTTGAACGTAAAAGCAAATAAAACACTTATTCATTGCAAAGTTGATATCAACCATCTTTTTTTAAAAGGGAAGAACTTGGACAGTCAGTTGCATGCTTTAGCCACTGTATTGTCCCCACATCGATAAAGACGTGTACACCCATGTGATGCAAGTGACAGCTGTCACAAAACATCTTAAGTATTTGTTAAAAGGAGCTCAGCCATTTCCAGGAAATGAAAGTACATGTAGGTCTAGAACTCAAATCGCAATTCAGGGGGGTTTTGCATTTGCTTTCTTTGAACAGTTGAACACACGTTAAAGTATGAGTCAATGCTAAAGCGTCCCCAGTGCCTTCAGTTCTCCTTTAGGCTGTGGTTACATTTAAAGTTCATTCCATTTTATCTGAATCAGCAACCTTAACCCTAACATGCCTAACGGATGCTCATATCAATACATTCAACAAACAAAAACTACATTTTGTTTGTCCTTTTTCACTCTCCCCAAAAACAAAAAATATACTGCAAGGAAATACCTTAAGAGTAAAATCATTTTCAACAACTAAGGTATAAATGTAGGTGTATAACCATGGTACACATTATGCGTGTAAGCATGGTACACATGTACAAGTTTACACATGGTACACTTGTATGGGTGTACACATGGTACAAATGTATGTGTTTACACATGTACGTGTGTAACCATGGTACACACGTGTATGCGTCTACACCTGTACATGTACATGTGCAAAAGCAATCTATAGTCATTAATGCAAGCTTGAAACATCAATCAAAATATTATTGTTCGAGTGTGTTGAATGCTAGACCAGACCATTCACTTTGTCTCTGGATACCGCCCACTCAAATCAATTAATTATTCAATAAAGGTGCAGAGCAACATTAAACAAAACATCAATTCAACACTATCAAGTATACATGTACTACCTGAACGTTTCAGATGGTCTTGTGACACATTTTTGCCTGATGTGAGAAGGGAGAACCATTTCAACATGCCTTATCTTCTACAGGATAGAGACTGATGGGTCATGGCCATAGATAAGACGTCTTACCATTGTCATAGGTAAGACGTCTTACCATTGTCATGGGTAAGACGTAACATTTAAGGAGTAAGACTAAGCATAAGATCTTCTGACACCTGTGCTTAAGTTTTATCTGACACATTCCTGAATTTTCAGTCAAAACGGCACTGAATTTGACCTTCTGACTGACACAAAAATTCCTGTTCAAAATGCACAGACCCATTTGCTGTTGATATCCAATGTTGTTGTTTCAAATGATGCTCTGAAAGAGTATAAAATAAAAGGACATTTTACACCATTTTAACGTGCGGTTAGAGACTTGCAGTACTGGAGACTTGTAATTTTTCCCCCACTTTCATAAGAACGCTATCTGTTGGAAACTGAGTGCATAAAAAAAATGAACTCGACCTTGGAGCTCCTCTGTAAGTCAATGTCAACCTTGGAAGGAAAACAGCTGCAAGAAACTCTGTTTTAAAAAAAGTGTCTTAGTGGGCGATACTCTACATACACTAACAATGCTTTGCTGATCCCATAAGCAATAACATAATGTGGAGTCAAATTATTAAATGAAGGTACAATACGGGAATGGTAAGGATAAAAAATCAAACGTCTTAATTTTAGTCTAAAAGCTTACTGATTATGAAGTTCATACTAGAACCATTTTTTTCTGTGAAATATTTCCCTCTAACATGCTGAATATTAAGCATGGTTTCTCACTAGTTTCTCCTGACTCACACAACGGTTAAAGCCCAAACTTTCACAGGTTTGCTATTTCATGTAATATGGTTGATCACACAAAACATGAACACTGTCTGCGACCATTTTGTCAGCTCTACCAATCCTGTATAATACTTTTAAAGGGAGTTTACTCCGAACACACTGAACCACTGACTAATAACTGCAGAGATCCTCATTGGGTTCATGCAGGATCAGTGTAGATGCAGTGAATGTTGTCACACATGATAATCTTCATCTTCGCATAATTAGTTGACTTCATGCTGACAGGATTGTGTGGCCAGTACAGTGAGGGTGGATTGCGGATTGCAGACCACTGTTGAACCACTTGCTCTGAAATATTTGAACCATGGAGGGAGGTCATTTCTCTTCATGGTTGAAGGGAATATATTCCAGAATCTATGAATCTATTGACTACATGTACTACTTCTTGAACAGGTTTGTTTTTGCGCAATGTTCAGTATGTACATGTAATGTAAGACCAATTGTAAATTCACATATGTACACTGCAGATTTGTATGCAAACAAAATATTAACTGTACATTGTACATACATGTACAACATAATGTACAGGCTGTAGGATACAGAAGTACTTGTAGAAAAATTACACTACATGTAGTACATACCTTTACATGCACAAGCTAGCGTATCAGGACATTACGTGTGAATTGTGGGTAGATACGAGAAAAGGGATGGTGTGGGAACCATCCACTGAAATAAAGCCGCTTCAAAATTTGCAGTTTGGGAAAATATCATGGGAAATAAAAGTTACACAAAGTTGTCATCCCAAAACTATTCGCCTATTTGCAGATGATTTTGATTTTTAATGCGAGCACCAACATGCACATAAGAACCTCAGAACTTTAAGGACCTCATAATGTCCCTTCATGATGAAGGAAACTTTCGATTCCCTGAACAAAGGACTGAAAATATAAAGGACTGAAAATATAAAGGACTGAGTAGAATCTTATTTAACATCTAGATTTCACAAATACCAGACCCCTCCATGGTTTAAATTCTTCTGTTAGCACACAGTATAAGTGATAGAAAAAGATATATCAAAAGGATCGTGAAACATGATCAAAATTGATTACAGATATCAAACAGACTACGCATTCAACCGACGTGACGTGAAAACATAGTGCACATGAGGGACATTAGCTTTCAAGAAAAAAAAATAGCACTGAGCAAATACTGCCAATTATTCATTCACAATACACAACCCGTCGCCATGGAAACTGATTATCTGCGTCCCACAGGAGGGCGAAGTGAAGTGAAATTAATCCAGCCTAAAAAACCCTTGCACAGGGCCCCGGTTGAATGGCGCTTACCAAGAGAACCATGGGCTTCAGTTACACAGCCTCACTTTTGTTTGTGCAGAGAACCTGGCAGAGACAGTTGAAACTCAAGACAACAATATCACTCCTTCCTCCGTAACGAGATACGCCAAGGCGATGAGGGACATTGGGGACAGTAAGGAATTGCAACGAAGGCAAAATAATAAGGGACAATGGTAGCTTCATGGATCTTCATTCACTCGGCGGTTTCATAAACACGCTCACTGGACGGGATCTATTCACATTTAAGACACTGAATCTGAAGCGATTCTGGCTATATTTTTCGCAGAGAAAAATATCTCTCATAAAGATTGAGTGTTCAACTGACTTGAAATTAAATGACGTGTAGTGAATAGCTTGGGAAAAAGTAGAAAAAACAACAAAGTAAATCCAAATATCAAAATAGCAATTTATAAAGATGTCAGAAATAAAACAAGGGTTCTTTTTCACACACAACCCTTTGAATAACATGTAGCAGAGCTTCATGGGTATGATATGATACATAATGTTAAGCAACATCGGGAGCAATCTCTAAAACTCTCTTAAAATTGTTGAGATAATATTGTCATACATGTGTCATTCATTAAAGAACTATTACATGTACATGTACAATGTATGTCAGCTGTGTGCATTTCATAAGGACATCTAAATATGTCTACTGTACATTGTATTCAATCTTTTAATTTGTTATTTTTATAGAATCTAGTATTTCTTATGATTTCCAATCTGCACCTACATATTTACATATTTAAATATTTACAAATATGGAAACCAACATAATATTTATGCCACAATTCAAGCTAAACTTACCAACATGTATGTTCATAAGCCAACCTTTTTTCAATGCATGTACAATGTACATGTACTTGTCACAAACAAATATGGGCGAGGAAGGGAGGGGAGGGGTCCAATCATTGACTCACGCAGAATACCAAATCAAACATTTCGAACAATGGCTTTGCCTGCATGTACTATACAAATATTGGATGCATATGAGTAAAATATACATGTAGCAGAGTATAATCACGAGGTGAAATTTGGACCGTTCCATTTCATGAGTGAAATAGAACAGTCCAGGATTTTAAAGAGTGATGAATACTCTGCTATATTGTATGAATAAAATGCATCCTATATTTGTTTTATATCCACACATAAATCCTTCTCATTTGATAGTTTTCATATAATTCATACCCTGTAGTTTATTTCAATTTCCAACAATAGATAGTACAAAGTTTTGAACAATTTATAATTTATTTCAACAATAAGGTATTAAACGGCCGATAGCTGGAGCATTTTAAGACCAGGCTATACGCGTTCATAGCCATAAGCGTGTTGGCGCACAATCGTACATGTACATGTACGCACACACGCTAATAACGCTTAATGCAAACAATACATACGGTTCTCAATGTTAGCTGCGAAGCATCCAAAGCATCCTATATTTATCAATATTGGACTCCTATATTATATTTCGGAACAGTATACATGGCAATATAAAGTATGACACATGATCATTAGTGTTCCACCAATCAAATGACTCTATAAGTGTGGTATATAAAACAAACTATAACTCGACAAGAGGGAAAACAATAAAACATTTCTTGAAATGCCCTTTTCTGTGCACGCCATGCCACTCCTTCACAAATTCCTGCACTTATTACATGTAGATATGATACGTGTTGGCTACGACTTACATAGTGTACATGTATTTGCATTACATCGATAAAGGAAAAATTATAGATAAAATTGTAGCACATGAAGGATACTGTACACAACAGATTTGCCAAGTATCGTAAGTTTCAATGTTTTAACCTTTTTAGTACACATGTAAGTTGTTTAAACAGGTGCCATCTGTGCACATGTCCATTTGGACATTATCAGAATCTGTGTACACATACATTAAGTGATGGCTTAAAATTATACCTGCACCATTTTAATACAATGTGCTATAAAAGAAGCTTGTTACACAAACACAATGGTACTATACAGTGTTCTCCTACTGAAGAAACTAGCGTACAGGGCAAATTAAGTTTCGATACGCGTGATCTGTGGCTGATACAAAGAAAGAAAAAAAAAAAAATCTTTCATTTTACTTCAAATCAAATTCACAAAAATCATCAAGATACATTGTAAGACCATTAAGAATGCTCAAGATTGCACAGAAGGGCTTTTAAAATCGATATAAACACCAAGTAGAAAACATTCCAAAGACCCTGTTTCAATTCAGCTTGCTTCGGCAAAACATCCAAAAGTTTGGGTCTAGAATGCCCCACAGTTGCGGACAAGGTTGGTGTCTACATAGAGTCGTCGTCCACATTGTTTAGAAGGTTTTTAAAAAAAGAATTTTCAGAGTGCGGGTTGGATGAGTTTCCATATCTTTTTTGTGTATATTGTGAATAAAATTTAAAACTACAAAGGATCTTTGTAAGGGTTAAATATAAAACAAATATTGAATGCATTTCGTTCGTGCACATTGTAAACTGATTTATAATCAGTCGGTGATATCTGGCTTTTCCATTCACCTCATGAAATGGAAGTCCAGTGATTACTTTCTACAACAATGCACTCATAAAAAGTCATGCACCCAATATGTGTATGATATTTGAAGGAGTGTGCTGGTACAGATAAAAATATTTCAGTCACATATTGCAGTTATTCTTTCGAATATCGTAAATTTAATTCACCCTACACACATCTGTCAACTTCAAAGGCAATGTACATTTTCAATGCTACAACACCCTTCCACTTTGAAGGATCTGAAATCATTAATCCACTCATGTGCAATGACCCATGTCAACAGTACAGCGCCCTTTCACTTTGAATTCATAGTGTCATGTGACCTGCTCATACTAAACATCCTATCAACCTTACAATCGCTACTGTTTTTCAAAAGCACAACTCAATCTTTCCAGTTTAATTACATAAACATGAAAACCTTTTTACCACACTAACCGACCAAGCAATCTTAGAATTGCTCATTATAAATTTATGTACATGTAGCAGTAATTTATACCAGCCAATTAAAACTATGATTTAACGACCTCTGGCGGTGAGTGATGAGGTGGACTGTTTAATTAGATGTTTTGATTAAGTTCTACAAGAGTCTCCTCAAACAAAGAAATTTGTTCACTGGTCATACGGAGGTGTGATTAATTTGGTGCTCTGTGAAACTGCTAAACTACATCCAGCGCTTTTGCGGTGGTGTATGTGTATGGAATTCTTCTTCTTCTTTGTAACCACACTCTAAGTTGCTCTGATAACCCAGTTACAAAGTCTAATTATGGGACAGGTGTGCGTGTATCTTACAAAAAGAAAGGAGAAACGATTTAAGAAGAGGTAGACATTGGCATTTCAACAAAGCCTGCATCCCGACATAGTTGTATTTGTCAATTGTTAATGTAGAACTTTTGATGAACAAACTTTGAAGCTGGCCTGATACATGTACTACACAGAGGCAACAGAGACAGTCGACTCCATGCCCTTGGTTATTTCCTTGGTGCCCCTTGAGAGGCAACAGAGACAATAGTCTCCATGCCCCTGGTAATTGCCTTGGTGCCCATTGAAACGATCCTGTAGAAATTTTACATTTCTCTCCTGGAGGTGCCCTTTACTAAAGAAAAACTGCCTTGTCCTTACAACAAGGAAGTATCAGTACTGTTGAGGTTTGTATACAAGTACATGGGTTTTGATATTGTCACCAAGTTGTGGTTAATCTTGTTTACAAAAAGGCCCCCAAAAAAGAATTTATGTTTCCGGCTACATGCCATTAAAAAATTAGATTTTTTGTTTTGTTTTCCTTTTCACTCTGATATGTTTAACAAGCATTTCAAAATGACCTACTTACATGTTGCAATTAAACCCCAAAACAGTGAGTGACAAAAAATGCTCAAAAATTCATCAAAGACCTCTAAAGCCTACATTTTGAACTTACATGAGGTACGCCAGCAGATGTTTCCAGTTATGGTATAATTGTGTCAGATATGTTTCTCAGAAACAAGACATTTTTAGCTAATAGCTATAATGATGTCCAAAATTTGTGCGTCCACGCTTGTGGGTGAGTTGATTGCAATCAACGGATTTGCACAATTTGCAGATTGCACTCTGCAGATTTGGCAGTTCAATCTGCAGATAGTGCAAATCCGTAGAATGTGATCAACATGCTGATTTTTGTTTCCCTAGTGTGGTCAAGGCAATTTCCTGTATGCACAGAGTATGTACAAACATGCATGCTGTGCATTGAATTGAATGGAGGCGTTTACCGCCATTGAAAGTTCTTAAACTGTGCTCAAGGACACAAGTGTCATTCCCAGGATTGGAACCCACACCCCAATGACAAGGCCATCAGAACAATGATAAAAATTATGCAATCAGCAAAAATAATCACAACTCGGTCATCAGAACTTCAGTCCAATACTCTACACCGCCTGGCCATGACACGCAAAGACTTACCACATAGTGTCCAACAAGATTAAAGCAATACACACAAGGAAAAAAAAAAAACTCAAGACAAAACCATCTCAGCCCTCTTCTAGGTTCCAATTTATACACCTGCATTAAGAGAAGCAATTTATGGTTAAGTGTCTTGCTGAAGGACAGAAGTGTCATGACTGGAATTCAAACCCACACTGGAATGACTAGGCCATCGAGCAAATAAATGAGAATGGTTATGCCATCAGCAAACATACTCAAGACATTGAAATCAGGGCACACAACACCTTCTCACAAGACATTTGGTTCTTCATCAAAAACATCTAGTCACCAGTTGCCACTTCTCAAGCCCATCCTGCCAGCCGCAGCCCAGCACAGCACTGACAAAACCCCAATACATACATGTATCATATACATCCAGCCAGCAGACAACACTAACCAATCACCGGTCGAGCACAAGTCGGATCCTTCCCACCCAAATGTGCAGCCCTCCAGGTCTACTTCAGCCCCAGCATCAGCAGGGGCTTTTTACAAACCTTGGCTTATTAGGCGCAGGCTTCAGCACTGAGTTCCGTTTGATGTTTAAAACACCGTACAAAATGCAGGCTGCTCCAAAATTGATGATGGAGCCCAATCAATAGCTGGAGCCCAATCAATAGCTGGAGCCCAAGCTCAGGTTTAGAAAAGGCTCCAAATAGTCCGACATTCTCCTGAAGTCAAAAGGAGTACACTGTTTGAAACATCAAGACCTAACCAATAGCTCTTTTCACAGCAATTACAGCAATTACTCATTCTAAAAGAGATTAAAACTTCTATGTACCTGCAAGCTTACAATGTACGAACAAGTTCTCTCTTACAAAATGTTCACCATATCACTGTTAAACTCACTTTGCATGCAAAGTTGCCTATGTGTGTACACAACGCAATTAGCGATCATACATGTAGTCCGACATGATTTCCTCCCAAAGTCACGTTCACTTCTGTGACACTAGTTCATGCCACTTCCACAACAATGTAACGTTAAGATAGTATCAAATACCAACAAAAATAACGGTAAAATATGGTGAATTGCTTTGTAGCAGGACGAATCAGACCATAAATGCGTTTATTTTTGGTTCCTGAAGGAGAAAGATGCAGATTACCAAACATGGGTTTCATGGAAACATGGAAAGTATAGCATTATGCAGTACATTGAGTTCTCAGCCATGGTTTGTCGCTATTTTTGTGTACCGGATGGTGGGAACCAGTTGCTATGGTTAGGGTGCAGTGACCTGGGGATGATTGAATGACTACACCGGATAATTGTGAAAGTGTACAATGAGCTTGCTGTAAACCGTTGGTGGATTAAGGAAAGACTGGCAAGAATGATGATGTAAGGGGAAAATTCTGACATGCAGCTTTCTGGTCAACAAGCTGGCAATGTTGGGGTGAAATAACGCTGCAAATCGTTGTCATGCCAAAGTCTGTCAGGCATGTCAGGTGGTAACGCAGCTATTGCTGATAATCTGTAGGGCCTAAATCAGCTTGACATCAAAGGCTCTGCTAGTTTTATGTGCAAACAAAATTTAAAGTGCAAATAAAAAGTGTGAGAAACATCTTACACAATGTAATGTTTTCCAGTGAGTTTTCAAGGGGATGAGTCTCCTCTCGTCTTCCCACTTGTGTGGACGGCCATGTTTTTAATCCTACATGTAGGTGAGACCGGATTGAACATGTACATATATATGTTGGATTCCTATAAGAATTTGACTACCAACAAAGCAAAATCTGAAGTCTTCTACCTTAATAAGTAATGCGGACATTACATTTACATGTGATAACCATCATAAAATAATTATCAAATAAACCCATGAAAAGACCAAGGCATTAAACAAAATACAATTGAATGGTTTATACTGTACCTCAACTACATGTACTGTTGCAATTGGTACTGAAGACACCATGTATATGTATGGTTTGTTTTGACACTACAAGAACAAAGCAGTACCTCAATTGAAGTTGGACTGTGTTTTACTTTCACATAAAAAGGATATGTGTCTTGATCTATGGCCGCTACCACTCCGTTGATGTGAACGATAAACTCTATCTCCGACAGGTGACCTGGTCGTTGCAGCTTTAATATCTTCTAAACTATGTAATGCATTCTGAAAGCAAAACGTAGAGAAGGATTAAATAGTGACTTTTTGTAGATTTGTTACCATGATTACAGTCTCAAAATCACACATAACTATGACAACCTGAATCTCTACAGCTATGTTTAGGTACATGTACTATGTATGTACAATCTACAGTTACCAATAGTGTTAGTTTCTAAAAATATGATTTTCAAAAAAATATTTATTGCTGACAAAACATTTTGTAAGTTATCTAGTGTGATATTTTAGGGTATTAATCTGTTCCTGTTATCAAAGCCTTGACACCTTTAGGAAAAGCTCTCATTATTTGTGCTTTAAAAAATTCAGATCTTTTAAGCCCAATGACAGCTAAACGAGTACAGGGCCAACATTTTAACAGGTGTTTAATATGCGTGTTACTTACTATGTACATTATCAGAGCATGCATGGCGGCATTGGAGAAGCCAGCATTGTTACTCACATGCCCTGGATTGTTCACCCACTTTGCATAAATTTGCAATGCCAAATATGACACAAACATTTGTGAGCAAATAACTTAACTATCAAACTTATCCATCCTGGCACCATGGCATCCACGCCAATGAAAGGTACAAAAACCAAATCAAAATTCGGGCGTAAAAGTTACACCAATTAAATTTGTGCTTTTTTTATGGGCAAACCTGCCAGTTGTATTGACCTTGGCATTGAAACTCCCTGACCGAAAAATTTGCTTTTAAGAGTTTGGGGGTTTTTTTTGGGGGGGGGGGGCAAAATATAAAATGAAAAACTAAGGATCGAGAGGAGCCTGTGACTTTCAGTGACTAGATATATACACACATGTAACAAATTATATGTACACATTTAAGTTTAGTGCCTGTACCTGTAGACCTTTACAACTGTATGATACAGATGTAATGTACAATGTACACATTATATGTAAACCTGTTTAGTGGTGTAAAAAGGAGGGACTGTCGTCTGACATGATCCAGGGATAAGATTTGATGAGAGTGAAAATTCCTTAGAATGGCTCGTGGTCCTGGGCTCTAAAGATCTTATAAATTCTTTATTTATTATTTATTATTATTTAATTGGAGTATTGGTCGCCATACGCGCATATCGGCATGCCATTCACACGTATTAGCCTAATACGCTAGATTTTGCATGAGGAGAATCCTGTACATATGGGGCCTGATCTGTACACCCAAAGAGCTCAGGCTACTTCACATTACAACCTTGCTTTGGTTTAAAACTTGATAAAGGTCTATTCCTAACTCAATGAACAATTTTAGGTACATGTGTACATCTAATGAACACAGTCCTCAACTCCTCTATGGTTCTTTCTGTTAGTGTTAACCAAACATGGTGGATTTGCAATTACTGTATGATGTTGCACTCTGGTCAATAGTAATGACATTACAAGCTGAACATCAAATATTTCGGCCAACTACATACATGTATGAACTCATTCAAAGTGTGACATTCTCTGCATTTAACTGACTATAAGAAAATGGGCCCTGTCTAATTTTGTGTTAAGGCCTACTGTGAGAATGGAATTCTGTGTTGTTTAACTCAGATCCCGTCCTGAGCTTTCTGAACATTGCCTGTGGTATAAGCTACTGCATTTAATTATCTACACAATATCAAAACAGAAATACTCCACAGAATGGCCTGTATATGTACAACACATACACAATTACAATGCAATCTGAGCATCTTTGATTTCCCTTTAAGAGTATTAAATATTTTGAGAAAATTAAATTTGTTTCCATCTTTCAGTTTTCAATCCGAAAATATGATCTACATTGTACAAACCAACCCGTGAAAAGTCACATTATTAATGTACACCAGACAAGAATAAATACAGAAATAAATATATGGGATGTGACAGTCCTACTTACTTCTGCAAAGAAATTGTAAAATGTATGTGAAAGTGAGAGTCACATGTACAAGAAAGTGGAAAAAGTCAACAGAGAATATGTGTAACTGATAACTGATAACTGATAACTGATAACTTGTTAAATTTGTTGTACAATATTAATCCAGTTATACCTACATGTTTTCCCTGTATGCAAAATGTATTTACTATCCATGATTTGCATACTATGTACTTACATGGACGCACATGTGTAGTACTCAATGCATAAATTAATTTAATTTTATTATGAATAATCAGGGGTCTCCCCAGGATTTTTTAAAACTGTGGGACATTCTGGACCAACATTTTTGAAGTTTGGCCAAAGCACGCTGAATTGAAAAAAGGTCCTCAGAATTTTTTTTAACTTGGTGTTTATCTTTGGTTTTAAAGTCCTACTTTGCAATCTGGGACTTTCTAAATATTTGTATCTCTATGATTTTTGTGAATTGGATCTGAAAAAAAAATAATAATAATACTAATATTAATAAATAAATAAATTATTTTTGTATCGATGCAACTCACACATATAAGCATGCAATTCCAACGTATTGTCCATTAGGCTAGCTTGGTACAATCATGCATATTAATCAGTATGCAATGAACAAATATTCGTGTATTTACTGTTTAATCACTCAGTGTGCTGAGGTAAATTATAATGCTGTAAATCTCAGTGTACAGTTGTTGCACATGTACATTTTCAATGACATACAATGTACATCGTGCATAAATTATGTACACTAATCTTTTTTTATACGTATATAAATTGTTTGTCTATAAAGTAGCTGCACCGTGCATATACATGTAGAAGCTGCACTCTGCATACATGTACATGTAGGAGCTACATAAAAAAACACTATTCTCAACTGGTTTCACATCATCAGACTGTGTTTAAAACAGTGATTAGGCAGATGCAAATGATTATTTAAACCAACCTTCATAATGCACATTTCAATTGTGTCATAATTGACCATGGGGTGTCATTGAACCCCACTCAAGTTCAGGCAGTTAATTTTGCTGGAATGTTGATTTTAAATTCTACCACAGCTGGCCACTGCACTTGAACCCTTGTGCACAGCATTATTTGCTTCTCTACAAGAGGCACACATGGGTTGTAAATCCAGCTGTGATGTGGCCAACTTGTACTACCAACAATTAAATGTACATTATATTGTATAATGGACTTCCAGAAAGGTGAGAAACAAGTTTCACACAAACAACAGCTTTGCAAGTCCACTTTGAAATGGTTTTTTTACAGAGCATTTTTGCACGCAATGTCTACTAGGTGATGTGTATTCTCTAAGAGATTGATTGTAATAAAATTCTGAAATCTTGATCTTAAGTTTTAAAATAATTTTATTTATTTGTGTACAATATAAACTTGTTGGGGTTGTCTGGGGGGGGGGGGGGGGGTTAAAAACCTACATGTGCATTGATTTGTGTCAATTCCCAAAATACACTGATTTAAGTGCATACATATGAGGCAACCTGATTCCTGAATATAGACCCCTTGCATTGTCAGCCATCATTGATAAAACAGGCATGCGTGAATGGCTATCATTGGCTGAGAGTCATGCACAGTGCTAACATGCTTCCATTGTTTGTCATCAAAGATGGCAGTGGATCGATCTATTCTGGTTGTGAAGCCAAGGACTCTCAGAAAAGCGAACTTAATCACTGTACTAGCCAAGAACCCAGTGGAGAGAAGACAATGAAGGAAGTTTCAGTTTTAGATGTGGGAGGAAAACCCCAGAGAATTATTCCAGGGAAAACCCATCACGCAATCAGGCAGGGACTGAAAACCCAATCCACATAGTGCCCCAGGTGGGATTCGAACCGGGGTCCCAGAGGTGGAAGGCGAGGCAAGATACCACTACACCAACCTGACTGCAATGATGTCATGTGCAATCCATCTATTGTTAACAATGACCAATGCATGCATACAATTAGCTTAATCAGGTAGAACATTTCAAAGACATGCCTGGTGTTACCTTGTACATGGAGGCAATGGAGACAACAGAGGCTCTGGTGCCCATTCCCATACTTTTAAAAGTTTTTCAATGGAAGTGCCCTTTGCAAAAAGAAACTGGCCTTCCCCTCCCAAAAATACAATTCATTGACGTGTTGACTTTTGAGCATAAAGTCTCTATTTTAACCCTAAAAAAGTCTTATCATTACTTGATGTCATTAATATTTAGTACTGTGGACAAAAATAATAACCCTAATTTGAAGCTTTTTTGAGTATAAACACCTTTGGATTATTTGCCACATGACAAAGAGGTTTTACCCTTGGTTACAGTAAAGTCCACCAACCATTTGTAAAGCATTCTTCTGCACGAATCGCATTACTCTCACAACTGCACACAGAACTATCTGTACTGTGTATGCATTCACCACATGATATTGTACACAAAATTGTTCAGTCAGGAAACACCTATTTATCCTTAGAAACCATTTATTGGAAGGTGTGGAATAGTTTTCCCTACCACATCAGGACTGCAAATACAACATCTTCTTTCAAAACTGTTCTCAAAACCCACCTCTTTGCAGTTAAAAAATGACCAGCGACTCTCTACAAACTTTTTCTGTTCCTTTCTTTTGAACTGTTTATTTTGTATCATGAGCGAGCGCCATGAGCGCCTTTTTTGTGGCGGATACCGGCGCTATATAAGACTCCATTATTATTATTATTATTATTATTTAGAGAGCAATTACATGTAGCATCTCAAGAGGCTTATACCAAAAAGCCCAGAGCAGCCAGCTACAGATGACCTTAAGATTTGACCTACTTTTGTTTTGTTTTAAAGGTCAAAGTAAGGTCATGTCTGGCATTAAAATTAACCACTGTTTTCCATAGTCAAATATTATCTACATTTTCTTCAAGAAAAAAATAATAATAACAATAAATAAGTAAATAAACTGATAAGTTAGAATAAAATGTCTGTTTTGAGTAATTTTTCAAGACTTTTTTCTGAAAAAAATGTACTTTTAAAACAAAAAAACAACAACATTGGCCATGTGTGGGTAAATTTGATTACTTACTCATTAATTAAAAGCCACTTAGGTACATGAACCTCCAAATTTTAAAAGTGCACGCACCATGCACAAAAGCAAAACATAGTGTTGCCACAGTAACAGTGGCAGATTTGTTTTAATCATAAATTCAAAATGCTTGCACCTTCTCAAAGTAAAACGAATGAGACTCATGTCAAACACCATGCCTCAATAAATGTCAACAATGTTCACCATACTACATGAACATGGAATAAAACATTTGGTCAGAGGGCAAATTTAAAGGTAAAAAAAAAAAAATAAGACAAATACTGGGGAGTATCTCAATCTGGCTTATTGCTTTATGTTCAGAAAAATAATCTTATTGCATGTATGGTGTCATTCCCATTTTAAACATGTACTCACATAGTACATGAATATACACAAAGTATATATGTAGTACATGCATGAACATGTTGTTACTTGACCTACACCAAGACCCAGGGCTCGAAATTTAAACTGGCGTGTCGTGGCTGAGCGGATAAGAGCACCGAACTCAAGCTCTGGTGTTTCTGTTCAGCAGAGTGTGGGTTCGAGTCCAGCTCGTGACACTTGTGTCCTTAAGCAAGACACTTAACCATTATTGCTTCGTCCTTCGGATGGGTTGTAAAGCCGTTGGTCCCGTGTGTTGTGTAATGCATGTAAAGAACCCAGTGCACTTATCGAAAAGAGAAGGGGTTCGCCCCGGTGTTCCTGGTTTGATTGGCTGCATATTGCGCCACAGCACCTTGTAAACCATTACTTGGTGCTATGTAAAGGAATAGGTCTCAAACTTCAAAACGTATCTCCACATACCTGGCAGGAAAATACTGACCGTTGAAGAGCCTTGAGCGTCACTGAGTGACGGATATGAGCGCTATATAAGAAGCCACTATTATTATTGCAGGCCCGAGGCCAGTGATCTTAGACTTGGGCCAGTAAACTCAGGACCAGAAAAGTCCTGCAGTCTTGTTTAAATGTTGACTTTCAGTCTGATAAATATATTTCAATTATGTTAAGTGTTGAAGAATACTTGAATGTAGCTTTTTCATTCCCCCCCCCCCATTTCTATTCCCCCCCCCCCCCCCCATTTCTATTCTGGTCTTGTAACAAAATATTGTTCAGTAAACTTTTTGAGCTACAAGTTGTACGGTCTTGTGGATTGTCCTTCCAAATTCGAGCCCTGACAAGTGACAACTATAAGATTGCACTCCAGAAAATATATTTAACAAAATAAACAAAAACAATATTAAGAATAGTTCTAAGTGCATACTTGACAAAAAATATTATATTTTTCATAGTTCAGCAGATTGATGTAATGTAGTAATGTTTTTGTCTGATCAAGTTTGCTATTAAGAGAAAAATTAATTGACCATCTCTGATGAGATCAATTAATATTGTGTGAAATAAAATGGCACTTACTGCCATGAAGGTAAGCCGTGCTACATTTAGCAACAGCAAAATCTTACCACGGACATTTATCTTTCCCTACCCTACTTATAAATTATATTGAAATTAAACTGTTTGTTGTTTCAGCCTAACTTTAGTGTAATAGTGAATAAAACATTTTCTAATTTTTATCAGGAAAATAATCCTTGTTTTATGACACCACTTGATGCTGATGTTTTAATGAAATGTAAACTGCATGCATAATTAACACACAGACAGCGCATAGCCTAATGTAATTAATAAGCCAGGTCAACACAAGTGATGTCCTCTGACTGTGTCTCCGAGTTGACTGTTCAATGTTGGTTGGTGTTTGTTGACGATATTGAAGAAGACAGGAAGAGACAGTACTACCGTGTACACAATTCCACCTCCATAATGCACTTTATTGATGGTGGGCTAGTAGTGACTTGAATTCGAGTGACTTCAGTATACATTGAACTGCCATCATAAACATGTAACACACCATGCATGGATCCATGGCCGGCGTTTTTAAACATGGTACCACCTTCATAAACACCATAAACATTCAAACACACAAACACACACAGTCCACAGAGCAGTTACTGCCACTGGGATTTTAATTTAGCCAAAATCTTACCTGTAAATCTATAGAATTATTTCCTAATTGGTTAACGTTCGGCAAGGAACCTCCTCTGTAGGCTCCTAACGTTGGAGCAAGCTGTAAATGGTGAGATTTATGTCCTATATGGCTGTGTGGTTGTTGCTGAAATGAAGAAAAACACACCATTTATAAACGCACGGTAACTATACGAACGATAGCGACTGCTTTGCACCCCACAGAAACACATGTAATCGTAATGGAGGAAGCACCACACACAGCTTGCCTTGCTCCGCCTAACATTTCCCACATTTTGACCCACAGAAACACTTTTAGAGACCACAAGAAACTTACCCTTGAAACATTTGAAACCTCTTTCATAATCTGATCAAAAGCAGCCGTTTCTTCGGCCTGCTTTTGGTTGTGAAGGGCTATTTTCTCGGCAAATTTCCGCGGGCTCGTCATTTTGGAACGTAAAGCCTGGATGGCTACTATAAAATTTTAGAAAGCAGAGAGAGCTGTGTGTTGTCATTTAGCCATCGCGGGGGGTCAGTTATACACCAATCAACGGCTGCCATATTGTCCATGTGATTCCCGGAGTTGAAGATGGTGAATAACACACCGTCCACATTGCGCATCATAAAAAATCAACATGTTTTCTATTTTTATTAAAAGCAATCATTAATAATATTATTATTTATAACACGGAAACTATTATTTATAGCACACAGACTATCTTTTATCTGTCATTGTAGTCGAGACAGACAATTTAGAGCAAGGAACAATTTTGAAAAGAGGGAAGATTTTCGCCCAAGGTATATTTTTTACATACCCGCCTGTGTCACATGTGGCTATCTACCATAGGGCTATCCTAGTAAAATCATGGAGTTAGAATTGTTTTTGAAATATGCGTTATGAGGGTTGAAATCTGTAATAGAACTTGCCAACATAAAACAAACGTCCATTGATTGATTTAAATAAAAGAAGGGTGGATGGCTCATGGGGTGAGTAGCCCCGCCCCCAACAACCCTGCCTGCCTGCGGCAGACTGCACCCCGCCTGCGGCAGACTGCACCCCGCCTGCGGCAGACTGCACCCCGCCTACCTGATTATCACATCCTGAAATAATTCAGACTTCTGCTGTATTTATCTGCGCTTTTCACAATGGTAGACCTTATTTTCAGTCATTTGACCCAGAAAATTATCCCTTATAAGTTATAGAGAACCGAAGACCGGTGCCAAGCACAGTGAGGTATTTTCTAATAACCAGAAACAGATTGCTATAAAAATCATTTTTGCCCAATGTGGATGAATATTGCTTGTTTAGGATTGACTTTTTTAAATAATAATAATACTTAGCAATAAAGTTGATAGAAATCAATATGCCTGCTCAACAATATTTCTGCTTAACATTAATATATAAAAAACACTTTTCAGTAAGTAAGAAAAATGATGCCGGTATTAATCGCCTTGCAAGGTGGGACTTGGAACAAGTCTCTTGTTGTTGTTTCATTACAGTAGTCGGGTTCCCAATTGTTATGTGTTGGTTATCTTTATGAAGTCCCTTGTGCATGTCAGACACCATACAGCGAATTCGCAATGAAATGTTTACGTTAAACATATGGCAGACTGAAAAGTATCCAGCCAGTCACTCCTTCTGCCTTGCAAGTCAACTGCTAGCTGGTCAATCAAACAGCGCAATCAAAGGCAAACTTAGTGAACTACCAGAGTGACGAGGGCTACTGCGTGGTTGAAACAGCAGCACTCTGCTCTGGACATGCTGGACAGCAGTGCCTACAGTCTGGGCCGGTGCTGCACACACCACAAACTTCTTTAATTTAAAGTTTAAATTAATCACGTGTTTCAGTGCGACAACTGCCAAGTAAGTGCTAATGCTATGCGAGTACTGTTAGGGGTTGTAAAACAGGTATTTCACTCAGCCAAGTGTATTTATTATTAAAACAATTATCATTATTACCAATATAGTTATTAAAGGTTTATTGCTATTACCGCCTGGTTGATTTTGATGAATGGCCGAAAGGAACTGTGGGAAGGGAAAAGGGGCAAACAGTGCTCCCTTTTCCTTCCCACAATGCCTTTTAGCCATGGCAAACAGGCTTATTAGCTACTGTACTGTACTGGCTGCTGCTACTGCTAGTGCTATTGCTAGTGTACTACTAGTCAGTAGTACACTTGTATAGTCCTATTTACAGTTCATGTGTCGGGTTTATTTTGCACAGATGATTTTGCACAATGGTTAAAGGCACTGTGGGCAGTGGGAAGGAAAAAGGTGCAAACTGTTCCCTTTTCCTTCACACAATGGCTTTCACTTTCAGTTTCAACCAAGTTGGTATTTGAAAGACTATCGACTGTTACTGGGGATCCAAGCTTCACTATTTGTCTACTACTGTGCAAGTGTGTAGAGTTAACTACAAATTAAAAGTTTTTGTCTGTCTGTTTTTCTCTCCATTGTATCAGGGTTTTTTAACATGGACCCAATCAACTGGAACCAACTCCCTGATACAGCTGTCATCAACATCTTTTCTTATTTGCTTCACAAGGACAGAGCCCAGGCATCTTCAACTTGTAAGCGGTGGCGAGATTGTTACTTCCACCCATCTTTCTGGCGCCACATGGACATAACACTGTCCATCAAAGTTGGATGTGAACCAGCCCTGTCTATTCTCGAAAAATGCGGCAAATTTGTCCATGATTTGACTCTTACCGTCCGTCTGCCGGATCATGGGATTAGTTGTGGCTGGCGTTATGATAGGGCACTAGACAGTTTCCCTTCATCCACAGCCTCAGAGGGAAAATCATATGAAATGCGGCCAGATGACTTGCCAAAGTACAAGGCATTATACCAAGAGATACCAAAGACTCTGGATGGCCTTAAAGGAAATCAAGGATTAGAGAAACTGATTTTTGTTCTGTTCCCGCAGAATGAGGATTGTAAATGTTCACTGGCCCCGGATGAGGAGTTTGATTCTAAGTGAGTTCAGTTAGTAGTTAATGGCCCGATGTTTTGACCCTAGCAGAGTCTTTCTTGAAGGTTAAAGAGAACGACTCTACTAGGGGCAATACGTCAGGCCATTAACTATTTTTGCATTTATACCATTGGTCCCTTTGGTTGGTAAGCAGTTTGCAACAACAGAGTCTATTTTCTTATCGAGTTCAGTTAAAAGACATCTTTATTTCAATTTCATTTGGTGCTGATGAGCCTTTCTAAATTGTGCATAAATTTGGGTACCACATGATAGTGCAATGATTTGTGAGTGTGTGAAGAAATGGTTTATGTGTCGGCATTGAAAATTTAATTTAAAGTAGAAGTAAAGGTATTAAGATCCCAGCAAGATGGTTAAGACACATGTAACTATTTTGCAATTAAATTTGAAATGTTTGGCCATTATGACAAACTAATAATCTCAGTTTCTGGATTTGTTTTTTCCTTAGGGTAACAAAAAGCATAATGACTGTCGTCTTAGGAACATCAAAACTCAAGTACCTCGCACTTGGGCGTGGCATCAGTGCTTCCGTCCAACCACAGTTCCTGAAAGAGCTCGCTGAGAAGTTTGCCAAACAGCTTCAGGTCCTCCACCTACCAACATTCCAGGGTACTCCAGAAATCTTGCCAGCAGATAATACAACCCTGTTGGCAAATCTGTTTAAGTTTAATGCCTTGTCTGTCCTGACCCTCAACATGGCCTTCATCACAGACAGCCTACTGCAGAAGCTCTCAACCAGCAAGCAGTCCAGTCTTCGACAACTTAACATGATCACAGGTCTCGACAATGACACCATCGCATGGTCCACCAATGCATCTTGGGGAAAGCTGTCGCGTCTTTGCCCGGACATTCAAGTCACCGCGTCAGTGGTAATTTCCGACGATTGTAAAATCGACGAACTCAGTGACAAACTTTTACCGAGCATTCCGCTAACATCACTTAGAGTTTTCGTGTGCTATCCCAGCTCCCTAAATGCGGATTTAATCGACACAGTTGCCAAGAATTATCATTCCAATCTGAAGAAACTGGAGCTGCATTCTGACAGAGCAGTTCCACTGTTTGGTGATGATACGGAAGAAGATCCTCTGGTGATGCTCTGCTGGAAAAGCAAAAAGTTGAAACATCTCGTTGTCTCAGGTATGCCAAAAGAGAAACACTTAAAAATAATACTAATTTTTTAAGTTATTGTGGGTTGAACAAAGGAAATTTGTCAGCTATCCCTGACAATATGGCTACATAGCACAGTTGGTAGAACATGTGCACATAAACCCATAGGTGGCATGTTCAAATCCTGTTTCAGTCAATCTTTCTTTGTTCATCCCAAAATTTTACAAACAAATTAAGAATATTCTCATTCTTAAAAGTTGTTCTGCTTGACCTTTTATTATAATGCATTAACAAAAATATATTAAAATTCTTTGAGAGAAGAGCCATTTTATTCACAAATTTATTTTCATGATGATTTTCAAGGATACAAACTGTTGGCCTGCAACATGGAGGCAGTAGCTCTACTTCGAGGACCAAGTCTAGCTGTCTTTGAGGTTGAGAATGACCTCATCTGTCACGACTGCGAGATAATCAACGATGAAACACCTACCTCTTATGACAGTCTGAGTTCAGAGAATGCAGAGAGCTTCACCCTCCTCATAGAAGAGAAGATACGAGACGTGAGCAGGAGTTTGAAGAGACCTTGGAGACCCGTGGAGAGAAAACGCATGACGAGGCAGAAATTCCTCTCACATGATCTCCATCTTGGTGTTGATCTTTGAAAAAGTTAGGAATACATGGGGTGACACACTGGTTGGGAATACACTGGTTGCTACGGGTATAGTACACTGGTTGCTATTGGTATAGTACACTGGTTACACGGGTACAATACACTGGTTGCTACAGGTATAGTACACTGGTTGCTATGTGTATAGAACACTGGTTCCTACAGGTGTAGTACACTGGTTGCTACAAGGATAGTACACTGGTTGCTATGTGTATAGAACACTGGTTGCTACAGGTGTAGTACACTGGTTGCTACAGGTATAGTACTCTGGTTGCTACAGGTATAGTACACTGGTTGCTATGTGTATAGAACACTGGTTGCTACAGGTGTAGTACACTGGTTGCTACAGGTGTAGTACACTGGTTGCTTAAGGTGTAGTACACTGGTTGCTGCAGATAATAGTACACTGGTTGCTACTGGTATAGTACACTGGTTGCTACAGGTATAGTACATTGGTTGCTATGGGTATGTGCATTGTACTAGCACGTGGGAACTTTCGAATCAACTCTTTTCTTCATGTATTTATTTAGTTTATAAACACCAACTGAAGTAGTTCCAGTATGGTATTGTTAATTTTCAGAGCTCATAGTCTGGTTCTTGAGATGCATAAATAGTTAGTTATTTGTAAGAGATTAGGTGCTACACAATAGTTGAACCACCTATGGAATCTTTTGATACTCGCTATGGGGCATGGTGTAACCCCCCCCCCCCCCCCCCCCCCCCCCGATTCTTTGCTTATAGTAAGCAGAGCCATAAAATTGGACCCCGTTTTTCACTGCGTGATAATTACCTTAGGTTGGTGGCTGGCCGCTGTTATGGACCTCTCCTTAGGCTCAGTGTGCATTAGCAGCAGCCAACCACCAACCCAGTCTTTTAGCCCGCAGTGAAGACTGAATCACCACACTGTTATATTTCCCTAAATTACACATAAATCTCATTCAAGTACCAATGTGAATTTTCATGCGTATTTCCTTGTGAAAATGTCACTCATCCCGAGTAAGTACCATATAACGGCCGGTACACGCTTTATATTAATGTTAATTTATAAAGTTGTGGTGCAAAAAATCTTGTGGTTATGGCTAGTGTTTGTTATTTATTTCAAAAAAAAATTTTTTTTAATTTTTTTTTTATTTGAGTTTGCATTAAATAATGAGAAATGCACACAAAGTTGTCACTGTTGTAAGTTTTTGGTAAATTTAACTGTAGACCTATTGTTTTGTTAAAGTATGCAAGTATGATTATTTGTAGGTGTTTGAATTTGAAAAAATTCATAGTAGTAACCAATTGTTAAGTATTGAAATAAAAAAGTTTACAGTTGTGTTTTTGAAAACTTCTTTGTCCATGTTTGTCTTAATTTGTTTTATGGATTTCGCATTTATTTTTTGCTAATAAATAGTTATTGCATTATTTAATAATTAAGGCGAAAGTGTTAGTGTACAAGTCATACACACAAGACAAGAACCCCACCCATTGATATAATTATGGGGGTTGGGATGTACCCCTCCCACAATTTATGTACCCCCTCCCCCCCCCCCCCTAAACTACAAGAATGAGATGTGAAATTGTTAAAAGCTTTTATGCAGTTTTACTCATTGTCTAAAACTATATTCTCTATTTAGTCACAGACAATGGTTTGTTTTTACATTATATTATGGCAAGAGCACTGAAAAACAGCATACCAGTCACTCACTGCGTATTAGCAAAAATTATCCCCCAGCACCCCCTTGTGACCCCTTCCCCCTAAAAATATTGTCTTATTTTGCCCACCCCCAAATCACACCCTCTAAACAAAAACCAACTGATAAAGCCTTCATGTTATTTAACATTTTGTTGTACTGGTAAATAGGGTTGAGCGCCCTCTGTTGATCTCCCAGGGAGCCCGGAAATCGGCATGATCGGGGGAAATCCAACTGTTTAAACTTTATGGGACGTTTGTAAAAATGTTACTCAACATGCATGTAAGTTTTATTTATTTAAACAAATAGTTGTCCTTTTCAGTAATTGATTCATTAGCTACATGGATCAGACATTGATAATTGTGGTCCGAGGCTCAAGGAAAAAATGACACTGTCGATGGTTATTTAAAAAAAAAAAAAAAAAAATGTAATTTCTAAATTTGGGCCTTATTTTCATGATAATGGCGATACGATATAATTTATTATCAAAACAGGTCCACGTTTTACTATTTTAGTCTAACAATCATGGACGAACCTTGATCTACTTAGGACAGTAGCACTATGGACTAGTCCATGAACCTTTGACTTTTTGCTTGGTGTCTTCCATGTTGGGCTTGATTTAAGGTGCGTGTTGGAGCTAGCTGGGACTACAGTGTACTGTTATGATGTCATAATTTAAGTGGAGGATTCATGTAAAAAATTATGTTTTTTGTCTTTCCGCTCAGGCCAAGAAGGACGAAAGGAGAACATCAAACTCATTATCAATTGATGTGACCTTGAGAGGGTAGATTTTAACCCATATGAGTACTGTAAAGTAAGTCATAATTTTTATAAGCAGTGAAAGAAAGTAATGTCAAATTTATGTATTTTCCTTGTCACCCTTGCCGGCCTTGGCAATATTTTGTTGTAAGTCAACAAATTGTATCAACCAGTTCACCTCAGGAAAAAAAAAAATTATCCAGTTATCTGTGTATTTATATTCAAAGAATTGCAACATATTTAATATCAGACTGAAAGTCAAGATGTGAACAAAAACACAAGACTGCCAGACTGTTCCAGTGTCAATTCCAGTCTGTTCCAGTGTCAATTTCTAGCCCCGATGCAGTCTTTTGCAGAAGGTTGTTGGCTCAAAACCTGTGTATTTGTTTCTGCAAGACTACATAATCACACTGCACATGTACATGTAGTTTTTAGGGTTAAATTAGAAATGAAATTGTTCTGTATCCAGGATGCAATAATTCTTCATCATTTTCATGAAGTTTGAAATTCTCATGAAGTTTGAAATTCATGAAAATCAAACCATTTGGTAAATCACTTTTTATATACACAATCTTGATACATTCATTGACCTAATTAATATTTATTTTGATAGTCGCACATAAGTTGCAGTTTTGTGTTTTAACGAAGTGACAAAAGCTAAGATTCACCACTATAGCGCTGGCACAGTGCCAATACCCTGCGCTATGACTTTTTTGCATCGTTGTAAAGTTTGACCCTGACTTTGTACCTTCCAGAATATTTCCCAGACGGGTGTCCCTGAACAGCCACCGTGCAAGCTGTCATGGGTCAGTTTTGCTGCAAGAAGTCAGGGTACCAGGACAGGGAGGACGGCGATGTCAATGTAGCGACTGTCTCAACACCAAAAGCTGTGCTGTCTCTGTTGATCCTCTTCGCTGTGTATGTAGGGGTGCAAGTCGTTAGCCTTGCGTACCCCGTTCTCCTGCCAGCAGGTGCGTAAACAATCTCGACAAAACAATAAAATGAGACCCATCTCAGGGCTGGAATTTGGTGGGGGAAATTCCACGAGACTTCAGGGCTAGTAGCTCAGAATGTTTACTGTAAGATGTATTAGACTGAAAAAGAACATTTTAGCCAAAACACAAGACAGCCGGACTTGTCCATTCATGAGGTAACTGGCCCGATGCCAAAATCACTGGCCTCAACCCTGCGGTCAAGCGTCATTTTTCAGCCCTTCATCTTTTACCAGTGGTAAAACCATGCTGCATAAATAATGAAGCAGTCACTTTTAGTTAGTTCAGGCCTTAACGGTAAGCAAATTTTTGTGCTAACTGTAGCAGAAAAATTTGCTTTTAAAGCATAAGCGTATTTCACAGGTTAGCAATAAAATAAGGCGGCCACCTTGCGCGTTCTCAATAGATTTGCACTGTTACGTCATTCATTTTCGTGAAATAAGCACCGGAAGGTTAGCATGCCTTTTTGTGTGCTTACGGTTAGCAGCGCTATGAAATAGAAACTCGCACTTCAGCACAGAATTGGCCGTTAGGCAGCTCTATGAAATGGGGCCCTGATTCTTTGTTTTTGGAAGGGCGAGGACCCAAGGGCATTTTCTCCTCTGTTGCCTCCATGAAGTATCAGGCCTGTTAGTTCATCATTTCTTTATACTCCTCAAGGTCTTAGATGCTACCAGAACTACTCAAGCACCTGCGATGTCAACATCAAGTCTAAGAATGGTTGTCAGGTGGACTGCATAGAATTCAGTGATACTCAGGTGAGAATACTTGAACAGTGTTGTATGCCTTATGGCCAAGATCTGTCTCCCTTCCCATTATTTCTCTTGAATGTTGAGCTGACCAAGTTTGGAACTATTGACTTTGGAAGGCATGATATCCTTCCTATTTGTATAATGTTGGGTTAACCCTTTCAGCCCCAACGGCGACTATAGTCGCCCGTGCACTATACCCCACTCGAGCCCCAACGGCGACTATAGTCGCCCGTGCACTATACCCCGCTTGATCCCCAACGGCGACTATAGTCGCCGCGCGCATATCGTCTTTTTCGAGATGCAGTAATATTTTTATTTGTCGCCCTCTGTAGTTGAATTTAGTATAGCCAGAAAGTTCGTTGACTCCTCTTTCGACTGGTGCATTATTCAATAGGGGTTGCCATTGCTATTTTTCGAGAAAACGACGCGCGAAAAAAAAAAAGCCTTCCGAACAAACCCAGATTTACTTCCGAAATTTCAGCAAAATGAGTGATCGAAATGCCGATTTACTTCGGGAGTTGTTTGCAGACAGTGATTCTGATATGGAATTATCTAGTTCTTCTGAAGAATCTGGTGTAAGTAGTGAGGATTCTTCAACTTCAGACGATGAAAATGCTGCTGGTCCGAGTGGCGTGACTGCTAATCATGGGCGCAGGCAGACCGGTCCGAGGGCTACCGTTGCCGGTGCTGCTCGTCGTGATTTGAGCTCTCGTGTAAAAACCAAAACTCAAATCAAGATATATTCGATATCATAAAAATCACCACATTGTAGCCATGAAATAGCATGCACAAAGTTTTTTGATGCAATAATTAGTTTGTGCAGAAAAACAAGTTTGAAAAACACGTTTAGTTCAAGCTGCAACTTTTCAGTCCTCTAGAAAAAAAACTTGGGCCACAGGAACTCCGTGTGCGTAAACAATGTGGTCACCACAGGATGCATGTAATAAACAATGTGGGGCTGAAAGGGTTAAACAAAGACACATTGACTAGAGCAGGATTTGAACCTGTGACTTCCGGACCAACGTGCCGGTGCTCTACCAAATGACTATCTAGCCCTAATGTTGGTGGTCTCCCAATTTTGTCAATATCTTTGTTCGGGGGTGCCAGTCAGAAGCCATTCAATCTGTAACTGCCATATAGCCAGGGATCACACCCAAGCTTATGATACAACCTGGGAAGTGGCAGGAGTGGGATCACCTTAAGGGGATGTAACTTTTTATTAATGATGATAATATCGTTATTATATCTTTGTGGTAATGAGATCATGGGACTCTCATAACTTTGTAGAGAAAAGAACTAAGAAGTCTAATTTAAAATTTGAACCAGTTCAAAGTGGTGAAAAGGGGGGGGGGGTTAGAGTCAACTTAGCCAACCTGAATACTCTTGCAGTTCCTGGCGCAGTTGCTGTACTTGTAGAAGTTCTTGTAGTGTCCAACGGTGTTTCAAAGAACTTTACCATTAATAATAATAATGATAACAATAACCAAACTTATAACGCGCACATATCCACCCTACCATGCAAAGCCTGAAGCCTTTAATTTTTGTTGTTGTTTACAGCAAGGTATCTTAACAGGTTTGACTCTCACCGCTGTTTACCTCATCGCTGGTCTCCCGTTGGCTAAAGCAACTGGGGTCGGTTCCCGCGTCTCTATTCTGGCAATCGGTCAATTCATCCTGACGGGAATGGCGGTATTGACCGCTTTCAGCAGTCGTTTCTTTATTATTTGGTTGGCCAGGCTGGGTGCTGGCCTCAGCGAGGTAAACTGAGACTTATTGTTTATTACAATTACTAGAGGAAACTAATGTGCTGATGTAATTAACCTCAAATGGTTTCTTCTTGAAAGAAGGGGCAGGTCTGCATTTCAATCAGTTTTCTCCGAATGTCTTCAGAAGAATTAAAGAACATGGCCAAATTTCTTAGAACTTCTTAACAGTTAAAATTGTTCTTCTGAGAGCAGAGCATCAGTCACAAATGGTACGTGTGACATAATATTTTGGCTGGTAACCTTATTCTGGTAAGCACAATTTTGTTGCGCTTAGCTACTTTTGGTACTTAAGCAGCTTTATGAAATTGGGCCCACGGCATGCTGTTTTGAAACATCAAGACATTTTATTTGTAATTCAATCATAGATGTAGTGTTAGCTGCCTGCTTTAGGATTGTTTGTTTCTAGTCCATAGGAAAAAGTTTAGCTCACATTGTACTGCATGTTTCATTTGACTGCAAATGTGCACAGCTAGAAATGTGGGTACACATTTTAGTTCTGTGTCCATGTTTTGATGAACAATTTGAAAACCGCTGTTGCAACAGTATTTCAAAACTATTTATAAATCAGTTATCCAGAACTTTGTCAGTGAATAATGAATATTACTTAAAGACGGGTTCAATGGTCAAATTCAGTTTTGTGATGAACTCATTTTTCACTAGATAGAGTCCTTTTGAAAGTGGAGACAAAAATTACAAGTCTCTAACCGCTCGTTAAAATGGTGCAAAATGCCTCAGTGTTGGATACCCTTCGTGAGAAATTTTTGTCCAAATCCAAAAACTTTCGATGACGTCACATTTCAAATGTATGGGCTGGACATTTTTGTGCAAAGAATTTTCAGTTCATTCCTAAATTCTGATGATATTTAATCAAAACGGCATTGATTTTGAGCTGATGACTGGGGCAGGTATTCCTCTTTGGAATGTACAGGCTCATTTGTTTTTGCTTTCCGATGACGTCATGTTTCAAATTTTGCTCGGAAAGATTTTTAAGTAAAATAATAAGTTGATGTCAAATATAACATTTGGAAATATTTATTTCATATTTTTCTGCAGTCTATGATGGTGTTTTTGTAACAAAAAGTGTACCTGTGATTGTGGCTACATACGAAATGCATCATGTGACTTTCCTTTTTTTGTTTTAGATAAATGTTTTAGTTGTCTCACTGTTGAATGTCTACTTTTTGTTTTTTGTTGTCACAGGCTGCATGTAGCCCGG
The DNA here is from genome assembly GCA_037783415.1 of Leptasterias polaris. Taxonomy (NCBI): domain Eukaryota; kingdom Metazoa; phylum Echinodermata; class Asteroidea; order Forcipulatida; family Asteriidae; genus Leptasterias; species Leptasterias polaris. The sequence continues at coordinate 1,603,461 of JAZGTN010000134.1, forward strand.
CTGCCTATTCCCTTATTTCAGACTACTTTGTTGTCATGAATCATGCTAAAGCGTTGTCCATTTACCACTTTGCTACAAACATAGGTAAGATACAACAACAATGTGCAGGTTTTAAAAATAGTCACAAAGTTTAAAATGGGGAGGTCTTTGATGATCATAAACAACAATGTCAGTTCTTGTATCCAGATTTGACAATTTGCTGTTTTTTTATAACTATAACAGGCCTGTAAACTCATCCTTGAGAGGGCAAGGCCATTTTCATTTTGCAAAGGGCGCCTCCATTGAAATGTCTTTGGGAAACTTATGAAGGGGCACCAAGTCCAAGACTAGGGGTAACAGAGTCCCTTGCCTCCATGTAATTCCAGCCCTGCTATAAATCATTACAAAAAGTTTGAATTCCTCAGACTATATACAGACAGTTGCATTGTCAAATGGTTTGGGGCAAGCTTTTGTATAGCAACCTCCAGATGAGCAAACCCTGGTACCTTTGTGCCAAACACATCCATTCAAAATTGTGTACGGGTGTTCGCTGGCTCTTACGTAGCTACGCAAAAGCTTACCCCGGATCATGTGACATAGCAGCTGTCTCTTAAGTTTGAGGAATTCAAATTTAAGCGGTAACTTGTGACTAAGCAAGTCATTGTACCAGACAGTGTTCAAATCTAACTCGCAAATGGCTTATTGGTAATGCCTTGAAGTCTGGTGTGAGAGTTGAACCCCAGAATTTGCAGTTCGTGAGGGGAATTTGCAAAGGGTTCACAAATCATTTCTTCTGGACCTGCAGGGATAGCAGCCGCCTTCAGCCTTGGCCTTTTGAACTTCTATCTGTGTTGGAGATGGGTGTTTCTCAGCTTAGCTATTGCTGGAGGGTGTGTTTTTCTTCTGATTGTCATCTTCCTTCGAGAGCCGCCGTACGATTCTTCAGATTCCTTAATGAGCAGTCAGGATATATACACTATAATGGTAACATTTTATATACTTTTGGTATCGTGCAACTTTTATAACTTTATTGGTTTGTGGAGAGTAGTTGTAGCTTTCTTGTTACTCCCCTCAGTGGCCCCTCAAATCCGAACCTGATCTAGGTCTTATTTGAAATGTCTAAACTGGACACAACCTGTTATAAGACTGTATTTTATTGGTAAGTTTTTGTGTGTTCATATATCAAGTAATAAAGCACAAGGGAAACTGACTGGGTAAACTTTTAATAATTTTGGGTTGAACATAGAAAAATTGACTAGAGCAGGACTGCCGGATTAACATGCTTACCAACTGAGCTATCTAGCCCTAATGTTGGTGGTCCCCCTATTTTGTCAATATTTTTGTCTGAGGATGCTAGTCAGAAGCCATAACATTGGGGAGCATACAACCCTAAGCTGCTTAAATTAGCACTAGGGTTAATCCAACACAATTTTGTCTCGGGGCCCTCTCAGGCTCCCATTTCTACACCTGGGTTAAGAGAAGCAATTTTGGTTAAGTGCCTGCTCAAGCACGTAGATTCCTGGCTGGGAATTGAACCAACACTCCAACGATTCAACCATCAGAACTTGAGTTCAGTGTACCAGACCTCTTGGCCGTGACATGCCAATAGAAGTGTTTGATTCAACTATTTCAGTTGTAAACAATTGAAACTGTTCTTCACCACCAAATACTTACAATTTAAGACAACTAATTTCACATCTTGATGTTGTCTTTACCTTTCCGCAGGAAGTATTTCAGCGACTCATAAGGAATAGACCCTACGTACTCCTCTGTTCAGCTTCTTCAATGCGTAACGTCTCAACGTACGCGCTCTGGGCGTGGCTGCCCACTTTCTACTCCAAGGTCCTCTCTATCCCATCAGAGGAATATGGTGTGAATGTCGCCCTCGTTGTTCTGTTCGGGGGAGGTTGTGGCTGTGCAATTGGGGGCATCTTGACTGACAGGTAACAAATTATGCATGAATATATTACTACGTAATATGAAAGTTGGTATAAATTAAGCTTCCAGCCATTTGTACTAACTAAAATGCAAGTCACCAGTATATAAAATAAGTGGCAAATGAATGTTAACTTATACAACAATTTTCGCTCTTCACAAAAATTCAATTCAATTTAATTCAACTTTTTCATTCTAACTCGCCAGTTCACGATACCAATGAAGGGTACAGCAATTATTTACGTTCCTTTCACAGCATTCACTGTCAGAACACAGATTTTTGGAGTCACGGAATGGTCTTGACAATGCCTTAAGAACTCGGCCCTCTGTGGGTCAGTTCAAGGCCACTTTCAGAACCTGTTGGTTTCCCGAACCTCTCTTCCTTTTATGCATTTTTGCCTTGTTGCTTATCTGTTGTGTGATTTAATATTCCTGTCGCCATTTTGCATAATTCCTACTTGTCTTGTTATTATTATTACATTACTATTATTATTACAACGTATTCCTCTTTAAGTTAAATTGCTAATACTTTTTTTTTTTTTTGGCTTTTTTTTTTGCTGTAAATTGTGTTGGTTTGTTTTTGTCAGTGGGCAGTTCAATACAAGCCTCCTTTTGGCTTCTCAAAATGCATTGTAGAATGAAGGCTGTATACCATGGTGTAATGTTTGATTGATTGATTGATTTATTGATTGATAGATTGATTGTTTCGTTGATTGATTGATTGATTGATTGGATGATTTATTGATTGTTTGATTGATTTATTTATTGACTGTTGATTGATTGATTGATTGATTGATTGATTTGTTGATTGATTGATTGATTGATTTATTGATTTGTTGATTGATTGATTGGTTGATTGATTACAGGATATCGAGGCGGCATAAACAGAACAAGACATACGTGATAGCACTCAGTCATCTTGCTGCAGCTTCGCTGATGATAGGGGCGCTGTTGACAGTATCACCAGCAGTCTCCTTTGGGTTACTCTTTCTCTACTGTCTGGTCGCAGAGATGGCTCCTGGTCCAGCTTCTAGTATTGTCCAGGTGAGTTCTTAAACGCTTTTGAAATTTTCTTTGTAATTTTCCAAATTTTGATGACGTATTTGTGCCTGTTTTTCTTGTTTGTGCCTTAGTAGGTTTTTGTTGTCCCGGATCAACTTTAGATAGTGATTATTTTTTGTTGTTGTTATCCTCAGGCTTGTTGTGTAATGTATGTTAAAGAACCCAATACACTTGTCGATAAGAGAAGAGGTTGGCCCTGGTGTTTTCTTGCAAACCGTTACATGGTGCTACGTAAATAAATGTGTCTTAGATTTCGCACATAGCTACATAACTTGTAGAAAAAAATATTTCTCGCTTTGAGACACCCTCTGGTGTGATAAAGCGCCATATAAGAACAGTGTAATTTTATTTTTAATAAGTCAAATATAAAAAATATATATATATTTTGGGACAATTTTCTCGCGAATTGCATTTTTCAAGATTTTTGGTTTTGATTTGAAGTTTATCCAGTTGGGGCCTGTTGACTGATTGTACACAACAGTGACTGAGAAATATTTGAATTTATTCCAGGATCTATTTTCAGTGAATCTAAGATCTAGTGCATTTGCAGCATACGTTGCCATCGGCAGCATCGTAGGTAGTGCAGTGGGACCCATGTTGGTAAGTGAATGAGTGAATTAAAATCTTGACAAAATGTGATTGCAGTATCTTGGCAAGTAGTGTTAGTGGTGTTGTGCCAGACATGATTGTAAAAAAAGTTGCTTTTATGCAATTCCTTCAAGTTGGCGTGTAAACATCTGAAATGCCAAACAGCCACAGAGTACCATATTGTTATGAACAAAAGACCAAGAACTTAGACATTTATTGTGATCTTAAAGATTTGTTTGATAATATGAAAGAAAATTCAATAAGTAATGCCTTATTTTGCTGTAAAACAATATCGTCAATGAGATAATTGAGTTTGTAAAAATGCCCTTTAAAAGAAAGCTTTATGTTGTGTGAGAATGTGTATTTCATGTTTTAACCCTCCTACTGTTCGCAACATTTTCAAGTGAGTTGACCAACCATTTGAAACCATTCAACTGCCAAAGTTGTGTATGGTGGCACAACTGTGCACAGAACTAACTGTGTACTGTGTGCATGCATTCCCTCATGGTATCATATTGCAAGGCTGGCATAGCTTATCTATCATTCAAAACCACAGTGAATGGTATTGAATGGTCAGATATCAAGAGGGTTAATGGTCAAACAATTAAGTCACCAGTGATTGTTCATGTCACAATAATTCGGTAACAAGAGGCCTAACCAAAGAGTCCCCATTTTACGCCGTGTTTAACCCGGTGGAAAATAACTTAAAGAAATGAAATATTCTCCTCAGGTTCCGGTTATAACATCCTTCCAGCTTTCATGGCATGCATGCGACCAGGGGGTGGGCGTGGCACTAGCCATTGTCGTACCCTCCTTCTACCTCCTGTCCAGTGTCCTCTTTGTGATCACTGGCTTCCTGATGCCCACGGAAGAAGCTCTCAATGAGGAGACGATCTACCTGAAGTACGAGACGAGTGAGGTAGATGCTGAGAGTGAGGTCGAGAGAGAAACGCTCTTTTATGGTTCGCAGTCGATCTGAAACTCTTGAGGTCACAGGTTATGGTTTCAGGCTTGGGTCAAAGGTCACATTACAGTGACGTGAATGAGGCAAGCCTTCTGATAATACTTTGCACATTGCATATAAAATGTATCAATGAAAATGGAATGAGAAACATATACCTTGCCCCTTTGTGCTGTTAATGTGACCACCAGTCAGAATACCATGTTGCATCAAATTATACCATCTGTGACAGGCATCCTTCTAGTTTATGCAAAGCTGAAATTGTTGAGCAACATTTTCTGCATAAGCAGCTCTATGAAATTGGGCCCAGGTCAAAAGAAGCGAATCTTTTAAAATTTGAGCCTCGGTATCAAGCAGAAAAATGACGCTCAGGCCAATATAACTGAGGAACCGTGTGAATGTCTTTGAACAAGCGTCAGCCTCATGTCATTTACGATCAATCATCCATGATGTTTCTATGAGGTAGACACAAGTGCAATCCCAGGACTTTTCAGTGTGGCAGCAGACTATTTGGCTGAAACTTTCAAGACAAAGTGTGTATATAACTGATATTTTTCTTTTTAAAGGATTATAAATTGAAACAGATATCGTTTGTAATGTGATTTGCTAGTCCATTCAGCGGCCGCCATATTTGTTGCTTACTTTTATCGCACGCTGAATGGCTAGCAGCAACTTATATGAGCACACAAGGTCGCAACTACTCACAGACTGCAATTGATTCCCGCCTGTCTGGAACACTTTGTAGAAGTTTTTTTAAACTGTTGGGACTGTTGATTTTTATGAACGGTGTCTGATGCTAATTGTCTTTACATCATGGTGATGTTAATTTTGCATCAGGGATAATGAATATAATTTGTTTTTTACCCTTACACCGATGTGTGTTAAGCACTGTATACCACTGAGCTAGCCCGATGGCTAGAGGCAGTTCGTGGTTATTCTCTGATATGTTCTCAGCGGTCTTAGCTCAGGCGCAGCATCATCCCTTAAAACAATCTATGCTGATTGCTCTGTGTCATCGCATAGGTCAACCTGAGGGCGGCTTAAGGCTTCCTGTTAATAAAAGTCAGATTGTAATTCATATATGGACATCAGAGTCTGATTTCTAAGCTGTTAAGCAGACAATTTTTGCTAAGCAAAGTTTCTTATTGTCTAAAGAATAGGGGGGACCACGTCAAGACAATGTTAAACTGAAACGCATGTGATTTTGGCAGGTAACCTGTTCCTTCTAAACAAAGTGTGTTGGTTACAAGCTTTATGAAATTCATACCAGTTGTGTTCCTAAAATAATAATCACATTTTGTAAATCTCTTTGAATTTTGTTAATCCAATTGACGAGTTTAACTTATTATTTATACGGTGCTGAAATTATTATTAACACAATTTTTGTAAAATAGGGCTGGTTTATAGCGAATTAATTGAAAGAGTACTTGGCATGTAAACATTGGGGTGATTTGAAATGATATCTCATGAAGATAAATGTGATATTTGTTTATTATAAATGTTTCCTTTTTCCACATTAGCGCTAAATGTTTATAAGGCAATACATGTATATACTTGGCAAGACTAAATTCTTAACACTCTCCTACTGTCTGACTATTCAACATCAACCACTTTGGTTGGGAATAGTATACAAATAATGAATGTTTTACGAGTGCTATGGTGAGAATATTTTCATTCTTTGAAAGATTGTCAAAAATTAAAATATTGTTTCAAGTGCACGAATGCATAACACTAATTATTTGTTTTAAAACATCTAAGTAGATCTTTGTCATTTGAGGGAAAAACTTATCAAAGAAATCGTACAAGATTGTGTTCTGGCATCCACTACGAGGGTGTCTTGTACAGTTGTGTATGACACATTCACGCGTGTGGTGTGGTCTAGTGTGCAATAGTCAATAAGGATGGTATGGAAATGCACAGTGATAAGTAGCCAAGTGCACGATGTATGACCTAGACCATGTCATTTATGGTTGAGTATCTTGCACAAGGACGCAGTGTGGTGACCGAGATTTGAACCCACACTCTAGACAGCTCGACCACAACGCTTCACAATCTACTATCTACTTCCTCATCAGACTTTCAAAATGTTTGTTTTATATATGACTTTATTTTGCAACAAAATCTTGATCTATGGCTAACAACAATAATTGCAATCATTACCACTGTACTAATCTTATTATTGCACATGCGACAGCATATATTTCAAATGTTTAATTAAAATTATAAATTAAAAATATTCTATTTAAAATATTCTATTTCAGAAGAATATAAATTTGTATTAAACTTTGTTCCTGTTGAAAAACTAATATAAAATATCTATATGTTGTTACTTACTTGAAAAAGATAAGTATCTTTGTATTTCAGAGAAAAGGAAAAATAAGTCCAAAGCTACATATAAAGAAATAAACTAACACATCAGAATACCCTGATGGCGTTAAAAAAAAAACCACCACATTTGATCAAAGTATTTAAGTGTAAATTTATGAAAGATATGATCTTTATTTTTATAATATTATTTTATTTGCATTCATCCAAATTGAAAGAGATTTCATGAATTATTATTATTTTTTATTTGGGGATGTGTTAAACATTTATTACAAGTTTAAGTTTGTTTTTAAATTTAACCATCGTTGTGTACCCAGAGGAAGATTGTAAGACACAACACCCTTCTTCAAGGCACACACAGAACTTTTTCCAGTGACAGAAGGCCGTAAGCAACAAAGTTGCTCCCGACAAAAAAGTATGGCATTCCTGTTACATCTGTGTCGATAAAATTACCCCAACGACATGTTTTCTAATTCCCATGCAGAATTTAACCTTCATATAATGACCTATGAATTGCAGAAGACAGATTAAACTTTCACACTCAGTTGCTTTGAAACACAATTTTGAACATTAATTGCTTATGCAATCAAACAAAATTTATACCTCTGTGATAAATGTTTGACAACATGGAGGTATAAAAACCATGATTGCACACAAATATTTGATACACATTATTCTATTCCATGTACAAATGAAAAGTAACATGTATTACATTTTTTTAAAACTAATACAGCAGCAACAGCAATAAAATGTAAAGATAAAATTACCGCAATTTCTCCTTCTTTTGTCTTTTCTAATGTTCAAACTGTTAAAACACAAGCAATTTAACATATAATGACTTTCTTTAATTTGCAAATTTTGTTGACCGTGTGAGTAAATCGACTTCCATTACAAGTAAACCAACTTTTTGTTTTGATATTATTATTGTTATGTATTAACTCATTGGTGCGAGAAATCAATATAGCCGCAGTTAAAATAAGTTGAAACTGTAAGTGTGCTGCCAGAAAATTCCTGTTGAAAGCGCCCTCATGCGGTCCGAAATATTGCCAATTGCAAACTGGTTTTGCACGCAGCATTTAGACTTATTCAACTCAGTGGACTGGCAGTTGGGTCGTCTGCTCTTGGGCGAGCAGGGATACAAGTTTGAATCCCAACAGGGATGCCTGTGGAGTTTTGTTCCACCGGGCGTCGAGTATACAATAACAAGTAGTTCTTATAAAGCACTTTATCACACCTGAGGACGTCTCAAAGTTGTTTTTTTCTTTTTTTCTACACGGTATGCAGAGCTTTGTTCAAAGACCTATTTATTTACTCAGCATCATGTAATGGTTTACAAGGTGCTTTGGCACAATATGCAGCCAACCCATACCAGAAAACATTCAGAACTAGCTACCCATTCGCCAGGATTTGTGATCACACCTTAGCTATGTATGGTGGCCAAATATGGACAGAGACCTGGAGGATAAAATTTAACAGTGCGCATGTCAAGTCTCTCGAAAATCTCCACCCACTGCTCCACTTCACCCCTGGGAGTTCCCTAGTGGGCCATGGTTGCGTTTGCACTTGGACTTGGCCCATTTATGGGTGGAATGTTCCTGTTGATGCACACAGTAAGTGGTTGGACATCCATGCCATGCACAGCACAACGTCACAAGCCACTGTTGAACGGCTTCGTCAGACTTTTGCAAGTTACTACAACCTTGGTGTGTAGTCTAATCAAATGAGTCCCCTAAACTGTTACCGACACTGCCCATGTGACGTCTGTCAGCCAATCGCCCTGCAGTGAATGGAGTCCTGGGTATGTTGTTAGTGAACATACTGGCCCCTGTTAGTACTGTCTGTGTGCCATCAGCCATTGATCTGGCTATGACTCTGACTTGTGCTCTGGCTAAGGCTTGATACACGCCATCCATTCGGCTGCCTTTATGGTTGGACCTAAAATATAAAAAAACAATGTCAGTAAATCCTGTGTATTTTGCAGTTTTCCCTAAACAGTAGTCCGTAGGCCAAATGCTAGTTTAAACACCTGAGGACCAGTTCTCTTCTAGTGGTCCGGCTGGCTAGTTCAGTGTTAAAATGAATCCCTAATTGATATGGTGAAAAAAGCTGATGGAATAGTGAAATGACAAGTCAAGTCCTGCTGGATAGTCACTGAAAATGTTAATGGCAAACTCTTTTTTTCTAAATTCAGACCTTTGATATCTGCCTGACAATTTTTTTTATAGTTTCAACATATTACCTAAAATTTGGATCCTAGTTTCAGACCTTTTTCAGCAATAACTTTCAGAAAGATTGATTTTTGCAATGCAGTATAGCCAAAATGGGATAGTTTGATTGAAGTCACCAAAGGGTTTTCAGATGGGGAACCAATGATATTCTTGTTTTGGAGGAAGTGTGTATTATTCCCAGTGGAGTAGTTTGATTGAAGTCAACCAAAGGTGATCCCACTCCTGCCACTCCCCAGGTTGTATCATAAAATTGGGTGTGATCCATGGTTATTCGGCAGTTACAGGTTGAATGGCTTCTGACTAGCACTCCAGAACAAAGATATTGACAAAATAAGGACACCGCCAACATTAGGGCTAGATAGCTCAGATGGTAGAGGGCTGGCACGTTAATCCGGAGGTCGCAGGTTCAAATCCTGCTCAAGTCAATTTCTTTTTGTGTAACCCAAAATTGATTTTGAAATACCGGTATCTAATACTTACACTTGAATATTCGTTATCCGTTCTCTGAGTTTATAGACCATTGTTCTCAGTCGCCGGTTGTCGTCAGTCAATGCTTGGATGGTTATTTTATCAATGCACTGCTGGGCTTCAATGCTGGATAGATTGGAATCCAGCTCTTGAATCTAAATTATAGAAAATGTTTTTTTTATTTTATTTGGTGACTGCTCTATATTCTGATACCCCTATGTTCCGAAAAACCCTATGCTCCAAAATCCCTCTTGTGATTTACACACTAAGGTTAGGGTTAGGAAAATATACTTGCAGTGTTGAAACATAGGTTTGTCGGAACATAGGTGTGTAACCAAAAATTATGATCAAGCTAGCTGTAGCAATAGTAAATATATCTCATATTGGTTATGAAAATTAAAGAGTTGCAGTTTATAGTTTGAAAGCTTGGGTGGCTAGTATGTACAGCGCTTACCTCTCACCAACATGGCCCTGGTTTGATTCATGGTTAGGCCATAATATGATGGACACAAGTAGCCTAAACCCAAACATAATATATGTATTTTCTTCACCAAACAAGTCCTCACAGATCAAAGCTACCAGAGTTAATGCATTCTCTTGCTCCATAGAAAAGCCAAAAATTTGAGTTTACTTTAAGTTATGTTTGAAGCTTTACATGGTGTGGAAATATAAATAGTAAAATTGCGGGTACAACCATGTGTAAAATCTCTTTTGGGAGGAGAGTTGGCTCTGAAAAGAGCCGGTGTGGTCTCGACGTTTCAAACAGTAAGCTCCTCTCGTCTTCAGGTTTTTACTTTGTTGCATCACTAGTGCACTTTGATGCCCATGAGAGTAGGACCAGGAAAAATATGTACCTTTTTTCTATCGTCTGTCTCGTTATTCAACTGAGTTTTCTCCATGTGATCTTCCAGATGGCTTTTGATCTCCCGGCTGAACTCGGATAACATCTCATTCATACGAGGCTCACTTCAAGTTAAAGAGAAAAAAAAACATGAACAACTTTTTTTAAATCATCAACAAGAAATAAAAATTTCAAAAAACAAAGAATAAAGCTATCATTTGATGGAAATGTGTTTTGTTTTACACAAGAAAGTCAAGGAAGAAACAGAAAAACAGCATTTATAATGAATTATATGTTTCATTCAAGTGAAAACTACAACTAAGGTCAAGGGAAACTTATGTTTAAAATTGGAATGGAATCTTACTTTGTTTTCTTCTCTTTGTTTAATTGTGTTGGTGTTTCTTGTTCTCTGGTGGCCTCTTTTCCCATTGCCTTCCTCAACTTGAATATCTCCTCTTCTTGCTTCTCTGATCTGAATAAATCAATCAATTCAAAATGTGATTGGACACATTTTTTGAAATGTTGGTAAAATGTACCAATGGAGGTTTAGCCTAAAGCTCTGCATCAAGTAATAAACCACTAGGGAAAATATTGGTGGGGACACTTATGTGGATTAGGTTTTCAGTTCCTGATTACAGGGGTTTCCCCTGGAATAGTTCTCTGGGGTTTTCCTCCCACATCTAAAACTGAAACTTCCTTCCTTGTCTTCCCTCCATGAGATTCTTGGCTAGATAAGGTTCCCTTTTCTGAGAATCTTTGGCTTCACAACCAGAATTAATACAATTAAAAATAAAAATAATCTTATTTTTGGTATTGCTTTAATTTTGGAAGAGTATCCCTCTAGGTGTAAAACGTATCCTAGTTGGGATAGTAAAAAAAAAAAAAATCAAATCTGATCCTTTTTGTACCTCATGGCTAGCTGTGACTGCATCTCAACCTCAATCTTGAGTTGATCTTTGACCTCCTTCAAGGTCCCAGTCACATCCCCCTCTCTTATCTCAGCATCCTGGAGAACATCTCGCAATCTCCAGCACTCCTGCTTCTTCATCTCAAGAGACTCACTGTAGGGAGGTGGATAGCAAGGAAGGTTAATAAAATCAATGTGCTCTAATCGTCTTCAGGAGACCTGGTCCCAATTTCGTTGAGCTGCTTAAACACAAAAAGTAGCTAAGCACAAAAAAATAATGCTTACCAGAATAAGGTCACCAGCCAAAACATTCCACATGTATCATATATGTGACTGGTATCCTGCTCATTTTGCTTAGATGAGCATTGTTAAGCACTATTTACTGCTCAAGCAGCTCTATGAAATTGGACCCTGAGATCGATCAGGAGACCTGAAGACGATCAGGACACACTCATCGAAACGTTGAATTGTTAACCACCGGTTCTTCTTAGAGCCACCACAGCTCATTAAGAGAGTTAAAGGCACTGAACATGTTTGGTAATTATCAAAGACCAGTATTGTCTCTCGGTGTATCCCAACATATGCATAAAATAACAAACCTGTGAAAATTTGGGCTGAATCGGTCATCGAAGTTGCAAGAAAATAAAGAAAGAAAAAACACCCTTGTTGCACAATTTAGTGTGCTTTCAGATGCTAATAAAAGGCTTCATGCATGAAGTCTTTTATTATTTTAGTGAGAAGTTACCTCTTTCTCAAAAACTACGTTACTTCAGAGGGAGTCGTTTCTCACAATGTTTTATACTATCAACAGCTCTCCGTTGCTCGTTACCAAGTAAGTTTTTATGCTAATATATATTTTGAGTAATTACCAAATGTGTACAGTGCCTTTAATGACATGGTGTTACCGCGAACCTCACTTGGAAGAATGACCCTTTATTTGAATTCTCATAATTCAAATCGTAAATTAAACTTACTTTGCGAGATGAAGATCCAGTGATAACTGCATGTTTTCCTTCCTTAGCTCCTTCAAAGTTTCCTCATAACTTTGCAAAGAAGAATAACAAAAAATTGAATATTATTTGACACCCATGCCAACATTCTCAGATATGGTGCAAAAACATTGAAAGTGAATGCAACAGAAACACACCATGGCCCAATTTCATAGAGCTGCTTAAATACAAAAAGTAGCTCAGCACAAAATAATTATGCTTACCAGAATGGGGTTAACAGCCAAAATACCATGTCACATGTACAATTAATCACTGGTATCCTGCTCACTTTTGCTTAGCAGAATTTTTTAAAGCAATTAAGCAGCTCTATGAAATTGGGCCCAGCCATGATATCAATGCTCTTTGATCAACTTCTCTAGTGTGAGGATATTGGTCCCAGAAGCTCTATAAGAACTATAACTTCCGGGGTTACTAAAAAGTAGATATGTCATCATTTCTACAAACCTTCTAACAGTTTGGATCCTAGTTTCAGATCTTTTTGCCAGCAATGACTCTCACCCCTGTTGTGGGTACAACATTGTATCAATATATTTTTTTTGGGGGGGAGTCTTGGCTCTGACAATGGCTCATCTCAGAGCCAACAGTCCTCCTAAAAGAAATTGATACATGGTTGTATTCTTAAGTTCACTATTTATAGTTACTTCTTAGAAGAAGAAATGTTCATTCAATTAAACAATATTTAAATAGTAAAGTCAGTCCAATAATAAATATGGTGCTGATGGCTTGAATTGGTCACTCACTTCTTATGCATGGTCTGTTTCTCTTCATCCATCCTGATCTGAAACTGTAAAGTTGTGACGTCTTCTCTCTGCTCAAACACAGAAATAAACAATGTGAAAGGTTCCTGCTCAGAAACCACCAGTCCAACCAAAAAGACCCATATACAACTAAAGCAGAGTGGCAGAACAAACATATAAATAACCATACCTTGTGCTCAGTTTTTGCAACCTCCCTTTTGCAGAGGCAGTTTTTGACCATCCTCTTCAGCTCTCTAGTCTGGCTGACTTGTTGCTGTAGAAGCCCATCCTTAGTGACACCAAAAGTAGAGCTGCCTTGTGATTGGTTGATTGCAGAAGTCACATGACTCTCAATATGTTTCAAGCTCTTGTTGGCCTTTGTCATAACATTAAAGGAAATGTAAATTTTCAATTAAAACTTTTGTTGAAGTTGTGTGACTGCCCTCTGGACATGCTATAATTGTCCCTAGATCAGGGACTTTAAAAAAAAAATTAAAAAAATAATATACGAATCCAATGTGTTTCTTTAAAAAAAAACATTTTCTTTGTATAGAAAGCCATTGAAAAACATTGCTCCTCTTCCCAGTTTTTTCTATTTTCTATTTTGTTTTTCTATCTTGAGCAGGGGGGGGGGACTTCTTTTAATTTGCTTGTCCTTGGAATTGGGATTTTTTATGTGATATTCTTCTTTTTCTCAGTTCAGTTCATTTTATATCCACTCAATCAGTTTGCTTTGAAAATATAACATACCGCACTAGGATTTAAAACAGTTGTGATTTAAGTGGTGTAACCCCAAAAGCAAGCTTGTGGAGTGGGGACCTAGTTAAAGAAATTAGCTTCGATGGGAACTTTCTAGCTTTAGTTGACATGAATTAAAAAAAATACACACAAAAAGGGACAGGACAAACACCAACAGGACGAATTAAACACAATTAAATAATTGTTTTGATGTCTTGTTCTCTCCCCTTGTGCTTTGTGCAGACAGGAAACAAATAATCGTTATTTAAACGACCACAACTTTCTCACCCACAACACTTACCTCTTCAAGTTGTTTCTTCAGTGACAACCTCTCCTTATTCCAAGACGAGAAGACTCTCGATGATTTGTCCGACTGTTGTCTTAACCGTATCCTTAGAGCGCCGTGTTGTAGGAGAGCTTTCTCCACGGAGTGTCTTAGCATGATGATCGAGGCTGCCTGTTTTCTTTGCTCCGTGATGGAGCGCTCAAGAAGTTGCCTTGCCTCCTCCAGTCTGATTTTACGAAAGGTATATATTTTTTTTGAACGTCAGCATTTGTATGTTATTACAAACTGCCAATAAAACTACCAGTAACTAGAATAGTTTTTTGGCCTCTTTATTTGTTCAATAAAATCAATAATAACTGATATGAAAAACGAAATACAAGATGAATTTACCTGTATGTCTATTGTCTAAAGGTTTTTACATTGATATAAGAAAAATAATCACAGAAGCACATTTTAAACTGACTTCCCTTTCAAAGAGGACGGTGCTTTTCAAGAACTAATTTCTATCTGGCATTTGTGGTGTTCGTAATGTAAACTTGACAAGGATTTAATTAATTTGTTCATTTATTTACAATCATGTTAACAACTTCTGTAATCAGGTGATGGGATGACGGTTCGTGACGTATTCTTTTCAGGACAATCTTAGTCACGTACCCTTTATTCATTAAACACTGATTCACACTGTTACCAAAAAGGGTCCAGACTATTTCTCTTCTGGCATAGATTTGTTTTGTTTCATTCAACAAGGCTGCTCTAACTTCTAAGTTTTATGCCCAACGTCATCATACCTCTGTCCAGCAGTGACATCAGAGTTCTTGACCCGAAGAGCAACGGCCTTCTCTATCATAGTGAGTATTTCTTTGTGGTTTTCTTCGGTCAACTGTTTGGTTTTGGTAACTGCTCGTTGTAGGGTGACCTCGGCACTCTCTCTCATTCTGCAGGAAAGGGCATTTTGTCAGTTTGGATGGGTACAATTTTGAGTCTTAAATTGTAATAGTTTCTTAAAAGATTAAAAAATATTATTTGATAAAGTTTTATCACAAGCTGTCTTGCTATTTAGAGGAACGTCTGTTCGTCTATATTGATAAGTTTTGTGTTTCTTGTTATAGTTTTCATTTAATAATTTTTCTATTTGTTTGCATATTTGCTCAGTGCGTGTGGTTGATTGATTTGGGGCCTAATTTGAACTAGGCATAACTCGTCCCTGCAGTGTGGGCCGCTGTCAGCACCTGCTGACATAAGTTATTATTTCCATTGTCTTAACCACACCGTACACACCTGTTTAGCTCATATGCCATGACATCCTAAGTCCTAAGCTGGCCATGCCACACATTCTAGAAGAAGGGGGGGTGGGGTGGGGGATGGGGGATGTCAATGATCAGGAGTCAGGTAAGAAGGGGGCAGAAAAACAAAACAAGAAAACAAAACAAAAACTCTGCGAGCATCCTTTGTGTACAAAATCAGTATTTTCAACGGTAGATGGAACCATATGTTAAAAAACTTGATAACTTAAGCTGAAAAATAACTTGAGCTTAAATTTGCCCAGGCAATGATACCTGGACATGTAATAATACATCATATAATTATAAAGAACTCATAATAAAAATGCAAAACAAATCCTCTTAACCCATGGAAAAAGCTTGTCAGCATGGTGCCTCGCTTGAGGGTATCCAAAAACTGTTTCTCATGAAATCATTTAGAATTTAAACACACATACTTTAATTTTCTCACCTGGATATGTTTTTCATCTGTGTGTTGAATTCCTCCTGCAGGGATGTGACTGAAACGCCAACTGTCTGTTCAAGATTCCCCAGACGGTCAAAACAAGTTTGGATGTCTTCATTTGCCATCTTCAGACCTGCAAAGGTGAGTCATGTGCCAGTCAGTGAACATGCTGCTATCAATAAATTTAGGTTTTGTTTCTTATGTGCATTTTTCCTAATTGAAAAATAATTCTCTTTATAACAAACAAAACCTGGCCCTTTTTGACATCACAGCCTCGTTTTGGTTATATTGACTTTAATAGGGAAAATTATGGCTACCCCGTTCAATGATTCAATCAGTAGCAATGAGCCAATCAGTAGCAATAAGACAATCAAAAGGAGAGTGATTTGATTATAAGTAAATTATATAAATTCAATTTCCAGTTCAAGAAAACATTAATTTCCACACTCTCCTACAAGAGAAAATAATGTAATGAATACAAAATATAGTAAAATAACCAATTAATGAAGTCAATTTAGTCAGTATAGTAGAAAGAGGAGTATGGAGGCTGATTAAGTAAGTCAAATTTGTAGAAATACTTAAATACTCATGTATAAATTACAAAAGTCAAACAAAAAGGAAAATGTTACGTTCAATATATTTGTAAGAGCATTACATCTAAAGAGGCGTTTTTCTGCAGTCATAATTGAATAATTCTTGTTGTTGAAATTCTACCTTAACTAAAATTTACAATTTTCAATTTAACTTAATCTCCATAATTTGGTTGGAGTGAGCGAAATAGTTGTTGGGATGTCTTTTTACAGTTGGAATGTCACTGAAGGATAAAATAATTAGTGAGATTTCTCTCTACTCTTTGTTCTACAAGTAACCGGCCGAGGATCGAAATAAATTATCTCCTGTAATACAGCCAACTGAAGAACGTTTCCGTTATCTTCTTTCTGTCTACATCTATCGGCCAACCCCTGTAACACCCAAATATTCACGTGTTACAATCTCATTAAATCTCACCTTGATGGTATAAAGTTGTCAATTTTGATTCATGTACTTGATCACCGAGACCTTTCCTCCCAGATCCTCTCTCTCCCCCTCTGTTCCCCTCGTGAGGTGAGTGTATCTCTTCCTCAGACATAAGATGGCGTCTTCCTTCTTTTTGTCTCAATACCTCCAACTCAGTCTCGAGTTTCATCTTCTCATTGTGTTCCTTCTGATACTTCTCCTTGTGCATCTTACAGATTATTTCCAAATTCTCTATTCGAAGTTTCTTGTCATCGCGTTCCTCGACCAGAGTTTGATGATCGAGGTCTAACTCTCGCAGTTTCTTCTTCAAGAGGCGGATTTCGTTGTCCCTCTGATGAAAATCCTGCTGCAAATATTCCTCTAACTCTTCCCTCAGAGATTTGACCCGTGCCTGGCTTTCTTCGAGTTTTTCTTCAAGAATGTGGCACTGGTTTTGAGATTTCCCGAGCTTTGTTTTGAGCTGTGTGCGCGTCTGCAAAGCCTCCGTAACATCGTCTTGTAAGATATCTCTCTCACGTTCGATTTCGCCTACTAAAATTCGGCTCTCATCTAGTTGACTCTCTAGCTCGAAAATGTTTTCCATTTGTTCATTTAATTGAGACCTTGACTTTTCTGATGCTTTTCTGGACTTTCTTTCTTCCAAGGGACTCTCTATTGTCTCAATGTTCAAGGAAAGACGATTTTGTAATTCAAGTTTTTGTCTCTTCAGTGTTTCAATATCTTTATATAGTGTGTCGATGGTTGAACCTTGTTTTGTTTTCAGTCTCTTGTTCTCTACCTCAAGTTGTTTAACCTGGTTTATAGTTTTGTGTTGCTTTTGATGAGCTGCTTCTAGGTCTGCCTCTAGCTCTCGTCTATCTTTCTGCCTTGTCTTTTGCTCCTCCTTCGCGGCAACTAGGCTGTGTCTCATCGTGTCCCGTTCCTTCTGGACTTGTGCCACAAATTCAATGTTGTCTCTAAGACCTAAGTGCAGTGTGTTTGCCTCTTCTTGTAGCTTCTTTATTTCAAGCTGAAGTATGTCCTCCGCCTGTTTGGCTTCGTTGAGTTGGTCTCTTAGCTGCGCTGTTTCATGATGAAGTAACTTAAGTTCATCTCGAGACAAAGCAGCTTCATAGCGCTGGTTGCTGCCTTGTTTCATTCCCACTTCGCGTGATTCTCGAGGTCCATCTTGACCAACTTGATCGCCGCCATCTTTGGTAAAAGTTGGACTATCCGTAACCCTTCCGTGCAAATCAGTCTGTGATGCCAACATAGATCCCTCACCTCTGATTTCCCCTGGTATTGTTCTAACCCCGCTGCGGGTTTTGGACTCGGACCTCTTTTGAAGTAAATCAAGTTCCTGCTCTAGGAGTTCAGAATGCTGCTTACACGTCATAAGTTCTTGTTCCAGCATCTCGTTGCTTCTTACAACATTTTGTACATCTACTTGAAGACTCTGTCTCTCCTCTACAGCAGCTGTATAACTATGATGTAGATATTCTTTATCCTCCTTCAAGGATTCCACATACTCGACACTCTTATCCAGGTTGGATTGGAGATACCCTACTTTGGTCTGCAGCTTATCGACCATGTTCTGGAGTCGCACTTCCGTCTGCAAGGCCATCGTCAACTGATCCAGGAGCTCTTGTCGATCTCGATGCGACCCCAGCAGATCTGTCTGACAATTTAAAAGTTCCATCTCGAGACCTTCTGCATGTCCCATGTTACTTTCAGCTCTCGCGTGTGCAAGTTCCTGCTCGAGCGATGGCGTGGTTGGTTGTAAAGTGTATGTGTCACCCAGGGAGTTCGAAGTCAACTTCAAGCCGACATAATCAAGGTCCTCGTTTTGAGAACATACCGGTGTACGGTCTAGGACCATTCTTGTGCGCGGGGTTTTCTCGTTGATTTCCTCTTGGAATTGGATGTCTCCTTCCAAAACATTCGCAGCTTTGGCCAACCTTGGATTTCTCTTGTCGGGTTTATGGTGAATAAAGGATGGGTTGGCTAGGGCTTCGTGTCTTTCACCATGCCGTTTATCAGCGTTATCACTCGGGGATCTTTGTTGATAAGTCCCCCTTTGTCGTTCAGCTTCCGCATTGAAATGGTCTCGGTCTGCCTTCGGTACATCTCCTTGCTCGAAGTTCAAGAAGAAAGAATTGTCATCCTTGTTTGGTATCTGTCCTTGTGCTTGCAAGTGTGGAAGGCCGAGTGCGTCAAGTGAAGTTTGTAATGAACCCACTTCCATGTTAACCAACGTTTGATGTATTGGCCTCTCAAATTCCGGCCACGTGCCGGCTCGTTGTGGTTTTGAATCTCTTGAACCGAAGTTGTTGTCGGCCATCTTTGGGTGACCTACCGACGGCTTAATTCTGTTTGTATTTGCGTCATTAAATTGATATGTTGCACTGTCCCTTTTTCCGTATTTAGAACCTTGCTTGAAATCGCTCTCAATTAGGAGACTCTTAGCTTCATCCTCTGTACATAGGTCAACGGGGATAATGGGGCTTCTGACCGGACTTCTACTTATCAAAGCGTTCCTCTGAGGTGATACGGTTCTCGACTCTCGATGACTCGAAAGAAGCGGTGTTTCTATTTCTGCCGCCGACCAGTTTGGAGCTAAACCTTCACCATTATCTATGCGAAACTTTTGTCGTTTCAATTTCTCCGTCATCAACACCCTGTTTTCTTCCTTCAGGCTTTCCAATTCCTCCAAGAGCATTTTTTCGAGCTCCACGTCTATAGTTGATCTCCTAGAATGCATCCCATCGCCTTCGCCACCATCCGAGACGCCATCTTGTGGCTCCTGGAGGAGCGTTTCCTTCTCAAGTTGCATCATGACGCATTGCTCCTGGTACTCGGTCACCTTCTTCAGGGACACCATGTGTGCTTCCTGCTCCCGTTTTAGCTCATCCTCCACCAACGCCTCTTCATCTTTTATCGTCTTCAAGACTTTCCTCAATTGCTTTTGCTCCCTCTCGAGTGTAGACATCAAATCGCAATCCTCGGAGTCAGAAACAATTTCAGATTCCTGAAGAGAGTCAAGATAAATAAACAATAAGAAACTACAGTTTATGTTGAGTCTTTAACATCTATCTAAGTTTTGCAATGGAGAGGTATTTCTGCGGGATCGGAATTTGGAAACAAAATATAGGCCGAAACGGTTTTAAAATATTCTTTTAGATGATACATTTGCATCGGGGATAAAGAACATTGGTTTTACACATACACAGATGTATGCGAAGCACTGTATACTCAGTACTTTCCCGAGCCCTGTGAAAACGTATAGGATTCGAACTGCATCTGGCTACCCGGCAATACAGTGGTCAAGTGGTAAGACATCTCTGCTCTAGAATGGCAACGGTCGTTCGAATACCACCCGAGCAACATGCCTGGGGATTTTAATACAGAGCTTCACACACATCGGTGCAAGGGTAGAACCAAATAATACTTTAAAAAAATTTAAATGTCGTTCGATAGTACCTGGAATGATGCGTCTATCGATGGAGCACTTGATGGGCGTTTATTGCCATTAATTTGCCTCAAAGTGTCGAATAGTTTAGTCTCCGGTTTGTCTCTTCGTGGTTGTTGGGCTTCCTCGTCTGCTGTATGCTTAGTAACACCTGCCTTGGCAGGAGTGTAGAGCGGCCGTTGCTCCTGTTTTGTTACCAATGGCTCCTCAACTATCTCAAAAGAGTCATGGTTGCTTTATAGATATAAAAATCGAAACAGGTGAGAATTTTTGTTTAAATAGAAGAAAAACGTCCATGATAAAATACCATAATAGTGCAAAGAATGTTAAAATCTGGTTGAAAGGTTCTTCACATTTCTAAGACCCAGCTATTGCTGTATACATATACAAAAGACATAATATTCCAACAAAAAGAATGTGTTCACATACATTATGGGCAAGTAGACCTATTCATTATAGTTTATATGAAAAGTAAAAATAAATAAAAATTCGCAGTATTACTAAAGGTTTTACGGTCAAATGAGATTTTTTATTATAGGATTGTAGAAAATTCATTACTTAATGGGGAGAATTACTTACCTTTCAATGTGGTGTGAAGCTACTCCGTTTTCAGCTGCTCTTAGCATGGCACCAAAAGCACGAATAGTGACATCTTTATCTTTAGAGGCTCGCGTACTGCCAACCTTACCCGTCTGAACTCTCTTTTGGCCCCGAGTGATGCCGGGCCTCTGCCCGGTCTGTTTGTCATTTTCTAGACTCTGTGCTGTGACAGGTTTTACACTCCGAAGCTTCTGTCTAGCTTTCATCATGAGAACTAACGCCCGAAATTTGGCAAAAACGTCTTCTTTGGCGTTCCTCTTCACTAAATGGGATGACAGTTTTGGGGAAGTTTTTGTTAGTGTTTGTTTTATAATTATTCTTCAACTCAAAATGGATTGACCTACTAACTTCACTGTGGCAGTTTATTTTTATCTGCTTCAATTTGTGTTATTTATACGGATTCAAATAGTAGGACTACTAGCAAACCAAATTGGACTTTTAAAAAGCAAGTAGATATAGACGTGATGGGAGCCAACTGTATGTTGAAAAATGAAAAGGTTACAGGGAAAATGTTGTTAACTTGAAAGTAAAGATGATTTGCCTTGTGGCGTTGCTTTGTATGCTTCAATTTGTCTGACTTGTTAGACACTTTTCGAGCTTTATATAATTGGAAAAAAAAGAAGGTAGAAATACAAATGAAATATAACTTAATTGATTAAGACCTGATGTATGATGCTCCGAAGGGCCCTCTACGTCCTCTTCTCCCACCTCATATTCCCAGTCTCCTCGTCTCAACTCCTCCAGATCCATGCATCCATCCAGACCACCATTGACGTCTTGTAAATTTAAAGCTGCTCCATCAACTCCTAACAAATATCGAGCAAAAACTGTCCCCTTGATAGACACAAGCAAGTCGATGAACTCCTCCAGTTCCCTTATCTTTCCGTAACTAAAGTCTTCCTCCCCCTCTCCCCCGACGGGGGAAGAGCGTCGCATGGTCGGGTCAGTTGATGTCGACGCGTCGGTAGATTCTCTCCGAGGTTGCTGGGATCTCGAAAATACTTGCAGCGCCTGCCTTCTCAGTGTGTCGTGGAGTTTCGAGGTTGCTCTCTGGAAGTCCGACTTCAGCCTCTGGTTTTCAGCGCGAAGGGTCGCCTTGTCGTTTGACAACGTCTGGTATAACGAGGAAAATTTATATCATCTGACATTTACATTTATTTTGTATTATGTTCGAAATGCACTCATCAAGGGCGGATCCGGGATGTTCAGAAAGTGTGGGCGCAAACTTTGAGAGCTAACATCCAAATTGGACATTTTCAGTAATCCTGCTGTTGGTTTAAGATATAAGCTGATTACAAGATGGCGAGTTCGTGGCCCGGTCAAATTTTAAGCATTATGCTCTCTGTTGCAGTCTAGGACATTTCAGAAGCGTTCTAGAAGTTATATTTGCCCATTTAAATCACCAAACTTGGTTTGGGTTTTTTGCCGCTCAATTAATTGTTTTTTCACTGAGCGGAAATAAGTTGGGGGGGGGGGGGCGCGCCCACTGCGCCCACCCCTAACCCAACACTACTCATACATGTTTTTGAAAACGTAGGCCCCTACTTTTTAATGTACTTCTAAATCGTTTATAACGATAAAGAAAACGTCTTGTTGAATTGAACAAGAGATCAGATCATCCAAGACTAAGCAATACCTCAACTACATCCTCAATGTCTTCCCTCTCTGCTTCAAGGATGTCAATCCGCCTCTCTAATCGCATCCTCTCATGGGCGTGGCCTTCGCAGAAATCAGCCAGCATGGTGGCGCTGTCCACCTAATGTTTGAGAAAATTCGTGCACGTAATATAATCAATTTCAAAACAACAAACATAACACAAACACACCGAACCCCGTAGACCAGTCTTTCCTTTCATCCCGGTACATAAAATAAAAGTTAATAGTTTGGTATACCTCCTCTGATCTCATCCTCTCCTGTAATTCTCTAACGAGCTTCTCGTGATTGGTCGAGTTGGCTTCTAGACTCCTCCTCCTTTCTTTCTCCTCCTTCAATCTCGTCTTAGCTTCCATCTGGTTGGTCAGATCCCGACGGAGATTTCCGATTATCTGGTCTTGTTCCTGAAGTGCCTGTCACCAAATCATAAAAACAATTTCAACTTTTTCTCGTTGAGAGCTTTGTGCACGTTCTTATTCGTTTAGATTTCGATTTTTAAAAGAAGAATTTGAGCTTTAGAGGACGGGTTTTTCCCGCTAATGTCTGTTAGTCAAATTTTCTCATGAAAGCTGCTACTGGTATCGATACAAAAAGTACACCATTCCAATCGTTACTATAGTCTTTCTCTTTCAAACTCAAGATGTAGACAGTGCACTCTAAAAACTTCCGGATCAGATTTGAATTTCTGGGTTAGAATGGTACGGAATCTGTGTCAAAATGACCCAGAAATGGGTTAGAGTGACGCAGAATCCAAGTTCAACATCCCATAGTTTACCATTTTCCTAGTCAGCCTGACCGAGAAATGGGCCAGGCACCCGGAACCCGGAACCCGGTTCAATTCTTACCCGTTTCTTTCTAGAGTGTGATTATAACGGCTATATGCAATTAAATGAAACCTTAAAACACGTGCACTACCTTTGTATATTGAGCTTGTTCGTCAGCTTTTCTCCTGAGTTCATGTTGATATTCTTGAATTTGCTCTTTGTTGTCATCAAGCTGCCCAAGCGCCTTGGAAAGCTGGCCCAAAAATGCTTCTCGCTCTTTCTCTGTGGTACCGCGTGTATCTTCGAGATTTTTGATATCGTTTTCCAGAGACCAAATCTGAACATGCAGAGAGGAACATATTGACATGTTTTCATTAGCCCATTAGGCCAATGCTTTTTGGAACCACAAACAGCATCCAAACAATGTTTTTTTTTTAAATTGTGTTCAGCCAAATACTGTTGGCCTGTCGTACGCAATCTTTGTATATATCCAGAACAGTCTACAGGCCAATCAAACTACAGGGATTGACCAATAGGTATGCGTTTTCAAACTTACTATTTAGTATTTGCTATTCGCCGAATAATGACAATTCTCACAAGGCTTTTCTAGCAAGGTGTGGGTGGTGTTGCCACAAAACTCACAACTTGACCTTACAAAAGGTTAATGATTGTACTAACCGTTGTCGTAAACTCTGACGTCATCTTCTCAAGCTCAACCCTTCTGGCGTCACACATATCCAATCTTTCAGTGTGTTCTTTACAGACCGTATCCCGAATTCTCGCATCTTGCTCTAACACTAGAAGGCGTTTGGATGCCCGACTCAGGTCAATTTCTAATTGCTCCCTGTGGAGTTGAGTTTGTTTGAGCTCGGATTCTGAAGTTAAGAGTTGAGCTTTCAGTTCAGCTTTATAAATAAACAAGGAAATTTAGGGATAATTCAATAAGGTAAAATTCGCGTATTTAACAATTCAAAATTATTTGGAAGAGGTTTCTCCGTTGATCAAAATCCTACACGGCATACTAATATGGGCAAGAAGTCGGACATAATTATGAACATAAAAAGGCAAATTTACTTCACAAAAACACACCACACAAAGTTCCGGACTACTTTTTAGATAGAATTCGGCGGGAAAGCACACAACAAATACAAAGTTTAGCAGAAAAACGCTTAAGCCAAACCCCAATGTAGGCCAATTTGAAACAGTTCAAAAGTTTAAAACCACTACATATTATTTTGAAGAAGAAATTGGGAAAAACATTGACGTTGTTTGTTTGTTTTCGCCTTAACTATAATATTCGGTCCAACCTCGTTTTGATTACGTTGATTTCAAAATTAGTGAAATAAAGATGGCTGTATTTTGATCAAGGTCTATATAAACCATATACCTATCTGTTCGTCTAGCTGACTGTTTGATTGTTTACTTGCAGGCCGATCATTCAGCACTCCCCGGAGTAAGTTATTGTCAAGATGCAATGCCGACACGGTGTCTTCAAGACGGGAAACTTTGTTGCCCAGGTCGTATTTGTCTTTCAAAAGCTGATTCAAGTTTCTATGTGAATGTAAAGAAGAGGTAAGAAAAATACGTAATGTACTTTAAACTTTTGGTGAACAATATTTTAAAAATGACATAGGGCCTAAAGTAAAAAATTTTGAAATACTACACGTGAATGAAACAACTTTTAGAAAAAAGAACTTACTTTTGATTCATATATCAAAATATATTGCACGTGAGTTTATTTGCACATATGCTATCTGAATATTAAACAGTACAGTCGGTCGTGTATCAAAGGTCATTTTCTTCCAAAGGTGGACAAACTTTTCAAAAAAGTTTCGGAAATGTTTACTCCAGCGTGTTTTCATCAGTTGAAGCAGTTTTGAGTCTATTCCCCCAGCACAATCTCTTTCATTTCTTCAAATTCGCAGCCCAGGTAAAATAAAAACACCGAAGTAATTTCAAACGTACGTCGATATCGTTGACTCAAAAGCAGACTTCATTGCTCTGCTGTCATCTAACCCTGCCTCCAGCGTCTTGATGCGTTCTTGGAGAATGACGTTATGATTGTTTATCTCCTGTGAAAATAATAGTTATTATTGGTATTATATATTCTTGTAATGAAACCAAGAATGCCTCATAAGTGAACTTAATTAATGAAGCTCGCAAGCCTGTCTGTAAACAAGGGTGATTGCTATATAATATGTGAACCAGAGACACCGTGGTTAAAAACAGTTCGCCATTATAGTTTTTTGAGAAAAATAGACTTGGCTGTTGCAAATTGCTGACCAGCCAAAAGACCTTTGGATAGCCTTCGAGAAAAACTCTGCTAGGTCCGAAAAGTCAGGCCACACTACTTTTTGGCCATAATATTATTATTTTGATCAGTGGTGAAATACTCCAGTAATGTACGTCATCAAGAGCTTGTCTCATCAGGCAGTTGCTGAGCACAGAAAGTTGGTTTCCGAAATCAGTCTTCCAGAAAGAATTAAGTAAGGACATTGCTAAGAAAAATGGTCAGATAGAATTTGTTTTGCCATTAAAGCAAACCAGTGCCATGAAACGTGCTTAATTTAGCAAAAGAAGTTATAATTATGAAATATTGCCCAGATTAAAGATTATCATCTGTAAGTTATACTATAGAAGGTGCCATTGTTAAACTCACCTCGTTCTCAGAATGTCTAAGATTTCCTTTCTCGTCCTCCTCCATCGCCTTGAAGGTTGCTTCTCTTTTCCACCAGAGAAAGAGGACGATGCAATGCAGGAAGATGGAGGGGTCGAGACTACAGGATGGCCCTCCTTCCTTCTCCACTTGCTGGAATATGTGCCTGAGCGCCTTCTTATTCTTTAAGGAAGAGGGGTGTTTTGTGGAGATGGATGGGAATGAGGATGGTTACTATGGTGAGGATTTTCATGAAGGGTTGATGGGAGATGCGATAATGATGATGAGAACAGTGTGAGAATGTTAGTCATCTTTAAGAGAAATTTGCTTGTTGTTCAGAAGGGTAAGGCTTATATAATCTAGGCCTAAGTAACTTTTAGTTCCTTGTTAGTGGGACAGACGTATCCCCATGCATGTAGTTTGGGCACTGGCCTGGTGACCAGTCTTGTTTCTTAATCTTTGTTCTTCCATTATGTACATTTTAAAACGTGTTATATGCGCTTTTGATTAATTTTTATGTAATATAAATCTTAAATTATTACTATAATTGTTATCCAAAAAATTTGCCATGGAAACTACCAAATTATAAACAATTTAATGTAAAAGTGGTCTTTATATGTAGGTCTATATACTTTAGAGTTTTGTTGAGAAACTCTAATTATCATTATTCACTCAAAAGGACATTTTTGTCAACAAACATTTATTTGTATTTCGGTACCAGCTGAACCTATATGCAGTCCTAATAAGCAGGCTGAGTGACTCACTCCATGTTATACCAACCTGGTCAGTGTCCAGTTTAATTGCGTGCCACTCCCCCTTCGCTGGTAGTCTGACATGCTTCATCCACCCCGTGTGATCCATTTGCTTCAACTTTATCTCCTCGCTGGTCCTCCTCAGCTCGGTAGTCAGGGTCTTGATGTGTTCGGACAGACTGGTACTCTTCTCCTTCTCTCTGTGTAGCTTACGACGAAGATCCTTTTCTCTGGCCTTTACAGAAATCACACGGAACATAAATCACACACGAGCGTCTTAATTAAGTAAGACTAACTTTAAAGATAATATATAAAGGAATCTGAAATGGTATCAACGAAGCCAAACCAATTAGATGTTTGTCTTCTTCTTGCATCATGGCTTGAGGTAGGTTCTAACAATCATAGGAACCGGCAGTTGTAGACTCAAGTCACTTGTTTAGTGGACTTGAGAACGAGATTACGGATGTGGAGTTGGATCTGGACTTAAATGCAAAAGACCTGGAATTGGCATTCAGGATGTTGGCCCAATGCATTGGGTCCAAGTTCTGGCCTCAACTTTGGACTGTCTAAAACCGGGGTATGACTTCTGACTATGACTGTCTGTAAGTGGGCTTGATCTGGATTTGGACTTTGGTGTAGTGGACTCAAGCACAGTTCTGGGTTCCAGACCCTCCCTGATTCTAGTTCTGGTTCTGTAATCTGGTGATAATCTCCAGATATCGGGGTGTACATGCAGGTGAGGCGATTGAGGATTGAGTGGACGAAAAAAGTAATGGCGCCCAATCTTACATGCCTTTAGCAATGTAATTGAGGATTAACCAAATCTAAAGGCACTATCGGAATACAAGACCACCCAAATTGTAACTGTTCTTTGTCAGTGGAGTATCCAACCGACCGTTCATTGCCCTAAAATTAAATAAATCTAAATAAAAAACGGATTGGACATTTATAAATACAGAAATCTCATATTGTTTACTTTTTTGTTAATTTAAACTGTGATATCTAACCTTGAGTTTTCCGTTCTCGTTTCCGAGCTGTCCCTCGATAGAGGAGAGTGTCAATGCGCCCTCTTGCCTGCAACCCTCAAGTCGTCGCTCCAAATATTGCACTTGTTCTTCCAATAAATTTATCTTGATGCCGGGAAGAAAAGAAAAATTCATTATAATTTTCTGCCAAGGATAGGCAACTTACAGGGTTTCCTTCTAAAGTATTTTTATGCTCCGCCGGCGAAGCTGAAGTTGCATTAGTGTATTTTTTTTCCTTCCACATGATTGTGAAAGGGCCTATACCATCTACAAAGTACACTTTATGTCTGGATTGGTCCTGAGATCCCCCAGAAGCCTATTGTTTTCAGTGGACCCCTAGGTCAACTGTCAAGATCATTATGGCTAAAGAACAGAAGGAACTTTGTCAAAGCGATAACTCAAGAATGAGATTAATCTCAGCGGGGATTTGTACTTTTGTCATTTGTCAACACACAATATTGTTATTCTAAATAACAATGATAGTAAAAATGATTCTGATATTATTTGAGGAAGCACATTTGCTTTCTCAGCCCCAAAGATGTTTTTTGGGGCGTCACAAGACATTAGTGTATTTGAAGGTCTTTATCACTGCATCACTCACCTTCCTCGGCATTTCTTCTTGGTTTCTCGTGTCATCTTTTATCTTATCCATCTTCTTCAACTCCTTGCGTAGATGACTGTTCTCCAGGGTGATTTCCTTTTTGTGTTCCAACTCCAGATGCAACTGCATCCTGGTCTTCTCAAGGACCGCTTGAAGACCCCCCAAGTCACCCTTGAAGATCGAAACATTTTGCATATTTTGAAATAAGGCTGTAGTCTTTGTTTAGTTGAAAAGTTTGCTGTCCAGATATAATTGCACCATTGTCCTGTCTGCTCGAAGTTTTTTCTGGTCAAATATATATATTTTTCATTTAGTATTAGTCTGCCAGGCTATATAGTATGCTATGTGAAGCTTTTAGAACGTTTAGCCTTGGTGCCTTTTAGTCTACAGCCTGCTGATGAGCACCAAAACAAAGACCGATAATTTAATAATTTTTGGGGAACGATATTCAAACCGAGTTTCCAACAGTTGAAGGTTTTACATTCGAGACCAATACATGAAAATAAATGTAAAAGTCCGATGGTCCTTATAACAGATGCAATAATTACGTCGGTTACGTATTCACCTGCAATCAGGGACCTTAGGGTAATGTCACACGGGGCAACAGGCAACCAGTTCCAGGCAATCTCCAAGAAGACAAAACATTCACATGTTAATTTCCACATAATTTGGAACAGTAGGATAGTGTTTAGTAAAATGTATGTTGTACCTCACAGTGTTTCTTTTTGCATGCAGTGTTGGTGGTTGCCTCCCAAGTTGCATGTAAAAATTGCCCCGTGTGACATGGCCTTTGGCAACAGCTCCCAGTGGTTTTGTACACACTCCCCATCTAGGTACCTTCACCCAGCCGGGGGGACCCTATATCATCTTCTGTTGTATAGATCCCCGGTTTGAATGTGTACGTTCACCTACCCACAACAAGACAACCTATTTGTTTATTTGAAATAAACATTAATTATTCAAATGAAATACTTGCCGTGGAAGAATTATTAGATTACAAAAATATTCATAAACATGGTTGAACATGTTAGACATGGTTATTAATACGACTTGCAACAGAACATCCATCTATATAATGCGATGGTTGAACATAACAAATATTCATTACTGGAAAAAACACCATTGTGATTATAATCACGTCTGACTTTCAGCACGCCATAAAATGTCACTTTGACCTTGCCGATCCTTCACGAAATAGAACGACAATCGATTTGCCGGTCCCTGTAATGATTTCTGAGCATCAACATCCTACCTTAAAGGTGTTATACAGAATTGGCAGAGCTGACAAAATAGTCGCAGACTTTGTTCATGTTTAATAGTGTGATCAATCATATTTTAGGGGCGCACAATGGCAAACCCGTAAAGATTTGGGCTTAATCCGTTGTGTAAGTCATGATCAAAATTAATAGTGAAAAACCATGATGCAAAGTTTTCAGTATGTATAAACACACATTGTCCTGTATTTTTGTTGTAACAACCGAAATCAGCTGTTGAGTTTTGTTTGTTGGTTGTTTGTTTGTTTGTTTGTTGGGTTGTTGGGGTGTGTGTTTGTTTGTTTGTTTTGTTTTTTGGTTTTTTTGGGGCGTGGAAATATTATCAGTAACAATTTTCTCGAATATGACTTCATTTCATAGAAAAGTTTTTCACAGAAAAAATTGTTCTAGTATAAAATTAATAATCAGTAAGCTTTCAGACTAAAATTTTACAATAATTATATATTTTATCCAGTATAGTCTTAACAGCTTATCTGTATTGCAAAAGGATCTGTACCAGTCAGTAAAACATAGGGAAGTTTCAGCTCATTTTATTGTACCATTTTGGAGATTACAACTAATTTAGTCAAATTATTTTGCGCCACCAACGTTGAAGCGAGTCAGTGATGATGGAGAAGTGAGTGACCAAAATCCAATGATGTGTTTATCCCTTTAAAGATCTGCATTAAAGACCAGGCGAGAAGCTCGGTAGAGAATGTCAATAAATGTTTCTAATCCCCATAATTCCAAAGGTGCGATGGTGAATTACACAAATATCCTCAAATCAGATACTATAAATACCAGAATGCTGCTCTCTTCTTGCTTTTTATTTGTAGGCTATCACGTTTGTTTTTCAATATTTCACATAATTAAAATAAACAATTAACCTGTCAAAATTTGTTCGGAGCAGCAAATCAGTACCATGATTTGGTGCATATATTACACCATGTTGGATTTAAGTTATTCGCATTTATTAATCTTACTTTAAAGGAAATTAACTTTAAAGTATACAATTTCAAACCATTCATCTTCATCATGCTATATGATGGCAACCAGTCTTCTTCTAAAAACATTTTGATATTATTATCATTCGATTCAAGAAAAAAAATAACAAAACAAAAACTTGAAGGCGCCCGGTATAAAATATTAATCCCGAATTCCATCCACTCAATGGTGCAATGGTGGTGAATTACGCACACAGAAGAAATACCCCCAAATCTTATATGCTGCACAAAAGAAAGAACCTTTTTACTCCCCCTCCCCCCCCCCCCCCCCCCTCCACTGAGTAAGTGAAGAGAACAGCAGTTCAACGAACTGAAACCCACACTTCACTGAGTAAGTGAAGAGAACAGCAGTTCAACGAACTGAAACCCACACTTTACCTAAAAACTCACACAATCGAATACAGGAAAACTGCCTTTAAAATAACTTTCCTTTCATGCCAATGAAGCGTTTTTATCGATCACCAAGGAGCGTATCCCTTTTCAAGTTTACCCCAAAGGCCAATACACAGCATCAAAAGAGAAAGAGACTGAAAAACGTTTGGGAGAACACAATGGATTTTGGTTTTGTAGAGATTTGAGATCAAGGGGGCAAAGCAAGCGTACCCGTACCCCTTGCTGTGTGCAATAACGTTGTTATTTGAAGGAATAATGCTGAGTGTTTTTCGTTCTGTTCGTTTTAATAACCCTAGTGCAAAATAGAGGAGTTTTTTAAAAGTTCATCCATGATGGCCACGTACAATGCTCGTAGCAATCACATTCTCATCAGTCTATTCACCCTTAAAGGGAGTACCGGTGAAGGGAGGGTAATTAAAAAAAATATATATATTAATGACCATAAAAACATATATGCCCCTATACTTGGATAAGAAGCACTGCATCTGTTGATAATGTATAACACATCGAGAAAAAATTCCCATGAGGTTTTAGAGAGAGTGATTCAAGAACATTTCAATCGGAGAGATCGTGTATTCCAATTACGGATTATTCTTCCTGCGTGGACTAACCGCTCCAGATTTTCGGCAATATCTCAAAAACGCTTTCACCTTTTGAAATAAAATTTGTACAGGATAGTTTTATTGTATATATAGGGCCTATATCTACATTCATATAGGATCAAACGGTTCCAAAAACCAAAGGTATACTTTGCCTTTAATGCTTTAAATTTGATTTTGATTTATTTTTTCTGCCGGAATGATGTGCTTACAACGCCCTGTAAAGCACACAGTTCTATGGGTCGTAAGAACATGATTCCACGGTAGGCAGGGCCACGAAATTGGGTCCTACTGTAAGTCCGGTTGATATACTTCGTGGGAATTCCGAAATCAAAGCAAAAAATTTGAGTCACATTTGGGAAAATAGCGTGTACTGATCGGTTCCCTTTTGCACTTTGACGTTGAAATGAAACAGCGCAATAATTCACTCCTTTGTTTCATCTAAGTTGTTCACGAAACATAATGCGAAAAACCCACCTATTTGAGTATAGGCCTATGCTGAATAATAAAATGGACCCGTTTTTCATAGACAATACAAACTGACATGAGTATAAATCAAGTCAACCAGACTGTACACAGCTTGGTCTTTTGCATTAAAGTGTAGTAAAAGGTATACCTTACGCCATTTTAATAATTTGAAAACCACCAACTGCTAATAAAAAGAAAAGAAAAGGGAACTCATACCGTTGGTAATACTCAATTTACACAAAGAGCTTGAGTTTGTAATGTAAAAGTAAACACTGTGATCCAAGTGGAATGTAGCAGGTACTTTTAGGAGTTTGTAATGTAAAAGTAAACACTGTGATCCAAGTGGAATGTAGCAGGTACTTTTAGGAGTTTGTAATGTAAAAGTAAACACTGTGATCCAAGTGGAATGTAGCAGGCACTTTTACTACAGGAGTTTGTAATGTAAAAGTAAACACTGTGATCCAAGTGGAATGTAGCAGGTACTTTTAGGAGTTTGTAATGTAAAAGTAAACACTGTGATCCAAGTGGAATAGCAGGTACTTTTACTACAGGAGTTTGTAATGTAAAAATAAACACTGTGATCCAAGTGGAATGTAGCAGGGACTTTTAGGAGTTAATGTAAAAGTAAACACTGTGATCCAAGTGGAATGTAGCAGGTACTTTTAGGAGTTTGTAATGTAAAAGTAACACTGTGATCCAAGTGGAATGTAGCAGGTACTTTTAGGAGTTTGTAATGTAAAAGTAAACACTGTGATCCAAGTGGAATGTAGCAGGTACTTTTAGGAGTTTGTAATGTAAAAGTAACACTGTGATCCAAGTGGAATGTAGCGGGTACTTTTAGGAGTTTGTAATGTAAAAGTAAACACTGTGATCCAAGTGGAATGTAGCAGGTACTTTTAGGAGTTTGTAATGTAAAAGTAACACTGTGATCCAAGTGGAATGTAGCGGGTACTTTTAGGAGTTTGTAATGTAAAAGTAAACACTGTGATCCAAGTGGAATGTAGCAGGTACTTTTAGGAGTTTGTAATGTAAAAGTAAACACTGTGATCCAAGTGGAATGTAGCAGGTACTTTTAGGAGTTTGTAATGTAAAAGTAAACACTGTGATCCAAGTGGAATGTAGCAGGCACTTTTACTACAGGAGTTTGTAATGTAAAAGTAAACACTGTGATCCAAGTGGAATGTAGCAGGTACTTTTAGGAGTTTGTAATGTAAAAGTAAACACTGTGATCCAAGTGGAATAGCAGGTACTTTTACTACAGGAGTTTGTAATGTAAAAATAAACACTGTGATCCAAGTGGAATGTAGCAGGGACTTTTAGGAGTTAATGTAAAAGTAAACACTGTGATCCAAGTGGAATGTAGCAGGTACTTTTAGGAGTTTGTAATGTAAAAGTAACACTGTGATCCAAGTGGAATGTAGCAGGTACTTTTAGGAGTTTGTAATGTAAAAGTAAACACTGTGATCCAAGTGGAATGTAGCAGGTACTTTTAGGAGTTTGTAATGTAAAAGTAACACTGTGATCCAAGTGGAATGTAGCGGGTACTTTTAGGAGTTTGTAATGTAAAAGTAAACACTGTGATCCAAGTGGAATGTAGCAGGTACTTTTAGGAGTTTGTAATGTAAAAGTAACACTGTGATCCAAGTGGAATGTAGCGGGTACTTTTAGGAGTTTGTAATGTAAAAGTAAACACTGTGATCCAAGTGGAATGTAGCAGGTACTTTTAGGAGTTTGTAATGTAAAAGTAAACACTGTGATCCAAGTGGAATGTAGCAGGTACTTTTAGGAGTTTGTAATGTAAAAGTAAACACTGTGATCCAAGTGGAATGTAGCAGGCACTTTTACTACAGGAGTTTGTAATGTAAAAGTAAACACTGTGATCCAAGTGGAATGTAGCAGGTACTTTTAGGAGTTTGTAATGTAAAAGTAAACACTGTGATCCAAGTGGAATGTAGCAGGTACTTTTAGGAGTTTGTAATGTAAAAGTAAACACTGTGATCCAAGTGGAATGTAGCAGGCACTTTTACTACAGGAGTTTGTAATGTAAAAGTAAACACTGTGATCCAAGTGGAATGTAGCAGGTACTTTTAGGAGTTTGTAATGTAAAAGTAAACACTGTGATCCAAGTGGAATAGCAGGTACTTTTACTACAGGAGTTTGTAATGTAAAAATAAACACTGTGATCCAAGTGGAATGTAGCAGGGACTTTTAGGAGTTAATGTAAAAGTAAACACTGTGATCCAAGTGGAATGTAGCAGGTACTTTTAGGAGTTTGTAATGTAAAAGTAACACTGTGATCCAAGTGGAATGTAGCAGGTACTTTTAGGAGTTTGTAATGTAAAAGTAAACACTGTGATCCAAGTGGAATGTAGCAGGCACTTTTAAGGAGTTAATGTAAAAGTAAACACTGTGATCCAAGTGGAATGTAGCAGGTACTTTTAGGAGTTTGTAATGTAAAAGTAAACACTGTGATCCAAGTGGAATGTAGCAGGCACTTTTAGAAGTTTGTGATGTAAAAGTAAACACTGTGATCCAAGTGGAATGTAGCAGGTACTTTTAGGAGTTTGTAATGTAAAAGTAAACACTGTGATCCAAGTGGAATGTAGCAGGCACTTTTAAGGAGTTAATGTAAAAGTAAACACTGTGATCCAAGTGGAATGTAGCAGGTACTTTTAGGAGTTTGTAATGTAAAAGTAAACACTGTGATCCAAGTGGAATGTAGCAGGTACTTTTAGGAGTTTGTAATGTAAAAGTAACACTGTGATCCAAGTGGAATGTAGCGGGTACTTTTAGGAGTTTGTAATGTAAAAGTAAACACTGTGATCCAAGTGGAATGTAGCAGGTACTTTTAGAAGTTTGTGATGTAAAAGTAAACACTGTGATCCAAGTGGAATGTAGCAGGTACTTTTAGGAGTTTGTGATGTAAAAGTAAACACTGTGATCCAAGTGTTAGGAGTTTGTAATGTAAAAGTAAACACTGTGATCCAAGTGGAATGTAGCAGGTACTTTTAGAAGTTTGTAATGTAAAAGTAAACACTGTGATCCAAGTGGAATGTAGCAGGTACTTTTAGAAGTTTGTGATGTAAAAGTAAACACTGTGATCCAAGTGGAATGTAGCAGGTACTTTTAGGAGTTTGTGATGTAAAAGTAAACACTGTGATCCAAGTGGAATGTAGCAGGTACTTTTAGGAGTTTGTAATGTAAAAGTAAACACTGTGATCCAAGTGGAATGTAGCAGGTACTTTTAGAAGTTTGTGATGTAAAAGTAAACACTGTGATCCAAGTGGAATGTAGCAGGTACTTTTAGGAGTTTGTAATGTAAAAGTAAACACTGTGATCCAAGTGGAATGTAGCAGGTACTTTTAGAAGTTTGTGATGTAAAAGTAAACACTGTGATCCAAGTGGAATGTAGCAGGTACTTTTAGGAGTTTGTGATGTAAAAGTAAACACTGTGATCCAAGTGTTAGGAGTTTGTGATGTAAAAGTAAACACTGTGATCCAAGTGTTAGGAGTTTGTAATGTAAAAGTAAACACTGTGATCCAAGTGGAATGTAGTTGGTACTTTTAGAGTTCCACATACAAAGTACATGTAATGCCAAGGAGTCCCAATATCTAATACTAACAAAATAACTCAATATATATTATTTTTGTGTGTGAAATGATATTGACTAAATCGTACCCAATAAAATCTTATGGCGTTCTAAAAGGACAGTTTGACCCTTTGAAAAAGCACTTTCCTTGTGGTTCAAATCCCATAAAACTTTTCCGCATTAACATCTGCTTAACATTGCCAAATATTACAACAGGTTACCAGCGGAAAATGATTAATGGCATGACTCATTCCATGTTAACTTCTGTTGAGCAAATCGATGTTTCAACAATATTTAGTGAAGTACAGCTCTGTGAACTTAGGCCCAGTTTAGGATCTCAGTTCGATTGGAAACCAGATAGGCACTAACTTAAGAACACAATATTTAGTCTGAGAAAAATATTTGAACTTAATTCGCAGTGACGTGCAAGAGGATTGTTGGTAACGAGCCAAACAACTTGGTCACGTTCCAGACTGCGCTAGCCTTTGCATGTATCGGCAATCAAAAGATGGTGGCATTCTGGCGGGCTTCGATTCTAAAATACACGGTGAATTCCGGGAACTCGTTGTTTTTTGCTACCGCCATTGTCTTGTGACAATCTCGCCGTACTATTGCGTTATATATCGCCGTATTCCATTGCGTATTGCCGTATTTACTATTGCCGTATTTTATTGCGTTATATCGCCGTATAATATTGCGTTATATCGCCGTATATTATTGCGTTTATTCACCTTATATACCGCAATTAAATTCGGCCATATAACACAATAGTACAACGATATAATGCCGTCAAAAAACATGAGGAATTCAAACTTTCTTTACCCTATACCGTCAATTATGAACTGCAAGTTGACACTTGTAAACTTACTGCAGTTTCACATAAACCATTCAAACCTTATAAGTTCAGTAACAATTTAATAACCCATTTCTCCCGGGAATTTGTTGCCAGTTTTTGTCAGGACAATAAACTGATACGCAGTTTCCTTTGAAGGAAAACAGTGTCAGTACCCACGCTGTCAATAACAATGGTTGTGCGGAACTCCCCACCACTGCGGCCTTGTCGGGCTAATTCATAATGCAGGTTGCTAAGCGGCCATCTTTGAGTTTGATGGCAACGGCGTTGCCGATGGCAACAAGATGAAGCTAATGGCTTAGACGATCAATATTGGTGTAATGAAAAATACTTTAATATATGCATAAGGATCATGATGATAATTTGTGTAGGCTTGAAAAAACACATGATGTAAAAGAGAAATAAACACCAGTTGCAGATCGTTTTCACAACATCACCTGATAAGGACTGGCTTATTGTGTGTATATAATAATAATCTCCACAGATGTTTTGTATTTTTCCAGAGCGTCGTTGCATTGAATTGCACTTTATTTGAAAAAATAAATAAAACTAAACCCCGAAAAGGCTTACTTATATGACCTCGTGACATTATTTCCAACGTGATTTTGTGGGAAAATGTTTCACATTGCTTCGAGAATGAAAACAAAAAAGCGTTCAGCTTTGACAACAACAAAACGCATTGCCCGCGTGGCTTTGGCACTAGTTACCTGATGCTCTTTTACTCTCTTCGAACAAGTGTGAATTAGAACAATTATTAACAACACTGCATTTTTAGAGAAGAAAAAAGTAAAGAGAAGAAAGTGGGACCCCCACAAATAAATAACAAGCATATAAAACAACAACAACCACCTCTAACTGGAACCACACTACCTTCCGTGTAGCACTACGCCTTCATCGGTCGATTATTATATTAAATCTTGTATAATTTGCCGCATAAAATAAAAGTGAATGTTTTCTTTTTTGTGTTTCCTTTTTTTAAAGGAACATTAATCACAATGATTGATACAGCCCAAGGAAACTAATCATTTAGTACAAAACTGTACTAGAATGGCCAAGTTTGTCACCATTGAACTCTGCATATAGGTAATACTTTAAAACAATTCCCTAATTAATTAATGTAAACCTCAAGACGCAGTTTCGACACCGCACAAATACTTTTTAGTGTGTGTTTTCTCTCTTTTCAGATTTCGTTAAGTATTTTAATTTCGTATTATACTTCAGGACAGACAAAGTAAACTATATAAGGCCTCATATCCCGTATGTTAATAGAACCTTCATTATGTAGCGTTGGCCCAGACCGTTCAGCAAGAGGGCGCCAGCACGACTCCGTGGTGGAGTCGGCCGATGATGGGAGGGCGCTGTGACACGGGCCCGGTGGGAGCCGTGTTACCGAGCGGCCTCCTGGAGGGCGCTGTGACACGGCACCGTTGTTAGAGCTGTGTCGCAGCGGGCCCCTCGCTGAACGGCTGGGACACCCGTCTCGTTGGGAAGACGTAGCCTAAACGTTCTTCTTGTCATGTGAGTCTTGGAGTAGAGACGTGTTGAATAAACCAGTAAAGAATTGACCGAGAAAACTGTATCCTGCTGTGTGTTTTTGTTGTGTTCTGCCGAGAAGAATCTGTGGACAAATTCCTGTTACATTGGTGGCAGCGACGGGACGGCAGGAGCACTAGCAAGACACTGGAATCAGGTAAAAAGATTGTTTTCTCTGTGGGGGTTTTCACGTGTTTGGGTAGTATGGCGTCAGACTCGGCACATGCTGAGGACACGCCGAGCCAGACTCAGACAATGAATGGGCCATTTTGGTTTACAGTAGATGAGATATCATCAGTCCTAGGGCTGGGAGAAGCCGGTGGGAGTAACAGTTGTGATGAGGGGGATCAGCCACGGGTTCTTAAGGACAGGAGAGTCACGTCCGCTTCGGGTCAGGTGGGCGCGGGGGTGTCGGAGCGGTTCCACACGGAATCGTTCCGGCTCTCTCCGCAGCGTACCGGCACGGAGTGGGCGGAGGGGTCGGGGCGATCCCTCACGGAATCGTTCCGGCTCTCTCAACAGAGCACCGACACAAGGGGGCCGGAGGG
Source organism: Leptasterias polaris (assembly GCA_037783415.1). NCBI lineage: Eukaryota > Metazoa > Echinodermata > Asteroidea > Forcipulatida > Asteriidae > Leptasterias > Leptasterias polaris. The sequence goes on from JAZGTN010000134.1 coordinate 1,642,008, forward strand.
GTCGGGGCGATCCCTCACGGAATCGTTCCGGCTCTCTCCACAGAGCACCGACGTGAGGGGGGAAGGATCGGAGCGGGTTCCGAGGAAGCAGTTCTGTGCCTCTCCGCAGCATGACCCAGAGACCAGGGAGGTGTTGAGGCGGTCCCACACGGAACCGACCTTCTCCTCCCCGTGGTATTCGGCGGGGAACATTAGAGAGCCTGTGAGTCAGCTCCGCACCGCACAAACCAATGGAGCAGAGCCCACGGCTCAGCTCCGCACTACACAACCCTATGGAGCGGAGCTTGTCAATCAGCTCCGCACTGCACAAACCCATTGTGCGGAGCCTGTCAATCAGCTCCGCACCGCACAAACCAATGGAGCGGAGCCCACGGCTCAGCTCCGCACTGCACAATTCTATTGTGCGGAGCCGGTCAATCAGCTCCGCACTGTACAAACCTATGGAGCGGAGCCCACGGCCCAGCTCCGCACTGTACAAACCTATGGAGCGGAGCCTGTCAATCAGCTCCGCACTGTACAAACCTATGGAGCGGAGCCCACGGCTCAGCTCCGCACTGCACAAACCTATGGAGCGGAGCCCACGGCCCAGCTCCGCACTGTACAAACCTATGGAGCGGAGCCTGTCAATCAGCTCCGCACTGTACAAACCTATGGAGCGGAGCCCACGGCTCAGCTCCGCACTGCACAAACCTATGGAGCGGAGCCCACGGCCCAGCTCCGCACTGTACAAACCTATGGAGCGGAGCCTGTCAATCAGCTCCGCACTGTACAAACCTATGGAGCGGAGCCCACGGCTCAGCTCCGCACTGCACAAACCTATGGAGCGGAGCCCACGGCCCAGCTCCGCACTGTACAACCCTATGGAGCGGAGCCTGTCAATCAGCTCCGCACTGTACAAACCTATGGAGCGGAGCCCACGGCTCAGCTCCGCACTGCACAAACCTATGGAGCGGAGCCCACGGCCCAGCTCCGCACTGTACAAACCTATGGAGCGGAGCCTGTCAATCAGCTCCGCACTGTACAAACCTATGGAGCGGAGCCCACGGCTCAGCTCCGCACTGCACAAACCTATGGAGCGGAGCCCACGGCCCAGCTCCGCACTGTACAAACCTATGGAGCGGAGCCTGTCAATCAGCTCCGCACTGTACAAACCTATGGAGCGGAGCCCACGGCTCAGCTCCGCACTGTACAAACCTATGGAGCGGAGCACACGGCTCAGCTCCGCACTGTACAAACCAATGGGGCGGAGCCCACGGCTCAGCTCCGCACTGTACAAACCTATTGTGCGGAGCCTGTCAATCAGCTCCGCACTACACAACCCTATTGTGCGGAGCCTGTCAATCAGCTCCGCACTGCACAAACCAATGGAGCGGAGCCCACGGCTCAGCTCCGCACTACACAACCCTATTGTGCGGAGCCTGTCAATCAGCTCCGCACTGCACAAACCAATGGAGCGGAGCCCACGGCTCAGCTCCGCACTGCACAACCCTATTGTGCGGAGCCTGTCAATCAGCTCCGCACTACACAACCCTATTGTGCGGAGCCTGTCAATCAGCTCCGCACTGCACAAACCAATGGAGCGGAGCCCACGGCTCAGCTCCGCACTGCACAACCCTATTGTGCGGAGCCTGTCAATCAGCTCCGCACTACACAACCCTATTGTGCGGAGCCTGTCAATCAGCTCCGCACTGCACAAACCAATGGAGCGGAGCCCACGGCTCAGCTCCGCACTGCACAATTCTATTGTGCGGAGCCTGTCAATCAGCTCCGCACTACACAACCCTATGGAGCGGAGCTTGTCAATCAGCTCCGCACTGCACAAACCAATGGAGCGGAGCCCACGGCTCAGCTCCGCACTGCACAATTCTATTGTGCGGAGCCTGTCAATCAGCTCCGCACTACACAACCCTATGGAGCGGAGCTTGTCAATCAGCTCCGCACTGTACAAACCAATGGAGCAGAGCCCACGGCTCAGCTCCGCACTACACAACCCTATGGAGCGGAGCTTGTGAATCAGCTCCGCACTGCACAACCCCATTGTGCGGAGCCTGTCAATCAGCTCCGCACTGCACAAACCAATGGAGCGGAGCCCACGGCTCAGCTCCGCACTACACAACCCTATGGAGCGGAGCTTGTCAATCAGCTCCGCACTGTACAAACCAATGGAGCGGAGCCCACGGCTCAGCTCCGCACTACACAACCCTATGGAGCGGAGCTGGTGAATCAGCTCCGCACTGCACAACCCTATGGAGCGGAGCCAACGGCTCAGCTCCGCACTGTACAAACCTATGGAGCGGAGCTTGTGATGAATCAGCTCCGCACTGCACAACCCTATGGAGCGGAGCCCATGGCCCAGCTCCGCACTGTACAAACCTATGGAGTGGAGCCTGTGAATCAGCTCCGCACTGTACAAACCTATGGAGCGGAGCCGGTGAGTCAGCTCCGCACTGCACAAGTCAATGGAGCGGAGCTTGTGAGTCAGCTCCGCACTGCACAAGTCTATGGAGCGGAGCCCACGGCCCAGCTCTGCACCACACTACCGAAGCGGGTGGACCATGGCGTGGAGGCAAAGTACGCCACCACAACCAGCCCTCAGCACGCCGGGCTTGTTGACGCACCACCAGTGACTACAGCTGCGGGCGGGGTGGTGCCCTCCGCAGAACGGGAGGAGTCGGGCCCCCCCTCAGGGAGTCGGAGACCCATGATGCTTCCGAATAAGTTTGACGGCGGATCCTCCTGGTCCGACTATCTAGTCCACTTCGAGAGCGTCGCGACCGTCAACCAGTGGGGGGAGGCCGAGAAGGCACTGTTTCTGGCCTCCCATATGAAGGGCCCGGCACAAGAAGCCTTGGCTGACATGGAGCCGGCGGCACGTAAGGAGTATCCTCGCATCCTGGAGTACTTCGAGAAGCGATTCGGAGTCACGGCCCAAATACCACTGCATCGGGCGCAGCTGTCAATGCGTCACCGAGGTAGCGGTGAGTCAATAAGCAGCCTGGGACAGTCTATTCGGCGGTTGGTCGCCAAGAGCTACCCGAAACTGTCAGTCCGGGCTCGAGAGGATTTGGCCGTGGAGGCTTTTAGAAATGCATTGGGAGACGAGCAATTGCAATGCTACGTGTTCTCGAGGGCGGCGACGACCTTGACCGAAGCCATCACCCTCGCCACCGAGATGGAGGCGTTCCTGGAATCTCAGGAGCAGAACAAGAGAATCAGGCAAGAGGCTAAATATGTCCGGTCAGTAGCACAACCACAGCCGGGGGCTAATGGAGTGAACACAGGTGCCCCGCACCGAGTTTTCGATCGCCCGATGGTGGAATGTTTCGGGTGCCATGAGTTTGGCCATATCCGACGGGACTGCCCGCTCAAGAAGCGGAGATTTTATAACAAGCGACAGGTGCCGAACGAACCTAAGTCGACACAGCAATCAACCGGCGGAGGCCCCTCGCACCAGCGACGCCAGTATGACAGACACGTGACCGGGGCTCGCTACGGTCCAGGGCGGCCGGTGTGGTATAATCGGCTGAAGCCCTACCTAGGCGAGGCAACTACATCCTCGAGAACAGGAGAAAGGGGAAGTGTGCAGAAGGAGAAAGGAGCAGGACGAACCAGTAATGGAGGGGGTGGGCAACCACGGCCAGCAGCCGGGGAGCCAGACACCATTCCTAGTCGAACGACACGGTGCAGGCGTAGGGTGATCAAGCCCAGCAGATATTGCCCTCCTGTTACTAACACAGACCTTTTCTCTGTTTCTCTCCCCCCCAGGATGGAGGGGGCGGAGTGTAGACAGTGTGGGAAATATTTCAACCGGACCGGGAACCTGAAACGACACCTCAAAACCTCCTGTCCGGTCACACACCCTTTTAGGCCCTTCACGTGCCCGTTCGGATGCGGGAGGGACTTTTACAGGGATGACATGCGGCAGCGCCACCTACGATATTGCCTGCTGAAGCCGGGTTTCGTGGCGACGGCCCTGGTGGAGGACAAGTTGGAAGTTCACGCCAGTGACACGGAGATGGAGGTGGACGGCATGGAGCAGGGAAGGGTTGGGGACCGTTCGGAACCCCCCTCCGACGCTTCGAAGCCCCAGCCGGAGGACGCCCACCGGAGACCCCCTTCCCGAGAGAGACGACAGGCCACCCAGGAGCGACCTTCCGCAGCACCTGGTACGCAGACACCGCCTGCCCCAGGACGCCGGGAGAGCAAGAAGAGGGAACGGGCACCACCCCCGCCCGTCCTCGACCGAGAGGCCCCCCACGGAGACCAGACCCACACGGAGAAGTCTCCGTCACCAGGCTCCCACCGGAAGCAGGGGCCTCTGGAGCCCTCGGGGCACCGCTGGACCGGCCGACAACGGGGGATGTCACATCAGAGGGATGAGGCGTCCCAGACCGGGAAGGAGGCCCCCACCTGTCCACCACCGCCGTTGCCCTTGGGTTTGGGGCTGCGAAATAGGATTCCAGCGGGCGCTTGCATCACCATGCCTGATGGCTCCGAATGGACGCTGCCAGTGGACGGCACCCTCGTGGCCCACCAGTCATTCCAGGACGCCGCCGTCCAGTCCGAACCGCATCACCATCGCCGGGACGCATCCACACCCCTGTGTGAACACCTGCGGAACGAGTGGAGGATGGAGCACACGGGGGTGGGAACAGACGGAGACCCAGCGACAGCCACCGCCAGGGACGCCCGGACCTTGGGACAGACTTGCCAGCCATTGTTTTTTTGTTGTTGCTCTTTCCTTTTTTGTTTGTCGTTTCTGTACAGGTTGCGTGTTCCCACCGGGACGGGAGTTCGCTGCCTGCTTGGGGACAAGCAGTGTTCTTGGAGGGGGCAGTGTAGCGTTGGCCCAGACCGTTCAGCAAGAGGGCGCCAGCACGACTCCGTGGTGGAGTCGGCCGATGATGGGAGGGCGCTGTGACACGGGCCCGGTGGGAGCCGTGTTACCGAGCGGCCTCCTGGAGGGCGCTGTGACACGGCACCGTTGTTAGAGCTGTGTCGCAGCGGGCCCCTCGCTGAACGGCTGGGACACCCGTCTCGTTGGGAAGACGTAGCCTAAACGTTCTTCTTGTCATGTGAGTCTTGGAGTAGAGACGTGTTGAATAAACCAGTAAAGAATTGACCGAGAAAACTGTATCCTGCTGTGTGTTTTTGTTGTGTTCTGCCGAGAAGAATCTGTGGACAAATTCTTGTTACAATTATGAAATTTATACCTTAAACATTAATATTTAAATGAACCAATTTGAAAGATATTTACATTGTAACATTTTGGTACACAATTCACAATGATTTTAGTTATCGGTTACACTTTTACAAAAATTAAAATATATCATCAGGATACATACACACTAAATGTCAAATTTAAACACATGTAGGTCTTAAGTTCAATGACGGTCAAGATTTTTTGCAGCTTCAGTTATAGACTCCCCCCGCCCAGTTGATTGGAAGCCAACAACTATAACTGGTATTATATAATAGCTCAACAACTGCTAATCCACAAGGGAAATAAGAAAAGCATTGTTCTAATTTCTCAAAAACGAATGCTTTGAGAGTAAAAATGTTTGCCAGCTGTTATTCTTTTCGTTGGTTACAATACAAGACATCAGTTTAGTTTACGCTATGTAGGGTCGGCTTTACCAACACTATTGAGGATTCTACCTCCATCATGCCAACACCACACCCAATGTTTTTACACTACCATCTTGTTTGGAAACGCAAGTTAAAAACGCAACAGTTCTAGACTTACCTCCGAGTCCACCATGGCGTTTTTAGACTACAAGTACGCTGCCTCTCTCGAGTAAAAACATTCGCAGAAAATTACACCAGGTCTGATTGTGCTATTGCAGGCCAACTACACACACTACCCAACAATGCGCTACAACCATAGAGCTGTTATATTATGACTACCACTATGTGTGTACAAAAACTCGATGATTGATATGGTTTGTGAAACGCAATTTTACTGCACAAGGCCGAGGCCTACACCTTGACTGGTCTCGAGACCACACACGCAGGTTTGCCTGACGTGCTCGCTTAATTGCCGTTCTGTTTGAACTATATTTCAACAACAACAAACACGTGGTTTTGCATGATTGCATAGAGCTTATGTACAGTTGGTTTTTTTTGAAAAAAATAAAAAAAATAAGAAAATCACTTGCAGTGGTTCAAGTTCATAGAAAGATTCGAAATCAAATTTAGTTAATTGTGTGTTTTTTTGAGGAATATATATAAATTTGTTTAAATTAGTTAGATATTATATAATATATATAGGTCGTATAGTTTTAAACGAATACACAATCCAACCAACCAATTAAAATCAGCCTTAGTGAATTAAAACAAAGTTTACATTTTGTCCAGAGTGATTGTTTACGTAGATGCACTTGCTTTTTTTTCAATTGTGGCAAAAGAAGCAATAATAACTGCCACTTTCTTTTATTTTTTATTTTTTAAAAACAAATTTCTGCACTTTGAAAGTATTTGTGGACTAAAACATTTCTCTTGGCAATTGCAACTGGTAAGAACTTTACATTTGAGCCTAATTGGGTTTTCACAAATTCAACCGCAGAAGTAATAATAAAAGAATCATTTCAAACTCCTAAGTGAATTTCTGTCAATCTTTTCCCTTAAAAACGAATTAGGTTCAAATTAATTGAAGATATTTTTAAAGAAAATACAAACACAAAGAAGAGATCTCCTTAGAAACCTAAACTTAATTTTGTCGGACATTCGGATTACAATACTTGGCAAACATGTAGAATAAGTGTTAACAATGGGGGGGGGGGGTGCTTTTGGTAAGCTATAGATGGCAGCAGACTTACCACAGGTAAATCCATTGTTTTCGGGAACATGCGCATGCTCAGAACTCACGTAAACAATAGACGTCATTTGAGTAGGGCGCCCTCGCCTAGAGGTCAAAAGGAAGATGTTCATTGGCCAGTCCTGTGCGCCGCGCGTACAAATCAGCGCGTTTCTATTGTTTCATCATCAGTTTACCTCTAAGATGGCGGCTTGGTGACGTCAATGCATAAGGTCTATTGGAAATTTACCTGGTAAGTCTGCTGCCACCTAGCATTCTTCCATTAATTAAGTTTTAAACATAATTATACATAAACTTGGTGTAAACCGGCAAATATTCATTGTTCAACATAATAAATATAAAAAACAAAATATTGTGCCCTTACTTTTGAAACTTAGGTCCATAAAATGTGTACATACAAACAGTTTAAAGCACCAAGTTCTTGACAAAACGCGTTTCAAAGAGTGCTTAACGTGTCGATAGTGGACGCACCACTGAACTGGAAAATCACCAGGTTTGGCTGCCAACACCATCCGTCGCAAAATGCCCCGATTGTATTGCAAAGATTTGTCTTAAGAATACAGAGCAAACAATTGTAAATAGGTAGGCCAATTCACAATTCGAGCAAGTTCGAGTGTGCATATTTAGGCGACCCGTGGTTGACCACTGACTAGCAACGAACATGCGCAGTGAGACGTACTCACTCGAACTATTTGTTTGGAAGTCTAGTCAACAATCGGTACGGTATTGAACACTTCCTATGCATTCAGCCATTTCGCTAGTTCCCTTCTGCACTTTACACGGGTTTGCATGAAACAAGGCTACCGGTGTCACGTCCTCGACGTTCCGGCGTACTGAGCGTTCCAGGTGACGTACGCATGCGCGGCCGTACTGTTCGTTCCAGCCGTGTTGGTGACGTGGTCTCCTTCTCGTTCGTGCTCTTAAATTGTCCGACAATACCGCGTTGTAAGAATATTTCTTAGATCGGGCACGTACAGCCCTCTTTTCCCCCTCTGTCAGGCCTTCCACATACCTCCCGCTGGTAAGGTAATGAATTATTATTGATGCCTTCACACCTAGAGTTACGAAACGACTTGACATGCTTGTGCTTTCATCACTACTAGTAGTAGTACTACAGCTCATGAGCGACGCCATGACAGCTAGAGACTAGAGGAACACTCAGTGCGACACAAAATTGACTACTTTCGCTTGCTGCGCGCAGGCATGACATGACGTAATGTATTATATTTAGTCATCTGGAACGTTTAGTACGCCGGAATGCTCAGTGCGCGACACCGGGATCAGGGAAGAGGCTGGTTCCAAATGGTCGACCACGATAGTCAACCAATGGTCGACCAGCCTGGGTTCAAGTCAAAATAGTCGACCTTTAGTTAACCATGGTGCGCACTCCAACTTGCTCCTAATTGTCGGTGAACGATATTTTACCACCCTGACATCTTGAAATACGGGCAAGAAAATAATCAGATCTTTCTATAAATACCATCTTTGCTAAAAGTCACCTTTTAAGGAAAACTGTTTTGTTCTCTCTTTATTTAGCAAAAATGGGATAGGACCGTGTTTCCCTTTTAAATTTAGTTCTGATATACACATGAAGGGAGGTAACACCCAACTGTAGATACCAACGAAGTGCAGTTTATTTCAGTTTTGTAAAAGCAATATAAAGAGGTAAACAAAATAAAATAAGCATTTATAATGGAGCTGCCATCCAATGTTTTTCTTTCATTCAAACTAACAAAATCTAAATTAGAATGAGAGTGGAAAAATAATAATGGTCTGGTTCCTTTGTGTGGTGTGATGAGAGTTACCAATATTATATTAAAAATTAGATCTACAAAACCAGTGTGGCTACGGCTTCAATGATTGTTGGGAGTTTAGGTAGCCCTGGTTGGACTCCTCCGTTGCATGAAACGGAGACTGTTGTCCTACCACTACCAGGGCTAGGGTTTAGCCAATGAGCTTACCACGACCGGAGCCAGACTATCCCATTCGTATAGGCCCCTTTTATAAACCATGGCCTTAAGATTAGAAACCATATTGCTTGGGTTTCTACTCCGGCTGAGGCTACGTCCATCTGTTTTAAGCAGCCCACAGCATACGCACGTTTTCAAAACTAGCGACAAATCTTATAGGCCGGAGCTTGGGCATTGTGGTAATACCAAACCCTTGACGATTATATCCAACTCCAGCAAGATGGCAGGAATCACGAAGACAACGTACATAACAATAAACACGGCACCGATTGCCTTATTCAGTTTGAACGAGCTAATTTTGATAAGTAGGAGTGCGACGACCACCGTGACCAGCAACATGCCGACGATCACCGTCAGACCGTCGCTGTAGGTTTGGACGGGATTGCCCCGGTGCACAATGGCGGAGTGGAAGAGCCACGGAAGCCCAAGGCCCAGTAAAATATCGAAGATGTTACTTCCAATGGAGTGTGAGATTGCCATGTCACCGTAACCTACGGAAAGAAGTTCAAAAGTGTGCAATATTTCGAGAATTCTCTTAAAATGATAATTTAAGAAGACTGCTCCAAGCAAGGTGCCTGTCGCGGTAGGCACAAAAAAAAAAAAAATCAATAACATAAAAAACGTTCGGTCAAATCCGGTCAAACTTCATGTAATCCTCTATTCGAACCCCCCCTCCCCTTTGAGATAGTGTAGTCACACATGGGGTTGAATTCACTAACAGTTCACCATGACCCTTTGAAGTTAGCTGGCCACAGTCACCATTGACATGTACACACACAAAAACCATATGTTGTACACAACCATTGAAACACGTGCAGATTTTTCGCCTGTTATGCGTTTTGTACACGGACCTTGATTTTATTTATAGATAAGGTCTGCAGCCAACATAATGTAAAATATCTATCATCAGGCTACTACAAAGTCTTCCTAGCATGGGAATTAACATGGGATCACCCCAAACATACTTAACTGCCCCGTAGTTAAAAGTGCCTTCCAATGAGGCGAAAGTCACCAGCAGGCGATTTAATGGGACCCTTGGGACCCAGGGTTAAAAACTACAAACTGAAAGATGTATGCCGGAATTATTGTTACATTTTGAATAAAACTTACCATTTCTTGCGGCAATGACACTGAGAATGGTATCGGGTGTGCTGGAGCCAGCTGCTAACAGAGTAAGCCCCATTACTGCATCGGGTACTGACAGCACATAACCTGGGAGAGAATGTACAATCATTCTTGAGAATTTGGGAAAGTGTTCTGACGTAATTATGATGGACGTTTTGTTAAACCTATATAAGGATAGTTTTCAAAGGGTACACTCCCAGGACAAAATTGACCTGGATCCAGGTCCCATGGGCCTAACCAATAGACCCTTCCCACGAAATATTTAAATTGCACATCGCGCGTGCGCACTAACATTTTGGTTGGCAAAAAACATCGCGCCTGTTTGAATGGAGCTAATGGTCGCGTGTCGCAGACGCGTTTGTGCGTCTGCTTAGTGCACATCTCTATGGCGTTTGCCAACCAATAGAGCATATACGCATGCGTGAATATAATTAGCATATTTCATGGGAAGGGTCTATTGCTAGGTACGTCTGTAGTGCCCCGGAATCTGTGTCACAATAATGACCCAGACAGGAGTTAAACTGACGCTGAATCCCAGTTAAAATCTCATTATTTGACCAGTTTGCGGGTCAGCCTGACCCAGAAATAGGTAAAGGCCAACTGGGACCCAGAATCCGGCTCAATTCTGAAGCTTAGTAGGTATATACACAATGCCGGGGACCTATAACAAAAGAGGACAATAGGTCCACGGTTGGGGAAAGGTCCACGGTTGGAGATCGTGTACAAAACCAATGGAGGTTTTGCAAAAAAGTTTGAGTATAAACAAAAGAGGGACAATAGGAGGTCCACGATTGCAGGCGTTTACACACTTGGGTGTGTGGACGGGCTGACTGTGAAAGGGTGTTGCATTTAGAAGAGAGGTGGTTGTGGGGTCGTTGCGTTCTTGCTGTGGAAGGTTGATGTGAATGTGGATCGTGGTCCGTGGAGTGGTGGTTTGAGGGTCTGCTGTGTTTGGGGTGTATCGGTCTTCATTTTGTATACTCACCAAGTATCGTAACCATCCACACTAACACATAAGTCACTACACCGATCCAAACGAGGGCAAACACGAAGGTCAAAGGGTACCACCTCTCCAATCGTTTTAGAGAACAATTGGGTATTGTTAAATAAAACAAAAGAGACGCAGGGAAGCTCATCACCCAGATAAATCGTTTGGAGCATCCGGACGGTATAATGAAAGGCGACAAGGAATTCTTATCGTCGTCTCCTGAAATTTAAAGGGGGAAAAAACACGATATATTTATATCCTTTTAATTGTTTTAATGAAATTTAAATCCACTTTAAAAAAACGTTACCTTGGTATAAGGAACACAAAAATAAGCAATATTTTCTGTTATTTGTTTATGAATTTTTTCAGTTTTGTGGTGCCTTTTCGGCTTCTTTTTACGTCAAGTGCCATTTTGATGAAATATAAAAGAAGCTGTATCAACAACCCTTTTATAGAATTTTTACTAGTCAATGAAACAGTTAAAAATCAATATCCTTGTTAGCCGGGAAACCGATGTAAGCATACCTGAAACCATCTTAACTATTTAGGAGTATGCAGCCCCGGCAGCCTAATTGGCGCTAACATGCGAGCTGCAGGTTTTATGAACTCCTTGTTGGTTGAAGCAAGTTTCCTTAAGAGAGGGGATATCCCTATGATTTACACAAATGCAGGAAGGTTCCACTAGTTACTGGCTCCCCAGTAAGCCAAACATTTTGATTGGCAGGGGGAGGGGTGTTGGAAACCTCAGAACCAAGCACGGGTGACAGAAAGACATCTGGAAGCCTGCTACAAAGAACAGATGGCTCCACTTTATCAGAGGGTTAGGTCAGGGTAGGTCTGTATGTTTGTACGATTTTGTGCACGAAGTATATACGAGTGAATACTGTTCAGCCCCTAAAACACACCCCCCCCAAAAAAAAAAAGTGAAATAAATAAAATGTGCCATGACTAAGTATTCCAGCACTCACTTAAGGATTTTAAGCTCAATACTTAAGTGCCTTTACTTGATCAAGACATGACCAACAATGATGTAAACAAAATTGTCACCTATACATTCGTTTCCTGTTTTACCTTCCTGGTCGTCAGCTTCGAAGGAAGTGTCGTCGCCGCCACAGGAATCTACTGCCGTTTCCGTTTTCTCGGTGGGCGTGTCTTTTACGATGTGCTGCTGCTCCTCATCAGTGTGACTCGTAATACAAACTGAAAACTTCTCGAATTGTCGCTTGATCACCGGGTCGAAGTACAGGAAGACAAGATAGGCTAGGTACAGTATAACAAAAATCAGGGACTCGTACCTACAGTGTAAAACAGACAACATTTTCTGTTTAATCTTTGCTTATATACTGCAGGTAACATACCTATATGTTGGATTTAATGGGACACATTACATTATTGTGACGCAAACTTGCGTAAAATGTTGTATTTGGGGGTAAAATGATACGCATAATTTGCGCAAATATTCACGACTTTGGCCCAAGTCGAAAACAAGTATATTACCCGTTATAACGGTTTGTACCCCAAGTCGCAAATATTTACTCCAATATTGGCGTAAACATTTCACGGTTATTATCCCAAGTCGCAAATATGTACGCCAATATTGGCTTATAAATTCACGTTTTGTGCCCCAAATTGCAAATATCGCAAATACTGACGTGATATGTACGATGTCCCTTTCAAGTCACCATCCGTGACAGTGGAACGAGAAAATCATTTAAAAGGCTAACATAATATAAATAAATTACAAAAACCACCCAAAAACCTTTTTAATCCTAAAATTTACTCTTTAAAAACCTAATACATTTAGTAACTCTCCTAATACATTTAGTAACTGCTTCGTTTAATTACTTACCAGTGAACTTGGTTGTCTAGTATAGCTAAGGCCAGACAAACAATGCATACACAGTACCACATGGAGTCCCTAGCAAGCGGCCATTTTGTCAGATAGACGGGCTGAATGTTAAAAATGAAAGAACCGAAACAATCATTTCACGTTGAAAAAATAAAGCTGTCAGAAGTAAAAACGCCTATAGTGTAGACGTATGTAGTAAGTTGCATACTCGGATGCACAAAGTAAATATAATTTGATCTGGTGTTCGATGTGTGGCATGGTGTGTCCCCCCCCCCCCCCTTTCTTTCTTCATTGTGTGTCTGCGAATTTCAGGAATTATTATATACCAAGTGTTGTGTCGAACTCTTTTGTTCGCAGGTTCACACTTTGTATTGTAACGCTTAGGATTCCTACCTCCATGCTTAGAGGTACAGGTTCATAGTATAGGTTTTGTCAACGTAATGCTTATTTATAGTCAACAATTATAAAGAAAGGCCCAATTATGGTCACACGCGAAAGTTTATGCTGATTACAGTGTCGACTTACTGAGAAAACAAAAAAAAACTGTCACGGTATATTTTCAAGGGGACGTTGAATCCATATCAACGTGCGAGGTGACAGCGCCACCAGTCGCAGCTCAAGTGATTCATGCATGAATCGTTTCTCAGATTCAAATATCTTGGGGTGAAAAATAATCCATTACTTTGAAGGGAATCTTTCCTCAGAATAGTTTATACTATAACAACAGCTGCAGTGCTTCTCACCAAGTGAGTTGTTATAGTCATTACTTTTTGGCGCAACTAACACAACCTATTGAATACAGAAAATACTGAGTATACCAGCATCTTGAATAAATTGTACATCTTGTTTTATTTTATCGTCACTATGAATGCTCCCGTTGTTTAGCATACCAGCATATATGTACCGTGTTAGATATTGAACATTATTTACTCAAAAAAGTTCAATATTGACTTAATTTTTTAAAGGGCATAGGCTATACGTAAATTGCATTGGCGTAACACTAGGTATAAAGTAGACAAACATTTCGGGTGTATTTTTCATCTATCAACACTTTATTGGTATTAATATATACATTTTCTGGTAATGAAACCAAGGATGCCTCATAGTTAGACTTAATCACTGCAGCTCGCAAGCCTGTGGAAACCTGTAAACAAGAGTGCTTCCTATGAAGTAGAAATGCACCGGAGTATAACCACTACCGTTCCTGTGCTTATCTATGTACAAAAAGTCTACAGGCTAGTATTATTTGCTGAATTTTGAATGCAATTGTGGGTAAACTGTATTTGTAAAAAATGTCATATGACCGAGCAGAATTCTATACCCGCCATAAATGCACTGGCAGGAAATACCGCATGTAATACAAATGCCACTCCTTTTGTTGTTAAAATACGGTCCAACAATTTTAATCAACAAGCTATAGTGTCATGTTTTTCTCACACCCGCGACCTCTACCTCGGTTTCCCATACATTTATTTATTTATTATTATTTTGGGGGGGGGGGGGGTTGGGACAAATTTGTTATCATACCTATAGACCTTATGCATATGACGTCATTTGAGTAGGGCGCCCTCACCTAGAGGTCAAAAGGAAGATGTTCATTGGTCAGCCCTGTGCGCCGCGCGTACAAATCAGCGCGTTTCCATTGTTTCATCATCAGTTTACCTCTAAGATGGCGGCTTGGTGACGTCAATGCATAAGGTCTATAGCGTACAAAATTCAACACAGCCCACACACACCCAACTCTCTGATAAAGTGGAAACATTCCAGCGCCATGTCTCACAGGCACTCTAAGCAGATCGGTGGTTTCCAGCAACCCCCCCCCCCCCCCCCCCCCCCCCCACCACCAATTACAGATCACTGTAATCAGAGGACACGTACAACAATGGTGTGATTTTCGGTAGACGACACTCAGTAAAGAGTTCTAAAATGATCCCCAGATATAAAACTTGATTATTGACTTGTAACTGATGGTCATTTCCAAGATTAAAACATTGCAATAAATTAAAGTTGAAGCCACCCACCTGTCCTGCAAGAAGACCGCAAAGACCCACCACACATAGGATGTTAAATACAGCTGATCCGATCACAGTCCCAACTCCAATGTTCCCTTTGGCGATGAACACCCCTACAGAATGAAATGGTTTTTCATCACTGTTGTTAATGCACATTGTGTATTATTAATTTTCGGTGCTTCTCATGCAGAGTAACGTGGTTGTGACGAACGAAAATGATGATTTTGGGTTGAACCCAAAATCTCTTAAAATTTACCCAGTCCGTTTCCCTTGTGGTTTATTATTTGAACGAAAATGATTTGACGGGCTGTGGCAAATCACTTTAAAGTATGGGCGTGCAGTCACGAACGTTATTATAATAGGCCGCCGTGTCACACGGAATGTTTTCCAGACAACCTGGAGGCAAACATTTTGCACGGGATACAAAATCAGCTCAGAGGCTGTTTTACATCATGGTCCTGTTAAGAAAGAACAATTTAAAAAACATAACCAAGCAACAAACTAGCCAAAAAATACAATAATGGTAAACACCCAAGTGAAATATGGATTGAAAAAATACACAATACACGTACATGGTAAAGCGCTATTTAAGAACTGCGTATTATTATTATAACTACTTAATAGCTGTTATTTTTTAATTTACTTTAAAACAAAATTGTTTTTAATAGGCCCTATATATTTTGTATTAATTGTTTATTATCTTGTCAAAAACTAATGGTTAGAAAAGATTAATAATGGAGGATACACAATTAACATATAATCTATGGAAATTACAAATACCGTATAAACATAATACAACTTTTAACAGCATTGCAGTTACTTTAAAAGCATTCAACAAAATGTGCTCTCTCTCATAACAAAATATAATATTCACCAAAAATAGAAGTGAAAAGCTCCGGAGCCGATCCTCCAATGGCCATAAACGACGCACCGGCAACATCCTCGGATAATTTCAGGGCTGAAATAGGAAAGAAGAAATACACAAATAAACAAGAAAAAAACAAACTAGGAAATTTCATTTGTAGAGACACTCTCAGGATTCGGTGGCAAAAATATTTATTTTGGCATAATGGTACATAGGTCAGGCTTACTTCCTTTGAATCAATATAAGGTACGGCACATGGAAGACTGTGGAGATCAATTACGCAGTACACAACCCATTGAACCGTGGAAGAGTTTTAAAATCTGCCTCCTGTACATAAAAAGTCACTGAATATAATTTAAAACAGAATAAAACCCAAAGCAAACAAAAGAAAACTAAACTACTAGGAATAATAGCCTCTAGACTGCATCTTTAAAGGCAACGTGAACCTTTGGTTTTTTGAACCGTTCTATTGTTGTAATCCTATCGTAAATGTTTGTATATCCAATAAAACTACCCTGTTTCTGACAGAAACGTTTCTCAGATTCAAAATTTGGGGAATCAAACCGGATAGCTTTTTTGTAAATCAGTGCATCACACCTTTAGTTTCCCTTAAAACCCTGCAATACGTTATTACGTATGTTCATCGTGAGACTTCCCTATTTTTGCCTGCAGTCTGGAAAATCGTCTTCTACCCGGGTTATGAAGCTTTTTCACATCATTATCAAGCCAAATACCACCCAGAGGGTCAAGAGATGTTTAGTCCCTATACAAAGTGAAATATACCCCCTCTTATACCCCCAATCTCTACAGTGTGCTTTGTGAAGGTGTGATGGTGGATTACAAAAATTATTGAATTTTGTTAAAAATTCATTAGGC
Source organism: Leptasterias polaris (assembly GCA_037783415.1). Classification (NCBI taxonomy): domain Eukaryota; kingdom Metazoa; phylum Echinodermata; class Asteroidea; order Forcipulatida; family Asteriidae; genus Leptasterias; species Leptasterias polaris. The sequence continues at coordinate 1,658,510 of JAZGTN010000134.1, forward strand.
GAATTATTATTAATTTAACGAAATTTAGCAAAATCCTGCAGGGGGAAAATAGGGAGGGAATCTCACTGCAGGGAGAGTAAGCATTCAGAACTGAAGTCATTATTTACTGGCAAACCCATACAACTTTGCTGAGTAATTGAAGGCATTCATGCGACCATAACCATGCCACGTTACTATAGGTACTCTCTAATGGTCCTTAACCTTTTGTTTGGGTGCGGCAATCACAGTTATTTCAGCTATAAACCTAGACACGTTCACACTCACACACACAGAGCTGACCTCTATTAGGTTGAACCACGAGTTAAACTGACTTAAGTACTGTGTCTGAACGACCTTAACAGAACTTATTATTTCTACCTAAAAGTTTCATATCTCCTGAACGACATGGCAGTATATAGTTACAGGTTAAATTCATGCTCAGACATGACCCACATTTGACCTTTACTTCTGGTTCAAACCGGAAGTTGACATGATAAAAAAAAATGTTGGAAGTCAACACCCAATTATTATAGTTCAGAATTTTGATATGTTTTTGTGTAAAGCGTACTCTTTCGCAATGCCTTACTTATTTTTAAATACTCAAACTTTGGTTTTAAAAAATGTCAGCATTATTGCAATTGTTATGTATTATTTTGTTCTATCGTTTTTAGTCAGGGGCTCATAGACATTGGTTTATTAGACATTTACCTGAACACAGTATCTCGAGTGAAGGCATAAAGTAGCTATCACACACCAACGCCAGGACACCAAACAAGTAGCACACAACAGCAAAGTTGATGAGCAAACCGCCGTGACGTAGCATGTCCAAGCTCATCACAGTGGGTGGGAAGTTGTCGATGCTGGGCGGGGTACAATTCAAATGGACTGACGGAGATAGCGTGGTTGCTTTGGCAGGAAAAGAAAACAGAAAGTACACACGAAAATGTAAAACGGATTATCAAAAAATCTCGATTGTTAGTATATTCAACTTAATTTGTGTGTGTAAACAAGCAAGTTGTTTTCGTCTACACCGAGGTGTTCATCTTTTGCATGCAGTGCAGTCGGTTACTTCTAAGACGCCTGTGACAAGTCAGAGTTAAAATTTCTAAAAGAAAGAGAATGGAAAGTGTCGACATCTGGAGCCTAATTTTCTGATGCATCTACACTAAAGTTGCAGAGCCCGATTTTCGGTAAACTAATTTATTTCTATTTATTTGTTTATAATTATTTATTTGTTTATAATTATTTATTTATTTATTTATTATTATTATTATTTATTTATTTTGGGCGGGGGGGGTTTGAGGTTGGAAGGATTTTTGTCATTGAACGTTTGACAGATTATTATTATTACTATTTATTTGTCATTATACACATATAAATACAAAACAAGAAACATGAGACATTAACTGCAGGAACTGAAAAAGAGAATTTTTGCTCCCCAAAAATAAAAGGCAATAAAATCCATTAAAATATTTTTAAATTAGTATATTAGGCCTAACACAGACGTTCGAATATAACACCGACTTTTACAGCTTCTAAAAATAGTTTGTTTTTGCCATCTGTCGCATCTTTGCCATCTGTCACAAAATAATATTTTGTTATATTCAGAAATGGCAACAGTGAAATTTCTTCAAATACTATATTAATAGGTTCGTTGACTCGAAATTATATGTTTGCACGTTATGTACTTAATATTTGTGACCTCATAGACAATTAACTTTTATTTACAAAAAGTGTGCCCTTGTACATTTTCCCCCAGAATTTCCACATAAATTCAAGAGTTATAGTAACAGCTCAACAATTGGTTTGCGATGTGCCTCTTTCTTCAAGTCTCAAAAGTTGATAAAAATTAGACAACGCAATCGCAATAAAATATACGATTTAAAGTTTTATTCAATTGAGCTGCGTGTACGAAATCGTGCCTGCATTAATAAGTCCAGGCTCTGTGGCTCTTATTGTAAACATGTGATGTCACCTACCACCTACACATGTGATGACACCTTACACGGTCTCCTACAACTTATAAGCAAGTCAGAATAAAAGTGAATGAAATTGAATCTTGCGTGACTTGGAAATTCCACCGGCATTCACAACGCGAAGCCGAAGTTAACATCGGCCAGTGCGCCTCGAATTGCGACCGCAACTATGCGCTATATAATGGTGGGGGTAACTTTTAATTAGTTTATTCATGAAGGTAGAATTAGAATTCTGGAGCTCTGAGCTTTTGGCGTTTTGGGGGTGAAAAATTAAGCCTCTTTATGCATAAAATTAGAAAAATAGACATATTTTTGTTTTAAAAGCACTTCTGATCCATATAAATCTTTTAATTTTATTTAATATTTTTCAGTGATGCTCCTCCCACTTGTTAGAACTTATTGCCACTCATCTTGGTTAGGCTGATAATGCCCACATGGAGTCCCCAGAATATTGTGTACAAGGTACATTGTCAGCAAAAGTTTTTGTTTTAAATAATAATACTGCGGACGTTGTTGAATAGAACATTATGGGCGGTGCTACCTACTTTTCATCACTGGGCGGCAAATTCCATGAATAAGTGGGCGGCAAACCCATATCCTACAGATAAACCTTTGTTTTGCGAAAGTGGTGTCACATAATAATAATTTATACCAGATTACTGTTAAAAAATGAAATTATAAGTTTAACCAGGGCAATGTGGTGTGTGTAATTTGAAAAGGGTATATGATTGCAGATCTTTTTAATCCCTGAACATAGCCGATAATATGAACAATGTGGAAAGAAGCAACGCGTGATGATATTCATTTTGGATCTGGTCGGTATCTGGTTTCATGCATATTCACTAAAAACATCGCGGGTAAAAAAACATTACCATCCGGCGTTTCTTAAATTCAAGTGTAGTACTACAGGCAATCCATAAGGGGGAAAAACCATTGAATGTCGGAACGACGCGAGATATATTTTATCCTGGACAAATTAGCCCGTTGGTTTCAAATGCTTAATATGTTATTGTTGCAAATTTAAACAATTACAAGTGAGTTATCATAAAAGTATGGTGTTCAATATCTGTCACCTCGCACCTGGCACCTGGCACCTCGCACCTCGCGTTATCGAATCTCCCGTATAAAAGAGTAATTTGGCAGGGAAAGAAACTTGCGAATGGCAAAGGAAGAAAAGAAAATACTGCCACCGGAAATAAAAACCTAGAGCTACACGCACATTTGCGACTTTTCTCACTCGGCTCTTTTTTCCTTCCTCCTTCCTCCCCTCCCCAATTTTTTTAATTTCTTTCCTTCCCCCCTCCTCCCCCGTTTTTTTTTTTTTCTGTCCTTCCCCTTTCCTCCCCCCTTTTTTGGGGGGGGTTCCTCCCCCTTTTGGGGGGGACCCTCTTGGGGGGACCCTCTTGGGGGGGCTCTCTTGGGGGTGCTCAAGCCCCCCCCCCCCCTTGGGTGCGCCGTTGCAGGTGTTGGCCTATAAATTATTCTTCTCCAAATCTTTATGTGATTGTAAAACATGTCGAGGACTATCATATGCCGTTACTAAAGTCAAGTGGATGAGTTTTTAAAACGTTTTTAGCTGAAGCACGAACCAAAAGTGGTGAATACTACGTTGTCGTTTTTATTGAATAATTAAGAGGCATAGTAAAACTAATATAACATGCTTTTATGGCGTAACTAGGTGATATTAAAGGCACTGTACACGTTTGGTATTTACTCAAAATATATATTAGCATAAAAACTTACTTGGTAACGAGCAACGGAGAGCTGTTGATAGTATAAAACATTGTGAGAAACGACTCCCTCTGAAGTAACGTAGTTTTTGAGAAAGAGGTAATTTCTCACTAAAATAATAAAAGACTTCTGGCCAGAAGCCTTTTATTCCCATCTGAAAGCACACTAATTTGTACAATAAGGGTGTTTTTTCTTTCATCATTTTCTTGCAACTTCAATGACCAATTGAGCCCAAATTTTCACATGCTTGTTATTTTATGCATATGTTGGGATACACCAAGTGAGAATACTGGTCTTTGACAATTACAAAACGTGTTCAGTGCTTTTAAGTCCCCTCGGTATTGGAAGTTAAAGATGCATTGCCCGTATTTGACCTTCATGCAAGGTCATAAAGAGGTCAAATGGGTGCAAAGAAGTGCAACTGTCATGCTAGCATGTGGACATTTATGACAACAAAGTTCGTGTAACACAAACGTTCTACTGTTGCAAATACAATCACAGGTAAGTTTACCAATTCTGCTTGTTTCCACGTTAAATGGTGTTCTGACAGCTACAATGAGGGGTCATATGCCTTCCTAATGTGTCTACATTGGCATTATAATGGTTTGTTATGTTGAAAGTGATGTCCGCTTTATCATCTATGGCGTGTATGATGAGGGTAGGGTAACAATATTTGTACCACACAGGCTCTGGCATGGCAGTTCATGGCTTCCAGGTCATCTTGGGTGCATGGCTCTGGCAGGAGTGGGCAGACTAGCAGGAGTGTCTAGTGTCTAGCAGCATTGTCTGTTCCTGGCCGCATTCACATGCTGTTTGTTCGTCTCCCGAACCCCCACCTCTGCATTTGGACTCTGCAACGACCGTAGCCAGTTCTTAGGCGATTGAGGCTTAGCCAAAAAGGCCAAGTCTCATTGGAGCAGGATGCGAGGGATTCCTTTGGGTTGAGGGAGAGTTTATGTGGAGTGGTCTGGAGGTGGTTGGACCACAAGGTCATCCTTTGGTTGTGAGGGCTGGTATTAAGTGGCTCTACAGCGGTCAGAAAGCTGTGTCTGGATTTGAGCCGCTTGCCCACTGGCTGTTGTTGGAAGAGTGGGTGGAGCGGATTGTTTTCTTGTTTGTCCTTTTCTTTCTGTGACAAGACCAACCTTCTGATGTGTGGTGGGGCAATACCGCAAAGCAGGTAGAGGTCTTCAACTTTAGTTGGCCTAAGGCAACCAGTGACTGCTCTGCAGGATGAATTAAGAGCTGGGTCAATCTTGGGCGCATGGGCCGATACTCCATACTGGTGATCATGCATACTCCGCAGCAGAGAAGCAAAGCGTAAGGGCTGTTGTCCTGATTGTTCTGGCATCAGTCCCCCAGTTGGAGTTGGCTAGCTTCTTGAGAATACTATTGCGGGCTCCAACTTTTGCCTTTGTGTTGGCAATGTGGTTCTTGTAGGTAAGAGAGCGATCCAGTGTGACGCTTCAGGGTAGACTGGGTTGTGAGTGTGCTTCAGCCTTTTCCCATACCAGCTGATCCTTAGTTGATCGCTGAGGGACTCTTCCAACTTCACGAAAGACTGGTTCTGGGTAGCTATGCAGAGGAAGCTCCTGGTGTTTGGATGGATCGGTTGGTCGTTCGTGTACACGTTAAAGAGAAATGGTGCAAGCACACTTCCTTGTGGGAGGCCATTTTTCTGTCTGCGCCATCTGCTGCGATTGCCGTTGAGGACCACAAAAAATCGCCGGTTGGACAGCAATGTCTGGATGAGTCCAGTCAGTCTTACATCCTTTGTCAGCTCAAAGATCTTCTTGATGAGGATTCTGTGGTTTACGGTGTTGTTGGCAGCAGAGAGGTCAACGAAAGCGGCTCCGGTGAATAGCTTACCCTCATAGCCATCCTCAATGAACTGGGTAAGGTTTAGGAGTTGGCCAGTGCATGACTTTCCTGGCCTAAACCCTGCTTGTTCCGGAATAAGATGTTCATCCACGAAAGGGGCGATGCGGTTGAGGATAAGCCGCTCGAAATGATTATATGTATGGCACAGTAGGGATATAGGTCTGTAGCTCTTTGGACTGGCTGGGTCTTTGCCAGGCTTCAGCAGGGCAACAACTTTGGCTTTCCTCCATAGCTTTGGGATATTGTTAGTGCTCAGGCATTTGTTGAACATGTTGAGGAGCCACTTGAGGGCACCTGGTCCGAGGTGTTTTATCTGCTCGCAGAGGAATTAAGCCATCAAGTCCAGCAGCTTTGTTGTTTTCAGTCATTGCTTTGATGGCAGAAGGCAGGTCGTTCATGGTGAACAGTTTAGTGAAGCCCATATTGAACTCTTTGTATATTGTACACATGTTATAAATGTATGGAAATGTTGCAAAATGTGCAGGTCCCAGGGCAATGGTCAGATCAGCAAAACGTAAGCTGTTGATTACATAGTTTCACCAAGGTGAGCTAAAGTAGTTCACTAATATTGTTTACAACATGTCTGAAATCCTATACATACAATATTTGGTTAGTACACTGACCTAAAACTTATTGAGAAAGAATTGTGATAAAAGGGTTCTGTCGTTATCAAATAAATGACATTCTGATGAGCTTTACCATACAAACTAATGGAAATGTGAAATTTTGCAATAACAAAAAATGCTCAACCCTGCCAGCTGGGCATGCCTCAATTTCTTAAAAGGGACACCCTGGTGGACTCATTTCAGCAAAAAAATGTTAGTTGTACTCCATGTCACGGTTCATGTTCTGTTCTCCTGGACCAACAAGTCTAGTTATGGCCCGGCCACCCATGCAGAACACTCGACCAGCGGTGACTCGCACTGCAGGACTGGTGAAATGTGCATCGTGGGCCATTACATTGTCCGGGGATGGCAACTCGCCTACGTTTGGCGTTAATTGCTGTGTGTTAGGCCTATATGAATAAGATTATTTTGAGAAATGTAAAGGTGTGTATAATATTACAAACGGGGTTGTCAGTGAACCCTAATTTGGTTTCAATACCTCGATATAAAGTGGGGGGGGGGGGGGGAATGACTACCTTTTCAAAAGTGGGGGGAAACTGCACCCTTGCCCCCCCCCCCCCCCCCCCCCCGGTTCCGCCGCCGGTGCCTTTAGCCTAAAGTTTAGGCCACAAAAATAAAGGACAACAACATTACTCTTACCTAATAGGGATCCAGTCGTTTGCGAGAGCCCAGTGGCCTCCAAGCCCACTCCTCGCCTCGAAATACGTGTTCCCGTGTCGTGTTTAAACTCATCTTTCAGTACAAGTCCACCAGTGTCCACACGTAATGTTATCAAAATACCAATCACTGCCAGCAACAGTGCGAGGCAACTTGCCGAGAAAGCGACGGTGCCACAGACGCGTCTCCCCCGCCGGATAACACGGTACGGAGGGACGCTGGGAGTCATCGTTGCTCGGTGGGTTCGCGGTCCTTATTTGACAGTATCCAGGGTGCGACAATTGTAGGGATGCAATATTGTACAAAGGCCCCAGCCAGTGCTTCAACAGGACCCGCCTCCTATACACGCTGATAGTGAGTTCTGTTTGCATACAATAATAACTTCGCTCCAGTGGTTTCAGAACACGGAACAAATCTACTAGTTTTGTTGTGTCTACTCAGGAACACTATCGACCGTGGGACTCAAACCGTGGGACTCAAACATTCCAATCATGTAGTATCTAGTAGGCCCTAACTGTTGAACTTCCGACACACTGAAGTGTTCAAAGCGTGTTGTAAAATCAATTGAAAGTCAACTGGCTGCGCCATGAGAACCTGTAAACAAAGTTGTTGCACTTGTTAAAGCAGTTGTGGAAGTATGGGATAAATGGCAATAAAAACCATTCCAACCGGCTGTTTGAGCTATTCAACATAATGGTCTAAACATTAATAATTCGCCGATACAAACAAACATACGCTTGCAAAAAGAAGACGAAGAAGAAGAAAAAATGCGCTAAACATTATACATCCAGAAAACAAATGTCACAGTGCTGTTGATGAGCAATGATTGGCTTTGTGCAATAAATAAGTGCCCGTAGAAATCATTCGCGCGAGTAAAAATTAACAATAAATTCTTTTTACGGGTACTCTCTTTTTTGTACGGTAAATACAGGATTGGTAGAGCTGAAAAATAGTCGCAGACCGTACTCATGTTTTTTGTGTGATCAACCATGTACATGAAATAAAAAAACGTGTGGAAATTTGGGCTTAAAACCCGTTGTGTGAGTCAGGAGAAAATAGTGAAAAAAACATGCATCACTATTTTCAGCATTTAAACACATTAGTAACAATCTTCGGACAATAGTGCGTTTTCTTCAAGGTTTTGCGATACAGTTTTCTCGAATATGACTTTACTTCACAGGGAAATATTTCAAAGAAAAAACTTGTTCTAGTTTTAACATTCACAATCATGTAAGCTTTCAGATAAAGATAAAACAATGGTGCTTTTTATCATAACCAATCCTGTACAATACCTTTAAATATGGGCCTACATTACAAAGTGAGTAATACTTCTCGGTATGAACACACTATTTTTTCATTTTTTGTTTTGCTATAAAAAAGTCACTTGTACCATAAAAATGCTCGTACCCAACTTAAAAATAGCAAGTTTAACGGTTCTTGATTCTTATGATGTGCATTATTGTTGCAGGCCTATTAAATGTTTCTTTGTGCTGACGAGCCCCTCCCCCCCCCCCCCCCCCCACCCCGGTCACACACAGCCTTTCTCTTTTGTTCTTCAGGTCACGGGATTTTTATGATTTACAGTATAGTCAACAAAACATACCATATAACCACATGACCAATGTCTATAATAACCACATGACCATATCTAGATGCGCTCTGAACAGCAGAGATTGGTAGCAAGCTGACAAAATAGTCGCAGACCGTTTTCATGTTTTGTGTGATCAACCATGTACATGAAATATCAAACCTGTGAAAATTTGGGCTTAATCAGTTGTGTGAGTCATGAGAAAATAGTGAGAAACCATGCACAATTTTCAGCATGTAAACACATTGTCCTTTGGTTGTAACAACCGAAATCGGCTGTTGCGTTTTGTGAAAGTTTGTAAAGGTACAGTTTTACCGAATATGACTTCATTTCAGAGGGAAGTAGGCTATTTCGTGAACTTCATAATGAATAAGCTTTCAATCTAAAATTAAACAATGCTGTGTTTTATCCCGATCAATCCCGTACATAGGGTCTGTATACGTAGGCCCTATCACTCTTATAAATAAAGTCAATCAAAACTTACTTGGTTAGAAGTACGACAGCTTTCGATAGTATAAAGTATTTTGAGAAAACATTTCACTTCGAAGTATTGTGGTTAGGAAAGATATCAGTTTTTATGCCCCGAAATTTGAATCTGAGAATTTTTTTGTGTCAGAAACGCTTCTCAGATCGTGTATTCCTATTACAGGGATTCTTCTTCCTGCGTGAACATAATTCGCTCCGGATTTTCGGGGGTATCTCAAAAAACGCGACCTATGAAATGTTCACATGTTAGTTTGATTGTATATTTACATTTACATACTAGATTAAAACAATCGAACGGTTCTAAAAATCAAAGGACAAACCAACCCGCATGTTTATCACACTGTGGTATTTCATTAGATTATTGGTGCACATCATATTTGATTCGATTTCAATTTAAAATATAGTAATCCCAATTATATTACAGAGATACATAATTTAGCCAGCCACAAGAACTAAAATTTACTCCATTATAAAACGTTTAGTTAAACAAACAGCCATCTAGAACTCAACTATCAATTGGATCAAGGAAAAGACCAAGGCTAATCTCGTAGTAGACAACGATTCGGTTGTTTGGTATTACTGGTAACAAATTCAAATGCCTTAATCTTGTTCTTTTAATTGCTCGTTTTCACATTTATAAAATTAAAATGAACGACAGACGTCCTCGCATCGTAGTCTTTAAAAAAACCGAGGAGCTACTATATCTGCGAGAAAAATGTGTCAGTTGTCAATGGAACCTCTCAGAAATTTAATTCAAAATGGAATAGGTATTCTGTACTCTGTTAATAACCTACTGTAACAAATTTAATTCTCATTTGCTGTAACAAAGATACGCTTTTTCAATTATTCTCTTTTCTATGTTAATGTGTGTTGATTAGAGAGCAATAAAATGTTATCACCGGGATAACAAATAATTTTTTTTTTAAATATATAAAAAAGCCATAAAAAGTTTTCTTCCAATCTGCCTTTTCTCCGTACTATGCTGTAATATTGCTCATCCTGGTGGTAAAGAAAACGGTTGTTTGTTTAACCCAAACAAACAAATCAAAGGAAACTTTCTTAATACAGACGTTTTTAGAACTGTTTTACTGTCTCTTCGAAACAGTGGCACGTATAGGTCTGTAGACTGTGCAAGTCTCGCGCGTATCGGAACGAGAAAACACGTCAAACGAAGACCATTATTTATTTCTGAAATCAAATCTTTGTTTAAAATTATATGAAAGTATCTAAAAAAAGAAGAGTTTTAGGTTTTATAATAAACACACAAATCATTTTGTTAGTTTTTGTTGGGGCCACAATCATGGTCCCGGAAGTTTGAAAATGCAAGAGACTTGTAAAGTAGGTCGGCAGACGGAACGTCACGACATTAATTTGCATAAACGATGATGGCGACATCGTAAACGAAATTGTGTATAAATACTGTTTGACAAAATGTCAACATCGCCATAAACCGTATGGCTAATGAAATGATGCACGTGACTTCAAGACCAGTCTACACACTTAACAGATGTTTAGTTCCTTGTGTGGTTCACTGACGGAAATGACTGTATTCAGTCATGTGGTTGTGACTGTGTACAAAAAATACAATGAAACTTCACTTTATAACTAACCCCCCAAAGAATTCCTTTTGAAATATGGCCGCGAAGTCGAGCTGAACTGAGCTTCCGAAGATCACACAAAAGCAAATCCTATAGTTTTCTTAATTGAAATATGTTTGTATTGCCGAAGTGCGAAGCCCAACAAGAACGTACGCACAAAAATCTCCCTTTTCGGAATTGTTTTCATAGGTTGGTTGACTTGTTTAATTAAACACTTAAAGATGGAAACCTTTCACTTTCGAACAATCGATATACCTTAAAGTGCATTTATCAAAGATGGTCCCGACAAGTTAATATTGATTTTACTCACATTTCAAATTACAGGATCAGTGTCCCTTTCATATGAGATATGTCATTCCTTGATGCAAGAAACAAACAAGCTCCAATAGCTGGGTGGAAGCTCCTATATACAAAGGTAAAATAAATTGTATACACTCGAGCAAGAATAAAAATGCACTTTCCACTTTCCAAGCTTTCCCCCTTAGTCACAGACAGTTCTCAGCCCCCAACACTATATCCGAAGGACTGGGTGAAATTGAATTGGAACATTCACCTTTTAATTGAGGTTCAATATTATATGGTGGTATCGTACGGGTCCACAATTCTGCATTATGTTGAGAAAGCTATCTCGACAGATGACTGTTGATGCATGGTCACGGGACCATGTCAGTTTTCGACGTAGAGGGAATCACCAATCATCCCAACGATGTAAATGATAGTAAACGGGCCCAGATAGGAATATTGTTCACAAACCCAGATAAGAATATTTTTCACAAACCCCTAACGATTTGACAACTTATTCTACTTGGAACAATCTCCCTCTTTACATCCGTCAGGCGTCAAATTCTTTCTCATTCTGTACAGCGCTTTGAAACCTTTGAAAAGGCGCGGTAATAGTCACCATTATTCTACTTTAAAAAACATACAGGATATAATTTGCACTCACAACAAACGTACAAAGACCTTGACTTCTCGCACGAAAGAAGTCCACGGTAGACTTGTGGACAAGTCGTTAAATGTATGTTGCAGTGATCGCGAAACGGCTCTCTCGCTCCCGGCGCGAGAGGGCTGCTCTGCGCGAGACTACTGCTCTCGCTATCACCGCGACAGACATTTATTAGACTTGATTTCAAGTCTGAGATCGCGGTTATTTCTCTGCATCAGCCACACAAAATTCCCCCCGCAGATTGGCTATCACGCGCTCTAACTCGCAATCTCAGACTTGACCCTCTTGTGTATACGGGATATTCATTTATTCACAACTACATTTACATAACAACACTATGCCAGAGAGATGACCAATCAGGAGGCCACAAAACTCCTGTTGCTTGCGTCTATTCCCAATAGGTTATAATCACTTCAGTATTTTCTGTAAAATCGATCGAGTCATTGTTTTTTTTTTTATATAGTGCTTTGTACGCCTGCTATTTCTAATTTATACATCAAATAATACTAGATGTAGGCCTATTCTTCAAATATTGAAAAATAAACATGACAAATAACCTGATCCCTACTAGACGAAAAACTGTGTTCCCTTTATTTGAATGGAATCGTCTAATGATTTCCCAACGTTTTTTATTTATTTTGAATTTAAAAACTAGAATCACTTTGGGTTTTTTGTTTCCAAACTGCAAGTTGAATCACTGAGCAGAGGCAGATTATTTACATGTGCATCAATGTTGTATTTCTGTACTATATCCCGTGGTATAAACGGTCAAGTTTGAATGTGCATTTTATTGACGGCTTCTGAGATTCTGACCAATCAGAGTGTTCCGTCCACTTTTGGACTAATTCGCCATAGGGTGTGTACAAACCGAAAAACAATGTTCCCAATTAAGTCTGTGATCGTAGGTTAAAGACGGAGGTTAATCCACAAGAGGGCGCTATTTCAGGCAATAATGTATTGGCTATCAGCAGGTAGACTAAAAACGAGCACAGACTTGGAACCAACAACAAGTCACCGGCATCATTTTTAAACTTATAGAAATGGCGATGTCCCTTGACGAGCCATGCAATCCGTAAAATGGGGATCGCCGAAAGAGGTTGCATGTACAGACTGTCGCCTAGCATCAGTACCTTCCCAGGGCCCAATAAGCACAAAAAGCAGCTAAGAACTACAAAAGTTGATTCTAACCAGAATGAAGTTACCAGCCAAAATGCCATATCGCATTTACAATCTGTGACTGGTACTCTCCTTAGTGTTGCTAAATAGAAAAATGTTAAGTATATGTTTTGCTTATAAGCAGTTCTACTTGGGCCCTGAGCTAATCTCTGAGGAGAAAATACTCCTTAGTTTTACAAATATTTTATTACAATACGTTTTAACTATGTCGCAGAATGCACCCTTGCGCCACTCCACTCAGCCTAATAGTAATACTGACATACAACTCAAACACAATAACGATACGCAGTGACAACAAATCTCAACCCCGGAACAGAATTCCTTTGGTTTTATACAGCTCTACAAAACCCATTACAATAGTTACCCATTAGCCCAAATACCTGACGTGAAATTTAGCCTTCGAGAAAGACTCTGCTAGGGTCGAAACGTCAGGCCACTAACTTATTTTTTGCATTGTAACAAAAGTACACAGACAAAAAAGAAGTAATTTCCCCAACCTTTACAAACTTACAGCAGGGTACCAGTAAACAATATATATTACGTCGTAATTTGATTGGTAACAAGTTTCAGCTTAGCATTTTTTTCTTAGCAAATTTGTATGTGCTTGCGCAATTATTATTCTTGAGAACATACAAGGTACTTGAGAAAACTAGAAAGGCTACCTATTTCCCTTGCTCAGAAAATGTCTAACTTTGCAACTTTGGGACAACACGCTCAAACAGCATGCGTAACAGCACGCACAATACTCACGTTGAGCAAGATTTGTCTTAGCTCAGAAAATATTGTGTGCTCGAACACTGAGCTCTCATTGTCCAACCATAATGGCTGTGTAGGAAATGAGTAAAGCTGAAAATGTTTGACTCTGTCAATCATCGTGACAACAGAAGGAACCAGTCCTTCGGCCCAGTTACATCTCTAATTGAGACTGCAATGACAGTCATCACTGTATAGGAAAAAATAACAGGTGATTCCGATCCTGACTGTGTATAGGTCAAAAGATTTGGGTTATGCGTTTTTGTGGGGGGAAAAAGAAGTGCATTGATTTCACGATTTTTTGTTTAGTTTTCAGTTAGCCAATATCACCAAAACGTACCCCAAAGTGTTGCTTCATACGCACCGGAAATTAGAGCATGCATCTTCCAGATTAAAACGGATATGTATTTTCCTTTAAGAAATCAACTTTTTGTTATTATGAATGTTGAGCAATTTTAGAAGGAAAGAAAATCAACTTCGTCCGCGGCAGAGAGAAAGAGCAGAACGACAAACAAGGCGAAATATTTGATGGCCCTAAGAAATGAAGAAGTCAAAATATTCTTGAAGGATTGCCAAAACATAAGCGAGGACGGAAATCTGACGGATATAAAGATCGCTGTGTGTCAGGTTTCCTTGACATTCTGCTTCCTGGAACTGTGCCTGAGACCCGATCAAAGTCTGTCTTCCAGAGCTTGGTACGGGAAAACTTTAAAAGGTTCTACACTTCATCGGTGCTTTCATTTTGAAAAACAAAACCAAGATGTCTGGTGAGTAGAAGTAATGCATGTCGTACTCTGTTGCAGTGTAAAACATTTAATTCGTTGCAATTTAATGCATGTCTCGCGCGTATTCGACTATTTTGTTGACCCTTTTGGTCCAGGGAAACACTAAACTTGCGCCGAGTCCCAATCAAATACATACGATACTTGCAAAGTCTATTGGGAAATTAGAAGCGTTCACTATTTTCTCATGGGGGAGACATGTTGAGTCTCTTGTTTTGTCTCTTACTCAAAAATGCCACAACTTATAGTTGCTTTAAATCAGCACAGAAGACTGCTTTGTATCTCAGATGAAATACCTTATTAATTTTTAAAAAAGTTGTCAATGTTATTGTTTTGGAAGGATAAAGTGCATGCACTACACATATTGGTCATAATATTATTCACTTGTCAATAGACCGTGCAAGAGTTTCGCGCGTCACTTTGGTCCCACGTACATTGCAATAAATTCGCGCACTTCAACGGGTCCCGAAGTATGAATACGCGCGAGACTTGCTAACTAATCATCATGCAGGCGTAATTGTTACAAATGCAGTGATTGTGATTTTGTGAGAAAAATGATAGTCCTCCAGCCCAACCATCCGGACGCTTCGTTGTACTGTTTCGGAGTTCGATATAAATGTTTGCAAAAAATAAAGTAACTAATGTTTGACTGATCAAAAGTGAGGTGACGGTGTTTTTGTAGAGTGGCTGATTTGTTGGCTTCCTTTCAACCCTGATCACGAGGAAATCGCTCATAACAACTTGCCTGGGACAGCAAAACGTACGTGATGATGGAAATAATCAGACCTGAACACGTGTAGTAAGGTTATCCATGTCGTATATCACTCAAGATTCAATAGTTTTGGGCCTATGTTATAAGTAAGCAAAATTATATTTCTTGGCTGGTTGTAAAATAATGCTCCTGAGAAACTTGTACGATCTTTATTAAAAAAACTACACCCATAAGCCTTCCGGGACAATAATAATTATGTTCATTGGGAGGTAATTATTTTTTAGTTCAGTTGTTAGGCCATTTTCGAAACACGGCTTGGGCTCGGGCTCCGTTCAACCGTTGAAGCCTCGTATTATAGGAAAGCACAATTGCCTTTTCAATTAACTGACGAAGCCCAAGTCGTGGTTTCTAAAACGGCCACAAAGCTAATTATTATTTTTTATTATAACAGATTGGCATTATTTTTAAATGAGCCCGAGTCCCAAAACATAAAACCAAATTGCTTTTCTGCTTGTGTATAACTCTGGGTGATGTTGGGGGGGGGGGGGGGGGGGGGGGGGGGTAAAGACACTTTCAACATAATGTATAGAGCATCGATGCAGCGGGGTGGGGCTTAGTTTCCCCCTCCTCTATAGCCACGTCATTGGTTTGAAAGTTGGTAAACATTCCAACCATCATCTTAACTTCTCATGTATCTTCAGAACTACTTCAAGTGATCGACAAACGTAACAAGACCTTCAAGGAGCTGTTCGACAGTAATGACATGGATAAACTGAGCGATTCTCTCTATGCCCCGGATTGCAAGATGATGGTGCCTGGGGAGAAGACTACCGAAGGAAACCAAGGTAAAGGGCTCTTGTATACCTTTTCTACCTACCCCCCGGTAATTTCAAATTATACCGCGAAATGATTGTAGTCTTTTCCCGCATGAAAAATAAAAATCTGTTGGCTATAGGGTCCTGATTGGTTGCAACGCCCCTGTGGTACGTTGTCAGCACTCGCTGCTTGTAAGCTTTTTCCATATAGGTTTAATAAGATGGTTTGTTTTGCATTCTTCAACTTGTAAAACGGATGTTTCATGTAATATTTTATGTATTGTTTTTAATTATTTATATACTGTAACACTTCCTTACTAGATGCGAAGAACCTTCTGAGCACATTGAAGGCAGGGGGCGCTGATGCGGTATCCTTGGGCGCCATCGAGGTTGGACCAATGGGAGGGAGCGAACTGTTATATGAGCGGGGAGACTACTCATTTATCAACGCAGACAGCGTACCCCTGAAAATTGGCAAGTACGTGAAGTATTGCAAACCAACCCTACCCCTTATGGTACGCATTCGACCTGTCTTAAACAATGTCTCTGAACATTTTGTGACCCCCATAATCTGGCAGTTTTCGAAATTAGTACAATGGCATTAAAAGTGAAGGTCAACCAAAACATCAACCACCCGTAATCAATGTGATTATAATATTTGAATCTTTGTTTATGTTGAAGAATACTTACAAGGCGGTGTGATATCGGTAATCAATGATAGTACAAAATACTACCCTGCTGGTAACTATAATAAAGGCTGAGCTTAGAATACAAATCAGTGCTATTATGGGACTACTTTGAGAGTGTGGCGTAAGGATATTATTTTTGAATAATAAATAGGGCACTTGACTACTTAAGCCAGGGAACGGTCATTAAACGGCCAGTAGCTGTAAGCTTGGCTTAGGTGGTTCACATCACGCCCGTGTTTCTATAATAATAATTATGTAAGTTGAGTTAATTTATGTTGTTAATAAATCAGCTTTTAATCACGAATGATTTTTAGTGTGTTGTGTCTTACAATTCCCGGTTGGCTATATAGAGCCATGACAGTGCCTTCGGAAAACTGGTAAACAATTTTTTTCGATCTATGAAATTTACGTCACATCGACCTGCGTCCAAAGTGAGATGTGCAGTTTTGAATGAGAAGTAAAAATAACAAGAATGTTGACTTTGAATTTTGATTTTTGTTTCGGTAGATACCTAGTGATCTGGAAGCTGATTGACGGTGAATACAAACGTTACACCGAAATCCTGAATGGAGGCAACAATAATGTCTCGTAAAGAGGCAAGATGCAGAGGTCGTCTCACTCTTAATGAACGAACGACCAGTTTACCACGTCATGTAAAGCGTAAAACCAAGTCGGTAATGTTTGAAGTAATGCCGTAGCCGAATCGGTGGCTACAGCTACTACTGCTAAGGAACTGTTGTTAAGGACGTCATGCTTCAATGCATGATAAAGTGGCAATCTAGCCGTAAGCGTAGCCAGAGCCACAGCCACCAACCACACACCGCGGTCATAGCCTGCTGCACAAGAGACTAACGCGCTGCTGTATAATATTTAGCCAAATCCCTCCCGCTAATTCGCAATATTTTTGACCGCATGGGGGCGTATGTGAACCAAATTGACTTAATGCGACAAGTAAAGCAAACAAATTTCATTGATTCTGTTATTATTATTATTATTATCTATTTTGCCATTGATACATGAAAACAAGATCAAGTCAGTCAAATCAGATAAAACTGTTATTTTGATGCAATGAAATTAGACGTTGAAAGCGCCCTCATGTGGTCAAAAATCCTGTCAATAAATTATAACTTTACGAAAGCACGAAGTGCGCAACACAGTCTGTTTTAATTGTATATTCAACCATGGAGCTCCATGATTAAACCTATTGTATTATCTTGTAACTAAGGTCATGCGTAGTTTAATTAAGTTTTAAGAATTTGAGTTTAAACTTTAATTCGCATAATGTGCAGTAAAATAGTTTTTTGTTTTAAGGTCTACGTCGTTGCATTGTACAAACAGAAATGTAAACATGGTTTTCTCTAATGTTTCTTTTCCGTCATTACATCCGTCTGCAAAAAAGACAATTTCAACAAACTAAACGTACATGTTTTTTGCAAACATAATTATTAGGGGAACTTTTCCAAACTCCGGCTTTATAGCCTTTCTGGGCTCCAGCTCCGACTCCGGGCTCCCTTCCCTTCGATGTTAGAATCAAAAGGATTTCATTATTTCAATAGGCAATAAATCTCGAGCGTATTTGAACGTGGAAGTGTGTGATTTTGTTTCCTTCTCGTCTTAAACCAATATACATGGAGCCCCAAACTCCCAAAAATGTTCCATCACGCGCGAGACTTTTTGAAGTAAAAGGAAACCTCACAAATTCGAGGCATATTTTGTGTTGATCATTGTATACTATTTTAAAAGATCTTTCAAAATTTCATAACAAACGCTTTGTATAGCCCAAAGCGCCCAATCCGTGGCAACGTGTTTCCGTAAGTTTATCCTTTCGTCATAATTATTATTGCCAAGGTGGACAAAAATAGAACGATGATGTAACCAAGTAAAATTTATATTGATGACCGCAAACTCGAGTACCAGCTAACGACCTAAAACTGCCTGGTTGCGGTGTGTATTCGTCTCAAATGCCTCACTGCCGTCATCGGGTGTAGACAGACTTGCTTGCAGCGCGGGTTGTGTGGACTTACTATATTATAATATATTATATATTCTAATAGAAACATGGTTGCTATAATCAAGTGTATCTTTCTTTTTAGCCATGTTGTTTTGGTTTTGGTGGGGAAGGCCTCCACCCATACCTGTCTGACAAAGAGATGTATTTTGGGTTGGAAGCTTTGGGGTGACTCGTGTTACATTATCACCGCGCGGAAGCTAAACTGAGCCGACTCCAGGAACGAATGTCGACTAATTGATGGAGAGATAATGGCTCCTAAAACGCAGGCAGAAAACGACTTTGTTTCGAGTTTCACTGATGACTATGGACGTGTTGATCACCACTGGATTGACTGTAATGACACTGATAGCGAGGGTCAGTTCGTTTGTGCTGGTATCACTGGACCGACGTACACCAACTGGATAAAAGAAGAACCAAATAACCTTGGATCTGTTCAACTGGACGGAGCTTGGGGACCAGCTGGCTGTGTGAGGATTACACCAAATGGGGACTGGTATGATGAAAGGTGTGACCATGTTTTTTTACTTTGCATTGTGTAAAAAACGAGAAGCTGTCATGGTCGATGTTAGTTTTCAGTTACAGTCATGGCGTCTTGGGGCATCATGCTTGATTGGTCATGTCATCTATGAGTTTCAAACCAGTAGCATGAACGCCTGCGCCGTGGAATGCTCCAACCTACCCGGATGTCGCTCTTTCAATGTCCTTCATCAAGCAAAGAAGATTTGCCAGCTGAACGACGGCAGACGCAATGATGTCGAGATGGACGACTTCGTCAAAATAAGCAACCCACTTTGTATGTATGGAGAGAAATAAATGAATGTAAGCCGAGAGCCGATACAATTGCTGTTCAATTTCTCCCCAACGAAGAAACACTAGTTTACAACTTACAAGTTCATCCTCCCCCAAGAAACTATATGGACATTTTCTTTTTAGATTTAGGCCGAGTTTATTGTTTGATACAAAACAGTGGGCGATTATGATGCTTCGGTCATTGCCTGTAATATGGGTGCGCTCGATTAGCTGCCCCGGGTCGACCCCGGTCTGCTCATCCGGGCGAGCCCCTAACCATGAGCTAATCGAACGCCAACTTCCCCCAGCATTCACACCGACGCATCTTGGGACAGCCGACCGGAACTACTTCCATTTTGTGCCGTATGTCCGATACTTTCCGTGGATTCACGAAAACATCGTAAAATAATTATTCTCAAGGTAAAACTGCAACGTTAAACAATTTGTACAACCCCACAGTGATACAAAGGTACCCGGCTTCGAATAAAAAATACTTATTGCTCACAAAAACGCTGTTGTAATGGCGAAAATGTGTGTCAAACTTCCTAAAAATGTCCCGCTGAATTACAAACAAAATGGTGGCCATTGAGAAAGTTTTTCGCCGTGACGTCATGAACTAGGGTCAGCCCCAAGTAACCCGCTCCACGAGCAGGGTACTTGGGTCTCACCCGGGTGAGCCACAGCAATGACGTCAGAGCTATTCGAACGCACTGGGGTCAGACCTGGGTCGACCCGGGGAAGCTAATCGAACGCACCCTATATGTACATGTTTGTTAACAGCAGTGTTACCGTACAATGAGCCACTGCAAAGTCAGGAACACTTTCGTGACCAGTGACGAGAAACTTGTATGAATTTAGTTCTTATTTGCTTCTTTTAGCGATATTACTTAGAGTTGTGCTATTTTGATGTAGTTGTCGCCCCCTCCCACACACATACACACAAAAAGAGAGTTGAGGATATTTTGTCCCCTGGTGTGCTTGTCCTCCGTACGGTAAATTAACATGGACTGAAGGAAGCTGATTGAAAAGAGGGCGCTATCAGACGAAATTTGTACACAATTCGCAGCAACCCCCTGCTACACCATGGCCCAATTTCATTGCTCTGCTTAACGCCGAATTCTTGCGCTTACGATCACCATTCTCCGCTTATACTGTGCAAGTGCCGAATTTCTGTGCCTAGCTGTGTAAGCAAAGAATGCCTATTATATTAGTAACGTGGAATATACACACGTGCACAAGCAAAAATTTGCTGCTAACGTGAAATACGCTTGACGTAAGCGCGGAATTCCCTGCTTCTATAATGAGCGCCGATTCTTTGCTTACGGTAAGCAGATCCATGAAATTGGGCACTGTTTAGTTCATCCTTTATATAATAATTAGTTTACAAGTTCATCCTCCCCAAAACACTAGGGAATAGTTTTACAAGTAGGACCAGTTAAGACATGAGTGGATGATTCTGATGCTTAGGCCAATTATGGATACTCATCCCACACAGTGTGAGACGATGATGACAATGGAAACGTTACGTGAACGTCAAAACCTGACGATGAACTGACAGCATTATATTCTGCACCTGATGGCGACGTCGGTATCGGGTGCAGAAATGCCGTTGGGGCAACGTCATTTATCGTCACTGTATTAAAATGTTGTTAGTTAATTGCTAATTGTTAAATTGCTAGTTAGAAACATTATCAAATGATTTGTATGGTCAATATTGCGCACATACACTTATAGCCAGTCAAACTCTAGATCTCCCTGCGTACTATCCATTGCATGTATACCTGCATACAGCATGTACAACTTACACAGACTTGTTTCAAGACTTTGACATCCAAGGGTGTAGATTGTAATTGAGCATTTAATTAAATTTTTTGAATTGAAGTGTTTTGTTTAGTAGGTTTGCATAATTATTTTATCACCAACTCTAGTGATCAAAATCAAATCAATTAAACGTCACATGTAGTATACAAATTGATTTGTTTGTTGTAAAATATTGTTCTCAGTATTTGACCACATCTAAGCTCAATATCATTATATTATTGACGTTGCCATAACGTTGTTGCAACGTTGAATGAAAGTTGGCTTGATATTGTTCCCTGACAACAGTGTTACCACAAGAACGCAATATCAATATGGTTTCAACGTCTGTTAAAAGCTTGAATCATGAAGGTCGTAATGTCGGTGTATACCGACCGACGTCAATATTTTGATGCTCAACTGACTGCACAACTTGACCATCATATGACGCATTGCCGATATCAAAATTTAGACGCTAAAGTCACACGCTGACCATTCTATGTCGTAATACTGAAGATAAATATTACGACGGTGTTCTGGTGTATTTTGATAACTAAATTCTTAGATGCCTAAAAGAAAAGAGTGCGGTGCCCATGACAACAATAATTTGTCACAATTCTTCGGCGACGCAATTTAATTACGTGGGTCTCGTATATCCATATAAAGTTTAATTGCTTACTTCGCATCCTTGTTACGAAATTATTTATACTGAACACTATTATTATCCGCAAGTGAATCAAGCTCAGATGAATTGTTCCTAACCCACTTCCTGGAATTGGTCAATTTTGGGTTATGGTATACTCTAAGGCTCCTTTTAAGAGTAAAAACAGAAGAAAACACTTGTACCCATAAGTATAACGATTTTAAGGGTCAGGTTTTTAATAAACGGGTCTTGGTTCAAGCCTGGAGGACAAGCGAGACTATAAGTTTGGCCCGAGACTACGTATGGAAAGTTTATTTCGGTAATGATGAATAAAGGTCGGGGTTTTAAGTTAGAGCTAGGGTCAGGATGGTGGTCAATGTTTGACCAGGGTTTTGATTAGAGTCAGTTTAAGAGTCGGCCCAGGTTCAAAACCCGGCTGATGAGCATTATGGTTAGGGTTTTGGTTACAGTATAGAGTCAACTTTGGGGTCTGTGTTTAAATTACGGTCATGTCTACTGCCTCAAATTCAGGGTAAAGTTCAGGGCGTGTTTAGTATTATCATAAAACAATTAAAATGGAACAGCTTTGGGTTCATTCAAAGGACATACACCTAATGGCTACAGTATTGTTTTGTATTGTAGAGGCACGGGAAGGAGGCCTGTCCTCTTATTTATATAAAAAGGAAGAGCATTTACTAAAATACTATATCAAAATCCACGCGATGACGTCTGAAATATAAAACCATCACTCGAAATGATTTTAATCCTCCAATCAACATCACACAATAGATAGTTCCCAGTAGACGCCATCTTTACGGGCAAATCGCATTTTGGCTTGCAGGCGCGTCAAGCGCTCAAATTGTTAACGCAGCCGCGTCATTCACTAACCAATCATTCAATGAGTTTGGTGAAATGTGCGCGTGCTGCACGCCGTTCTCACGCGTAACGCATGACTGTGTGTTCCAAATTGCCCGTAAAGATGGCCGATTACGTCATATTGCAACCTATCTATACAACCGACATAACTATC
Organism: Leptasterias polaris; assembly: GCA_037783415.1. Taxonomy (NCBI): domain Eukaryota; kingdom Metazoa; phylum Echinodermata; class Asteroidea; order Forcipulatida; family Asteriidae; genus Leptasterias; species Leptasterias polaris. The sequence continues at coordinate 1,681,175 of JAZGTN010000134.1, forward strand.
ACAACCAAGACATCATCAGGTATGCTATCAGATGCCCGAGAAAGGCTTCATGCCTGAAGCCTTTCTTAGATTCAAATTTTGGGGCGAAAATTTACCCTTTTCTCTTGGAGACAAAACAATTTTCTCTTAAAGGCACTGTACACGTTTGGTAATTACTCAACATATATATTAGCATAAAAACTTACTTGGTAACGAGCAACGGAGAGCTGTTGATAGTATAAAACATTGTGAGAAACGACTCCCTCTGAAGTAACGTAGTTTTTGAGAAAGAGGTAATTTCTCACTAAAATAATAAAAGACTTCTGGCCAGAAGCCTTTTATTCCTATCTGAAAGCACACTAATTTGTACAACAAGGGTGTTTTTTCTTTCATCATTTTCTTGCAACTTCAATAACCAATTGAGCCCAAATTTTCACAGGCTTGTTATTTTATGCATAATGTTGGGATACACCAAGTGAGAATTATACTGGTCTTTGACAATTACAAAACGTGTTCAGTGCCTTTAAACAACATTACTTCAAAAGGGTCGTTTCTAACAATGTTTTATATTATCAACAGCTGCAGTGCTCTTTACCAAGTCAGGCTATATGGTTATATTAATTTTTGGAGTAATTACCAAAGGTATACCCTCCCGTTAATACTAATAGTGTTGTCACAACACCACTGTGAATATGTAAACTGTTACTTGGCTTATCACACACGCCCAAGGTTAATCCACAAGAGGGCGCCATTTCAGGCAATTCTGTATCATGGCTATCAGGTAGCATAACCACGATCACAGACTTGGCACCAAGTCTATGGAGCCCCAGGGCATTGTACTTTGGAGAAAAACATTGAAATAAATATCACGTGCCATGACTTACGCCAGCCCTCAATTAGGAAAAAATGGGTTTAGCACTAAAAGTGTTGTGTCATTTTAACCTAACTTGTCGACTGGCTCTTGTTGAAATAATATTGTGAAGAAATAGTTTCAGCTTCGCTATTAGCTATAAAATAAAAACAGTTTGTCTGGTGTTGATGGAATCTCTCAATAATGTAGAGTAGAAAGCAACAATTGTTTGTTTTAAATAAGACAAATTATGTTTTCAGGGCAATTTGAGAAATAAAACAAAAAATGCCACTAAATAAGTTTTGCAATGCTCTATTCTGAAATCGTTATAATTCGCCAAACAAAATCGCCTTGAAAGTAGAGAATCTCAAAGTAGAAAATGTTATTCTCAATCACATTTAATCGCTTCTTTATTTACAACCAACAATAATTACGATGTCTTTATTAAGGAATAACATTTAAAATTTTGCTTACAGAGAGTCTATGAATATACATTGGAACTTTACAAGGGACACCTATGATAAATAAAAAAATTATTAGTTTTGTTGTTTATAAATACTTAAAATCATTAATTACATTTGTTGTTGGTGTCTAGCTTAAGCTAAACACAATAAACTGAAGTGAAATGGATGTTCAACAACAACAACAAAACAACTTTTACTCAATGGGCAGAACCGATACAATGATGTAATTAATCCTGAGGATTATGCTCATTTAAGCCAATAAAGGACACAGATTTGTTGTGGGTCAAACTCTTCTTTCAGTGCCCACTATCCCCACTCCATCCCAACATTATCTACATGGCTTGATTTCACAAAGCACTAAAAAGATTCATCTTTTAGATGAGCTGTTAACATTGCCATAGTGATTGGTATTGTGAAACCACAAATGGCTTAACTATTTAGATTGAGGCAAAGTTAAGATCAATCTTAAGCTTATTGTGAAATCGTCTCCTGGTTCCATCCTAATATTATCTTATCACATCGTGCATTAAATTTTATTACAGAATTATAAATACATGTATTTAACATTTGGTGCAAATACTAATTTCCTTGTGGTGGTTTGTGACTTTATGGGGGACACAGTAGCCATTGTACAATAGTTGCACGCTGTGATGGGGTCCATGGTGATTTGTACACCCCCTTTGCTTCGCCTTGGGTGCCACTTGCCCTGAAGGGTGTTCGGGTGCCATTTGCCCTGAAGGGTGTTCTGGTGCCATTTGCCCTGAAGGGTATACAAAACCCCATGGACCCAATCACAGTGTACATTAATTGTTTTGTTATACCATGGCAACAGATTACTCTTCTTCGGAGGCGATCTTTGGAACATGATTGTTCTCGACCATTAAACATTCACTATCTAGTACCATGGAGGAAGGACTTCCTCCATGCTAGTACAGGGAACGATTTCATCCAGCAATTGTGCATAGCAAAATATTTAGACTGAACTTGTTTTGTACCCACTGAATGAGTAGCCATTGAGTAGCAACTGGTGCATTTTGTGTAGCAATTTGCTCTGATACAAGGAAATCGTTCACTGTAGTACCATGGTATAATAATAATAATAATCGAAGTCTTATATAGCGCCGGTATCCGCCAATGCAGGCGCTCATGGCGCTTGCTCAAAAATCTGCACTCTAGTCAGTTGAGCTCCAAGTGCACTGCTCGTGATATCTAATAAAATAGTTATAGTTATTATGCTCTGTGGTCAAATTCACATGTCCATATCAAAGGCAATGGTTAGTTGTGCATGTTGAACAGATGTGTTTTGAGTGCTGATTTGAATGTATCAGTTGTGACAGCTGCCCGGACTTTGTGTGGAAGACCATTCCATATCTTTGCTGCTGCGACTTGAAATGAACGCTCTCCCCAAGAGTTGCGTGCCCTGTGTTCTTCAAGCAGAAATTTGTCTGCAGAGCGTAGGTTTTCTCGTGTTGGAACATATGGCTGCACAAGATCACATATATAAGACGGGGAATAACCATTCATCGCCTTAAACACAAGCAAGCCAATTTTGTATTTAATCCGCTGTTCAATTGGGAGCCAGTGAAGTTGTTTCAGAAGAGAGCTGATGCTTACACTCTTTTTGGATAATGTAACTACTCTGGCTGCATTGTTTTGTAGACGTTGGAGTCGATTCAGTTGTGATTTGTTCAGTTTGTACAATGCAGAATTTCCCATATCACACTATTAGTCTTAGTCTTATTGCCCTGACATGAAAACCCACGTAGACATTATTCCATTTATAGTGACCCTTACTATGGGACCTATTGCCTCTTCAAAACATTAATTTCCGCGTCTGCAAAAGATTTAAATAAGGCACAGTGACATAAACCTGATCCACATCCTTTCTAAGTTGTACTTAAAAAGTCTGGCACTTCACAACCTTGATGGTATTGGAGAAAAAAACAAAACCAGCTTATTCCCCAAGCACACCAAATTATGTTTATAAATTTTCTTTGGTAAAAAAATTGTTTACAGAATTCCTTGCCCAAATGAAGGATTCATAAGGACTGAGGCTGGTAGACTCAAACAACAAGTGCTTAGGCCACATAAAAAAAAAAAATTGTTGATCGTCCCCGCCCGACCGTTCAAAACCCCCCGACCCCATTATTTTATTTTTTTTTAAATCATAAAAAACAACCTTTTCAATGATATTTTCGGTCAAATTTGGCTCCACACTGCACCGCACGCACAGTAACATCAACGCCGACACCGGGTTTCGATCTTTATACTTTTACTGCCCAGATTTTTCAGCTGATATTTTTTCAAAATGTACAGGTTTAAAAAGATGTTTAAAGAAGGTTTTTATTCATGTTGGCAAAGCAAGAACAATTCTTCAAATATTTACTTGGGCTTTAGTTGTTTGAAAAAGTTTACAGAAAATGTCATCTAGGAGTTAAATTTGTTTGACAAAACTATTGAAAACATCAAAAACACACAAACCATCTGTTTTATAGTGATTGTGATGATTTCTTTATTCTTGATTTCATATTTGGCATGTCAACAAAACTTAAAAAAAAAAAAAAAAAAAAAAAAAAAAAAACCTCCCTCCCTCCCCCATCCGCAAAAAAAAAAGGACGATCAACAATTTTTTTTTTTTATGTGGCCTTATCACAGGGTCAAGCATTGTATGCAAAGTCCATTTAATTTGGTGTGGAACCACACAATGAGAGGAAACAGAAGGACTTGGGACTAGTCTAATATAAAATATGAGGCTGTAACACAGTATTGGGGAGGAGGGCCTTGCCTTGAATTAAACGTGTCCTTGCTCCGTTAAAAATAATTAAACAGCTGACACTACTCAATCTATTAATTAGCTGCAGATTCTAAAATTAAAATGCAACACATTTAAAGTACATGCACAGTGTATGCATTGAAACAAAAATAATGACATGGACAGCAATTAACGCACTGCATAATGCAAACTGGATAAGCCTGCAGATAAATCGTAAGCAGATCTTAAAAACATTTTGGCCCATTTTCATAAAACGGCTACGAAAAAATCTTGCTTTGCAAAAACCTGTTACCATTCACAGCACCTTAATGTAAGACAATTGTGACCGGTTACCTATTGATAACAAATAAGTTAAGCACAGTTTGCAGCTAAGCCGCTCTTTGAAAGTGGCCTTGTTCTGCCTCAAATATGGAATTGGCTTAAAGATTAAGCAGGACATGCTTACATGTATCTACAATAGTACAATTAGGAACACCACCATTCAATTATAATAGTCCGTCAGGTGTGCAATCATTCAATGTGCAGTTCATACAAAAACAAACAAATCAATTATCAATGATTGCTTGCACTGAAACATCATAATGCTTTAGTTAAATCATACTTACAGGAAAACAATTGAGACCTTTTTGCATATGTGCATAAATAACGCATAGTAAAACCATGGAGGTAGTAAAACCCAGTTAATAAAATAAAAAAAATTGTTTACTTAATGATGTCATTTTTAATTTCCAGGCCTGTACAATGTACATTTACATGTAACCATACGTACATGTACGATTGAAAATGATTCAGTCAACAGGTCGTTATCGCATGAGACAACCGATTGAGAATTTCACACCATTGTAATTTGACAAGCAAACAGAACTGTTGCCCAAATTGTCCGTTTTGTCTTTTTTGCTTTTATGTATTTAAGAACTTAGCTAAAGCTTCTGCAGCCTGCAGGCAGTTTGAACATTTGTTTCTGTGAGTATTAAATACAAACTACATGTATATCAAATGTTGAACACATAAAGTTTCCACAGAATGCAGTTTTATGCTATTCATGTATTAAAGGGTGTGTACAACATTGGTAATTGCCAAAGACCTATATTCACACTTGATGTGACCCAACATACATGAAATAACAAACCTGTGAAAGTTTAAGCTAAATCGGTCTTCGGAGTCATGAGAAAACAGTGAAAAACCCCCTTATGTGTTTTAACTTCTTTTCAAACATCGGAATTTATCCTGCAGGATAAAGACTATTATTTTACTAATTTCCTAAAAACTATGGCATTTCAAGCAAAACTATTTCAAGGGAAGTTTTCCACCATGACCATCTTTATACTATGTAAGTTATGTGCAAATCTGTGAACATTTATATTTTCATTCTTCCCAATGTTGTACACACTCTTTAACCCTGCACCAAACTCATTAACCCTGCACCAAACTCATTAACAAATTTTAAATTTGTGAATAATTTGCATGCATTGGAAAAAGCGAAACAACATGTAAGAAAAATACTGTACAAGAATTGGATTTGCAATTACTGCACACAGTTGAAAGTGCTAAGCAACTTGAATTTTGAGTTGCTTCTGTTTGTAATTCACAACTAATTTCTTTCCTAAGTTACAATTTAAAAAAATACATTTTGACATTGATAATAAAATCATAGGTCCAACAACATGAAGACGGACACTTTGTGTTTGCTACAATTTCTCCTGCAATTTCTCCTGCAGGCATTTTCCTTCAAATATTGTGCAGCAGTAGAAATTAAAGCAAAAGCTCAGTTTACTGAAATTCACAGAGTGACTCTGCCCGCATAGCATCATGCTGAATGTCTACATTACGAAGGCTTCAATGAAGACGAAGTGCTTGCTGAAGAACTACCATCACCTTTCTCAAAGTAAAAGTAAATTCCGATGAGGACTGGAACAGCTACAGCAATTAGTATAACAACCAGGACAATAGATTTCCATGTCATTCCGCATGATGTATCATCACAGTATGTCCTTTTTTTCTTCCTCTGAAAATAAGGAAGAAGCAACGGATGGATCCTGGTCTCTGTTAGGATGGAAGTGACCTCCTCAAGTGACTCCTTCTGAGTCTTCGTTGCCTGGCATATCTTCTCCAGATCGCGGTCCATGTTCTTAAGGAATTGCTGGGTGGAGATGTTGTCCCGCATGGAGTCCCTGATGCTGATTGTCCTCACAAACTGATCCTCTTCATCATCGCTGTCGTCGTCGTCACCACTGAGGAAGCCGCCGTTCATGAGATTGTTCCCGTTAGCTTCTGGAACAGTGTTTGGTCGCCGTCTCCTCTCTTCCTCTGTCTCGGTAAGAAGACCATGCTGTTTGACAGGAATCTTGATCCTTCTCAAAGCGAAAAAGTCTTGATCATTTATGAGATTATTGCATCGCTTCAGCTCCGATACCTGTTTATACAAATATGAAAAATAGTTTTTCGTAAAAGATATTAAAATCCAAACTTTAGTATTAGTTACCAAGTACTAAGTAGATTAATAGCTAATTATTTGATGACTTCAAACAATTAACTGTATATCAATCCGACTTTTTACCAAATGGCACACAATCACACTCACAGTTCTTCCCCCCAAAAAGTGCCATTAACAACAGAATTCAAATAAGTTAAATTACCCCCCCCCCCCAAAAAAAAATAATAATTTGTTGGGACTTTTTTAGAGACGACCCACTCACCACTGACCCCAATTGCAATTTTATTTTTTCATGAAAGCAAAGCGAGGATGTCCTCACTTTGTCTGAACCATTTTGTTTTAATAAGTGCTTGGTTTAAATGGGTAGACATCCCCCATACACACACACACACACACACCCCGCCCACAAACCAGTAAAACAACAACATAATTTACCGGACATCCGTACTGCAAAGACAAAATCTGAAGGGTGTCTCCGCTCTCAATTTCCCTTTCAATAAAAATGGGTTCCGCCTCTTTCCGTTGCTCAATGTTCTTCTTTTTGTTCTTAACTTTGCCGGCTCTCGGCCGGAGTTCAGACATCTCGATAAAGTCTTCCGTGTCAGCATTAAGTTCGTCCTCTGCCATATTGGAATTACCGAAGACATACACACGGGAGTTTGGCACATTTTGCACTTGTCCTTTCGTCGGCAACAACTTGTTGCGGTCCGTTTGTGGAGCGGCGACTGCCGCCGTGTAATGCGTGTTTCCATGCTTGTCCCGTTGTTGTTCAGTCCGAAAACCGACAATGGCGCTGGTCATAATAAATCTGACAACTCTTTCTGAACGTTTAACAAGACATACATTCTACGATCAAGACTCAGTATAATCATAAGAATAGCTCCTACTGTTTCGTTTGTTATTTATGTTTTGTTAAATAATAAAAATGAAACCGACATTATACGGCACAGAACGTTAACATCCACATTTCATCGATGTGACACGAAGGAACTTCCGGTTACCCTTGACTTTTGATTCTCAGACTGGTCCCGACCTAACTACGTTTTTTAACAGGTGATAGTCAGTGAACCAGCTATACTTAACCTTTGCGAGTGGACACTAGAGGGCGGCATACATCGAGAAAGATAGGCGCTGAATCTGAAGGATAATAAATTAACGAACATTTTTTTCCTCTAGAAAATGCACAAAAATACCACAAATGAAAAAGGAATACAACAAACAAGGAACAATGTAAGTTGAAGATTATTGTATTATTTTTTTGACCGTATTATATTTACTCTTAACTGCATATATAGAAATAGAATACAAGTGACTGTGTGTGTGTAAGTTGTGTGTACGAGTAACAGTACATACAGTGTGCTCTCACTTTCGGTACCTTCTGGAGACCAAGGACAAAACAAAAAAGGGAAAACAAAAGGACTCCACATGGAATTTCTAAAGACCGGGGTGCTCCACAAGGAAATTTGTGTACAAAGTCTATGGGAAACTGTTAAGTGCAGGGACAAAGGAAAGAACAAAAGAGTGCTCCACAAGGATGCATTTTTCCGTCTGTGTGTATTCATGAAATGAATCTGAATGCAATCTCTATCGGTTTCTCTGTCATTTATTGAACAATGAATTCTTGCTCTGAGCTTGCTCTGCTCTGAGTCTGTGGTTAATTATATGTAAAGTAAGATTCAGAAGGTCTGTAATTTACAACTTCTTTCTTTACACTAAATTGGGGTACGGCAGAATAGGTTTTAGACTTGGAGGATTTTAGTAATTTACCGTGGCCAGTAAAATATATCATCCACTGCCATTCACTGCCACTGCCAGCCGCCAGTGCCAGTGCCAATTCAAAATGCCCATTGGCAATGAATGGCATGCAGTGATGGATGATTTTACCGGCGGCGATAAAATTGTGTAATACTAAACCTATTTTGCCGTACCTCAATTTCAGACTTTTTTATTTCCCTTCACTAAAATCCTCGGAAGCTTCAAATTAGAAATTCCTTTTTTTAGGGCTAAAATTGACATGATTGGTGTCGGTTGACAAGTGAAGGATTAAGCCTTATGGAAAGAAAGGAAAACAAGTCGGTGCCTAACAATACAAAGTTATCTAAGTTGTGTTACGTTTATTTGTGTTTTTGTACATTTGATATGCAGGCCTCATCATGGCTGACACAAGTAAACGGAAGAGAAAAAATTCATCATGTTCTCCACCACAAGATCTGCTGTCCAAAAGATCAAGACTTTCCCCAGACATTCCTGGAAAAATCTCAAGTGAAAATGTGGTAACCGATAGCGCTGTTGAAAAAACGGTGTCAAACCCATACCTGAAGCCAGCCATTTCTCAAGATGGAGTTAAAGCAAGTGTAAGAAGTGACGTTCAGAGATGTACTTCAGTTGGGCCTGTGCCCTTCAATCCAGATGAGGAATCTACCCGGATAATAAAAGAAAGTGCCCTCAGTGATTCTACCAGTAAACAGGATTTGCCAAAGGCAGCAGTGTCTGTAGACGATGACGCTTGTCCACCAACCAGTGTCCAAAGTGTGGAGCTTGCACATTCAAGCTCAGATACGAGTCAAAAGGTATGGCAGCAGTCATTACAAGACTTTAGTCATGAATGCAACAGAAAATCAAAGGAGGAATGTCACACAAATGTGGTTGAGGATACAAAATCAACTGAAAATGTCAACAGTGGGAGTGCAAATGAAAAAGTACCAGACAAACCCAGCTGTGAAGGCACCAAAACATGCATGGCTTCTTTGGACACTGTTGATATGGAAGCAGTTCAAGCTTTGACATTCTTAAAGCAGTCTGCCTCACCAACAAAGGTCATATCATCGCCTTTGTCAAACCAAGGAAATGGCGATACGAGGTTGTACACCGGAAGCATTAGGAGAAAAGGTTTTGCAAAGGGCTCCCTGGCAAAACAGAAGCTGAAGAAGAACTCTCAAAAGAAACTAACTCCAGTGCGATCTGATGAAACAGACTCCGAGAATCAAGAGGATGGTTTCTCATCTTCCCCCAGCAGGATGGTGATTGACATGCAGCCGACGAGAAAGTCGGCCCGACAGGCAGCACAGGAGGACAAGGAGAAACCCTGGAGTGCGATGATGAAGAAAAAAGCTAAGAAGAAACTTGGGAAAATGTTTGAGGCAGGTGGGGAGAGGAAGGAGACAAGAGGTCGGAAGAAAGGATCTAAGGGGCCTTCGCTGGACGCTGATGAGGTTCAGCGTGCAAATGAAGCATGTGACCTCTTGGAGAAGAGACTTGAAGAAAATGCTGTCAAGAACAACCTGTCTGTGGTTAATGTTAAGAACATTTTACATGTAAGCGGTTTCTCTTTTTAACCACTTCACTGTGTGGTATTATTTTTTCAGAACTTTTCAGAACTTCCTAAATAATCGTTTGTTATTGATAAAATTGTTGTCACAAAGTGACAATGAAACGGTGTAAACAAAGTAAAGACAACAAATGTTCTTTCAAAATGCATATGAATTTTGGGTTCTCTGTCGAAAAATTATGAATTGTCTTCGCCGTGATTTGGCCAAACCTTGGTCATGAGCAACAGCCGATAATATTTGACCCATTGTTATTCCTTTTTTACAGCATGTGATCACCAATGAGCATGTGTTAGCGATGGTACGTAACACAATGGATGATGAGACACCAGGGGATAGTGTCAAAGCTCCAAGCTCGCCAGCTGTTGTGTTTGTAAGTAGGCTGCTACAGTGTGTGTTGGAGAAGCATTTGATATAGTTTTGTCCACAGTTTACTCTGGGACGATATGCTCAGGCCTCAGATTTTGCAGAATCAGGCATGCGGCCTGTCTGAATTTTGGTTTGTTTTTAAAATCCTGTAGTTCCTCAAAATTTCATTTAAGAAAAAAATCTGAAAATAGAATTAGCTGTTGTAGACTGCTCACCAACCAACATGACTAGAAGGACCTATGGTACACAATAGCAGGTAATTTTGGGTTACATCCATTTATTTTTGTTTACAAACAATATTTAATGACGTTTCGACCCTACTAGAGACTTTTTTGAAGGTTAAATGACAACACAAAACAAGTATGTGTGTTGTTTACATGTGTGGGTCGAAACGTCAAATAACTTAAACTACACGTGCATCAGAAAAAAGAATAAAGATCCCCGGTTGTGTACATGTTCAAGGCATTTTTGGTTGGACACGAACACAATGGGCATTGTACAGCATACATTTGCCACCAAGTTGTTACTACTATTACAGTCATCAAGATATGTGAACTACCTGTGGGCGAGTGGCAAACCAGGGTATCGGGGATAAAAGAGTGCTCTAGAATTGAATAAATTGTGTTATTTCTTTTTTTAATTTAGGAGCCTAAGATGACAAGATCAAAGCTGAAGGAAGTCTCTGAAAAATCAGGAAATGTAAGTTACATTTTTTTGCTGAGTAATATCCTCGTATGGTTGACTTGTATTTATTGTTTTACAGGCCTGGAATTTCGTCTCTGAGAGGGCAAGGCCATTTTCACTTTGCAAAGAGCACTTCCATTGGAAAATCTTAAAGTCTATGGGAAATTTTTGAAGGTGCACCAAGGCTAAGACCAGGGCAACAGAGGCTGTGGCTTCCAAGTAATTTGAGGCCTGGTTTTATAGGTATTTGAAATCCCTGAATAGACCTTATGTGTTGACGTCATCACGCCGCCATCTTAGAGGTAAAATGACAATATAACAATGGAAAACGCACCTTTATGTATGCACGGCACAGACGATGGGACAATGAGCAACCTATGTTTTGGACCTCTAGCAGAGGTCACCCTATAAGGTCTATTGTCTTGAAATGCAAAAGGGTTGTCCCTTATCATGTCGTATTATTACGCGTCATTCATATTGTTTTAGAATGATTTAATGCAGAATGTTGTTCTTAACCTGTAAGTTATATTTTTGTCTGTGTATTCTGTTTCTAGGGGCCCTTTGTTTGGCCTGTATCTCCAATCAAGAAATCCAAACAGGCGCCACAGTTCACTGACCTGAATTTTTCTGACTCAGACGATGATGAGGACTACAAACCGAGCCAAGAAGACTTGGTAACTACAGAATTTACCTTGAATAGCCTAGATTTATCAACTCTGTATGTAAGACGATGTTCACAAAAACACCCACTCAAAATGTTATTTACTGTGTCTGTTTTGTGTTCATTGTTTAAAAAAAATGTTCCATGTGTTAGTTTATATAAAACAAATATTGAATGCACTTTGTTTGGGTGATGTCGCAGAAGATAACCACCTTGGCTTCCCATATCATGAGGCTTTGAATGGAATGGCCCAAATTTCACCTCCTGATTACAATGCACTCAAATGTATCCAATATTTGTATTTATAATAAATTACCAAAGAGATCTGGAATATCTTACAATGATTTATGCAAATTTCATCTTCTTACAGCAAAAAGATGAGAGTGACTATGAGAGCATAACATCCTTCGGATCCCCTTGTCCGAGCACCCCTCGCTCCAGCCTCAACACCTCTTTCTTTGAAGACACAGAAGAAGAAGAAGGAGAAGTAGAGACAGCACCCCCAAGCAGCCCTTCTCGTCCCCCTACTGTTGCCCCCTCACCTGCCAAAGGGGGACATCTCCGGGCGGTGCCCGTACCCATGGGACCTCCCCCGCCAAAGCCGCGGTGCGATTACAAGCTTAAAGATGATACTAAGTTTCTCAAACAGCTGGATGAAGTTAACATGGAGTTGGAAAAATCTGAGGTAGATTATTGATCAAACTCGTCAAATTTATCAGGCTGACGAGACACGTTAAATGGAAAGAGTTTGTCCATATTTTAAACTGTTTTATCATGTTGTCATAATTTCAATTATGATTTTGAGCAAAACATTTGAAACAGCTGATCGTCGACCCGTGCCAGGTCAAACAGACATCATCCCGGAGAGAGATGAAAGGCCTCTTAACAAATTCAGTATAGTCCGTTTTTAAAATGTACAGAAGCTCGAATGCCAGTTTATAAGACTCCCGCTGTGCAGCGAGATTGATCACCCCCGGGACTGAGGTTGAGTCGAATGTCAATCGATCATAAGTGGAGCTTTTCAGAGTTATCACTTCCCCTTGGAGGGTTTGTGGCACCTGTTTCAAAAATGTAAAAATAAAAATAATTGAGTTTATCACGTTTCACTAAGTGTGTACTTGTTTTTTTATTTATTAAATTTTCTTGCTTGACCTCAAATAGCAGGATACGATCGCCCATCGTACCCGCTCCAAGTTTCCTATCGATACACCCTTAGAAGAAATTGAGGCATCGTTTGTGGCTCCTGACATCACGGCAGACATGTTTGATACTTGGGACGACTGTGAAGACAATAACGAATGGGTCAGGTGGCTCGCTGGGCTCCAGAAGACCACTGGTAAGATCTCCATCCACTGTGAATAAGTTAATAAATCAATATTTGTCATTATTGTGTATTTCCAGTATTGGGTCACACTGTTCTATTTCTAATCCTTAAAAGGAAGTTGACATTTGTTCCTTGTACAGATGGGCTCAAAGTTCTGATTGGAATCCGCAGAAACGGTTAAAAGGGTACAAACGAAAGTAAAAAGTTCAATTTAAAGGGAAGGCACACGTTTATTAATCACTCTTAAAATAAATGTCAATCAAAACTTATCAGTTAGAAGTACAGCAACTTTTGATAGTATAAAGCATTTTGAGAAACATTTCACTTCGAAGTAATGTGGTCTTTATTCCCCAAAATTTGAATCTGAGATACGTTTCTGTCAGAAATGTTTCTCAGATTGTGTATTCCTATTTGGGATTATTCTTCGCGCGTGGACGTATTTTCTTAGGATTTTCGGCTACCATCTTTTGAAGTAAAATTTTCACAGGCTAGTTTGATTGTATATTATCTAGGGAAGTTGGCGTAAATGCACAACTCTAATTCTTTGTAATCTTTAGTAGGCTTACATTTATGTATTCTTTATTTCTACCTGACAGACCCGGAGGTTAGCGACACAGGGGACGACGATCAGAATGATCCAGAGTATAATTTCTTAGCCGAGGAGGAAGCAGTAGATGAAGAAGACTTCCGAAACGATAAGACTGTCGAGATAACCAGTAAGTCTTCATTGAAATAAACCAGTCAGGGCTAAAAGTTTACACTGGACCACAGGCCCAACGCCACTATTTTTAGTGACAGGCCAGTAAACTCATGACCAGACAAGTCAAGTATCCGTGTGTTTTTCAATTGAATAGTAATTACTTGTTGTCTTATATCCTGAACCAAAACGAATGACGTTCAAATGTTGACTTTGAGTCTGTTAAAATACCTTTTAATTCTGTTGAGTCATCATCATTCATCATTTAGCGGTCGCAACCGAGATTCCATTCACAACGTCACGCCAGAGGTGTTTATCCGTCATCATGTTTGGTAGGTCCTCAATTTCAGACTCCGTATCTCTACTGATCACATCGATGTAGTTGAGAGGTCTACGTCCTCTATTAGGGCACGGAAGTCTCCAAAATAACACGTCAGGTATGACCTGGTCTTTAGCACGATAGCAGTGGCCAGCAAAGCGGACTCTGCGTTGAGCAACAGTAGCAGAGATTGGTAGAATGTCTCCGTAATGTCTGTTGAGTAATGAAGTATACTAAATACCCATAATGACAAATGAGATATATCTTCTCTTACATGTCTTACTCTTGCTTTTTCAAATAAAAATAGTTAAATGCATGTTAAACGGTGTCAGGAAGTTTTATTCTGATTTTGATACTGGTCTTGTAAAAACAAGTCTGTTCCAGTGAACATTTTGAGCTACAAGCCCTGTGGTCTTCCCCCAAATTGGAGCCCTGCCAGGGCTTGACTTCACAAAGCACTAAAATGAACTTGTGTTGTGACATCACACTTTGCTTAGCAATTAGAATTAATACATAGTTTAAGATCAATCTTAGCTCTTAGTTAAAAATCAACCCCAGCTATAGCATTTGCCAGCGGTCTTTTTGTTTAGTCTTTGTTACAGTGCTTTCAAATCATGAACGGTTTAGAACATTTTATTCAGAATTGTTTTTTGTTCTTTCAATCCATACAGAGAAAGAATTGAATGAACTCTTAGATGAACTGATTGATGCAGTAAGTGGATATCTGTGATTTTTTTGTCTTTAGTTTCTCCCCTCCAAAAGTGAATGTTGGAATTTTCATCCCCCACTATTTTCAGTGTTCCTTGCAAAGACATAAGCGGTGACCAATGGGCTTCTAATATGATCCTCATGTGACGAATGTGACACCTTGTGCCTTACTCAGGCCCTTCTCAGAAATTTAGAATTGTCATTAAAAGTGAAGACGGACAAAACATCAGCCTTAATATGAAGGCAAATTGATGTCATTGAATATTCTACCTGTTAACAATTACATTATGGGGCCTAATGGTGTGTTGTGGCCAAAGGGTTGAGAGCACCGGACTCAAGCTCTGGTGTTTCTGATCAGCAGAGTGTGGGTTTTGAATCTCAGTCTTGACACTTGTGTCCTTGAGCAAGATAATTTACCATAATTACTCTGTCCTTCGGATGGGACATTCGGCTGTGGGTCTCCTGTACTAAGATTGATAGTGCACATGAAAGAACCCAGAACACTTAACGTGGAAGAGTAGGGGTCAACCCCCGGTTGTTTCTGATTCACATAGCAAGCACCCTTGTTTACAGGTGTCCTCAGTCTTGCGAGCCACAGTGATTAAGTTCACTTATGAGGCATCCTTGGTTTCATTACCAGAAATATAAAATAATAATAATTAGGTGTTATTTGACAGTTCTTACTATCATCTGTTTTGTGAGCAAATAAACCCAGTTTTAAAATTGGCAGGAAGTGCCTGGTTTGGCATGGGGTGTCAAACATCAAGCTTCAAGTATAACTGAACATTTACCCACACTGTGTAATGCAAATGAAAACCTGTTGTATGAATTTTTATTCCGAACACTGGCTGTAGACGTTTCTTATTGTAAACAAAATAATTATCTTACTATTCAACACAGTTTGAGACCGAGGACTGGGCGGCGGACTTTGACATGAAGCATTTTGAACGGCCTCAGCAGTTGACCCTGTCCGATATGATCGCACAGCGGCAAATGACCTACCCTAAAGACGGCAAGGAAAAGAAGAATGTACTACAACAGCAGCATTCACGTCAGCAGCAAGTCTTGGTCTTCAGTGACAACGAGAGGCTGCAACTGCAGCAGCAAACGCAGCAAGTAATTATATGAAAATGTTAAAAAATTTGCCATGCTGTCCTGTCAGGGAAATTGTGTAAATCGTTGAGGAAGACACTTAGTTCGCCTAAAAATGTAAGAAAGATGGCGGTTTGTCTAGGTCTATGTGTACAATACCTTGAGCTGCCAGCTTCCCATCAATGACGGTGCAGTGTGCAGCACTTGCTTGTTCGGGCTCAAAAAGATTAGGTATTGCAGGCAAAGGTGTTTCATTGAGTGTCGTGGCCGAGCTTGTTGTGGCCGAGTGCTTAACAGCACCGAGCTCAAGCTCTTGTGTTTCTGATCACCAGAGGGTGGGTTCGAGTCCTGGTCATGGCATTTGTGTACTTGAGCAAGAGACTTTAATACCATAATTGCTTTCTCCTTCAGGTTTCCTCGGGCTTGCGAGCTGAGTGAAAATTTAGTAATAATTGAGTAATTTACTGTACATATACTTCCATGTTTTCTACTTGTTTTTGCCTTGTGTGATCAAGGGTCCCTATTTGGTGGGTCTGCGTGCCTGTTCGGGGTTTCCCTTTTGCACTACGTTGTATTTTGATGTTTGTGCAATAAAGGTAATAAAATAAAAATTAAAATAACTTTGTCTTTTCCTTTTCAGCATGTACAACTTCTTTGCCAGTTGAACCTTCTCTGCAGCGGTAACCCGGCTCTTGAGCCACACAAAAACCAAGCCAAGCAGTTCCTGGTTAGTGCCTCAGTCATTTAAATCAAAATGGGTCTCATAAAGTCTATCATTGCTCTGCATAGCCCACCTTGTTGGGGTGTTATAACTCTCTTTAAAGGGTGTGTAAAACATTGGTAAGATTGAAAATATAAATGTTCACAGATTTGCACATAACTTACATGGTATAAAGATGGTCATGGTGGAAAACTTCCCTTGAAATAGTTTTGCTTGAAATGCTTTAGGTTTTAGGAAATGAGTAAAATAATAGTCTTTTATCACTGGTGATAAATTCCGATGTTTGAAAATAGTGAAAACATGTAAAGGGTTTTTCCACTGTTTCCTCATGACTTCGAAGGCCGATTTAGCTGAAACTTTCACAGGTTTGTTATTTCATGTATTATGTTGGGTCACATCAAGTGTGGATACTGGTCTTTGACAATTACCAATGTTGTACACACCCCAATGCTGGCCAATCCCTACTCACGCAAACTACTTTTTCCACCAAATTTTATGGTCAAAGAGCCTTCAACTTCATTGCACCTTCATTATGGAATGACTTACCTCTTAATATTCGCCAAGCTGGCTCTCTTCAGATTTTCAAGGAACTTTTAAAAACTCATTTGTTTGAATCTTTATTTGTGTAACTTGCTTTTAAAATAATATTCTTTTCAATGTTTTTTTGTTTTGTTTTTGTGTTGCGCATAGAGGCTTCTGCATTATGCGCTATATAAATTTCTCGTATTATTATTATTATTATTTAACGCCAGTGTTATCATAGTCGCCGTTACAGGCCACCCTCTAGCCATGTCTAAAATGCCAAGTTTTCAAAGTATGAGCAAGTCGTACAGTTTTGATTGCAAATATCTCCCTGTTGGCAAACATATAATATTGCTCCTTCATACATATTGCTCCTTACATTCATAGAATTACTGAGATACACGATGGGCCTTACAAATGTATCGGAATTTAATCAGATTATCAGTTGAGCATTGGACATGGTTGCCAATTTGACAATGCTCCTAGCTTAGGAGTGGAAATGACTGAAATAATATGTAGGTAACAAATTTATTTGAATTCGAAAAAACAAACCTCATAATCCATGATTTGTTTTCTGTCTATCCTGCAGAGTGAGTTGGACATGCTTGCTGGCCGCAGTGAGGATACCGTAATGGCATCCTATATGATAGGTGATGTCCAGCATCCTTATGCTCCTCGGTCAGCATTCAGACCATGCAATCTAGCTGGTGCACTGGAGATTTGTGAACAAGAATTCACCGTCACCGAGAAAGGTGAGATGAAGTTAACAAGAAACTCAATTTTTTCCCGTGTTTTGTCCGGTTAAAATATTTGCTATGAAGTGAGTTCAATGGACTGATTGGAGCAAATAATGGAGCAACTTTGTTTGCTCGGTGTGTTTTTCAGAACAGTTACACCTAAACTTTTTGTAAGCTGTAATCTTGTCAAACTCCACGCTCACCTCAGTCTCACAAGCCAACAGGTTTTCAACATGTATCATTCCAATGTCCACCCCAATGACCAGTGTCTAGTCTGGCTGTCTGGCTCTTTAGAATGTATGTGCATTTGTTTATGACCCATGGACCACCCCCACCCTTCCTCCATGCTCTGACCATGTCAGTGACCAAAAGACCAATACTAATGTTCTTAGTTTCGTTCTTGTTCATTCTATTCTTGCCTTTTGTACACTACGCTACTACTATGAATAGTACTCTTTGCTTAGCCGTACAGTTGTATTAATTAAATCCTGTGCATCGATCAAAAGAGAACAGTCTACATGGGTTTTATTTCTTATCTACACCGACCACCGACAAGTTCTAGTAAAACACTCATATCCTTTAAAGGGACACGTTGCCTTGGATCGGACGAGTTGGTCTATAAAAAGCGTTTGTAACCGTTTGTTATAAAATGCATATGGTTAGAAAGATGTTTTAAAAGTAGAATACAGTGATCCACACAAATATGCCTCGAAAGTGCGTGGTTTTCCTTTTACATCGTGAACTAACACGGTCGGCCATTTTGTGGAGTCAAATTGTTGACTCTACAAAATGGCGGACCGTGTTAGTTCGCAAAGTGAAATGAAAACCACGCAATTTCGAGGCATATTTGTGTGGATCATTGTATTATACTTTTAAGACATCTTTCTAACCATATGCATTTTATAACAAACGGTTACAAACGCTTTTTATAGACCAACTCGTCCGATCCAAGGCAACGTGTCCCTTTAAGTGCTGCACTATTCTCAACACATAATTTCCTTTTGTAGAATTGGCATCTATGAATGCGAACGAGGCCTGGAGAACAGTAGCCAATGAAACGAACCGATCAAAATCACAAAGTAACCGCAGTCCGCCTACAGAGGGCGCCCAGAAGCTTATCGCACACAGTAGAGTCTTCATGTACTCGGAGCTGTTACCGACAGTCAGCCTGACGGAAAAACCTCTCCAGAAAATCATCTTTGAGAAGGCCGAAGACAAGTAAGGAACTCATCATGGCCCAAAATTCATAAAGCTGTAAGCACAAAAACTTGCATAGCACGACAAAATCTTGCTAAGCAGAAGTGGTTACCGGCCAAAATTCCATAAAGTTTACATTGTTGCGACTGGTGCCCCACTACTTTGCTTAGCAGTACTTTCTGCTGAACAGCTTTATGAAATTGGGCCCTTGTAATTTGTCCTTTATTTTAACCCTCCTAATCTTGGTAACGTTTTTACTGCTGACCAATCATTTGAATCCATTCAACTGTACGGAGCCCAATTTCATGGCTCTTCTTACCGTAAGCAAAGAATCGGCGCTTGCGAAAGCAGGGAATTCCGCACTTACGCCAAGCATATTTCACGGGTTAGCAGGGAATTTCTACTTGTGCGCTTACGTTGTCCACGTTACTAGACATTCTACGCTTACACAGCTAGCGCAGAAATTCTGCGCTTGCTCGGTAAGCGGAGAATGGTGATCACAAGCGCAGAATTCAGCGGAAAGCAGAGCCATGAAATTGGGCCAAGGTTGTGTATGGTTTTGTACATACATGTGTGTACTGTGTAGATGCATTCACCACAAGGTACCATATTGCAGGCTTGCATAGCTTATCTATCATTCAAATCACTGGGATAATCACCGGTCAACCAGTGTTTAATAAATAAAATCTTGGGTCAAGAGGTAATACATTTTTTTTCCTACAAGCAAGATATTCTTCCTACCTTATTCTGAAATCTGATTTTTTTTTGCCCTCATAAAATTCAGAATAATTGTGATTAAATAGCCAGTACCCCTGTTTTTCCTGCCTATGCAAACTTGAGGGGCAGCCCACCTCGCTACTTTCAGTGATGGATACCTCCAAATTTAGTAACCATAAACAAAATTATTGGTGAGGAGCACTGCAGCTGTTGATAGTACAATAGATAGTTCCCAGTAGACGCCATCTTTACGGGCAAATCGCATTTTGGCTTGCAGGCGCGTCAAGCGCTCAAATTATTAACGCAGCCGCGTCATTCACTAACCAATCATGCAATGAGTTTGGTGAAATGTGCGCAT
Source organism: Leptasterias polaris (assembly GCA_037783415.1). Classification (NCBI taxonomy): domain Eukaryota; kingdom Metazoa; phylum Echinodermata; class Asteroidea; order Forcipulatida; family Asteriidae; genus Leptasterias; species Leptasterias polaris. The sequence goes on from JAZGTN010000134.1 coordinate 1,701,107, forward strand.
GCTGCACGCCGTTCTCACGCGTAACGCATGACTGTGTGTTCCAAATTGCCCGTAAAGATGGCCGACTTACGTCATACTGCAACCTATCTATACATTGAGAAAGGATTCTCTTCCACCAAGAGACATTTGAATCAGAGAAATGATTTAAGCGTGAATGGTTTCTAAGATGTCTGAGGGTTGGTGTCCATTCCCGAATGCTGTGGCCAGAGATGGGTTTGGTACCCGTGCTGACCTCGCTAAACATGGATGGATTCAACATTCTTGTGAAAATACTGTGACAATGTTTTTTCTATTTTTTCAGCAAGTGTCACTGTATTCAGCTGAAACTTTCACATATGACTTTTTATTGTATCTTTCTTTATAATTTTGCCTGTAAATCAGCATTATGTTGACATAAAGCAATCTATGAACCTACCTTTAAGCTCTTGACTCTTGACTCTTTTTTGTTTTGGTTTAGATTGATAGTTTTGGGGTTGATGCAGTTTCCTGTAAACAACGATCGACAGACTCAGTACAGGATGATCTGCCAGAACATGTTACCCATCAAGACCAACCGTCAGGTCATGGTTCACATAAAGAATATGTGCTTTAAAAAACGCAACACCGACAACATCATTAGGGTAAGTGACTACTGGACCTGTCACGCAGAAAATAAACTTGCTAAGCAGGTGAATAATGAGGCACCAGCAAAAGCAGTGTTAGCAGAAAGTATTGCTTACCCCCAAAATTGGTAAGCAATCAATTACCAAGGCACCAGTGAAAGAAGTGTCACGCAGAAAATATTGCTTACCAAAGAAACTTGGTAAGCAATCAAATAACAAGGAACCAGTGAAAGCAGTATAAAGACTATTATGGCATTTTGGCTGGTAACCAATTTCTGCTCAGCAAGTTGCTTCTGTGCTTAGTAGATGTTTAATGAAATGATAAAAACATTTATAGAACTAACCTGTACTTTCAAAGTATTTTTATTACCTTAAACAAAACGACACCAACAGTTTATTGTACTTGGATGTTTGGGGAAAAGTGGTTTTATTTGATGATATAAAGAGAAATATTTTTTGTTTGTTTTTCTTTTAGAATTGGCGTAAGAACAACATCCAGCCAGACCTGACCCCACTTTGTGCACCTGTTCTTCCTGGCACGGAGCAGTCTCCTATTGAGCAGTCGCAACTCTATGATAAGAAGCCTGAGTGGATCAAGGTAAGCCCTCATTTGAATATTATGATACGCAGAATGTAGTTGATTTTACTTTCATATATTTCATGGCTCAATTTTACTTTCCCAACATTTTGATATAATTTGTATAGCCATAAATTGTGTTAAACAAAAGTATTTGAAAAAAAACCTGAAATCACACACACGTAAAACTCAATGTGGTTGGTCCCGAAAGTTTGAATAACTTGCACAGTGTATTAAAGTTTAAACAGTTTCTTCTTAACTGCCTACAACTTATAATTTTATTTTGTATTAATTTCCACACAGAGATTCATGTATAAAGCTGGATTCTTTCCTCAAACACCCACTGTGACTGAAACCCCAGCTACTTCTTCCTGTCCATCTTCAACCTCATCCCCACCGGCCCAACAGCTTTTACCCCCAGATGGTAAACCACACACTCTGTCCAACTCTGTTATTACAATTCGCTCCATTGCAAAACCTTTAGCAGTTCCTAAACGAGCAATCCTTCCAAAAGTGAGTTCACAAACAACTAAAACAACTTCGTCAGAAACAGACTCATTGCCCAAGCCTAGTTCAGAAGGTCATCAAAGACCTAGCACCATGCTAACGCAGAGCTGTCGAATCGCTCCAAAGGCCGTCGGTTGTGTGACTCTGCAAGGTAATTCATCTAATCAACCAGTTTTGATGATACAATCACAACAGGGTGTCCTGAATACCATCGGGGGCACTGCTGTACAGATTATCACAACCACGGGCGGGTTCACACCAGTAATGGGGCGACAAGGCTGTCCTAGTCCATCCCTCACTGTGGTCAATCCCACTTCTGACACCAAGTCTCCAGAGTCCCAGACCTCTACAGTAAGAAGCAGGTCAAAGGTGTCCCCAACCACTGTTACTCCAAGTGGCATCTCAGCCCTCCAGAACTTTAAGGTGCGCAGGCTTGATAATGTTTCTCCAGAACCCCCGCCAATAAAGGATCTTGATAAGGACAAGAGTGCTACAAACATAAAAAGGCAATCAGAATCTTTTGAAGTGCAAAAGTCTGCCTCCAAACAAACAACAAAGCTCTCGACTTCAAAGGGTCACTCTAAGACTGATGTTAAAACTAGTTCCTCGCATGAACAAAATAAAAAAGAACCCATCTGTAACTCAAATAGCCAAGATGCTATGAAGCAGCCAGATTCCATTAAGAACATCTCAACAGCAATAGCTGGCCCTTCCTCACCTCCAACAACTCAATCATCTACAACCTCAACAACTGTTACAACGACAGATAAGAAATGTTCAAACACTTCAAGCGAAACCATCTCTCAGAAGGATCCACCCAGACCCCCATCTAGGAGCAAGAGTCGAACTCCAGACTCCTTACCTGATGAAGAGGAGGAAGACGATACCGGCAGGGAAGTGGTTTCACCAGTGGACGTCTTAGAAAGTGGCAACTCTAACAGTCAAGACTTTGGGGATGCTGCCGACAGGCCTGATGGTCCTCAAAGTCTGGCACAAGGGGAAGGGGAGACGGAAGAGACAGCCGAAGAGCTTGAGAAGACAACGCTGAATACAAAGATGGCTGCCAAGCGCATGAAGAGCAAGCTGCGCAAGGATCTGGAATCGACAGTGGTACTTCTAGATTCAAACATTGTGTCCAAAGATCCTAAGGTGAGTCGGATGATTTGAAGGTCTTTGTAGCATAGACAATGTGAAAGCATGCATCTCCTTTGAGGATTCATTGGTGGTTCTCATAAGAACTAGTGATAAATTTGTTTCAGTATTTTTGATGGAATGGTGTACCCCGTAAACCTACAGTTAAAACATCCCACAGTAAAAAAAGATTTAAAAAAGAAAGAATATAGATCTTCATTTTCTTAGAACTGTAAACCCCAGATGCTATTCAGGAGAATGATTGACATCCCTTTTAATGGTGAAACGGTCTCTTTCCACACAAAATGTATTACACTATTTTCAATCCCCTGCAATTTGTTATACATTGTGCTTTGTATGCCTCCACACCTGTGGTTTGTGGTTTTGTGACTGTGAAGACTGTTTATAGTTTTCTATTTTTAATCCTTGTCGATCCTGGAAAGTGTGTTGACATTTGCTTCTTTTACAGAATATGGGCTCATAGTTTGGTTTGGAATCGGTAGAAACTGTTACCAGAAGTCACAAGATCCGTTTAATCGTTTATGAAAATAAACGTAAATGCATAAACCTAGCTTTGAGACTCCTTTATTTAAAGCACTATGTAAAAGATTGTGTGTCTTTAATATTATTATATTTGTTTTTTTCTTTCTTTATTTTTAAGAGAGAAGAAAGGGAGACTTCTTTTTCAAGGGCTTACCTGAACAAAGTCAAGGTACATTTATTCAGAACATAAAACATGACAAAACAACATAGTTTACTGTTGGAGTACTGTTTGTAGTAGGGATGTAGCATCTGTTGTTTCCTTGTTAAAGTTAGGGTCATACTTTGGTAATGACCCCGGACAAAAATTGTGGAATTCTTATCCGAAAGCCTACTTGTTATAAAGTAAGCATACTGCAAAATGATTAGAAATCAATACAAGTATGTTGACAAATTTGCCGTAAACTTTATATCCCTTTCACTCGAGCCTCTTATTCCATGAATACACTTCGGTTCTATGGCCCTCGTCTGTGGAACGCCATTGACGAACAAATACAAAAACAGCCTTCTGTTGGTCATTTTAAAGCCTCGTTCAAAAGAGCCCTACTCGCGCATTATGTAACGTAGCTTTCTCTCCCGAGTCCACCGCTCGTCTTCAGCTTCACTTTTGTTTATGCTTTATAGCTGGTCCTAATTTGCTGTCAATATTTATTGGGCTTATCTGCATAGATAGCTCCTTTGCATTCTCTTCTGTCCGTTGATTTTGCTTTGTTTTTGTTTCTTGTTTTTGTATCATGTAAAGGGCTGTTCCCCACAAGCCTCGGCTTAATTGAACAGCCTCCTTACTCACAGCCTAGATTGTTTAATTTTTTGCAGTAGCATTTTCATTGGTCGTCGTGTTTACTTTTTGTTTGCATTGTACTACTTTAAATTTGTCCACATGATTTTGTATTTTCTTTTTGTGAGTACGGAAATAAATGTTTGATTGAATTGAATTGAATCTCCAAAGATCGCCTTCGGGTGACATTTGAAAATTTTCCCTGGTGTCCGTTTGAATGCTGCCGCCAATATGGCCAGAGATTGGTACCCGCTGTCACCTCGCTAAACATAGATGGATTCATCACTCTTGATGACAATACTGTGTTTTTTTTATTTTATTTTTTTCAATAAGTAGGCACTGAACATGTATTCAACTAAAACTTTCACTGGTGACTTTTATTGTATCTTTCTTGATAACTTTGCAGCATTGCGGTGACAAAAACCAAACGGTGACCCTACCTTAGAAATACTTTCAAAAGAGGACAATTTTGCTTTGTAAACTGAGTTGAGTTGTTCGGCTTGCTTGACGTAGTTTGTTTGTTTTGTAATTAGGAGAGATTTTCTTCAGAGCCGGACAGATACATTGATTTCCTTGGGATCTTCAACTCATTCTCAACGACTCCAGATCTACCAGTAGATGAGGTAAAGTTTTTCTCTTGTAATTTTTTGTCTGTGTTTGGTAGTTTGTTTATAAGTAAGTTATTCCTCGAGTTCTATGAAAATAATTCATAGGCATATCACTCGGGTGGGATTCGAGCCCATGACCTTTGTCATTCTAGAGCAGATGTCTTACCACTAGACCACTGAGATTGCCTGGTAGCTAGAGGCAGTTCGAATGCTATATTTTAGCAGTGGGTACTACAGCAATTTAATAGACGTTAAATTTGCATCGGGGAAAAAAATATTGTTTTGTTTTACCCATACACCGATATGCCTGTGGATTTTTTTCAAAGGATTCAGGAAAGTACTGAGTATAATGCTTTACACAAATAATATCATGGCTGATTTTTCCTTTGCCTTCACTTTAGTACTATTTCACTATTCCAGGAAGTGTCTGGTTTTTTAGCATGGGATGTCACATTAATGTTCCTACCATCGATATTCATTTCTATTGAGACTTCTGACGCAATATTTCTCTCTCTGTATTTCAACAGTTATACCAGAAGATATGTGAAGTACTAGAGGGCAACTCTGATCTCATTGAGGATTTTACAGCATTTCTTCCCCCTGATGTGGCCCTCGCTTGTGGAGTGGTGAGTCAGCGAAAGATTATAAATAATGATAATAACAAAATTTTTTATGTGCACATATCCACCCTTAGAGTGCTCAATTGCCTACAAGAATACAGTTCAAAATATCTTGACCCCACTCTGGCTGTTGAACTCCTGAATGTTCCAAATCCGATAATGTATTATTTTTCACCTTCTTTCAGCTTATGGAGAACCTGGAGTTTGCCAAAGCAAGACTTTTCCTCCGTCAAGTTGAAGTTCATTTCCAGAAGAATCCCTCCCAGTTCCAGAAAGTCCTCAGTACCATCACAGAGTGGGGCGGCAAAGAGATCAGGACAAATAATGAGGCAAGTGTTTTTGTCGGCCATTTATCTCTAGTTTCACAGGCTCTGGTCAAAAACGACCTTGTTGCAGAATCAAATACGATTTTGCTGCAGAATTGAGTTACGACTTTGATATGCACCGACTGACACAACAAAGTTGTAAACAAGCAAAACAAGCAAACAAGCTTCATGCAACACGGTTGTATATCAATGTCATTGACTTTGGAAGTTTGTGCATACATCCTGGTCATTTTAAGTTAAATACAACCTTTTGACATTCTAAAACTTGCATTTCACCGAAACGCTTCTTTAGGGGATCTGACCTTGTTGCACCAACGTGACAACTTTATCATATGATATGTACTCTTGGGACCAGTTCCCAACTTAATTTCTTGAACAATCCCATGACATAAGGCCAAGATGGCAACTTCTTTGGCATATATTTAATTGATTTATTTGTCTGCCCTTCTCCCAACGACCCTCTGCAGCTGAAGGAAAATATCTTCCCCCTTCTGAAAGGCCAGCCTCACTTGGAGCAGGAGTTTTCTCTTCTATTCCCTGATGAACGTCCTCCAGATAATTACATGATGGACTTTGAGGAAATCGTTATAGACGATGAGAAAGAGAAAGAGGTACAGCTCAAATCTGTTTTTGAAAATATTTTGTTTGTTGCCCAAAAAGTACCAGTTATAAATTTTTGTTTATAAACTGTAAGTATGTTCTTATGATACGTGTAGATTATATCCCTGTATGTTCCAACATTTCTCTATGCCTTTTCATTGTTTTGTTTATATCACAGTTTGAGCTGAGAAATGTAACATTGTTTTTTATACTGTCCTGGGATGCCTGTTGTCTGGCTATTACCGGAATTCTGGCTGATAAATGTATTTTCCAAGAAATGTGGCGTTCCGTCTTTCATCCGACAGTGCAGAAGCAGAGTCAATGTCTTAGATATAAATTCAAGAAACATTTTGTCTTTTACCTCTCAGTACGATAGCTTCGAAGAGATTGAAATCCCAGACAGTGATGAGGAGATACCAATAACCAAGTCCCGTGTCGGCCGGCCACCCAACAAACCCCCTTCCAGCACCCAGCCTCCCCCAGGGCCAAGAGCGTCCTCCCTTCATGGGTTCCTACCCAATGCCAAGGCTGCACTTCTGAAAGGACGTCTCCCATCCATCCTGAAGTCAACCTCTGGAGGAAAGAGATCGGCATCCAGGCAGAAGGTATGAGTCAGACACCTAAACATAATGTGCTTCCCTTCACCCAGGTACATAAACGGGGACCTGTGTGGAGGTTGAGATGGAATTGTATTTAGCAACTTGAGGTTGTAGGCTAGCAAGAGAGTCGAAGAAAAAAGTTAAATGACTGGTTGAAGTTTGCCTAATGACTAACCCTTGTAGGATGGCAGTCTTCAGTGATTTGCTACGAAAGACTAAAGACACATAATTCTGACAGCAAATCTTATTTTTCTCCATGTATGAACTGAGTAAACTTTTAGTAAAACATCCCTTCATCAACTCATTAAATATTTCCATATTTATAAATTCACAGACATTTTTAGTGTAAATACTTTTTGTGTCCAAACTGCAGTATTCGTTATCTTCCTTATAGAGTCCGGCACTAGACCCTTGGCAGGAGCTGAATGCCCATCTACAGTATGGCACCCAAGGATGTAAATGTAACTGCCACGAGAAGTCACATGACTCTAGAGTACAGCGGAAGGTCCGCCACTGTGCCTACTGCAGCGCTATGGTAAGACATTTCAATTTCTTGTGGACATTAAAACTACACAATTATTACTAGGGCCCGATTTCTTAAAGCTGCTTAAGCAGAACATTTTGCTTAACTGTTTTCTGCTAAGCAAAACTCAGCAGGAAACCAGTCACAAATGGTACATAGGACATGGTATTTTGGTTGGTAACCTTATGCTGGTGAGGAAAATTGTTTTGTGCTTAGCTAATAGGATCCAGTCTTTATAATCAACAAGGAAATCCTGTATCAGCTGTGTAAACAATGATTTTGTTTTTTAACCTTTCTATTAAAACTAAACTGTTTTTGTCTTTGCTAATCCACTGAATGTTCTCAACCCTCAGTAGAGGGCGCTTTACAAATGTTATTGTCATAATCTGACAATACAGGGGGGTAACCTGCATTTTTGTTGAATAGGTTTATAATTTTGTTTTATTGCTCTGATAAGTTGTTTTAGAGATCAATCAGTTATTTGGTTACATTTGATACACTGCTTTTTATTTTTAGGTAACTCGGACCGAACTGATCAGCTCTCTCAGAGGACTCACCATAGCTAACAGGCGGAGAGGGCATCTCCTGAGTGGCTCCCAGCAGCCAGGGACCAGTGAAGATGCGGCTCAGGGAAACTCCAAGAGAGGATCGGGAAGGAACCCCTCGGGGCGGAAAGCCTTGAAGGTCCAGTGGGCCGTCGCTGGAGAGGAGCAAGAAATGGAAGAAGAGGAGGAAGAAGAAGAGCAGAATCCTTACAGCGACGCTGTCGCTCATCTGTCCGAGATCTGCGCCAATCTTGCTGACTTACTAAACGAAAACACATCCTTATCGGAAGAAGATGAAGAGGAAGAGAAGGAGTCTGATGAGGAGGATGGCAACGACGATGTGGAAGACGGACCGGAGGATGATGATTATGAGGACTTGGAAGATGAGGACGAGCAAGACGATAAACCGGAGGATGAGGATGAGGATGAAGACGATGGAGGAGATGATGCCGTGATGACCTCGGAGGAGAGTCACGGACTTGATGGAGCAACGCCCGAGAGTTCTGTCTCACCCGTCATGAGCCAGGGTAGCCATGAAAGCTGTCTGTCGGATAGTAGTAGCAGCCGACACACTCCACAACCAACCCAACTAACAAGCTCACAGACTACATTGCTAGGTATGTAACCAATCAGATGGACCTAATGCTAGTTTTGTCTCTAGGTTAAAACTCTTTTTACACAGGGAGGTGGTTAGCTATGACCCCACAGGCAGTCTGAGCAATAGAAGAATAAAGTCAGTATAATAACGGTTTCAGCTCTTAAAAATAGATTAATTAGTAAGTCTATTATGTTTGTCATAATAACAGTGGGATGTAACTGATTGGAGGCTATAAACGGCCTAAGCAAATCATGGGGTAATTTTTGCATTTGTGTCACAAGTTTGTCGTGTTTCTAAATACATCCTGACTGTTCCTGTGCAAATATAATAATTTTGCTTAGTCTTTTCTTTTGTACTAGCTTTGTCATTGTTTTATTTTTTTTGAAACCACTTAAAAATAACAAAAGACTGTGCTTTTGTGTTGATCTTCAGGGTCAGGTGTAATTCTTGAGGGAAATGGTAGCCGCGCCAACTCTCCTGTGACATACGCGGAGGATGAACGTAGTACAGAGGAGCACATGAAGGAACTAAAATCTTGCCTGGCTAAGGAGAAGGACGAGGAGACGATTTCGAATCCATCATCTGTCCAAAGCTTAACTTGTCACGAGATTCTGTCCGAGTCGCCAGTCAGGCACTTCAGCTCCATTTGTGAATCATCTGGCCAGACGGGTGGATCAGTGTCGATACCAGCCTTGGAAAAGAAAGACAATATTTTCGGTTTACAGTCTGATTCATCACCGAAGGATTCAAATTCTCCATTGGTGAAATCTCCCCACAGTGTCGTCGCAGCGGAAAGCACTGATCAGGTTGGTGCTAGCGAGAAGAGTGGGACTTCATTGCCAAGGAAACCCAACATCCGACGAGTGAAAACCGTCCGGCCGACCCACATCCCTGATGTGCCGTTTGGCCGGACCAAACCAGTCTCACTGTTTGAGAGTCTGACAAAGAGTAAGCCTTCTCCAGTGGAAAGTGACTCTTCAAAAAGTCCTTGCCGAACAGAAATTTTAAAAACAGAAACAGGGGCAGAGAGTGATGCCGGTAAACATAATGTTGAAGAATCTGATCAATTTCAAGAATCTTTGCCTGAGGTGCATCCCGAGGAATTTAAAACTAAACCGTCTCGGACGGCACCAGAGCAAGACGCTGCACTGGAAGACTCGCCCAGGGTGTCGGAGATGCCCAAGACTGAAGAAGACTCGAGAGCGGAGCAGGAGAAAGCATCAGGGGCATCGTCGTTGTTATCAGCAGCTAATGTGGCCAGGAGGAAGGACGGAGAGGTGGTTGTAGTGTGGACAAGGTGAGGTCAAACACCGTAATTGAACTTCAGTTGTTGTTTTTTTGCATGGAAATACAGCATGTTGTTTTTTCATACGATTCTTAAAGAGGGTCTCCAAGGTCAGTTTTGTGATGCACTCATTTTCCAAAAATAACAAGTCTCTAACCTTGCGATAAAAAAGTTGTCGACTTCCATTTTACTTGATACTCTTTTAGAGCTAAATTTGAAACAACGAAAACCAAAAGTTCTCTGTACAGAAATGTACAGACCATCTATTAGAAATGTGACGCCATCCAACGTTTTTGGATTTAGACAAATATTACATCTGAAGGGTGTCAAAAACTGTGGCATTATAGTTACACCCCTTGTGAGGTTAGAGACTTGCAATTTTTCCCCCATTTTCATAAGGACTCTATTGGAAAGTGAGAGGATCCCAAAGCTTAATTTGATCTTAGAGCCCCTCTTTAAAACTGGCAGTTGACAGTTTTCTTCACAGTTTGAAGTACACATTGGAGTTGTTCTCTCATAACCATAGAGGACTCGTCTTTCACACGTATGGTTCTCTTTAAGATATGCTATTTTTAGATGCATATAGACCTTATGACGTCATTTGAGTAGGGCGCCCTCGCCTAGAGGTCAAAAGGAAGCCGTTCATTGGCCAGTCCTGTGCGCCGCGCGTACAAATCAGCGCGTTTCCATTGTTTCATCATCAGTTTACCTCTAAGATGGCGGCTTGGTGACGTCAATGCATAAGGTCCATTATCATTACCGGTACTCCTGGTCCCCTCCCACTCCCGTAATGTTCAGATTTTTTTATTGGCAGACTGAACCCTTGGTTTAACAGGAAAGTATTTTTTCCTCCTCGGTTTAGCTTTTTCTAAATTTGAGTTGTATTTGTTGCTTTTTGTGAATTTTGATGCTTGACAAATTTGTTTGCGAGTTGCAGAGAAAACCAATTAGTAATAAAACTTCAAAATTCAACTGCATATTTGGTTTGATTTTGTCGAACTGAAGACTGCACTAGTAAACTGGTTATACTTTACATTGGATCAGGTATACCACAATAATCAATCAAGAGCCAAAACGTTAAGGTGTTGAGTTACCATGAAGCCCCTGGGATAAGTTTGTGCCTGGCTAATTACCTCTTGATTTACCTCTTAGGGATGCAGACAGGTTGTTGTTGCAGCAATGCCGTGACCAAGGAGCAACAGAAGAAGTCTTTGAAGAGGTTGCCAAGATCCTCACTGATAAGACATCCGAACAGGTACAAATACTTCTGTGAAGGATTCACAACCTGGGCCCAATTTCATAGAGCTACTTAAGCACAAAAAGCAGCTAAGCACAGCAAAATTATACTTACTAGACTATGGTAACCATCCAAAATATCATGTCATGTGTACAATTTGTGACTGGTATCCTGCTCATTTTCGCTTAGCAGCAAGTTGTTAAGCAATTTATTTCTCCTTAAGCAGCTCAATGAAATTGGGCCCAGTACTAAGGATGATGTCGTCTTCTCATTTGTGAAGGTGCAAACTATGCTTGTGAACCAATTTTCATCAAATACCTAATACAAGACCAGAGCCTAAATGAGTTGTAAAAGCACGAAGAGAAAATCTATCTCTTTTATCTTATGTGTAAGTGTGCTTCAATACTAAACAGAATTGAAATATATTAGTTACTAGCCCGATGCTAAAATCACTGGCCTCGAGCTTGCGGTCCAGTGTTTATTTCGCACCTAGGCTTAGATATGCCCATCGAGCGTAGATAAAGCACTATAAAAACTGTGTGTTAATTTTTGTTGTTGTTTTTTATTGCAAAGGTGGAACAGAGATTCAATACTTTGATGAAACTATTTCAATCTGCATCTCGGAACACAGAAGAGGATGAGGACAGTGAAGAAGATGCATCGGAGGATGAAGACAATGATCAACAAGAATCAGACGGTCAAGACGTGGACGATAACGGCTAAGGTCACACAGGTTAAGGTCACAGGGTCCCCAATTGCATAACATTTAATGAGATTCTCATTGGTATATTTAAAAAATAATGTTTGAATAAAGTGTCACATATTCTAGGATTTTGGAAAGAATAAATTGTTTTCCATCCTCTAGTTTTCAATAAAACACACCATACAACTAATTCTAAAATTGTCATCAAACTTTGAGATAAACTTTTTCCTTTTCCTTTTGCCTCAAAAAATCGGTAGGATGGTGATTAACCCTTGAATTATGCAGAAAGTTATTTATTATTATTTTTTTTATTAATTTTGAATAAGGGAATAAGAGAGTGGTGACAAGGTTAAAATGGTCGTTTAAGAATGAGTAAATACTTTTTTATTGCCAATCATAAATGCCCTTTTTGTTAAAAAGCGTAATAACAAAGGAAAATCTGTAAAACACCTCTGTTCTGTACTTTTTCAATTTTTGTCACGTTCTGAGGCTCCATTTCGTGAGGGGTCAAATTGCATGCAATGCGTATTGGCACATAGAAGTTATATTGAGTATCGGTTTGTATTGATTTGCATGAGGCGTTATTAGCTCCTGTATAAGCTTGGGTACCAGCATGCGCATGGCTATGAGTGATATATCCGCATTAGCCAACCAGTCTTAAACAGCTCCAGGTATATCTTTATCAGCCGTTTAATAAATGGGCCCAATTTCATAGAGCTGCTTAAGCACAAAAAAGTAGCTAAGTACAAAACAATTTTGCTTACCAGAATAAGGTTACCATGTGTAACATTTGTGACTGGTTTCTGCCTTTTTTTTGGCTTTAGAAAATTGTTGAGCAAAATTTTCTCCTGAAGCAGCTCTATTAAATTGGGCCAAGGTAAACATGGTCATGTGACACCTCTCAACCAATAGGAATGCCTAGTGTCTTGGTTATTTATTAATGGACAATAGGGGATTCTTTCTATGCACTGTTCGCTACTTGCACAGATCCCCATGTGCGTGTGGAGCCTGGACTTATTGTAGTTATGTATCTGTTTGGATGAAAGTGTCATTATGTTACTGTGACAATACAGAGTTACATAATGCTTCTATTCACTGCTGTTCCTAATTTGAGGCTCCCTGATGCAAATGGCTGATCATGCAAGGGGCCGATTGGGAGAAAAAATGTCTGAGTATTTGCTGCATGAAATTTTACTTAAGCTGTAAAGTGACTAATGATAATATGAAATTGTAATGCTTGCCACTTGTATAGATTTGAACAAGGCAGATGAAAAGAGCAGTGTAAATAAAATTAAAATATGGAAGCCAATGATTGTTTTAAGTTTGTCTTCTCTTTTGTGTATGGCCAGTGGTTACATTTTTATACAAATTGTATTGGTTAGGAAAAAAAGTAATGGAAAACCAATTAAAATCAATGGACAATAAATAATCACTTTCAGTTGGTAACACAGCCCGATTTTTTCCTACTGGACCCAAATGGATATTTTCCAACTACACCCAATTGGTTTCAATTACACTTTTTCCATCTGGATCCAAATACAGTTCACCGACTCTCAATAAATCTTGGTTGCGCCATTTTAGGAGTAAGTTTTCTTTATTTTATAATTTGTAGTGCCCATTTACACTTTTGCTATACTTTTACATACAATTTGATTCCTAAAATGACAGACAGCTTTGTTTGAGGTAAATGCAAGGAGTCAATACATGTTTACAAATTGACTGCTAAAAGATACAAGAATTCTCTTTCTTCCAAAATATCTCCATACACAATCTACGGAAACATTAAAGTAGCATTGAGAGAGAAAGAAAAAAAAAAGGGTGATAATTATGACATCAGTCATAATAATCGAGTTGAATGATCTGATAATCAAAGTACCAAAGCATAGAAACAGCATACGATGTTGTTTTTGTCCCTTCAAGAGTTTTTATGCACCTGGCAAATTCCTTGCATACATCGAACGGTGGCTTTTCCGAACTTTATGCAAATCTCATTGTTATGCAAACGAGACGTATGCAACGCGCTGTTTTCGACAACAGCTAGTGGGCGAAACATGTGCTGTTGTTTTACACGTGACACATGGCTGTACATGCACACTTGCTCTCGTCTGCTAGTAAATTTATCCCGCTCTTTTTTCAATCTTCTAATTAGAAACCTAGCAAACTGTCACTATTCTATACCAAAAGCAGTGATTTGGGCTTTGTTTTAGCAGCAGTATATGGCTTCAGTTTGTGCTAATTGCTTCATTAAATTGCCGTGGAGTTGAGCGCTGAAGACTAAAAAATAACCGACATCGATGTTGAGCTGCGAGGGACCAGAGAACTCCAGGAGGCCGAACTTTCTCTTGAAGACAGCTGTACGTAAAAATTACCCCCACAACGGGCTTACTTCTCTCCAGTTGCTTTGCGAGGGTTGTCTTCAATTCCACTTCAATGCTGAGTGACTGCATGACTTTTCTTGGGAGGAGACGGTACTGAACATCGTGCCCCCAACCAGAGAAGACGAACCCAGCCCGTCGGGCAAGAGCAGCAACACACAGCCCGCGGTACTCCGAGAGTTGCAACCCCCAGCCCAGCGGGAGCAGAGCTGCTGCAACACCCACCAGGCCCAGCGAGGATGGCTATTGGTACTGCTGCAGCATGTTCAACCAAGAGACAACAGAATATGTGCCGCGGCAATGAAGTCCACGAACATGAAAGGTAAAGAACCTAACCACTTTTTTGAATTCTGTTGTCATAATTAAATTATGTATACAACTGAACTTTCTGTTCTCATTAAGTGTAAACTCAATACAACTCAGTGGAATTTAATACAACTCAAGACAAAACTTCTTCCTTCCACTGCTCTCAAATACACTGATTTAAGGAAAACAGTGCATAATGCATTTGAGGCAAATTCGTACATATTAGTTAGTCTTTTTTGGTCAGAGGGTGCTTACGACTGTCATTAAAATGGGTAAATTATATATCATTTTGACTCACTGTTGACTTGGGTTCGGTGTCTTTTCCATCACAACAGCTTCACCATTTAGCCCCGCCCATCATGCCTATTAATCGTGTCCACGTGGGTAGCTATTATTTTAACGCGAATTAACAGTGTGCCCAGACTTTTGGGAGCATGTTCTTGGTTGTGATTGGTCAATGCATTAAGGGGTGGAGCATTTGATTGTTTTTTGCAGTGTATACATTGGTACAATCATCATGTGGTACGTTAATGTTTTAATGGAATCTAAAATCCCCAAGTGAGATCAGTATGACAGTCATGTTTTGTGATTCTCAACCCTGTTTATAAAGAGATATTGAAGCTTTGGGAATAAACAAATAATAGCATTGCGGCCACATGCTGGCAAAAATTTCTAAATCAGTGTAAGTCTAGTCACACTACCCCCACCAAACTTCAAAATTATCCCACCATAAGTTATGAGATGTAAAGTCGTCTTGAATTTCACCGCGGTCTTTTGTCCATCGCTTCATAATTATAATAAGACCAGTGAAGTGAACTTGCCAAGTCAGTCGATTCTTATACTGAAATTTGGTCTTAAAATAGTTTTTTTTTCTTGTCTTTCAGATCTTTTCACCAACTCTGGCAGACCAGTGAAGTTGAAGGTTTCTATGGTTTTCTGACGATGTGGAGTTCTACAATGGTAGGACAACATTTAAGGTACATCGAATGGTAAGAGAAGATCTAACCCAATTCTCTCCCCATGAGTTTCTGCAGGCAGCTCGACTAAGTACTTGTAGATGTTGTCAACTTGTATGGTTTTATGTTGTCATCAATCTTCATGGGTTTTTCCTTGTATGGCATATTGGTCGTGGCCAGTGATGCCTCTTTGTTAGGTTTTGATCTCATTTCACTTGGACAATTTTCCAGGGAAGATTCAAACTGAAGTTCTACATTGACATGTTAAATATATATAATTCTCATAAAAATATTGCCCTAAACTTCGTTAGATATTAGGCAACACTTTAGACATTAGGTAAACTTCTAAAACACCATAGGGTATTTTTAATAAGCCCAGCCGCACATTTTCCAGACTTACTAGTAAAAATAAAAGAATAATTATGCTAATTTAACATCCAAATATTGTTGAACTGGAAAAAGCCACTTCGTTCGAACATCTTTATATAATTTTTTTTTTTTAAGTTAAAATAAATTGAATCAGCGCAAAATTTTTGAGTTTAGAAAACCAATATAGCAAAATGATAGGCCAATCCTTCTATTGAGCCACAAGTACAAGAGAAGTTGTCATATTAGCCATTCTCTTTTCGCTGCGTGTAAAAAAAGCAAGCCTACAAAAAGGAAAAAAAAAGCTGTTCGCTGGTGGTGAAGCCCTGACTGCAGGAGCAAGCATGAAATTACCAAGGTATGTTTAATATGAATTTCAAGTTGCAAATAGGCTTAGAGTAAGAAGTGTAGGCCTAGAAAATATGTGCTGAATCTTTTTCAATTAACAGATTGAAGTAACCAGATGGTCACGCTTAGACTTGGTTCCAAGGAACTGTTCCATTGCTAACAGATTTCAGTCTACAAATCTCTGAAAGAGTTTGAAATTAAGACATTTCTTTTCCCCAAAAATGTGACTAATTTCAATTAAGTGCTTTGAGACAAGACTAACTATTAATTTACTGCCATTGACTGTCACTGAACCGAGAAGCTCTGTGACATGACAAAGGTCTTAGATGCTCCAAAGAAGACACAAAATGGGGTGAAAATGCAATTGCAGACAAGTTAAGTATAGTGTGCAAGTATAAAGGTCAACTTGGGGGGAAAATCCTTTCACAACTTTTAACCATGTTTCCTTCCATTTCAGCCAATGGCTTACATCTTGTACACATACTTTGTTGCTTGATGATAGAAAGCGGGAAATAATCAATAAGTTTTAAGATTTGTTGAGTATGAATCCCATAATCTAATCGGCCTTCCTACAAATCCTGTTCCACCCAGAGGGTTTTTATGGATCTTTGGTTTGAGGTAGCGACTCGTCTGAAAAGAGCTTATGAACTGTGGATGTCAAACACAGCTGCCAAAATCTTTGACAAGTGAGACTGTTGCAATAGTTCAAACAAATCTGAAGCATTTAGATTTAAAAAAATATATTTTGAACCACAATACTTTATTTATTTTTAGATTTCCGACTGAACATAATAATTACCAAGTTGTAAACCAAAAAAGAAACTGACCAGGTAGATTTTAAATAATTTGGGGTTGAACAAAGAAAAGTTGACTAGAGTTGAACCAACGACCCCTGGTTTAACATGCTAGTTGTTCGTCCCTAAAGTAAAACAATTACCACAGCACATCATCAGTTAAATTTTTTTGTTTAACTGCATAATATGTGAACAAGCTCCAAAGTACAGATTTCAAATGATAAAAATGTACCAAAATAAGTATTAGGTACCCTAACCCTTCCAAAACATTTTCAGAGGCCTATAGAATGTACCTGAACTAGGCAATCTCAATTCCATTTAGAAGCTTTGTGACTAAATGAGATACATGTTGAAAAGGTTAGAGGGTGAAGCAAAATAAACTACGGATGGAAAGCTGGCAAAAGCCAATCTCTTTCATATAAATATAGCTTTAACAGATCCGATTATGAGCTGATGTATATTTATCAACGGCATTCAGCAACTAGATGACATATTGTATCCTTTATGAGGGGCGGTCAGTGTGGGATTCGAACCCACAACGTGATCACAAGCCAGGCAGTCTAACCACTCAATCCCAATGATAAAAGTACACAGGAATCCATCTTGGATTCTCCAGCTTAACTCAATAACAGTCCTCTCACTAGAGTCTTTTTCTTTTCATACAAGTAAAACAGCATTGATGCAGCCGTCGTTCTCTGGGGTATTCGTCACCTGGGCATATTTACCTGAAGAGAAGGGAAACGAAAATAAGAAGTTGTTATATTCCTGTCAAATTGTTCAGTACACTTTGATAGAAACTTTAGATGACAAATCAGAATCAAAATAAGTCATCCGAATATGAAAATAAAACAGAAGACACTTGTGCAACTAATTTTGGTATAAATGAAGGGGTTTGCCTCGGTGTCTCTGGCACAGTTGGCTGCAAATTACGGTGCATCACCTTGTAATTCCGTACAAGGTGTGGGTCTATACTTCTAAATGTTAGCATACCAGAATAGTTAAATAGATCACAATAAATACTTGTATTATCATAATAAATCTGATCAGAGAGATGTGTTAGAGAGATGTGTTAAGGATATTCATTCCATTTAAATAATTTTACAACAAATACCATGTATTATCCTAAATCAGAGAGGTGTAGATGATGACACTTACCCCATACAACTTTTCCTCCCTGTGTGACCAAACCCAGCTCGCTCACATTCACCTATAAGCAAAAATGCCAAAAATACAATCAAGGAACAGTAGTTAAAACACAAAATGTTCTACCTTTATCATGATAATTGGTACTTTTCAAAACAACAATTCAGTATCTTCGAAATCAGTAGAATAAAACAAACAGAATTTGCAACATTCTAATAAGAATAAAATGTGCTTTAAATTTTAAATGATGCATCCTCAACTGAAGCATAGCTTCAGCAATATTTAAAGCCACAAGCAGGTCATAGGTCAGAACTTGATGGACCCATGTGTCTCAGAAAAGCACAAGAGAACACCATTGATATACTTTTCCCATCAAATAAGTAGGTCACCCTGGATAACCTATGACCTCACCTCTACTATGGTTCCCTTTGTGATGACTCCTAGTTGTGTATACAGAGGTGAGTTGGGGTTTTTCTTAACTCCGATGAGTGGCAGGCAGAATGTAGCCTTCAGTTCTGGATGTGTTACATGGGCCTTCTTGAAACGTAAACCCTGGAAATAAATGATAGAATTACTAAAACTTTAAACAAACTCTTTTGCATCCCTGACAATCAACTTATCCACAAGAGGAAATAACCTAAAACTCCTTGTTCCATCCACTCTCACAAACTTACAGAAAGGCTCCTTCTTCCCAGACACCATCCGCCTGTGGAATTCACTGCCCAAGCAAGTTATTGAATCACCAGCCCTGGATGTCTTCAAGACCAGACTAAGTGGGGTCATGTTCAGCTGACCACCCAATCAAAATACTATAATAGGGCTTGGCCTAACTAGTTTTGTTATGCCTCAAGTTTTATCTGCACCTACTTGGTTGCATTTCAACCAATGTGCAAGTATACTCGGGAGGTTTCTGCAAAATCTTGAAAACTGTGTCTGCCTCTCATGGATTTAATTTTGTGTGAGGGGGATTCAAATTATTTTGTAACTCTCCTTAAGCTTTTCTTACCATCGGTCTGATGAATCGTTCATACTTGGGCGGTTTTCTTGTGAATCCTTCGCCGACATAACAAACTTTGGTCACCATTCTCTTCCAAGCTTTGCCTTCAAGAAAACAACAAATTCAAAGAACTGAACTGAATTTGGTGGTCTTAATATACATGATTAAATGGTAGATGCCACTTTAGGGTGACACCAAATTGTCACCCTTATGTGGTACATCACCCTAATACAAAAAAAAAATAAAAATTCAATGTTGCAATATTTTAATATGGTTATATAATAACAATCATTCCATTTTATTATTATGCATGTAATGGGGATGAGAGACAAAAAGGTCTAAAAATAGGATCAAAATTTAAAAAGTTACATATGTGTAGAAATAATGGCTTTTCTGACTTTCGGTAAACCCTAGAATTATAGATTTCAAGGAACTTTTAAAAAACAGTATCCTCAGCACTTGATTGCTTTACCTTTCCTCTTGCCAGTCTTGAGCACCTTAAACACCTCATTCTCTGACACGCCCCTTGTCTTAGGTATGGGGACGTCCCACTTCCCAGCTTTCTCCTTCCTCTTCTGCTTCACCATGTTGGAGAGAACCTTGGCTCGGGACTGACCCTCACGGTCAAGGAGGTAGGCAGGAACAGCACCCTCTGGAACCTCCTCAGTTTTGCGCTTCTTGTTCAGTTTGTCCTCGTGCATTTTGATACTGAAAGTGAGATGGAATATTTATTTCATATTATCTATTATGTTGAAGAAATGGCAAGACAAATAACCTTAAAGAAGTTCCAGCTCCTTGTAAAAATTTGGGGCTATCACAAGATTGGCTCAGTGGTTTCTTTCGCTGCCTCCATCTCTGTGGACCACAGTTCGATTTAAAGTCCCTTCCTGACTGCTCGAGTTTCCTATCACATCTAAAACTGAACATTCCTTCTCATTTCCTATTCTTCCTGTTATTGGCCCTTATTGTGCTGTTGGATGTGTAAGAAATAAGTAATCTTTAAAATGTGAAATAGTTGTTATTTCTGATAACACTTACGTCTTCTTCATCTGTATTTTCTCAGAATGTCTCTTCTTGTTGAATAATTTCGCTCTGAAGGAAAGAAAAACAAATTAAGTTATTTATTACACAGGGTGCATCTTGCTTTCTAATTTTAAAGGGATGATAATAGTTCACCATTGGTTTTTTGAAAAGTCAATTCATTTCCATCCTCATGTTTTCCATAAACAATACTGCAGCAATCAGAACAGTCAGTGGTAATTTGCGAGGTCTGCAAATGCTATTCCTTTTATTTGAAAGTTTATCAGATAGAATTATTTCACTGGAAGATAGGTACTGATATGAGCGATTTGATCAGTGAGCTTTTAGTGAAACATTAGAAATTTTTCAATAATTATTCTGTACTTTTATCGACAAACTCTAGCATGGACCACACTGGCACCATGTATATTTAATAGTAAATACACTTTAAAATGTGTTGAGTTAGTAACAATGACTTAGTCGTTATTTATTATTTGATCTTTCTACTCACTTAATTCCTGTTAGCATCTTGGCTTTCTTGGCTCTCTCATGGGGCTCTCGAGCCTCCTTCTTTCTCCTGATGGACAATAAAAAAAACAAGACAAAAATTTAGTTTAAACATTTTTCAAGTCTTCCTATTACTTTGGTGTTTGCATTCTGTCAAGAGAGGGACAACTTTTGCAAAAAAACTAAACAAAAACAAAAACACACACAAAATAAAAATAACTGGTTATCTGTTTTCTAGACACCTGCGCTCCATTGGCGACTGATTTGCTAACAATAAAATTGCACACAATGAAGCACAAATTACACAACATGCTGATAGTGATACTTTTTATGAGTTTCCTGTCCTTTTTTGGACGCTACAAAAACTACAACACTAGTTCTGAGCATCTCTCTATCATTTTATTATCAATAAAACATGGATCTGTTTTTGTTTTTTGTCTCAGCATGTCAAGGAACATTGCCCTTCAGTTATTATATTTTCAAGATGATTCACTCACTTTCTCTCGTGATAATCAAGCCGGTATCCATACCGCTTTCTATGCAGTTCCATATACTCATTCTGAGGCTGTATAAAAAAGGGTAAAACAAAAAACTTTTAATTATAATTGTTAGTTTTAAAGATTAAAGAGGTTTGGTTCAGAATATTTAAAGCAGAACAGTGCTGTTGTTAATAGTAGTGTGTTATTCATTTAAAATTATTCGTGTTAAACATTAACAACACTTTTTTGTTTTGATGACAAAACTGTGGTCATGCTCTGCAGCATGCAGGGAACAATTTAGATAATTCTCTGGGGCGCTAGTGTAGTAGTACGACCGCAGATGTCAAATTTTCAGAAAAAAATGTACAGCGCCCCAGTTACTGGGTCTAGGGCAAAGGAATATATTATGATATAATTATTATTGTCGTGATTGGGGGAAATTTGTTGTCAAAAAAGGGCAAGTTTCCATTCGGAAGATAATCTCACAGTCACACTGACTTTACACTTCCTGATGCTATGTATTGTTAGACTTTGGGCGAAGACCAAGAAGCGGAGGGGGTACAGCGTAATTTCCATAAATTAGGGCTATTTAATTTTCTTTAGCAGCAGTGTTCACATTATCACAGTCGAGTCTGACCAGGTCTGACACAGAAACTTAACTGCACAGTAACTGGTAACTCGATCGAGTGTTGTGTTGGCGTTTTTGACGAGTTGGGTCACATTTTTTTAAATAACACTACAGTAACACTGCCTATTTAAATATCAACAAACAAGTTACCCAAAGCTACTTCATTTTAAGATATATACACTTTACCATATTGGATGATTTACTGTCTGGTTTCTACGCCAAAACGTCAGAAGTACCAATTATTAAAAATTTCACCACCAAGCACGCGGACCACGTTTATCAGAAAATGCCGACATACACTGTAAGGGAAGGCGCCCTCTGTTGTTTTTTGTACTAAACAATAAATAACCAAATAATGACCACTAGGTGGCGCTATATCAAGCGGCCACGTCATCTCTGCAATGCTGGCTGTAAACATGATTCATGTTCCAAAAATAGAAACGACAGATTAGCTCACATTTGTTGCCAAGCTCTACGAAGTATTTATCTCATTCTCAGTAGCATCGCCGCATTTTTCTAAGTGAAAACTGACTTATCGACAAAAGCTCCGCACACACTTAAGGAAGAGGAGGTAAGAGAGTAATTGTACATAATTTGTTCCACACAGTTCTGTTGTTGTCGTTGAACTTTATTTATAATTTAGTTTTTGCCTAAATAAATGAAATTAAAAATCGGTGCAGCAATTGCCATGTTGGAACTTCCGGATCAGTGTCAATCCAACATATTCCTACCTCCATGATCCAACTGACATTTTTCACTGGATCAAAAGCATAATCATTAACCAAATAGAAATACTTAAAAAAATAGGATTCCTTTAAAATAAAAGTATTAACTATGTTTCAA
The DNA here is from genome assembly GCA_037783415.1 of Leptasterias polaris. Taxonomy (NCBI): domain Eukaryota; kingdom Metazoa; phylum Echinodermata; class Asteroidea; order Forcipulatida; family Asteriidae; genus Leptasterias; species Leptasterias polaris. The sequence goes on from JAZGTN010000134.1 coordinate 1,723,648, forward strand.
TGAGGGGTACTTTTGTGGATCTGTTTTATATGTGTTTATGATTGTCGTCTTTTTATGCTCTTTTTATATTTCATCCGTTTGTTTGATGTTGTTTTATTTTTGTTTACATATCTGAAAAACATAAATGTTTAATCACACATACTGTACTGTGTACATGATGTGTAGGTAGATAGATGGTATGCAATGCATGTATGATGTATTCGAGTCCTATGTCAGGTTTGATCCGTAGAGGTTCGATCCGCTACGGATCGAACCTCACAGTTCTAGGAGTACTGTATGTATGATGTACTTCGTATGTCTTTATCAAATATTTTTTACATTTCATCAGGTGACTGGAGAGACAATTTGAGACAAATTGAAATAAGACAGGATACAACCCAAGATGTCAGTGAAAGTAGAAACGTTAAGGGAGAGAAATCAGTCTGGGTCAAGTGATTTGGATCTTCTCTTCAATGACACAGATGGAATCCTCATGGATGACTGTGACACATTAATCAGTTTCAATAACGAGGCAGACACACTGGTAAGATTTAGGAAATGGATTATTCAAAAAGTAGGGTCTCCCTAGGATTTTGTAACTGGGGGGCATTCTATCTAGATCAAAATGTTTGATGCTTTGCCTATTGCACGCTGATTGAAAAAAAGGTCCTCTGAGTGTTTTTACTTGGTGTTTATCTTTGGTTTTTAAAAAGCCCTTCTGTGCAATCTGGGGCATTCAAGTGGTGTTATTTAAGTGGTGTTATTTCAAGTGTACTCGCCCAAGAATAATAAAGTGAAATAAAATAAATTGTGTTAAGAAACTGTAAATCTAAAAAATTGTGTTAACTTGAAAACTTTACCACTTTCAGTGAAATTTTCTGAGGTGACTTAAACTTTCTGTATGGACTATTGATTTAATTATTTGATAGAAATAAGTTATTCTTCCCAAATCTAATGATGTATCTTACCTTTAATTAAGTTTAAGTATAGAGCAAGCTTATTTTAACTATTTTTGCAAAACATTTCCCTACGTCTCCAGACTTCAACCGCAGATGATCTTTTTTCCAACCTTCTCAACGGAGGCTTCGACCTGTCAGCAATTTCCCAGACAGCATACGACACCCAAGTTGCCTCCCCGGGCAACAGTGACAGCGGTATCTCGGACAGTGCCAACTCCCCACAGTACAATTACCAAAGTGACAGCCAATCTGGGGGCAGCCCACAACACATCGACGAATTGGACGAGATGAGCATGAAAGCACCTGATATGTCCAGCTATTTGATTGGTCCAGACATGATGCTGATGGAGGATGCAACCATTGAGAACTCGGATCTTGAATCCAGTAAGTAAAAACTTGATCCTTGATCACTATTAGTTTCTCCTTCATATTTCACAGTACATTTTTTCGGTGGCATCCCATGTTACTGTGGGAATGAGTCATGTTCCTTTTTTTATATCAAAAAAATGCATCATTCAAAAACTCCTAGGTTTCATTTTATGGGACTGCTTAAAGGTGGGTCATCATTTGGTTTTGTTTAGGCGAAAATTTCAACAAAGATACAATTAAAGTCACCTGTAAAAGTTTCAGTTTAATACAGTGCCCACTTAATGAAAAAAACACAGCAATAAACTGTTGTAGTATTTTCAATCATTAAGAACATTGAATCCATCCAGCGAGGTGACGGTGGGTACCAACCATTTCTCAGGCCGCATTGAGGGCAACATTCAAACAGACACTATAACAATTTTTTTTTAAAGTCGCCTGCAGGCGATCTTTAGAGATCGTATTTTTAGACACACTTTTTCTAATCATTGGGGGCACTTCAGACAAAATATTTTTGCAGGATGCTTACTACAATTTCCATCTTTATAACAAGTAGGGTTTCAGATGAAAATTACTGCAATTTCTTTTCAGTGGCATTACCAAAGTATGACCCCACTTTTAAGCGAAAAATCTGCACTTTTGGCAGCAGAAAAATATGAGCCTATTGTAACTGTATTTCACAGGTTAGCAAGGACAGTTTTGTAGTGTGCCTGCATACTTCCCAAGCATTTTTGCTAACAGTGCAGAAATTTGCAGCTAACCCTTCAATGCTGGACAGGTCTGCAGAAAATATCATAGGCCTAATGTACATTATGTTGATTATGTACCAGTAGTGAATACTTCTAAAGAATCGTTGAGTAATCAGCAACATATGGACAGACGGTTGACAGATGTTGCCGTTATTGAATCCCTCGTGTATCCTGTTTGTAATTGTGACTTGCTCCAGTGATTATGATAATTGTATTAGTAGCAAATTGATTGTGTGCATTTTACCTTAAACTTATTCAAATCACATTACAATCTTTAAAAAAATATTTTAAAGTACAGCCATCACAGAGACAACAAAACCCCAAAGTAAAAAGAATTACAATGTTACATGTACAGTACAGTATCAAACATTGTTTTAATCAACCAAATGCTTCGTTTTAAAAGAATGTTTGTACTAAAAGTCAACACTTTGTACACGTCTTGTAATTTGCAGTTGGTTTCGAGTGGGATCTCAAGCTATCTGCTAGTGAGAGTAAGAAATCTACTCTCCCCCTGACCGTCCAAGATGTGAAAACCCTCAGTGCCACAACGACGACAAGAACCATCTCAACATCAGACTCAGTGAGTATTCACCACCGAAGATTATAGAGCGCTGAAAGCTGAAAATGTGAAATGTTCACTGGACGCCATTTTTAGCAAGCAACTCTTTTGATGCAACAATAGATCAGTGCAGACAATAGGCATCAATGATAAAAAAACACCATTTGCTTGCTGGAATGGCGCCAATGTGTATTTCACATTCCAACATTAGATAGAGCTCCAGTTTGCTTTTCACTTTCATTGTGTCTTCGTATAATGTTGATTACTGGCAGTCAGTGCGCTATTGTATTTAATTATGTACAGATTCTTACATTAATACTCAAATTCAAATTCAAATTCAAGTATTTATTGTCATGAGAAAAAGCATGAAATTTGTTTTTCTTAATAAGGAGAAAACATTAAAGTATATTCATAAACAAGAGTTTAAACAAAATAAAAATTACAGTGATACAAAAGGGGAAGGGCAACAGATTTGTTACAAAAACATTGCAAAAATAAAGGTATGTACAAAATACTTCCTGCCCTATTTGTACCGGTGAAACAAAGCATAGCATGATAGGTGCATGCCCGTGCACGCTGCACGATGTAATGTGTTGGTGGATATTAACGTCAGCCGTCTGACTGTCTGCAGAAAATTGAAGGCTCTCGGACATTGTTCCGAGTATGAAAAATCGTCCACCAGTTACAAAACAAAATTGGGGAATGTACCTGTAATCCATCGGCAATGAATGAAAAAAGTTTAATATCTATTTCTTTAAAGTTTAAACATTGTTTGTTATTGTATTTTCAGAGTTACCCAAAGCTGAGGTTAACTGATGAAGAGAAGAGGCTACTAGCTGAGATGAACATCGATCTTCCAGCAGACATGCCTCTCACTAAGGTACAGTTGTAAGAGTGTCTTTAAAGTGTTTCCTCCTCGCATAAACCGTGTAACCTTTGTCTACTTGTACATTCCAAGGCCTGTCTGGCAGGCAAGATACTGATCTGCGATATTTTTCATTGTATGACATAATTTCCCAATTTTTTTGCTCGTGTGAAAAATCAGAAAAATCGTGATAATTTATTTGTGACTTATTTATTCAAATAATAGACCACAAGGGAAAATGATTGGGTAATTTTTTAAATGATTTTTAGTTGAAAAATTGACTGGAGCTTCAAAGATATTGACAAAATAGGGAGACCACCAACATAGGGCTAGATAGCTTAGTTGGTAGAGCGCCGGCATGTTAATCTGGAGGTCGTTGGTTCAAATCCTGCTCCAGTCAATGTTTCTTTGTTCAACCCAAAATCACTTATTTATTTAAAAAGTTGCATCCCCTAAAGGTGACCCCACTGCTGCTGCTTCCCAGGTTGGATCGTAAACTTTGGTGTGATCACTGGCTATAAGGCAGTTATAAGTTGGTAGAGCTCCGGCATGTTAAACTGGAGGTTGCAGGTTTAAGTCCCGCTCTAGTCAATTTTTTCTTTGTTCAACCCCAACTTATTTAAACAGGAGGAAGAGAGGTCACTTAAGACAGTCAGGCGTAAGATCCGTAACAAGATCTCGGCAATGGACAGCAGGAAGAGGAAGAAGGTATACGTGGACGGCCTAGAGCATCGCGTTCATCTCTGCACAAAACAAAATCTGGAGATGCAGAAGAAGATGGCCAAGCTGGAGAACGAGAACAAGTAAGTCTCAAACAGAAGGGCTTAAATTTTACAGTGGGCCGCTGGCCCGAGGCCAGTGAGCGTCGGGCCAGTAAACTCCTAGACCGGACAAGCCCGGTGGTCTTGCGTTTTTTTCAATAGAATAATAATAAGTTACTTCATTGTGTAATACCTTTGTGAAAGATTTGAGAATTTAATGTTTTGTACAAGTAGGGCTTGTTTTGTGCTGTCCATGTAGGCCTATCTAGGTGCAATTGTTAATTTTTCTTTTAGCTGGCCCAGATTTTTTGTTTGTGTTTGTCCTTGGTGTTTTTATTGTAATGTATTGATTTTATCAAACTTGCCTCACTGTCTATTAATTTTTGTATTCTCTGTAATATCTTTGTACATGTATTGTCTCGTACAATTTTCAATTTTTATATTAATGAATGTTTGTAATTGCTGGGCACATTTGACAAAAACAGTTTTTCACTGAAAGGTTTGCCCAGGATAAACAAGAAATAAATAAATAAATAAATATAGTGTTTGTGGTAGTCTTTCTAATTTGTTTCTATACATTTCAATGATTGTGTTTTACAACAATTTGTCTTTGACAGATCATTGATGGTACAGCTAAAGAAACTACAATCCCTTGTGACCAAGTCGACATCAAAAGCAGCTCAGTCTGGCACCTGCATTATGGTAAGAGTCCAACATGCTTTTCATTTCATTCTAGGGCAACCTTGTTCCCAGTGAACCTTGTTCCCAGTAAACCTCATTCCCAGTGGTGTGCGATCTCGCTGCCCCATTTCTGAAGTAACAGTGTATGGCAATTTGATATGTGGGTTTAAAAGTATCTACTAAATGCATTTTATTATTATTGCCTTATACAGTGTTCTGTTTCATTATGCAATTTTTTTAAACTCTGTTTTTTTCATTCTTCTTGTAAACAGGTATTACTGCTGTCCTTTGCTCTTCTGATTGCACCAAGCTTCAATCCCTTCAGTTCATCAAAAGACGGTCAGGCACCTGCTCTTCAACCACAAGGAGGTAAGAAGCAGTAATGGGTCAAGGATTAGCGGGTCAAGGGAGATGTGGATTTTTGATTCATGGATGAAATCGTTTCTCAGATTTCTATTGGTGTCCGTTCGTGTCTGCTGTGGCTAGAGATGCGTTTGGTACTCACTGTCCCCTCGTGGATGGATTTCACGTTCTTTTAAAAATACCGTGTTAATTTTTTGCTGTTATTCTCGGCAAGCAGACACTGTCTTCAGCTGAAACTTTCACATGTGACTTTTATTGTATCTTTCTTTATAATTTTGTCATTAAATAAGCTTTATGTTGACCCATCAATAACCCGGCCTTTAACTAATAATTGTTTTTTACAGTGATTTAAACACTTCTATTGGTGGGTAGGTTTGTTCCAGTTTTTGAATAAAATACAAATAATTTTTCTCCCTTCAATTACAGTTGTATCACGAACCCTTTTGAAGGCTGATGACGCACTGTATAACGAAAATGAGCCAATCAATTTGGGTCGTTTTGGAAAGACGCCCATTCACCAAGGAGGAGAAGAATTGGCCAATGAGGAAGTCTTAGGAAAGGACGTGGACACTGTTTATTCAGATTCAGGGGCCACTGAGACACAGGCTGCACCAGTCGGAGAGGTCACTCCATCCAAGGATCAATATTACAGTGATAAAGAAATCGTTGTTAAGGAAGTGAAAGGCAGTAATGTGAACCAGTCGAGGACGGATACCGGGGCAGCCAGTGATATTGTCCAGCAACATCAGGCTGTGAAAAATACACCAAATCATGGAGGGGAAATTTGAAGGGAGCAATATTTTTTAGTGTAAGTGTATTATTTAAAAGAATATTTTCTTTATTTTATCAAATAGTTAGGGGAGGGTGGGCATCGATGCACCTCAGTTCAGTAATGGTATTACTTTTTACCATACATACATTCTACCCTAGAGTATTGGATACTTAGGGTATATTGTGTACCAACAATTTGAAGCTGTTTTTTTTATTGTTTTCACAGTTTATTTGGAAACGACTGGTTTGTATTGGGTTTTTTATTAGATATTTATTCAGATATTGCAAACTACAGAAAAGATAAATTGTAGTGCACAATTCACCTTTTGTTTGGAACCACTCATGCATATCACCCACACAGTTTTGAATGATGGCTGCTTGCGATGTGGATGCATATGTACAAGTTTGCAATTCTGTACACAGTTGTTGGAACATGCACAACCCACTCATTCACACACTCATCCGCAAAGACAGCGTTTATCCGTCTCGTCAACCTATGCCCATGGTTTACAGCATGGTTCCCAGACCCTCTCTACTTCGCTTGGTCAACCCAGTTGAGCGATTCAGGGTCTTCTTTGGTCTCCTCTTGGCCTCGACCTTGCCAGGAGTTGATCGCAATATCAAGTGCCTTCTTAACTGGGATGCTAATATCAATGCAACCCACACAGTTGAATGGTTTGTCGTGATTGATCAACTCGCTGGCAAATGTTACTGAGAGTAGAAAGGTTTAAGCAAGCGTGTGATTTCTCAGGAGTTTTCCTGATTTCGGGATTTTCTCAAAACCTCCTTGAGCCTTCAGTTTGTTTTGAAAGAAGTAAAGCAGTCACCACAGAGAGAAAGAGATGGTCCACATTGTGTCCAAACCTGTAGTTTTGTATTTCTGGTGATGCACAGAGTCTGTAAACCTCCTGAATTGTAACATCTGGGAGGTTTTGGGTCTAAAATAAGGTGGAACCCAGACCAGCAAGCCATTTTCCAAGAACTTCCACATTCATCAAACCCCACCCTTTATGATCCTTGGTATAATTAATAACATAATTTTTATGTCTTTAAATGGAGACAAATACAATAAAGAAAAAGTTAACTTTAGCTGTGAAAACAATAAATAAGCTGGCTGTTTTCAGGAAAAGGCAATCTTTATGAGGGGGTTGTATTTTACATAATCCCCAATCTGGTCACATGAGGGGGTTGTATTTTACATAATCCCCAATCTGGTCACATGAGGGGGTTGTATTTTACATAATCCCCAATCTGGTCACATGAGGGGGTTGTATTTTGCATAATCCCCAATCTGGTCACATGTACATTTAATGATAGACCTGAATTGTGTTTTTATATTAATGTGAATAACGACCCATAAATGTGTAAATATTAACCCATTGGAAATACAATGGACTTTGATTTTTGATACAAGTCAGAGTTTTGTAGCAATCTGTTAAGGTTAACAGCTTAAATATAGATGTTTAAGGTATTAAGTTATTCAATTTTTCTGATTATGGTGGGGATTTCATTGTGTGCTCTAATTGTCTACAATTATCACAAGCAAGTCCAAAATACACAAATTTACTTGTTGTTGGGGGTTACTTTATTTTCACATGATGGTTTGTGTATATCCAAAATAAATGTTGATACAGCTATCAAACACAAATTGTCACAATGTTAAGCATTAACCCTCTCTTGCTGTCTGACCATTCAATACCATTCACTGTGGTTTTGAATGATAGATAAGCTATGCCAGCCTTGCAATATGATACCATGAGGGAATGCATGTACACAGTACACAGTTAGTTCTGTGCACAGTTGTGCCACCATACACAACTTTGGCAGTTGAATGGTTTCAAATGGTTGGTCAACTCACTTGAAAATGTTGTGAACAGTAGGAGGGTTAATACAAGAAGTTTTTTAGCACTAATACCTTATGTATATATATACTGTGCATGTAAATTGAAATCACTGCAAAGTTAATACTTGTAACAAATATTGATACTTTTAACACTGTGACAGCTGAGGATTTCAAATTATAGCTTGTGTACATAAAAGCTCTACAATTGAGATGTGTACATTACTATATGGTTAATATTTTATGTAAAATAAATGCTCTACTTCAAGGTGATGTTAAATTAAGTGTTTTGTTTTTTGTAATGGAAGTTAAACCCTACTAGTATTACTATTGGTGCACTTTCCTGTCCAACTGGCCCTTTCCACAAAATACCACAGGAGACTGTGGAGACAAGTCCACAGTACAAAACCACTATCAGTGCAATCTCCTATCCACTGACTCTCCCCCACAAAATACCACAGGAGACAAGTCCACAGTACAAAGGGCCATGAGGTTTTCAAAACAGAATAAACCCTTGTACCCAAACCTTGCAGGTACGGTACTTTGTGGAAGTCTGTTGTACCGGTGTACTGGATGAAGTGTGTTGTTAATGAATACCTACAGTTTCAACCTACGGACTAGAGTGACATATCCAATCACAGTGAATCGGGAGTTAATATTAGTGTGGTTGACGATTGAGGAAGGACCCTAATATAACGTGCTAAAACCTCAAGGTGTTTTGTTCAGGGGTTTGGTATTTTTCCCCTTTTCGAGTCCAACAGAGGGCGCTATTTCAGCTTTTCGTGTCTGCTAAAAAACAGCGGCGGACAAACAACAGTTTTTCGAAATCACTGCAAACAGTCGTGGAGTCGACATCAGCTAGTAAATATCTTCTCAGGAATGTATTTTGTTGTAAATGTTCGTAATATCGCCATAAGAGGAAGTGGGTTTGCGATGTGCCTCTGTTTGCATATGAACGCACCTATTTTATTTCATCAAACGCCCTCGGGCAAATCATTTGTGTAAAAAATACTAACAATGAGAACTTGAGTTTTCAATGGTTGAAAAGTGCAATGCTCCGGCTAAATCACAAGTTCAACCCCTAAGAAGGTTCATATCATAAGCTCATTGTGAAGTGCAAAGCTGCACCTATTTTTATAGTTATTTCTTTGCCCCCATATGAATAAGTCTACGTCACTGATTTTTAGGCAAATTATCAAGGATAACTAAAGGTCACCTGTCAAGTCTGCCCTACTGTTGAAGCATGAACTTGTCAATTTGGGGGAAATTCCCCTTTTGAACCGTCGACAACAGCTCTTTTTATTATTTGTGTATAGGCCTAACATCTGAATCTGGATTCGGATAGGGCCTACTGCAATCAATCTCCCATTAACGGGATGTACAGGTTGCAGGTGTGTCAATTAGCATAAATTGCTCGAGTCAGGTTTTTAAACATTGAAACTTAGTAAAGCCCAGACCTATTTCTGGATCAGTCAGACCCAGACTCTGTGTCAAAATGACACAGAAATGAGTCAAAATGATGCAGAGTCATTGGTAGATTGAAATCCCAGGTTCATATTTAACTGCATTTTTCATATTTGGTTATTTTTCAAATTTACAGCTTAAAATTGTCATTATAGACCGAAAATTGCAATCGAAACAGGATTTTAAAGCAATAAATTTTTATTTTACAATTTTTTCCTCCAAATTGTGAAAAACATCTTCCAGATTTTACTAAAAAATCTATTTTTTCTAGGCTAACAACTTTAAAATGGATAAATTACAGTTTTTCGTTAGCAATATAACGCACATTTTGTCATGTTTGAGGTCCAAGGGATAACAAAATCTATCCCATTACGTAAATTATAACCACTTGAACCACAAATAAACTTTTATTTTTGTCAGCTTTCCCAATAATGAAGTATATATATTGTAAATAAAAAGGTGTGCGTATTTTTCTTTGTTGTTATGACGTAATAATAAAATAATAATAAAATTCAATTTATAATGCGCCAATTCCAGGCAAGCCTGTTCAAATGCGCATGACAATGAAAGAAACCAATAAAACTAGAGATTCAGAGTTTGTCATACCACAAACTCAAGGTGTTCGGTTCCGGTGGTGGGGGAATGATGAGCCGTTTTTCAATACACGCGGTTGGTATCGTAAAGAGTTTCATTTTTCCCCCCTCAAATTTAGGACGAAAAGCAGTCAAAAGCACCATTTAAATGAAAATCAAAGCATCAAGTCTCCGCTGTAAGAAAACCAGTTAAAAATACCCAAGCGTTTTGAAGGAAAGCGGGATTTAAAAAAGCGTTCAACATTGAACGCCGTTTTCTCCGATTGTTACTTTTCACTGGGGTGTGGCGTCGGTGACGATTTGATTGTTACAGTCACATTGACAAAATGTGTCTCGAAAGTAAGCATTCATGACTTGTCGCATGACTGCTTGCAATGGTTAATTGTCTCATACAATGTATACACTACATAACACTTCGGAGTCTAGCCACTATTGTGTACATCCATTGCATTTATTTGCACAAGTTATAGGTCATTAATTGTCGCATGACTGCTTGCAATGGTTTATTGACTGATACAATTTAAACGCTACATAAAACTTTGGAGTCCAGGCACTATTTTGTACATTTAACCAGTACATACATTTGTACATTTGATAGTTTCACAGTACATTGACATTTATTGTATGATACATTATGACATGAATATAATTAGCAAATCTTGAGACCACCATATCTCGAAAAGTATAAGTCCGATCAACTGTTTTCGATTGTGTACTTGTGGGATACTGTAGATGTATTTGTTAGGCTAAAACATTGTGCGACGTCATCATGACGTCACCAGTGCCCAACGTAAAGTCAATATATTTCGCTCGCCACAATTTCTGTTCTATGGCCTGTGTGGTAAAAAAACACCTCCATAAGACTGTGCGGCGCGGTATGCTACTTTATGTGTTCTCTGATGTTATAATGTAAGGAATTATGAAGTCACCCCCTGTTAGAGCACGCTCTATCAATCGTCTATTTTCAAACAAAATAAGTTTAATTTTGAAATCTACAGAATATGCTTGATCGAGTCAGAAGTTGTTTCCCATCCCATCCCGGAATACTGTGAGCTACGGTACTAATGTTTCAAGCTCGAAAACATTTTGCATCAATTTTTGATTTCACGTACTAACACAAAACGTTTTACTTTATTGCTTATTAATTTAGGACAAAAAGCGGTCATAAGCACCATGTATATGAAGTTCAAAGTAACAAGTTTCCACTGTAAGAAAACTAGTGACTTTTTGAAGGAAAGCGGTATTTTATAAAAGCCTTCAACATTAGATGCCGTTTTCTACAATTGTTACTTTTTACTGTCTACGTGTGTGTCAGTTCGTGGAACCGGTGGGTGACGATTTGATAGCTTCACAGTTACCTTGACAAATGTGTCTCGAAAGTAAACATTCATAACTTATCACAATATGGCTGCTTGCAATGGTTTATTGTCTGACACAATGTATGTACTAAATTAAACTTCGGAGTCTAGACATATTGTGTACATTTTACCAGTACATTGTACATTATTGATAGCTTCACAGTTACATTGACAATGTGTCTCGAAAGTAAACCTGTATGAATTGTCACATGACTGCTTGCAGCGATTTAAATACCATTTGTTTTCAAAAAATAACAACGAATTTATCGTTCTTAGTTTCTGAGTTCTGGTTGTTAAACCAAAAACTCAAAATTTGATTTAAATTAATTACATTTAATTACCCAATAAATCAATGGATGACGTGATTATGTGTCAAAACTTGTTTCATCTATTTATCAGGTGTAACACTGTTGCCAAGTTTCATGACCGTACGAGCTTGGGAAGGATGTCAAAGTCTGCGGACAACGATTTGTGTGTATTTTTGAGATGGAACAAACTCAAAAATTCACTAGAGATTTAGTGTTTGTGAGAACAAACACTAGGTGTTCGGGTATCGATGGGGCAATGTTATGTTACTAAAATGCGTAAGCAGATTATTGAAAGTTTTTTAATTTTCACCTGATGACGTCATCATGACGTAACTGAAACGGTTTAATCTCCTAATGGTTATCTAACTACATGTAAAGTTTCAAGTTTATACGAGCTTGGGAAGTGTGCTTTTGTTGGCGGACAATCGACGGCCAGAAGAAGCTGAAGAAGTAAAAAAAAACGAACAATAACAAGAGGTGTTTGCTCCGCTCCGAACACCTAAAAAAAAAAAACCCGAACAATAAGAAGGTGTTCGGAGCTATGCTCCGCTCCGAACACCTAATAAAATAAAAAACCGAACAATAACAAAGAGTTGTTCGGGCTTCTAACACCTAATTACAATACACAATAGAATATTAAAAATACAGCGAAACATGAGCAATGAACAAGCATAAAAATACAAAATATTACATGAACAATATTACATGAGTGTTTTGGGTGTAGCGAGTACTCCTTAGTATTTATATATATGGTGGTTAGGGGCTTTCCATTTTCCTGTTGGTTTTGAGGAGAGTAGAGTACGGAAGCGTATATGACCATCTTATTACTGCGTTACCGAGATAATTTATCATTGAAACACAGAATCATACACTAGTTATTACGGTTTTCAGAGTTAAATTTGTCAGAAACACAGAATTCAAAGATAACATATCTAAGAAATACAGAAATCAATGATAACATATCTTGGAAATATAGAAATCGAAGATAATGTATATTTGGAAATATTGAAAACAATGATAACATATCTTGGAAATACGGAATTAAATGATAACATACACTGGAAATACGGAATTCAATGATAACACATACTGGAAATACGGAATTCAATGATAACATTTCTGGGAAACTTACGGAAATACATGAAATTGTACTGATTAAAGGCCTTGTAAATTTTGAAGCCCCCCCCCCCCCATGGGGCGCCGTTTGTCAATAAATTGTTTATAAACCATGTTTTTAAGGTGCTTAAATTTTCATGGTTTACAAATCATGGTTTATAAACCATGTTTTATGATGAATTCAATTTTCATGGTTTATAAACCATAATTTATAAGCTTTGATTGTATATTCATGGTATGTAAACCACAACAAAATTGACAGCGATTTCTTTGGTTTACATCAAATTGTTACAAACCATGGTAGAAACATGTCAATCGCTAAACAATTAATTGTCAAACGGCGCCCCATACCCCCGTAGTAGAGCGATAATCAGATCATGAATTCGCTTGACCCCGTAGGGAGCGTTGTTCTCATCCATGCTCCTATGACTTGTGGGCCGACTACATAGAATCCCAAGTGGGGATTACTTTGTTCTTTCCTGAAGTACCCGTTTTTGTTTTTACTACTGGTGATATCTACTTGAGGAAGTCAAGTGATGAACAAATATTTTAATGTGTATACATGCCATGCAGTTGCCATCAGATCAGGCTATTTATTTCAATGGTGTCCGCCTTTTTCTCAGATGACCGTCTCCCCCCCCCCCCCCCCCCCCACCCCACTTAATCGACGAGGAACAGGTTCTTTGCTCTATAGCCTACATGTAACTATTTTAAAATTAGGCTCTTTCCCCATAATGTTGAGACAATATCATTGAGTTGACACGGAAATGTGGTACACTCCCTTATCGCCCATTCAAAATGCATGAATATTATGGAACATCTTCCCGTTATGATGTTATTGTAAAACCCATCTTCACACTATTGCCATAGGGGGGAGTGCCTGACTAAGGGTTTGTGTTGTTGCTGTGCTTTGAAATCTTTTACGAATCAGTGCTTAGAGTAACGGGTAACAATGGATCGAAACTGTCCTTGTTGCTATAGGCCTACGCTCAATTTGATTTTAGATTCATGGTTTACATCTGATTGTTATGCCTGTTAAAGGTCTTTCATTACAAATATTATAGTTTCAATTTCCTTACGACTGGCCGCAAAATGACAATTTTTAATGATCCGTACACTCCCTTTAAATAATAACTTGAACCTCAGTTTGGCAAAAATATTAATTGTACAAAATAATCGGAAAATGAGGTCAATACTTATTCTCGGGTTTTCTTCGTTTAGTGGGTTCATTATCCAAGCATTTTACACGTTATTAGTTTTCCTTTGTACAATCCACTTGAAACTGGTTGTTAAATCACAACTCCGCAAATCACATTTACATGTTGCACTAAAATAATGTATAACAATTTCATAACAAATTTAATCTGGGCACCAATTTGTGATGTTTTTTACAGTTAATTATGATATTATTTTCGGATAATACGGTCTAACTCACTTTGGAAAAATATGTAATAAAGAATACAATCTGTTTGTTCACATGTCCACTTCTAAGACTGTTGGAAGTGTCACAAGGACAGGATGTAATGTGGAAAACTTCCTCTCATTCTTGCAAAGAAACTAGGCTAAGTAATGTTACTGTCCCAACAGTTACAATGCACTTCTTATAGCCACAAACTGCGTAAACTCTAACCCCACGTATGCCGGTGTCATACGGGATTTTGGCCCCGCTGTATGTTTCACCCATAAACTTAATCCAAAGATGACCCAAAAGAGGTCGCTATTTAAAGATATTTATACACAATTATCTGTATGGGGTGACAGAATCTCCGGAGGAAAAGAATCTCCTGCCACACCGGCCTTCAAGACCGTCTCGTAATTAACTAGTCATTTGATTTCATTCTTTTCAAAAAGTTAGAAGGCTCTGGAATCCTGTGATACTGACACCGGAGCATGTGCAGGGACACCTTCTTGAAGTGCGGGTGCTTCACGCCGTAGATAACGGGGTTGATGGCGCTGTTGAAAATGACGATCATGAAGGTCCACGGAACGACTGGATCGCTGGCACGTATGATGAGCGACAAGGCATACGGAGTGAGACACGCGAAGAATCCACACATCACGAAGAAGAGATTCTTTGTGATGGCTGTCTGTCTCCGGCTTAAGTTCACCTGCGACGGACTCCTCTCCATCGGCGACGTCGGATTTTTCGGAACGCTTTGCGTAGTACGACTGGAAGACGTTGACGGGTCGTCAGCCATCTCGGCTTCCGGTGGCCGCATCTGCGTCAATTTCCTGATGTGAGCGTTGACGTAGCGGTAGATCTTGAAGTAACACACAAAGAGGATGATAAGTGGTATAGGGTAGACGAGTACTGCCCCGACCAAGGAGAAGGTTCTACTGGCTGGCAGAAAACTGTCTAGCGTGCAGACTTTGAATTTAAATGAGTAGCCCCACTTGCCGATGCCGAAAAGAGGCAAACAGCACACAAGCACTGGGTAAAGCCACGTGAAGACGATCATGGCCGCTATTTTCTTAGGCGTGTAGATGGAGTAATAGGTACTCGATGGCTTTGTGATGAGAATGAGACGATTGATAGAGATGCAGGCCAGGCTGATGATGCTGCAGGATAGGCTGACGATGAATATGGCCCCCGTTATGGAGCAGATAAAATCCGGTAAAGGCCAGCCGCTTACACTGAAGAGTGCCACCGCGTCGAAGGGGACGGTCAGGCAGGTCAGAAGGTCGGCCGATGCCAAGTTGACCACGAAGGCGTTGGTCTTCGTCTGTAGCTTATTTGATAGGACAACAGCCAGGATCACCATCACGTTCCCAGTAAAACCAAATACAGACACAAAGCAGATGACAACCCCGATGACAATTCTCTGGACCATGTCGTCAAATACGAAGCCAGTGTCACTCGTCGTCGTCGTATCGTAAAGCGATGTCGCGTTGTCATTTGGGTCATCTCCCTCCGTAGTTAACCCGCCGTCGAGTGTTTTCCCGAACGCGTTGTCGTCTGTTGTGGTGACAGAGAACATACTGAGATATGTCTGATTAGTCGAAGCCATCCTTAAGGCTTCACTTAGAGTGATTACAAACGAATATTGTTCAAAGACTTTTATCTCCGAGTAATTGGTTTGCGAGTGTCAGACGTCATCAAACCCATGCATGATCACGATACAATCTGTGGGGGAAGTAAAAAGAAACGCTCACAAATTTCAAATTACTTAATATTGTAGCCCCTACACTCTCGTCTTGCCCCCCTGGGTGCACCCCTATTAGTCTGGACGTTTGGGGTTAAAATGTTATAATAATTCTATAAGCTTTTATGTAGTATTCGTTGCACTAAACGGGTTACCTTTAACGAGATATGCTATTGCTGAATTTAAAAGGGGCACGGGGAAGGGCGCGGCTCATGGCACAGTCCCCTTTCTTTCCCACCATCACCGACCCCGTAGTTACGCCGTTGATTACCATATTAACTTTATTGTTCAGGTATCGATGCATTATTTACTGTGTTGGCACTTCCGAAAACATTAAAACAAGGGCGTCGATCGCTACTGAAAAGTAGGGGGGATGGTCGAGCAAGTCTTGAAAAAATACATCTTACATTATTTGCACCCCACATTTTTAATATGCTTCGGGAGTCCGGCGTTTATCGTGTGTCAGCTTAAATCTTGTCATGGCCCAAACTGCTCCTATTTATTTTAATGGATTTTACTACATTTTGTGCGTTGTGCGATTGTAACAAAATGAAACACATTTGCACGTGTGCGCACACACATACAAAATTTGTGGAGGGATCGTGTACCGTACAATATAGCATACACAAACGATGCATAACTTGAATGCTAACAAGGTATGTAAGCGGGATTTTGGCGTTCATGTCTTGGACGATACGTGTCATCTATTGTCTGTATTATATAAGCGGAAATGGGCCCAAAATACCATTCTGCGCGTGGTCCATCAGAAAAAAATATGAAAATGAAGAAAATATTTCATAGTTTGTTCGCTATTCTTTTACTTGAACAAAAATTGTAATGAAATATTAAATCAAGAAAATGTTGTTGCATATTTCTAATAAACAGTCAATCAAAAAGTGGGGGGGGGGGGGACATCTGATATGCTGGTGTCCCCCCCCCCCCAGTCTAAAAAGTCCCCCACCCATCGACGCCCTTGCATTAAAATCATTCCCAGACAACAATACAACCACCAGGAAGGACATGGTCTAATGGCGTTCACACATCCTGGAAATTCATGTCAGAGCAATTCGAACATTCAGTCAGGTGAATTCAGTTGATGCGTCTACGTTGAGTCGATACCCATGTTTTGTTGCAATTCCGTAATAGAAACCTAGTCTATGAATTCTCACCGTCATATATTAGTGTAGACTTGTTACAACGAAATCGATGTTTATTATACGGCCTTTAGTTATTAAACATTCATTATGAAAATGTATTGATGCTATTATTAAGGAAGGTACAGGTACGCTTTTATCATGCGTGTAATGTTACCAAATATTTAAACACTTTATCATGAAACACGTCAAAAACTGACAAAATGCATTGTTTGCCATTGAACGTTGACCCTATTTTATGACAATCTCTCCCGGAACGCCCTAAATGATACTTACCGTGCTGTAATCCTTCCCCACACACACTGCCAAAAAGGTTGATGTGTAGTACACAGATGTCGTGCAGAATGTACTGATTACGAACAGCCCGTGCATTGATGCACACAGACTTTGAGGTGTGTTTCCTTATAATAAACTTTACAAGGGAAAAATAGCAATACACGTCATCTGATTTGTAGGTCATACCGTCATGGTTCGGCTGTTTCCTTCGTTAGAATCTGGCAACGGTAGCTGCTCATGTAAAAAGCATTTGTACATGTACATAATTATAATGAAAGCGAATTGTTAAATCATTGACGTTGAAAACCTTTATTGTATGTATATGGATGTGTGTGCTACATGGTCAGGATAAAACCATGTACATGTATTTAAAGCACATGCGTAACATTGGTAAAATTGTATCAGTATCCACACTTGATGTGACCCAACATACAAAAAATAACAAACCTGTGAAACTTTAAGCTCAATCGGTCATTGCGGTCAGGAGGCAAAAGTGGGGGGGGGGGGGGGGGGAAACCTGATATGCTTCACTGTTTTCAAACATTGAGTTTTGAACTTGCAACATCAAAACTAATTGTTTTACTCATTTCTCAAAAACTATAGCTTTTCTAGACGACTATTTCAAGGGGATCAGTTTGAAGTTTCCTATCATGACCAACTTTCTCTGAAACCAAACCACCTTCCCTGATATGATTACCACTAATCGTTTGGCCCCACCGATCTCATCTAAGACCGCTGGGATGGGCTGGTGAGCCTGAACAACATCCTTGTTCAGGATGTAGTGATGCACGATGGGAACGATTGTACTGCACTTAAAAACAGGGCTCGATCGCAACACCATCTTTCTGCAGCAATTTGGTTTAAAAAGATCATCCATGGAGCCTCCGTGCAATATCATATCGTGCGTGTACATCGTATACAAGTTAGTGTGATTGTGCGCTTTGCGCTGACTTTTAATACAAGGCAAAGAATGACAATAATTATTTGCTACGGATTTACATATTATTCAATGGTTGACTCTTTCGTAAACAGGAAGAGGTGACCAGAAAAGGTCAGGAGGATGGTCTAATGCGCATGTGTACGTCAGCCCATCCCAGCGCCTTAATGAGGTGCTGGGCCCAGAGCTGTGCTTTGAGAGTTGCGACAACTTACGATAAGAAGCCTTTTTCAGTCAAAGAAACACCCAGGAAACAAAAACGCATGTTCGCACACATGGTGCCAGACTAATGAGACCTTTCTTTTGCAACGTCACAGCCCGAGTTTTTGCCAACCCAGGTTGGAAAAGTATGGAAAGCCATAACTGCAAATCAAAAACAGATTGCCACAGTTTGTAGCAGTGTTACAGAAATATTCAAAAATAGTGTTGAATTTGTTGGAAACAAATCAACCAATCATGGAAGGTATTTCCGTTCATGAATCTTTACAGAAAATATTGAATTTGGTCACAGCATTTTTTAACACGATTGAATGTTTTGCTAACATTCGGCCGTCCATGCCAACCTGCGCACTTTGTTTATCAACAAAAGAAAGGTTTATTGGGTTGTGCTGCATTTGGACCAAAAATGGCGCCCAGCAACCACGTGACCAAAGAAAACTGGTCCCTCCATGTCGCAACCCTCTGAATACACAGCTCTGACCAGGACTGTGTTAAGAATAGGCCCACATGGTTTTTCTCTTTGAAGTTTTAAGTCACACGAGGGCGGTATATCACTTGAGCGGGAACGCTAAGGGTGCACTACTCTAAATCGACCAAAAATTCATGCGCCAAGCTACTTATCATAATTTGTAAACCCACAACTTATTTGTAATTATAACGTTTTGGGGGTCATGCAACTAATAGAGTGTGTAATTATAAGAACTTATCACAACCTGGGGGTTCTGGGTTTCAAGTTTTGAGGAGATTTGATAAATTTGGGCTTTAAAGTTGGTCCTATTTAGCTTGGGAATTGGAGGAGTGCCTCATGAAAACTGGCGGCAAGTCGGTTTGGGAAAAAACACATTTTCGGGGGTGTTTTTTTCTTGGGTAATTAGCAAAAATTCCAAACGGCTGACCTGCCAAAAATTGAAAAGAAATCTGAAGTTTAGTGGTCTGAAAATATATTTGATTGGTTTTCAAGAGGCTGAGAGACTTTTAACTATTTTTTGAGAATTTTTGAATATTTAGCATTTATCATTGTTTGCTATGGGAGTCTATTTAGAGGGGTGAAACCTATAGATACAAAATGGTGGCGCCCGCTACACCCGTGTACCCGTGTGCTCAGTGTTGTTAATACGGTTATGTAGGCTTGAAACGACGACAGTAGTGTGTTGTATGGGGGCACTTTTCGTCAGTTGTTGCTGTGTTTACATTGAAAACATCATTCCTTTGGCTGTATTAACAGATAGTATATAGTAATAATGTTGCTATTTGTTCCTAAAATTACAAAACAACAGAATAATTCAACGTTCCAAAGAAAGGTTTGCTGGGTTTGGTTTTTAGTGTAATACTATATCGACGAGTATGAGACTATCACGGTAAGTCACATTCAAGAAACTCAAGAATCTTCAGTGGCTGGTTGATCAGGGGAAAGGTAGAGACAAACCATCAACAGACTATGTGAAGATGACATAGGCGGTGGGTGGTTGATATGGCATCATGAATGTCAAGTTCCCGGGAACTGATTGCATGTGTGAAACCCTAGCCCTCGCAGCCAAAACCTTAGCCCTCAGCAAAAACCCACAGCCTACACCCAAACCCTAGCCATCGGCCAAAACCCTAGCCATCGGCACAGAAACCCTAGCCGTCGGCCCAAACCCTAGCATACACCCCAAACCCTATAGCCATCAGCCCAAAACCCTAGCTCTTAGTCTAAACCCTAGTTTACAGTCTTATCCTATTGTCCACAACTAACCGTATAGTATCTGGAACGGAATTTTGCAACATGCCCCGCCCACCCCCCGCCCACCCCTTTACCCCCCCCCCCCCCTTAACAGCTAGCAACATGAAACTTGGAAGAACAATAAATGTGGTAAAATGTGTTTGTTTGTTGGGAACTTTGTTATAAAGTTCACAATTTTAAACTCAATATGAATACATGGTTAGAAAAGTTGGAGGGAAAGCAAAAACGCCCCCCCCCCCAACTCAAGGCCCCCTTCCAACCTGTTTCCCTTTTTACCGCTTATCCACAATAATTAACCCCCTCTTGTCGATTAATTAAATATTTTGTAATGTTTTTAGAATCTTATTACGAAAAAGAGACATGTTAATAACTTTTTGAGGGAAGATTTGAACGTAACTTCCAAGTATTCAATATAATGTACACAGTGTGTCATGCAGGTTTTTCCTCTCACATTGCTTAAAGTACATGTAAATGCTTCAACATGTTTGACCTTGTTGTAGACAAACGCAATAAAATATTCCAATTTTTTTTCCAGATTTCATATCAGTGACTTATTCTCAACATTTTAAGCATAATTTTTCCCCCATAAAGAATAATTGACTGCCCTTATAGGGTGCACTACTCTAAATCGACCAAAAATTCATGCGCCAAGCTACTTATCATAATTTGTAAACCCACAACTTATTTGTAATTATAACGTTTTGGGGGTCATGCAACTAATAGAGTGTGTAATTATAAGAACTTATCACAACCTGGGGGTTCTGGGTTTCAAGTTTTGAGGAGATTTGATAAATTTGGGCTTTAAAGTTGGTCCTATTTAGCTTGGGAATTGGAGGAGTGCCTCATGAAAACTGGCGGCAAGTCGGTTTGGGAAAAAACACATTTTCGGGGGTGTTTTTTTCTTGGGTAATTAGCAAAAATTCCAAACGGCTGACCTGCCAAAAATTGAAAAGAAATCTGAAGTTTAGTGGTCTGAAAATATATTTGATTGGTTTTCAAGAGGCTGAGAGACTTTTAACTATTTTTTGAGAATTTTTGAATATTTAGCATTTATCATTGTTTGCTATGGGAGTCTATTTAGAGGGGTGAAACCTATAGATACAAAATGGTGGCGCCCGCTACACCCGTGTACCCGTGTGCTCAGTGTTGTTAATACGGTTATGTAGGCTTGAAACGACGACAGTAGTGTGTTGTATGGGGGCACTTTTCGTCAGTTGTTGCTGTGTTTACATTGAAAACATCATTCCTTTGGCTGTATTAACAGATAGTATATAGTAATAATGTTGCTATTTGTTCCTAAAATTACAAAACAACAGAATAATTCAACGTTCCAAAGAAAGGTTTGCTGGGTTTGGTTTTTAGTGTAATACTATATCGACGAGTATGAGACTATCACGGTAAGTCACATTCAAGAAACTCAAGAATCTTCAGTGGCTGGTTGATCAGGGGAAAGGTAGAGACAAACCATCAACAGACTATGTGAAGATGACATAGGCGGTGGGTGGTTGATATGGCATCATGAATGTCAAGTTCCCGGGAACTGATTGCATGTGTGAAACCCTAGCCCTCGCAGCCAAAACCTTAGCCCTCAGCAAAAACCCACAGCCTACACCCAAACCCTAGCCATCGGCCAAAACCCTAGCCATCGGCACAGAAACCCTAGCCGTCGGCCCAAACCCTAGCATACACCCCAAACCCCATAGCCATCAGCCCAAAACCCTAGCTCTTAGTCTAAACCCTAGTTTACAGTCTTATCCTATTGTCCACAACTAACCGTATAGTATCTGGAACGGAATTTTGCAACATGCCCCGCCCACCCCCCGCCCACCCCTTTACCCCCCCCCCCCCCCTTAACAGCTAGCAACATGAAACTTGGAAGAACAATAAATGTGGTAAAATGTGTTTGTTTGTTGGGAACTTTGTTATAAAGTTCACAATTTTAAACTCAATATGAATACATGGTTAGAAAAGTTGGAGGGAAAGCAAAAACGCCCCCCCCCCCAACTCAAGGCCCCCTTCCAACCTGTTTCCCTTTTTACCGCTTATCCACAATAATTAACCCCCTCTTGTCGATTAATTAAATATTTTGTAATGTTTTTAGAATCTTATTACGAAAAAGAGACATGTTAATAACTTTTTGAGGGAAGATTTGAACGTAACTTCCAAGTATTCAATATAATGTACACAGTGTGTCATGCAGGTTTTTCCTCTCACATTGCTTAAAGTACATGTAAATGCTTCAACATGTTTGACCTTGTTGTAGACAAACGCAATAAAATATTCCAATTTTTTTTCCAGATTTCATATCAGTGACTTATTCTCAACATTTTAAGCATAATTTTTCCCCCATAAAGAATAATTGACTGCCCTTATAGGGTGCACTACTCTAAATCGACCAAAAATTCATGCGCCAAGCTACTTATCATAATTTGTAAACCCACAACTTATTTGTAATTATAACGTTTTGGGGGTCATGCAACTAATAGAGTGTGTAATTATAAGAACTTATCACAACCTGGGGGTTCTGGGTTTCAAGTTTTGAGGAGATTTGATAAATTTGGGCTTTAAAGTTGGTCCTATTTAGCTTGGGAATTGGAGGAGTGCCTCATGAAAACTGGCGGCAAGTCGGTTTGGGAAAAAACACATTTTCGGGGGTGTTTTTTTCTTGGGTAATTAGCAAAAATTCCAAACGGCTGACCTGCCAAAAATTGAAAAGAAATCTGAAGTTTAGTGGTCTGAAAATATATTTGATTGGTTTTCAAGAGGCTGAGAGACTTTTAACTATTTTTTGAGAATTTTTGAATATTTAGCATTTATCATTGTTTGCTATGGGAGTCTATTTAGAGGGGTGAAACCTATAGATACAAAATGGTGGCGCCCGCTACACCCGTGTACCCGTGTGCTCAGTGTTGTTAATACGGTTATGTAGGCTTGAAACGACGACAGTAGTGTGTTGTATGGGGGCACTTTTCGTCAGTTGTTGCTGTGTTTACATTGAAAACATCATTCCTTTGGCTGTATTAACAGATAGTATATAGTAATAATGTTGCTATTTGTTCCTAAAATTACAAAACAACAGAATAATTCAACGTTCCAAAGAAAGGTTTGCTGGGTTTGGTTTTTAGTGTAATACTATATCGACGAGTATGAGACTATCACGGTAAGTCACATTCAAGAAACTCAAGAATCTTCAGTGGCTGGTTGATCAGGGGAAAGGTAGAGACAAACCATCAACAGACTATGTGAAGATGACATAGGCGGTGGGTGGTTGATATGGCATCATGAATGTCAAGTTCCCGGGAACTGATTGCATGTGTGAAACCCTAGCCCTCGCAGCCAAAACCTTAGCCCTCAGCAAAAACCCACAGCCTACACCCAAACCCTAGCCATCGGCCAAAACCCTAGCCATCGGCACAGAAACCCTAGCCGTCGGCCCAAACCCTAGCATACACCCCAAACCCCATAGCCATCAGCCCAAAACCCTAGCTCTTAGTCTAAACCCTAGTTTACAGTCTTATCCTATTGTCCACAACTAACCGTATAGTATCTGGAACGGAATTTTGCAACATGCCCCGCCCACCCCCCGCCCACCCCTTTACCCCCCCCCCCCCCCTTAACAGCTAGCAACATGAAACTTGGAAGAACAATAAATGTGGTAAAATGTGTTTGTTTGTTGGGAACTTTGTTATAAAGTTCACAATTTTAAACTCAATATGAATACATGGTTAGAAAAGTTGGAGGGAAAGCAAAAACGCCCCCCCCCCCCAACTCAAGGCCCCCTTCCAACCTGTTTCCCTTTTAACCGCTTATCCACAATAATTAACCCCCTCTTGTCGATTAATTAAATATTTTGTAATGTTTTTAGAATCTTATTACGAAAAAGAGACATGTTAATAACTTTTTGAGGGAAGATTTGAACGTAACTTCCAAGTATTCAATATAATGTACACAGTGTGTCATGCAGGTTTTTCCTCTCACATTGCTTAAAGTACATGTAAATGCTTCAACATGTTTGACCTTGTTGTAGACAAACGCAATAAAATATTCCAATTTTTTTTCCAGATTTCATATCAGTGACTTATTCTCAACATTTTAAGCATAATTTTTCCCCCATAAAGAATAATTGACTGCCCTTATAGGGTGCACTACTCTAAATCGACCAAAAATTCATGCGCCAAGCTACTTATCATAATTTGTAAACCCACAACTTATTTGTAATTATAACGTTTTGGGGGTCATGCAACTAATAGAGTGTGTAATTATAAGAACTTATCACAACCTGGGGGTTCTGGGTTTCAAGTTTTGAGGAGATTTGATAAATTTGGGCTTTAAAGTTGGTCCTATTTAGCTTGGGAATTGGAGGAGTGCCTCATGAAAACTGGCGGCAAGTCGGTTTGGGAAAAAACACATTTTCGGGGGTGTTTTTTTCTTGGGTAATTAGCAAAAATTCCAAACGGCTGACCTGCCAAAAATTGAAAAGAAATCTGAAGTTTAGTGGTCTGAAAATATATTTGATTGGTTTTCAAGAGGCTGAGAGACTTTTAACTATTTTTTGAGAATTTTTGAATATTTAGCATTTATCATTGTTTGCTATGGGAGTCTATTTAGAGGGGTGAAACCTATAGATACAAAATGGTGGCGCCCGCTACACCCGTGTACCCGTGTGCTCAGTGTTGTTAATACGGTTATGTAGGCTTGAAACGACGACAGTAGTGGGTTGTATGGGGGCACTTTTCGTCAGTTGTTGCTGTGTTTACATTGAAAACATCATTCCTTTGGCTGTATTAACAGATAGTATATAGTAATAATGTTGCTATTTGTTCCTAAAATTACAAAACAACAGAATAATTCAACGTTCCAAAGAAAGGTTTGCTGGGTTTGGTTTTTAGTGTAATACTATATCGACGAGTATGAGACTATCACGGTAAGTCACATTCAAGAAACTCAAGAATCTTCAGTGGCTGGTTGATCAGGGGAAAGGTAGAGACAAACCATCAACAGACTATGTGAAGATGACATAGGCGGTGGGTGGTTGATATGGCATCATGAATGTCAAGTTCCCGGGAACTGATTGCATGTGTGAAACCCTAGCCCTCGCAGCCAAAACCTTAGCCCTCAGCAAAAACCCACAGCCTACACCCAAACCCTAGCCATCGGCCAAAACCCTAGCCATCGGCACAGAAACCCTAGCCGTCGGCCCAAACCCTAGCATACACCCCAAACCCCATAGCCATCAGCCCAAAACCCTAGCTCTTAGTCTAAACCCTAGTTTACAGTCTTATCCTATTGTCCACAACTAACCGTATAGTATCTGGAACGGAATTTTGCAACATGCCCCGCCCACCCCCCGCCCACCCCTTTACCCCCCCCCCCCCTTAACAGCTAGCAACATGAAACTTGGAAGAACAATAAATGTGGTAAAATGTGTTTGTTTGTTGGGAACTTTGTTATAAAGTTCACAATTTTAAACTCAATATGAATACATGGTTAGAAAAGTTGGAGGGAAAGCAAAAACGCCCCCCCCCCCAACTCAAGGCCCCCTTCCAACCTGTTTCCCTTTTTACCGCTTATCCACAATAATTAACCCCCTCTTGTCGATTAATTAAATATTTTGTAATGTTTTTAGAATCTTATTACGAAAAAGAGACATGTTAATAACTTTTTGAGGGAAGATTTGAACGTAACTTCCAAGTATTCAATATAATGTACACAGTGTGTCATGCAGGTTTTTCCTCTCACATTGCTTAAAGTACATGTAAATGCTTCAACATGTTTGACCTTGTTGTAGACAAACGCAATAAAATATTCCAATTTTTTTTCCAGATTTCATATCAGTGACTTATTCTCAACATTTTAAGCATAATTTTTCCCCCATAAAGAATAATTGACTGCCCTTATAGGGTGCACTACTCTAAATCGACCAAAAATTCATGCGCCAAGCTACTTATCATAATTTGTAAACCCACAACTTATTTGTAATTATAACGTTTTGGGGGTCATGCAACTAATAGAGTGTGTAATTATAAGAACTTATCACAACCTGGGGGTTCTGGGTTTCAAGTTTTGAGGAGATTTGATAAATTTGGGCTTTAAAGTTGGTCCTATTTAGCTTGGGAATTGGAGGAGTGCCTCATGAAAACTGGCGGCAAGTCGGTTTGGGAAAAAACACATTTTCGGGGGTGTTTTTTTCTTGGGTAATTAGCAAAAATTCCAAACGGCTGACCTGCCAAAAATTGAAAAGAAATCTGAAGTTTAGTGGTCTGAAAATATATTTGATTGGTTTTCAAGAGGCTGAGAGACTTTTAACTATTTGTTGAGAATTTTTGAATATTTAGCATTTATCATTGTTTGCTATGGGAGTCTATTTAGAGGGGTGAAACCTATAGATACAAAATGGTGGCGCCCGCTACACCCGTGTACCCGTGTGCTCAGTGTTGTTAATACGGTTATGTAGGCTTGAAACGACGACAGTAGTGTGTTGTATGGGGGCACTTTTCGTCAGTTGTTGCTGTGTTTACATTGAAAACATCATTCCTTTGGCTGTATTAACAGATAGTATATAGTAATAATGTTGCTATTTGTTCCTAAAATTACAAAACAACAGAATAATTCAACGTTCCAAAGAAAGGTTTGCTGGGTTTGGTTTTTAGTGTAATACTATATCGACGAGTATGAGACTATCACGGTAAGTCACATTCAAGAAACTCAAGAATCTTCAGTGGCTGGTTGATCAGGGGAAAGGTAGAGACAAACCATCAACAGACTATGTGAAGATGACATAGGCGGTGGGTGGTTGATATGGCATCATGAATGTCAAGTTCCCGGGAACTGATTGCATGTGTGAAACCCTAGCCCTCGCAGCCAAAACCTTAGCCCTCAGCAAAAACCCACAGCCTACACCCAAACCCTAGCCATCGGCCAAAACCCTAGCCATCGGCACAGAAACCCTAGCCGTCGGCCCAAACCCTAGCATACACCCCAAACCCCATAGCCATCAGCCCAAAACCCTAGCTCTTAGTCTAAACCCTAGTTTACAGTCTTATCCTATTGTCCACAACTAACCGTATAGTATCTGGAACGGAATTTTGCAACATGCCCCGCCCACCCCCCGCCCACCCCTTTACCCCCCCCCCCCTTAACAGCTAGCAACATGAAACTTGGAAGAACAATAAATGTGGTAAAATGTGTTTGTTTGTTGGGAACTTTGTTATAAAGTTCACAATTTTAAACTCAATATGAATACATGGTTAGAAAAGTTGGAGGGAAAGCAAAAACGCCCCCCCCCCCAACTCAAGGCCCCCTTCCAACCTGTTTCCCTTTTTACCGCTTATCCACAATAATTAACCCCCTCTTGTCGATTAATTAAATATTTTGTAATGTTTTTAGAATCTTATTACGAAAAAGAGACATGTTAATAACTTTTTGAGGGAAGATTTGAACGTAACTTCCAAGTATTCAATATAATGTACACAGTGTGTCATGCAGGTTTTTCCTCTCACATTGCTTAAAGTACATGTAAATGCTTCAACATGTTTGACCTTGTTGTAGACAAACGCAATAAAATATTCCAATTTTTTTTCCAGATTTCATATCAGTGACTTATTCTCAACATTTTAAGCATAATTTTTCCCCCATAAAGAATAATTGACTGCCCTTATAGGGTGCACTACTCTAAATCGACCAAAAATTCATGCGCCAAGCTACTTATCATAATTTGTAAACCCACAACTTATTTGTAATTATAACGTTTTGGGGGTCATGCAACTAATAGAGTGTGTAATTATAAGAACTTATCACAACCTGGGGGTTCTGGGTTTCAAGTTTTGAGGAGATTTGATAAATTTGGGCTTTAAAGTTGGTCCTATTTAGCTTGGGAATTGGAGGAGTGCCTCATGAAAACTGGCGGCAAGTCGGTTTGGGAAAAAACACATTTTCGGGGGTGTTTTTTTCTTGGGTAATTAGCAAAAATTCCAAACGGCTGACCTGCCAAAAATTGAAAAGAAATCTGAAGTTTAGTGGTCTGAAAATATATTTGATTGGTTTTCAAGAGGCTGAGAGACTTTTAACTATTTTTTGAGAATTTTTGAATATTTAGCATTTATCATTGTTTGCTATGGGAGTCTATTTAGAGGGGTGAAACCTATAGATACAAAATGGTGGCGCCCGCTACACCCGTGTACCCGTGTGCTCAGTGTTGTTAATACGGTTATGTAGGCTTGAAACGACGACAGTAGTGTGTTGTATGGGGGCACTTTTCGTCAGTTGTTGCTGTGTTTACATTGAAAACATCATTCCTTTGGCTGTATTAACAGATAGTATATAGTAATAATGTTGCTATTTGTTCCTAAAATTACAAAACAACAGAATAATTCAACGTTCCAAAGAAAGGTTTGCTGGGTTTGGTTTTTAGTGTAATACTATATCGACGAGTATGAGACTATCACGGTAAGTCACATTCAAGAAACTCAAGAATCTTCAGTGGCTGGTTGATCAGTAGACTTGTTGACAAGTCGTTAATGATGGTTGCGGTGAGTCGAGTCGCGTGTGGTGCTGTTGCGTAATAAAGAATGCTCTCGCGAGATCACTGCTCTCGCGCGAAGTTGCTGGCTGCCGACTCTTCGTCATTAACGACTTGTGAAACCCGCCGGCGGTACATATTCATTTATTCATGTACGGACACAGTGTACATTACGGTTGCTGTAGCGACGATCATGAAGACGAGTCCATTTTATCTGAGGGTAGTACTAATTTTAGTTACTGTAAATGTACTGAATGTTTGCGCTTGAGACATCTGTGGGTATGTTTTGTGGGTGTTAACTCCTTCATTAGTTTAGTAACTAAAGAAATAAAGTAAACTTATCTTAAACTGCATTATTATAATAATTGTTTAAGATGTGTGTTTTGCCTCATAAAAATAAATATGCCTACCGTGAATAGTTACTGATACGCTCCAATCATTTAACCCGATGTGTTCTACAGTGATTGTGTGTATTAAGTGTGTATAAACAACGGACACGGAAACCAGTCAACTCGCCCCCTAGCAAAGTCGCCAATTTAAAAAAAGAACATGTACAAAGTCACCAACTACAAATTCGCCCCTAGCAAAGTCGCCCCCTGACAACAAACTTGTCCCCTCTCATAGTCGCCCCTCACAACGGAATTTAACAAATTTGTGTGATTGGACTTCAGGGCTTCGAAAGCTATCTTAACGGAACGAAAGAGGAATTTTGGGGAACGAAAGAGGAATTTTGGGGAACGAAAGAGGAATTTTTGGGAACGAAAGAGGAATTTTTGGGAACGAAAGAGGAATTTTTGGGAACGAAAGAGGAATTTTTGGGAACGAAAGAGGAATTTTTGGGAACGAAAGAGGAATTTTTGGGAACGAAAGAGGAATTTTTGGGAACAAAATCTCATTGCGAAGGAACGGGAGAGTATATTTAGAGAACGAAAGCATATTTCGGACGAATGAAAGTATTCGGGCAACTAATTCAAAGTCGTATTTTGATGAAACGAAAGCTTGTTTTTAGGGAAAGAAATCTCCTTTCGGTGGAAAAAATTCATTTTTATTGAACGAAAGCATATATTGAGCGAACAAAATTATATTTTGTGCGAACAAAATCATATTTCGAGGAAACGAATGCGTATCTTTCAGGGAACAAACGCGTATTTCTGGGTAACAAAATCGTATTTCGGGGGAAAGAAGGCGTGTTCGAGGGAACAAAAACGTATTTTCTAGGAAAAATCTATTTTGCTACCTAGAAAAACACAACTTTGTTTACAAATTTTAAAAAATATAATTTTATGTGACAAAATTATAATATTTTGATTGAATAATATTTTGAGGAAACGAAATGACTGTTGGAATTTTGTGTGTCGAGAGATGGAAAAAAATTCAGAGTGAGATTTTTTTTTTCACATTTTAATTTGTAATTTATTTTTCACCTGTTCCTTCAGGGGCTCTGTTTTTTGTGTTTTGTGTTTGTGTTTTTTGTTGGTGTTTTTTTTTGGGGGGGGCTCGTTTTTGTCTCACAAATTGTTTAACTTAATTGCACCGTCAATATAAGAGTGGTATTCCTATTTATTGACATAAATCTTATTTAATTTCCAAATCGGGGGAAGGAACGTACACCGAACATTGAAACGTATACTAAAACAGCGGATTCGATCAGCGAGGTTTACCGACTATAACACACCCGCAATGACAAGGTAGTTGGTAGTCTGGCTCCCTACCCCTCCCACATGTTTATGAGCTTCCAGGTACAGATATCTCTTGGCTAGGGGGTTTCCGTCGCGCTGAGCTCCGTCGCGCTGAGCTCCGTCGCGCTGAGCCCCGCCGAGAGAAACTCTGCGCGCCACATGGCATGGCAGCTACACGATTTGCCCGTTTGTCTTACGTACGTCCCCCACACGCTGTGCACTGTCAAACACGCTTCCGTTGCTCGGACTCTCTGAAATAAAATCTTATACGTTCGATTTTTGGTAATTATTTACAAGTTGTACCCATTATTTGAATTCGTATTTTCTTTTGTCAAAATACTCATGAACACAATCACTCTCACCACTTAGTGTTTGGTTTTGATCGTGCATGATCAAAGCAACATAAAACTCCATCCAGTACAGGATTTGATGTTTAATATTCATCTACAGTTTGAATATTCATAGTATAACGAAATTGACCAATCAGATGCGTCCGTACGAATTCGGCTGAAGTGCCCATAGGCCGTGCACAAACCGCCAGCGGGTTTCACAAGTCGGTAAATGTGACCAGTCTTGAGAGCAGTAATCTCGCACAGAGCAGCCCTCTCGCGGGATATTGCGAGAAAGCCGTTTCGCTATCACCGCGACAGACATTTAACGACTTGTCCACAAGTCTAGTTGATCAGGGGAAAGGTAGAGACAAACCATCAACAGACTATGTGAAGATGACATAGGCGGTGGGTGGTTGATATGGCATCATGAATGTCAAGTTCCCGGGAACTGATTGCATGTGTGAAACCCTAGCCCTCGCAGCCAAAACCTTAGCCCTCAGCAAAAACCCACAGCCTACACCCAAACCCTAGCCATCGGCCAAAACCCTAGCCATCGGCACAGAAACCCTAGCCGTCGGCCCAAACCCTAGCATACACCCCAAACCCTATAGCCATCAGCCCAAAACCCTAGCTCTTAGTCTAAACCCTAGTTTACAGTCTTATCCTATTGTCCACAACTAACCGTATAGTATCTGGAACGGAATTTTGCAACATGCCCCGCCCACCCCCCGCCCACCCCTTTACCCCCCCCCCCTTAACAGCTAGCAACATGAAACTTGGAAGAACAATAAATGTGGTAAAATGTGTTTGTTTGTTGGGAACTTTGTTATAAAGTTCACAATTTTAAACTCAATATGAATACATGGTTAGAAAAGTTGGAGGGAAAGCAAAAACGCCCCCCCCCCAACTCAAGGCCCCCTTCCAACCTGTTTCCCTTTTTACCGCTTAT
The DNA here is from genome assembly GCA_037783415.1 of Leptasterias polaris. Classification (NCBI taxonomy): domain Eukaryota; kingdom Metazoa; phylum Echinodermata; class Asteroidea; order Forcipulatida; family Asteriidae; genus Leptasterias; species Leptasterias polaris. Next base: position 1,755,310 of record JAZGTN010000134.1, read on the forward strand.
CCACAATAATTAACCCCCTCTTGTCGATTAATTAAATATTTTGTAATGTTTTTAGAATCTTATTACGAAAAAGAGACATGTTAATAACTTTTTGAGGGAAGATTTGAACGTAACTTCCAAGTATTCAATATAATGTACACAGTGTGTCATGCAGGTTTTTCCTCTCACATTGCTTAAAGTACATGTAAATGCTTCAACATGTTTGACCTTGTTGTAGACAAACGCAATAAAATATTCCAATTTTTTTTCCAGATTTCATATCAGTGACTTATTCTCAACATTTTAAGCATAATTTTTCCCCCATAAAGAATAATTGACTGCCCTTATAGGGTGCACTACTCTAAATCGACCAAAAATTCATGCGCCAAGCTACTTATCATAATTTGTAAACCCACAACTTATTTGTAATTATAACGTTTTGGGGGTCATGCAACTAATAGAGTGTGTAATTATAAGAACTTATCACAACCTGGGGGTTCTGGGTTTCAAGTTTTGAGGAGATTTGATAAATTTGGGCTTTAAAGTTGGTCCTATTTAGCTTGGGAATTGGAGGAGTGCCTCATGAAAACTGGCGGCAAGTCGGTTTGGGAAAAAACACATTTTCGGGGGTGTTTTTTTCTTGGGTAATTAGCAAAAATTCCAAACGGCTGACCTGCCAAAAATTGAAAAGAAATCTGAAGTTTAGTGGTCTGAAAATATATTTGATTGGTTTTCAAGAGGCTGAGAGACTTTTAACTATTTTTTGAGAATTTTTGAATATTTAGCATTTATCATTGTTTGCTATGGGAGTCTATTTAGAGGGGTGAAACCTATAGATACAAAATGGTGGCGCCCGCTACACCCGTGTACCCGTGTGCTCAGTGTTGTTAATACGGTTATGTAGGCTTGAAACGACGACAGTAGTGTGTTGTATGGGGGCACTTTTCGTCAGTTGTTGCTGTGTTTACATTGAAAACATCATTCCTTTGGCTGTATTAACAGATAGTATATAGTAATAATGTTGCTATTTGTTCCTAAAATTACAAAACAACAGAATAATTCAACGTTCCAAAGAAAGGTTTGCTGGGTTTGGTTTTTAGTGTAATACTATATCGACGAGTATGAGACTATCACGGTAAGTCACATTCAAGAAACTCAAGAATCTTCAGTGGCTGGTTGATCAGGGGAAAGGTAGAGACAAACCATCAACAGACTATGTGAAGATGACATAGGCGGTGGGTGGTTGATATGGCATCATGAATGTCAAGTTCCCGGGAACTGATTGCATGTGTGAAACCCTAGCCCTCGCAGCCAAAACCTTAGCCCTCAGCAAAAACCCACAGCCTACACCCAAACCCTAGCCATCGGCCAAAACCCTAGCCATCGGCACAGAAACCCTAGCCGTCGGCCCAAACCCTAGCATACACCCCAAACCCTATAGCCATCAGCCCAAAACCCTAGCTCTTAGTCTAAACCCTAGTTTACAGTCTTATCCTATTGTCCACAACTAACCGTATAGTATCTGGAACGGAATTTTGCAACATGCCCCGCCCACCCCCCGCCCACCCCTTTACCCCCCCCCCTTAACAGCTAGCAACATGAAACTTGGAAGAACAATAAATGTGGTAAAATGTGTTTGTTTGTTGGGAACTTTGTTATAAAGTTCACAATTTTAAACTCAATATGAATACATGGTTAGAAAAGTTGGAGGGAAAGCAAAAACGCCCCCCCCCCCAACTCAAGGCCCCCTTCCAACCTGTTTCCCTTTTTACCGCTTATCCACAATAATTAACCCCCTCTTGTCGATTAATTAAATATTTTGTAATGTTTTTAGAATCTTATTACGAAAAAGAGACATGTTAATAACTTTTTGAGGGAAGATTTGAACGGAACTTCCAAGTATTCAATATAATGTACACAGTGTGTCATGCAGGTTTTTCCTCTCACATTGCTTAAAGTACATGTAAATGCTTCAACATGTTTGACCTTGTTGTAGACAAACGCAATAAAATATTCCAATTTTTTTTCCAGATTTCATATCAGTGACTTATTCTCAACATTTTAAGCATAATTTTTCCCCCATAAAGAATAATTGACTGCCCTTATAGGGTGCACTACTCTAAATCGACCAAAAATTCATGCGCCAAGCTACTTATCATAATTTGTAAACCCACAACTTATTTGTAATTATAACGTTTTGGGGGTCATGCAACTAATAGAGTGTGTAATTATAAGAACTTATCACAACCTGGGGGTTCTGGGTTTCAAGTTTTGAGGAGATTTGATAAATTTGGGCTTTAAAGTTGGTCCTATTTAGCTTGGGAATTGGAGGAGTGCCTCATGAAAACTGGCGGCAAGTCGGTTTGGGAAAAAACACATTTTCGGGGGTGTTTTTTTCTTGGGTAATTAGCAAAAATTCCAAACGGCTGACCTGCCAAAAATTGAAAAGAAATCTGAAGTTTAGTGGTCTGAAAATATATTTGATTGGTTTTCAAGAGGCTGAGAGACTTTTAACTATTTTTTGAGAATTTTTGAATATTTAGCATTTATCATTGTTTGCTATGGGAGTCTATTTAGAGGGGTGAAACCTATAGATACAAAATGGTGGCGCCCGCTACACCCGTGTACCCGTGTGCTCAGTGTTGTTAATACGGTTATGTAGGCTTGAAACGACGACAGTAGTGTGTTGTATGGGGGCACTTTTCGTCAGTTGTTGCTGTGTTTACATTGAAAACATCATTCCTTTGGCTGTATTAACAGATAGTATATAGTAATAATGTTGCTATTTGTTCCTAAAATTACAAAACAACAGAATAATTCAACGTTCCAAAGAAAGGTTTGCTGGGTTTGGTTTTTAGTGTAATACTATATCGACGAGTATGAGACTATCACGGTAAGTCACATTCAAGAAACTCAAGAATCTTCAGTGGCTGGTTGATCAGGGGAAAGGTAGAGACAAACCATCAACAGACTATGTGAAGATGACATAGGCGGTGGGTGGTTGATATGGCATCATGAATGTCAAGTTCCCGGGAACTGATTGCATGTGTGAAACCCTAGCCCTCGCAGCCAAAACCTTAGCCCTCAGCAAAAACCCACAGCCTACACCCAAACCCTAGCCATCGGCCAAAACCCTAGCCATCGGCACAGAAACCCTAGCCGTCGGCCCAAACCCTAGCATACACCCCAAACCCTATAGCCATCAGCCCAAAACCCTAGCTCTTAGTCTAAACCCTAGTTTACAGTCTTATCCTATTGTCCACAACTAACCGTATAGTATCTGGAACGGAATTTTGCAACATGCCCCGCCCACCCCCCGCCCACCCCTTTACCCCCCCCCCCCCCCTTAACAGCTAGCAACATGAAACTTGGAAGAACAATAAATGTGGTAAAATGTGTTTGTTTGTTGGGAACTTTGTTATAAAGTTCACAATTTTAAACTCAATATGAATACATGGTTAGAAAAGTTGGAGGGAAAGCAAAAACGCCCCCCCCCCCAACTCAAGGCCCCCTTCCAACCTGTTTCCCTTTTTACCGCTTATCCACAATAATTAACCCCCTCTTGTCGATTAATTAAATATTTTGTAATGTTTTTAGAATCTTATTACGAAAAAGAGACATGTTAATAACTTTTTGAGGGAAGATTTGAACGTAACTTCCAAGTATTCAATATAATGTACACAGTGTGTCATGCAGGTTTTTCCTCTCACATTGCTTAAAGTACATGTAAATGCTTCAACATGTTTGACCTTGTTGTAGACAAACGCAATAAAATATTCCAATTTTTTTTCCAGATTTCATATCAGTGACTTATTCTCAACATTTTAAGCATAATTTTTCCCCCATAAAGAATAATTGACTGCCCTTATAGGGTGCACTACTCTAAATCGACCAAAAATTCATGCGCCAAGCTACTTATCATAATTTGTAAACCCACAACTTATTTGTAATTATAACGTTTTGGGGGTCATGCAACTAATAGAGTGTGTAATTATAAGAACTTATCACAACCTGGGGGTTCTGGGTTTCAAGTTTTGAGGAGATTTGATAAATTTGGGCTTTAAAGTTGGTCCTATTTAGCTTGGGAATTGGAGGAGTGCCTCATGAAAACTGGCGGCAAGTCGGTTTGGGAAAAAACACATTTTCGGGGGTGTTTTTTTCTTGGGTAATTAGCAAAAATTCCAAACGGCTGACCTGCCAAAAATTGAAAAGAAATCTGAAGTTTAGTGGTCTGAAAATATATTTGATTGGTTTTCAAGAGGCTGAGAGACTTTTAACTATTTTTTGAGAATTTTTGAATATTTAGCATTTATCATTGTTTGCTATGGGAGTCTATTTAGAGGGGTGAAACCTATAGATACAAAATGGTGGCGCCCGCTACACCCGTGTACCCGTGTGCTCAGTGTTGTTAATACGGTTATGTAGGCTTGAAACGACGACAGTAGTGTGTTGTATGGGGGCACTTTTCGTCAGTTGTTGCTGTGTTTACATTGAAAACATCATTCCTTTGGCTGTATTAACAGATAGTATATAGTAATAATGTTGCTATTTGTTCCTAAAATTACAAAACAACAGAATAATTCAACGTTCCAAAGAAAGGTTTGCTGGGTTTGGTTTTTAGTGTAATACTATATCGACGAGTATGAGACTATCACGGTAAGTCACATTCAAGAAACTCAAGAATCTTCAGTGGCTGGTTGATCAGGGGAAAGGTAGAGACAAACCATCAACAGACTATGTGAAGATGACATAGGCGGTGGGTGGTTGATATGGCATCATGAATGTCAAGTTCCCGGGAACTGATTGCATGTGTGAAACCCTAGCCCTCGCAGCCAAAACCTTAGCCCTCAGCAAAAACCCACAGCCTACATTCAAACCCTAGCCATCGGCCAAAACCCTAGCCATCGGCACAGAAACCCTAGCCGTCGGCCCAAACCCTAGCATACACCCCAAACCCTATAGCCATCAGCCCAAAACCCTAGCTCTTAGTCTAAACCCTAGTTTACAGTCTTATCCTATTGTCCACAACTAACCGTATAGTATCTGGAACGGAATTTTGCAACATGCCCCGCCCACCCCCCGCCCACCCCTTTACCCCCCCCCCCCCCCTTAACAGCTAGCAACATGAAACTTGGAAGAACAATAAATGTGGTAAAATGTGTTTGTTTGTTGGGAACTTTGTTATAAAGTTCACAATTTTAAACTCAATATGAATACATGGTTAGAAAAGTTGGAGGGAAAGCAAAAACGCCCCCCCCCCAACTCAAGGCCCCCTTCCAACCTGTTTCCCTTTTTACCGCTTATCCACAATAATTAACCCCCTCTTGTCGATTAATTAAATATTTTGTAATGTTTTTAGAATCTTATTACGAAAAAGAGACATGTTAATAACTTTTTGAGGGAAGATTTGAACGTAACTTCCAAGTATTCAATATAATGTACACAGTGTGTCATGCAGGTTTTTCCTCTCACATTGCTTAAAGTACATGTAAATGCTTCAACATGTTTGACCTTGTTGTAGACAAACGCAATAAAATATTCCAATTTTTTTTCCAGATTTCATATCAGTGACTTATTCTCAACATTTTAAGCATAATTTTTCCCCCATAAAGAATAATTGACTGCCCTTATAGGGTGCACTACTCTAAATCGACCAAAAATTCATGCGCCAAGCTACTTATCATAATTTGTAAACCCACAACTTATTTGTAATTATAACGTTTTGGGGGTCATGCAACTAATAGAGTGTGTAATTATAAGAACTTATCACAACCTGGGGGTTCTGGGTTTCAAGTTTTGAGGAGATTTGATAAATTTGGGCTTTAAAGTTGGTCCTATTTAGCTTGGGAATTGGAGGAGTGCCTCATGAAAACTGGCGGCAAGTCGGTTTGGGAAAAAACACATTTTCGGGGGTGTTTTTTTCTTGGGTAATTAGCAAAAATTCCAAACGGCTGACCTGCCAAAAATTGAAAAGAAATCTGAAGTTTAGTGGTCTGAAAATATATTTGATTGGTTTTCAAGAGGCTGAGAGACTTTTAACTATTTTTTGAGAATTTTTGAATATTTAGCATTTATCATTGTTTGCTATGGGAGTCTATTTAGAGGGGTGAAACCCTAAGGGTGCACTACTCTAAATCGACCAAACATTCTTGCGCCAAGCTACTTATCATAATTTGTAAACCCACAACTTATTTTTAATTATAACGTTTTGGGGGTCATGCAACTAATAGAGTGTGTAATTATAAGAACTTATCACAACCTGGGGGTTCTGGGTTTCAAGTTTTGAGGAGATTTGATAAATTTGGGCTTTAAAGTTGGTCCTATTTAGCTTGGGAATTGGAGGAGTGCCTCATGAAAACTGGCAGCAAGTAGGTTTGGGAAAAAACACATTTTCGGGGGTGTTTTTTTCTGGGGTAATTAGCAAAAATTCCAAACGGCTGACCTGCCAAAAATTGAAAAGAAATCTGAAGTTTAGTGGTCTGAAAATATATTTGATTGGTTTTCAAGAGGCTGAGAAACTTTTAACTATTTTTTGAGAATTTTTGAATATTTAGCATTTATCATTGTTTGCTATGGGAGTCTATTTAGAGGGGTGAAACCCTAAGACCGAGGGTGCACCGCACTAAATAAACTCCCATAGCAACTAAAATGCTAAATATTCAAAAATACTCAAACAAATATTTTAAAGTCTTTCGTCCTCTTGAAAACCAACCAAATATACTTTCGGACAACTAAACTAAAGATTTTTTTTCAATTTTGGGCAGGTCAACACCCTCGAAAGTGTACTTTTTCCAGAACCGATTTGCTGCCAGTTTTCATCACCCCACTCCTCCACTTCCCAAGCCAAATAGGGCCAATTTTAAAGCCAACATTTATCAAGTCTCCACTAAAGTTAAAGCACAGAACCCCCGGGTTGTGATCACTTGTCATAAGTTACTTTCCTGGAGGAGGTCAGGACTTTTAGGAGTCTGCTTGAGCCTTTCTTATCCCTGAAAGGGATCTTGAAATTGAATGGAATAAAAGGAAGTTGAATGGTCCATTTCATAGAAGATAACATATTCGGAAAAGCAGACTTGATGGCCCTGACCACACCCCCATGTTCCAAGAAATTAGTTCTAATATTAAATTTATTTATTAAAACTTTTAAGGGCAAAAAATGTCCATTATCGTCAATAAGATTATAGATATAATTGACCCCTGCGGACTCCCAATGTTTGTAATAGATGCATTGTTTATCAACCTTAATTTTGTCATTATGCCACAGAGTATTGGTCAAGGTATCTTCAGCAGTCACTTGGGTATGTTTCAGGGTGAATTTAGACCAAGATGTAAAAACATTCCTTCAAAAAAGGTTACCATATGATTTTGGTTTATGTGTGTAAAGCAATTTTAGAGAGCCTCCTTCAAAAACGAACATTCCAGAAGTATCCATAATCTTGTGGAATAAATGAACCCAACCGCAATCATTGTCAGAAATTAGGAGTCTGCGAAACCAAGTGATTTTAAGAGCGTTCATGTAATCTCTGACATCTATCATACGAAGCCCCCCTTGGCTGTGTGTTGAACCATTTGATTTCTACTAACCCGGTCATTTCCCCTCCAAATAAATTTAAATAACATAGAGTTTAGGTCGTTAACAATACTAACAGGCGGATTAGGAATAGTTAAAATAAGAAAGGTAAGCTTAGACAAAAGACCCCTTTTAATGATGCGTACACTCCCTCTAAATGATAACTTGAACCTCAGTTTGTCAAAAATATTAATAGTACAAAATAATCGGGAAATGAGGGCAATACTTATTCTCGGGTTTTCTTCGTTGAGTTATAGCCACAAACTGCGTTAACCCTTACACCCACGTATGCCGGTGTCATACGGGATTTTGTCCCCGCTGTATTTGTCCCCCATAAAATTAATCCAAAGTTGATCCAAAAGAGGTCGCTATTAAAAGATATTTATACACAATTATCTGTATGGGGTGACAGAATCTCCGGTGGAAAAGAATCTCCTGCCACACCGGCCTTCAAGACCGTCTCGTAATTAACTAGCCATTTGATTTCAGTTTTTTCAAAAAGTCAGAAGGCTCTGGAATCTTGTGATACTGACACCGGAGCATGTGCTGGAACACCTTCTTGAAGTGCGGGTGCTTCACGCCGTAGATAACGGGGTTGATGGCGCTGTTGAAAATGACGATCATGAAGGTCCACGGAACGACTGGATCGCTGGCACTTATGATGAGCGACAAGGCATACGGAGCGAGACACGCGATGAACCCACACATCACGAAGAAGAGATTCTTTGTGATGGCTGTCTGTCTCCGGCTTAAGTTCGCCTGCGTCGGACTCCTCTTCATCGGCGACGTCGGATTTTTCGGAACGCTTGGCGATGTACGACTGGAAGACGTTGACGGGTCGTCTGCCATCTCGGCTTCCGGTGGCCGCTTCTGCGTCAATTTCCTGGTGTGAGCGTTGACGTGGCGGTAGATCTTGAAGTAGCACACAAATAGGATAATAAGTGGTATAGGGTAGACGAGTAGTGCCCCGACCAAGGAGAAGGTTCTACTGGCTGGCAGAAAACTGTCTTCTGTGCAGACTTTGAATTTAAAGGAGTAGCCCCACCTGCCGAAGCCGAAAAGAGGCAAACTGCACACAAGCACTGGGTAAAGCCACGTGAAGACGATCATGGCCGCTATTTTCTTAGGCGTGTAGATGGAGTAATAGGTACTCGATGGCTTTGTGATGAGAATGAGACGATTGATGGAGATGCAGGCCAGGCTGATGATGCTGCAGGATAGGCTGACGATGAATATGGCCCCCGTTATGGAGCAGATAGCATCCGGTAAAGGCCAGCCGCTTACACTGAAGAGTGCCACCGCGTCGAAGGGGAAGGTCAGGCAGGTCAGAAGGTCGGCCGATGCCAAGTTGACCACGAAGGCGTTGGTCTTCGTCTGTAGCTTATTTGATAGGACAACAGCCAGGATCACCATCACGTTCCCAGTAAAACCAAATACAGACACGAAGCAGATGACAACCCCGATGACAATTCTCTGGACCATGTCGTCAAATACGAAGCCAGTGTCACTCGTCGTCGTATCGTAAAGCGATGTCGCGTTGTCATTTGGGTCATCTCCCTCCGTAGTTAACCCGCCGTCGAGTGTTTTCCCGAACGCGTTGTCGTCTGTTGTGGTGACAGAGAACATACTGAGATATGTCTGATTAGTCGAAGCCATCCTAAAGGCTTCACTTAGAGTGATTACAAACGAATATTGTTCAAAGACTTTTATCTCCGAGTAATTGGTTTGCGAGTGTCAGACGTCATCAAACCCATGCATGATCACGATACAATCTGTGGGGGAAGTAAAAAGAAACGCTCACAAATTTCAAATTACTTAATATTGTAGCCCCTTTTACACTCTCGTCTTGCCCCCCTGGGTGCACCCCTATTAGTCTGGACGTTTGGGGTTAAAATGTTATAATAATTCTATAAGCTTTTATGTAGTATTCGTTGCACTAAACGGGTTACCTTTAACGAGATATGCTATTGCTGAATTTAAAAGGGGCACGGGGAAGGGCGCGGCTCATGGCACAGTCCCCTTTCTTTCCCACCATCACCGACCCCGTAGTTACGCCGTTGATTACCATATTAACTTTATTGTTCAGGTATCGATGCATTATTAACTGTGTTCTGGCACTTCCGAAAACATTAAAACAAGGGCGTCGATCGCTACTGAAAAGTAGGGAGGACGGTCGAGCAAGTCTTGAAAAAATACATCTTACATTATTTGCACCCCACATTTTTAATATGCTTCGGGAGTCCGGCGTTTATCGTGTGTCAGCTTAAATCTTGTCATGGCCCAAACTGCTCCTATTTATTTTAATGGATTTTACTACATTTTGTGCGTTGTGCGATTGTAACAAAATGAAACACATTTGCACGTGTGCGCACACACATACATCCTTTGTGGAGGGATCGTGTACCGTACATTATAGCACACACAAACGATGCATAACTTGAATGCTAACAAGGTATGTAAGCGGGATTTTGGCGTTCATGTCTTGGACGATACGTGTCATCTATTGTCTGTATTATATAAGCGGAAATGGGCCCAAAATACCATTCTGCGCGTGGTCCATCAGAAAAAAATATGAAAATGAAGAAAATATTTCATCGTTTGTTCGCTATTCTTTTACTTGAACAAAAATTGTAATGAAATATTAAATCAAGAAAATGTTGTTGCATATTTCTAATAAACAGTCAATCAAAAAGTGTGGGGGGGGGACATCTGATATGCTGCCCCCCCCCCCCCCAGTCTAAAAAGTCCCCCACCCATCGACGCCCTTGCATTAAAATCATTCCCAGACAACAATACAACCACCAGGAAGGACATACAGAAGGTCTAATGGCGTTCACACATCCTGGAAATTCATGTCAGAGCAATTCGAACATTCAGTCAGGTGAATTCAGTTGATGCGTTTACGTTGAGTCGATACCCATGTTTTGTTGCAATTCCGTAATAGAAACCTAGTCTATGAATTCTCACCGTCATATATTAGTGTAGACTTGTTACAACGAAATCGATGTTTATTATACGGCCTTTAGTTATTAAACATTCATTATGAAAATGTATTGATGCTATTAGGGAGGTTTCGCATACGAACGGATACGGTTAATGCGACGGATACGTCATCATTATGACGTCATACGCTACTCGCTATCCGCTATACGTGCAGACGACACTGATATCCCGCTTGCTACACGTAAGTAAAAAACACGTAGGAAAACTCGAACTTCTAGTAATTCTCCTGTATTTGTTTCCAAATATGTATGAATATAGTATCAAAATAAATGAATCACTGAACATGTACGTGTCATTTTGTTGATTTCTAAAGACTTTGAAATACGAAAAAATGCACTGTTTCTTCGTCATTTTCCTCTAAAGCTATGAACATAAGCTCGTCTATGGAGGATGCCATGTTGAACAGCGCCACCAAGTGCTGTGCTGGAACAGCGAACAGTGGCACCAAAACGCTGGAATTGCAAAAACAACAGAAAGGCTGCTAACGGTTACGGATAGCTAAACGTATGCGTATGCGTATCCGTTCGCGTGCGAAACCTCCCTAATATTAAGGAAGGTACAGGTACGCTTTTATCATGCGTGTAATGTTACCAACGAAACACGTCAAAAACTGACAAAATGCATTGTTTGCCATTGAACGTTGACCCTATTTTATGACAATCTCTCCCGGAACGCCCTAAATGATACTTACCGTGCTGTACAGTAATCCTTCCCCACACACACTGCCAAAAATGTTGATTTGTAGTACACAGATGTCGTGCAGAATGTACTGATTACGAACAGCCCGTGCATTGATGCACACTGACTTTGAGGTTTTAGGAAAGTGTATTTCCTTACAATAAACTTTACAAGGGAAAAATAGCAATACAGGTCATACCGTCATGGTTCGGCTGTTTCCTTTGTTAGAATCTGGCAACGGTAGCTGCTCATGTAAAAAGCATTTGTACATACTACTACATGTACATAATTATAATGAAAGAGAATTGTTAAATCATTGACGTTGAAAACCTTTATTGTATGTATATGGATGTGTGTGCTACATGATCAGGATAAAACCATGTACATGTATTTAAAGCACATGCGTAACATTGGTAAAATTGTACCAGTATCCACACTTGATGTGACCCAACATAAAAAAAATAACAAACCTGTGAAACTTTAAGCTCAATCGGTCATTGCGGTCAGGAGGAAAAAGTAGGGGGAAAAAACCTGATATGCTTCACTGTTTTCAAACATTGAGTTTTGAACTTGCAACATCAAAACTAATTGTTTTACTCATTTCTCAAAAACTATAGCTTTTCTAGACGACTATTTCAAGGGGATCAGTTTGAAGTTTCCTATCATGACCAACTTTCCCTGAAACCAAACCACCTTCCCTGATATGATTACCACTAATCGTTTGGCCCCACCGATCTCATCTAAGACCGCTGGGATGGGCTGGTGAGCCTGAACAACATCCTTGTTCAGTATGTAGTGATGCACGATGGGAACGATTGTACTGCACTTAAAAACAGGGCTCGATCGCAACACCATCTTTCTGCAGCAATTTGGTTTAAAAAGATCATCCATGGAGCCTCCGTGCAATATCATATCGTGCGTGTACATCGTATACAAGTTAGTGTGATTGTGCGCTTTGCGCTGACTTTTAATACAAGGCAAAGAATGACAATAATTATTTGCTGCGGATTTACACATTATTCAACAGTTGAATCTTTCGTAAACAGGAAGAGGTGACCAGAAAAGGTCAGGAGGGTGGTCTAATGCGCATGTGTACGTCAGCCCATCCCAGCGCCTTAATGAGGTGCTGGGCCCAGAGCTGTGTTTTAAGAGAGTTGCGACAACTTACAATAAGAAGCCATTTTCGGTCAAAAAACCCAAAACCCAAACACACAAAAACGCATGTGCGCACACACGGTACCAGACTAGACTGCACATTGGGTTGTGCTGCATTTGGACCTAAAAATGGCGCCCAGCAACCACGTGACCAAAGAAAACTGGTCCCTCCATGTCGCAACCCTCTGAATACACAGCTCTGACCAGGCCTGTGTTAAGAATAGGCCAACATGGTTTTTCTCTTTGAAGTTTTAAGTCACACGAGGGCGGTAGGCCTATATCACTTGAGCGGCAACGTAAGACCGAGGGTGCACCGCAATAAATAAACTCCCACGGCAACCAATACTAAATGCTGATTATTCAAAAATACTTAAAAAAATATTTTAAAGTCTTTCAGCTTCTTGAAAATCGACCAAATATACTTTCGGACACTAAACTTAAGATTACTTTTCAATTTTTGGCAGGTCAACACCCCCTAAATAATTTTACTTTTCCCGAACCGATTTGCTGCCAGTTTTCATCACCCTACTCCTCCACTTCCCAAGCCAAATAGGGCCAATGCTAAAGCAAGCATTTATCAAGTCTCAAGTTAAAGCACATAACTCCCAGGTTGTGATCACTTGTTATAATTACACAGTCTACTAATATTGCAGGACCCCCAAACGTTATTAGTCAAAAGATATCGAGGGCCTACACATAATGATAATTAGTCTGGCGCGCGAATTGTTGCCTACTAGTGCAGTGCATCCCAAGATTGAGCGACAAACATTCACAAGTCATTCACTTTCTGTTTTACTATTTATATCTTGACTACCGTCACCATGGTGACTGTTGTAGTATTAACTAGGAATGACTTATATACAAAGTATGTAATGGAAAATGATTGTGAAATGAAACGAAAAACATTTGATAATGTGCACTGTCACTCACATAATACTACGGCCCAACGCACTCCAAGCTGAACATGACAGGAGTATAAATGGGACAAAATGTTGGAAACATCTTAATTGAGCTATACTTATACAGAAACGGTTACTTTTAATATATGTCCCTCAGTGTGGTTTATTACTTGATAATATCCTTTTACTGTAACAAATGCGTATATTTTTGTTACCACAAAAAGAAAATCAAAATGCCTAAATTTAAGAAAAAAGCTAAATAAAAATAAGACCTTCTTCAAGCTCCAAACTTACTTTATGCTAATCGCAGTCATGATGAGGTATTTCCACAATTGCAACAATATCATGCTCAAAGGTACCTCACTGCTGAAATAATAACCAGTAAGACTTCTGAATAAAAGTGAATTATCCTCGAAAATGTGGTTCCTCAGCTTTCATGTAAAACTGTATTGGGTTGGGGACAAACACTTAGTGTTTTACCGTACATCGATGATGTACAAACATAAAAGGGTGCTTGTTGATTTTTCTTTTCTGAAGTATACTCTCGGAAGGTTTTGGAGCAAACAGGACTAATTATTGTCCGATCCTATGCTTGATTTTGTGAGCTCCGTTGTCATCTGCAAAGTAAATGGTATAGGCTATACCCATTATTTTGTTCCTGTTTTGGATTGCTATAATTTGTTCCAGGCAACAACATTATCTTACCAGTAGTTGGTTGTTTGAAGCAGTGTGTCAAATTGTTCCATAATTTTGTCTTAAAAAAAAAGAGAATCAACCCAGAGAGCCTGTTCCTGTTAATTTACGAATGCCGCAAAACGGAAGTGATCTCTGTGAGCATGCGTGTACCATAATCGACAGACAGTTCAGTTTAAAGATGACAAATGATCTATGATACGACAGTGCTAGATATATAGAGTCAACAGTTTCTCGCTTTGCTTGGCAATCTCCTCTGTCCTCTGTCCTCTGTCGACCCTTTATGCGTATAATATACTGTGCTGCACAGCCACAGCGAGCACAACATCCTAATGCATGACGATGTGTTGCTTTTACTGCTAGAGTAGTCGCATCTCTGTGGGACATTCCAAGCATAATCGACGTAGCTGTGAAGATGTTGGGTGATCGGCCGCTGTTATGGGACGCATCCTCTCCCAATTACCATATGTTTATCACGTATAGAGTCAAAGCAGCGTCCCAGCATCAAGCCAACGTGACCGGGGTTCATCTACGATGAAACTGGTTCACCCGTGACTAAATAATAATAACTACATAAAGAGAAAAAGAACAGCAGCATAGCATGCGTCGATAGTGTGTATTGTACGATTGAAGACTGCACTGGAAAACCGTTTTTAGGAAAACAAAAAGAACAGTATTGGCGACCGTGACTTCATCAACAACGCATCGACGTTGTGTGTAAACAAACGCGTACGCATCTGTCTCGTTTCAAAAAAAAAAAATTGTCAATTTTATTTTTAGCAGTTGCTGTAGACACTGGTGGGATAAGTGAAATAATAAGTGTGACTGTGAGTGTTACTTTGCAGCTTTTATGTGATATGCTTGCTGCATAGTTTCCGGTCATGGGTAAAGTGAGCGCATTCCAGATTATATTTGATGACGAGAGAGAAGTGTATAATGCGGGAGATATTATTCACGGCCAGGTTCGTCTGGAACTACAGGAAACAAAGCAATTCAGAGGTATGTATAAACAGTATATATATTGACATCATTTTAGTGATTTTTCTTCTCTGGGTTATAGCATGGAGGAAGGAAATAATTGCCTTTCTCCATGGAGAGCGCGCTAATATAAACACAGAAACATAAATATTGCTTATAGAGGAGCAGTGTGATTACCAGTCAAACAGCAATGCTACATACATTGTACGTCACTGTTCCCTTGTCATTATTGCTTAGCAGGAAAACATTTTAAGCGACAATTCATGCTTGACGGTTTCGTGAAATTGAGTCCGAATGATGTTGAAAAAACAGTGTTGAATTTTGTATTAAGTTGCATGAAATAATGGTTTATGCTGTCCCGTGCCTGAACCTTCCATTTCGTACACGCATCCGCTGTTTAGAATCACCCGCTGTTGTTTCTGCTCTGTTCGTTTTGTTGTCAACAGCAATACTCATAAAAATATAGTCTGTCTTTGAGTGCATCGCTTTGTTTAACATGTTATATTTACCGCATTCAATATGTATGGATATTTTTTAATAAATAAAATAATCCGGCACTGCAGACGCTGTGTCACACATTGTTTATGAAACGAGTGACGTTTTGAAAAAATTTAGGAAATATTCTGGATGGCAAGCTGTATTCGTGACTTGTAAAATTCTAAACGTAATTTCGATACATAAGCCACACAATTAGTATAACTTTGTATGCCCTATATTGTGAAAGAAAACGAAATATAAATGAATAACAATACTGGAGAGAAGTTATAAGGATTTCTCCTCCCCTTTATAACTAAAGAATATTAAATTGTTGGTGTTACGTTTGTTTTCGCATTGAGATGTGTACACGTGTGCCTGTGGGAAGTCTATGATCTGTTGCTCTTCTGTAAACATTTGACGTCATGATTTAAATCATCTGTATCAATTGTTTACGCCGTTTTTCTTAAAACCTTTAAGTTAGCACTGGTAAGTCATGGCACATTTTATTTATTTCACTGTTTTCTCCAAAGTGCAATGCCCTGGGGAGTCAAAGTGCTTGATATCCTAGACTGGACCATTCCACATTTAAAGAAGGGGTGTTTTAAAGAGTTGTAAAAACTGGGGTCGGAAAATATTTTCACTCGTATACTCCGTGCACAAAATTGTACAGACTTAAAGACCTAACCAGATCTAACCCTCTGATAAAGTGAAGCCATCTTTCTTTGTAGCAGGCTTCCAGCTTGCTGACAACCTGTGCTAGACTTCTCTGAGGTTTCCAACACCAACCCCCCCCCCCCCCTCCTCCTTCTAATCGAACTTTCTGGTTTACTAAAAGCCAGTTACTAGTGGAACATTCCTGCATTTGTGTGATTCCTGGGGTTACTCCCGCACTTGATACATAAACTTAATTCAAAACCAACACGCTAGGTGCCTTTTAGGGGGAGCGACAAAATGTATATGTAGGTCAAGAGGATGGCAAAGTGTTGGGAAAAGCACTTGAACAGTCATGGAATCAATTTTGTTCTGTTAGAGTGCCTACTTTTGTTCATAGTAACCGATGAACACAAGATGGTGCTGTAATAGCTATTCAATTGAAAATTCTTCAAACCATCGTCATTTCATGAATATGAACATAAAATATCACATTTTGCTGAGTTCCTATTGTTTAATGGGGCATTGAATCAATGTTGACTTATGGACGACGGAAATGCTAAAGGTTTGTTCAATTATATATCTTGAGATATTTTTCCATCTGAAGTACTTTATTGCTTTTAAATCAGCAGTATTTGCTCAAACCCTTGTCAAAGAAATGTTCACATATGTTTTGTTTGATGAGGTCTTTGTTTTAATATTCCTTTAAAAATAAGTTGTTGGTGGGTATTTTTATGTGACCTGTGACATCGCATGTTTACAAAAGAGCCACCGAGCCTGGGCTTCCGGCGACAGGCACGATTTCGACACAGCCCAATAGAAAAACTACAACTAAAATTGTTTTTGAATGATACCTGCGTAATCTTAACTTCGGATAGACTGTGCAAGTCTCGCGCATATCCGAACGAGAAAACACGTCAAACAAAGAACATTTTTATTTCTGACATCAAATCTTTGTTTTAAATTATATCTCATGACAAAATCTGAACAACAAAAATAAATCATTAGAATTTTATGAAATTAGTTTTAGCTTTTGAAAAAAATACACAAAAGTGTGTTAATTATTATTGGAAACAAATTAAAACTCTGGGACAAGGATGCTTTTTTGATGTTAACTTTTTAGAAATCCCTCACACGGATTCGTGATGACCAAACGGGTTTAAAATTGACCCGTATCGCAGTTTAGAGGATGCTGACACCTCAACAACCATAGACTGCAATGAAAAGGGTTCGTTTGCAATTACAGCATCTGGCGATTATAATCGCGAATCCAAAACAAGCGTTTACATAAGTTTTATGATCGGAAGCGAGCACAAAATTCTTAATTGTTTGCAATAACCGGAAGCTGGGGTCAAGTATAATTCTCGGGTTTTCTTCGTTATATTGTTGAATTAGTTTTACTTTCATATTTTGTTATCACTTAGTATTACATTCCCAACAACATGTATAATTTTCTAGGTCATAAACTACGTTAAATAAAAATAATTGACGAAACAAAATCTCGCCCACGTAAAACTCCATATGGTTGGGACCACTATGGTCCCGGAAGTTCGAATGCGCGCGAGACTTGCACAGTCTATTACAGAAAGGGGACACATCTCAAAACTTCTTCAACTGTTATTTTTATATTTCTTCAAATCGTTTCTTGTCTTTGAACTAACATTATAGACTAACTTATAACTTGTTTGGTGTTATGAGTGTATAATATATCATTTGCTATTCTTGCGTGACCAGTTCATCAGTGGTGTGTGGGGATTTTGGGTGTATGTTTATTATTTTGTTGGGGTGTTTGTCTGTTTGTTGTTTGTTTGTTTGTTGGGGTGTTGGGTTGTTTGTTTGTTTGTTTGTTTGGGGGTATCATGAGCGTTCTAAATAAGTGATGCTTTGATGTTTGACAGCCTTATTTAGTAAGTGACAGTGACTAGTCAAATCGGGGGAGCTTGATTTGTGTAGTGTGCTACAATTAATCCGCGTACACCCACATTATGGATGATATTCTTTGTAGGGAATGAATATCCCAAGAATATGCGGCTGGCCTGTATAGGCTAGTTTTACTAACGTTGCAGCTGACATGCTTGCTGTAGTTTTTCGTACAAACCGCGTACCTCATCTCATGTTCTTTTGCTCCATCTTCATAAAGTGCTCCCTTGATTGATATAGAGTATACATGGCGCATCGAACTGCAAAGTCCATTACCTTTTATTAAGACGCTTAACGGCACGTTGTAATTCAGGAAATCCTACTTAAGTAAAACCGAAACCTTCACAGGAGTATTTGGATAGCATTAGAGTAATTATCAAATTTATAATATCCGACAGATAGTAAAAGGTAGTTCAAATTCACTAAACAATCTTTAGTTTCGGTGCCTGAACACGAATTACAATCCTTTATGAATTGAGGGTCACTCTTGCCTAACGACCCATAAAAAGGCAATGGAGGGTATACCGTGACTGGAATCAAACCACGGCCATAAATTAACATGACCTTTATCACGATTACCCAATGTTTTTTTCACCCCCAAATACTGTAGCCATACCGAGGCTGCGAGGGAAACTAGTCAGATACCCTTTTGGTGTGATGACAATCGGGAGTTAGCAAAGAATAAAGGCAGCTTTTTGGACCGGGGGGGGGGGGGGGGGGGAGTGTTCTTTCACCCTCCCAGCACCCTGTGCAGTGTACGATGTAAGGTGTTCTTATCTCAAGCATTATAAAACATGTTCACAACATTTTCTCGAGAAAATTTCCACTTTTTTGAAAACATAGCGAACTGAAATGAGTTTATCTTTTTTTCGAAAGGTTTGTTCGCCGAATTCACACGTGGTTGTAGTGAAAGGGAGAGTTGAGTGTACTTGACACAGCCAAAATCTCTACTTCCACCGACCCTACATGCGTTGGGGAATATACTCACAAAGCCGCAACCAATACGCAAAACACATCGACATATTAAAACTGTCTACACAAACAGACAAAATTGGTCTGGTTACTAATGACCAGTGTGCTCTTTCACTAATGACTCGGTATTCTGAGTAAAAGTCTCCATGCTGACCCAGAAATGAGTCTGACCTCCCTGAGAACCGGTCAAGGGTCAATTCTGCCCGTTTTTTTTTTAAATATGCTATAGGGTTGAAAGTGGACTGTGTGTACTATCCTGCTGTCGCGTGATGAGTCTTTCTCACTTTGCCTGGCGACACGGAGATTAAAGTTAAAATATCAAAGGTCGGTCTGGCAGGAGCGAGCTACACGTATAGCTTGACCTACTACATTTGTAATTAATATGAAGAGAGTGTAGCAAATTAAGTCTTTAGGGACCGAGGACTCTGAAATGAATTAACATGTTATAGAGGAATAAATACATGTATATCAACTTACTATATTTAACTTGTATTGGGGAGGGGATAAATTTATCATCCAATCTTTAACAAATAATGCTATCAAATTAGTCGATCCCCGTTGATCGTGAAAACCATACGAAAAGCGGTTTATATTTGGCAGGGTAAAAAAACACAAGCAATTTGGGGGAACGGCACAACGGGGGTCTCAGGTTCACATCACGTTCGAGTAATTTTTCTTTGTTTACCCCCAAAAGTGAGTTAAATTTACCCAGTCAGTTTCCCTTGTGGTTTATTACTTCATAAGAAATGAATAGTGGAGGTTCACAGGTTCACATCTCGTTCTAGTCAATGTTTCTTTACTCGCCCCTCAAAAGCATTAATTAAATTTACACACAGTCAGTTTCCCTTGTGGTTTAATATACTTGAGTGAGAATTCAACAGAATCGTTGACCATTATGCTAAGACGATACATAGACCTTTCTCTATACGGATATTATAATGGCAGAACATGATGAGTCTACGTTCAGGTATATAAGGGCTAATTTATGTCGTATTAACTCAATGCTGGCCATTCTTCCAGACATGATGACAAGCTCTGCGCTGTTAGATCAACCAATTATTAAGGCCGGAGTAAAATGGCAAGTTGTTCAGGTATTCATTTCCACTTGAAGACGACGGTACAACTGACAATTTTTGTTTTCGCCCATTAATTGCCACGTATACTTTCTTGATTCTTGTATACGTGGCGAATATAATGAGCCATAATGCAATAAGATTGAGGGTCACACATGCACAATGATAGCTCAACCATATTGTGGATGTTTGGTGCATGAATTTGAATGATCTTGGGAAAAGGAAATTTGTTTTATCTTAAATTCTACTTTAAAGGTATTCCTACAGGATTGGTATAGAGCTTACAAAATAGTCACAGACATGCCCATGCAGTATTCCTGTATGTGATCAACCATACAAATGAAATAGCAAACTTGTGAAAATTTTGGCATAATCCGTTGTGTGAGTTACGAGAAAATAGTGGAGAAACATGCCCAATTTTCACTATGTAAAACCCATTGGTTGTAACAACCGAAATCAGCTGGTGCGGTTTTCTGTTTTCAGATACAGTTTTTCTGAAATAACTTAATTTTTTCAGAGTGAAATATTTCACTGAAAAAATGGTTCTAAAATTAAACTATGATGTTTGTTATCCTCAACAATCATATAATAGTAAACGAATACGGGAAAATTAAATTTGATCAATCTAAAACTCTACTATAAACTTAATACCAGCTTTAATGAAAAACATTTCTGTATGAAAAAATGAACGTGTGACAAACGAGTCCTCAATAAACAAGATCTTGTCCAAGAATAATCAAGATCTGCAAAATACCACTTTATTTCGCTCTTGAAACGTTGATTAAACTGTGTGGGTGGATTGTTTTGATTAGGGCTACGTTGATCAAGTAATCCATCATTATTTTTCCTTGTAAGATATAACCTGATATAGGTTTAGTAGCGCAACATGCTTTAAAGAACTATCCTATATTGATTAGTCATTGACGTCCCCTAAAAGCCACCGTAATTTACCAACATGATTACAACTGTATCAGGTCCAATCGTTTTACACCAGACTTACTGAAGAAGAGCTTCCGGCTATGAACCATGCTTTGGATGAAATAATTTGTTCTCAAATGCGATATACCTGTAACTGATATGTGGTTAACTGATGATCAAGTACAGTCTTGCTGGATATACGGAATCCTGGTGATTACGTGCTCAACGTAACGTCTTGTACCGAGATTACATAAATGTTTTACTCCTATAACATTTAAATGGTCCTGATTGATGGGTTCCAGGATTGTGGATCCAGGATTGAGAAGACAACATCGTATTTCTGTCGTTCATATGTTGTTGATGAGATTTTTGGCTGCTTGGGTGTGGCTTTGCTGTATTGTTACATACACATCTGCATGTTTAATTTAGACGCCCCAATGTTTAGTAACCTGGCTCCACCCACAACAGAGGGGTTCAATAAGAAATCAATTAACTTAATATGGAATATATTTTCTTCCGTAGTATTTCCATTTCAAAAACATCAATCAGCTCAAACACGAACAAAAAATAATGATACTTCACTCAGATAAAAAATTGCTTCCTTTTCGATGTTACGTTTTTCTTCAGCATCCCTACAACCTACATCGAGTCAAACCTAAGACAGAAGACATTCTATTTTGAATAATTGTTCACCGGGATAATAAACCTACAGTGATTATTATCGTCTGCACAGCATGGTCAAAATTGCCCTACATACACGGCTTTAAATTTAAACTGCATCTGCTCCCAAGCTTCCAAAGCTTAATCATTTTATCCATATAAAAAGTGCGACGGCAAATGAAGCCCAGCGGGACGGGCATTGAGAATGTATTATAGTGTGAAGGGATATGGATAGTGCACCATTAAACCATGTTGTTCCATTTTGAAGGCGCATCAGAGAGCTTCAGAAGTGTCTCACTTTATTACGAGGGATAACAAACTTGTCATTGAATCATGGTGTCTTGATGCTGAAAAGTTACAGTCAAAAGATCGAGTGCAAAGAATCGAGTTGACAGGGAGAGCTTTAGAGGGCAAGCCGCCTGGTGAAGCTCGCGGGGTGGCTGGGGAAGGAGGAGTTGCTGAAGGTGGATGGGTGCAGAGCGGGGTTAGAACTGGGGGACTGGGAGGCAAGGGTGGGTGAGAGGAGTTGGTCATGTTCCTCAATTTCCACTAGGCAAATTTGAATCCCTTTTTCTCTATACGGACCGGATGCACATGTCTTTTTATTGACCTTTATCTGTTATCTTTATTTTAGGAATCTACATGCACTGGAAGGGCAGGGCTGTTGTGACGTGGACTGAAATCGAATCACGTGGTAAATCCAAAGTGACTGTGCTATATGTAGCCGGCGAGGACTATTTTGACCAGTACATCACCATCTGGGGCAAAGGTATATAATCTCTCGTATCTCTAAACAGCGAAAATTATTTGATACAATTTGTTAAAATGGTTTTCAATCTAAAAAAACAACTCTAGTGTTAAAACTGCCCTGCATTCCGGGTCTCAGGGGGCCTGAACCATTTTGTGGGTATGGGGCTAACGCAGAAACTGGAACAAAAGTGGGATTTTTAGTAACTCGAATTCTGCGTCAGTTTGACTCATATTTCTGGGTCATTTTGACTCAGATTCCGAGTCTACTGACCAAGAAATCAGTCAAGCCTCATGGGATCTGGAATTCGGGTCAATTCTGACCCAGGAGTGTATATAAAGCTATTATAATAGGGCAGTTTCCATAGGGCAGTTTCCCTTTTCGGGTTGACATATATTTGAACTCATTCTCTACCCAAATTGTCAATGTAATTGTAGTACTCAGGGATAGGAAGCAGAAAATGGGTTTGTTTATTTATTTGGATGCATGCTTTTTAGAACATGTGCTTATTATAAATGTCCATTCTTTCACTTACGAACCTGTTGAACATAGACGTGTGGACAAGTCAGTTGCCGTGTCAGCGTAATGGCTATCACGCGACTTCTCTCTTGAGGCTGCATGTTGCTCCGCGAGACTTCTGCTCTCAAGACTACGGCCCCATTTAATTGGGGGTGCTAATCTAGAGCAGCAGTCTCGCGAGAACAGCATAATCGCGTGAGAGCCGCTTGACATGACAAACTTTTAACGCCACGAGTCTAGTCAAACATGGTTGGGAAAAACTGCACCCTACCCTACGGAGCTCGAGAAATGCCTATCCATTTCTAACGATCCAAACATGATTTATCTTGGAAGGCTCTTGGCGTCTTTGCAGATCGGTTTTGTTTCCTCGGGTTGACGGTATCCTTAAAATAGGACTTCGTGTTTCTTAGATTACTTATCTTGCGATAACGATATCGTAAAAGCCTCGTACCAATTTATATTTGGAATGACGAGCTCCGAAGTTATAGATGTAGTAATCTTGAGTTATTTATTTTAGGAAAACGTCCATCCGGCTTTCAGGATGTCAGTTTCTTGCGAAGGGTTTTGTTTTCTTCCGGAAGATTGCAATTTTTTGTTCAAGTCTATTTGTTTATGTCTTTGTGGTAATGAAACCAAGAGATATCTGAAAGTGACGTTATAGAAACGATTAATGCATGAATATTTCTCAAATTTCTGAGGATTGGTGTCCGTTCGCGAATGCTGCCGCCACAGATGCGGCTGGTACCCGCTGTAACCTCGTTAAACGTGAATTCGACGTCCTTTTGAAAATGCCGCGACACTTTTTTGCTGTTTTCTCAGCTGAATCTTTCACAGGTCACTTATATTAATATGGTATATTTCTTTATTATTTTGCCTTTGAATCAGCATTACGTGAACTTGACAAAAAATAATATATGTCCCTCCTTTAACTGCAACCAATCTGCTTGCTTGATTGCTCTGCTACTGTGATCGATCTCCGTTCGGTCTGAAACCGTGACAAAGGTCAGCCGGGAGCCATAATTACTGTGGGAGTCCTTCCTCTATGGTTATATAGTCGTTTAGCTGTATGGCTATGTATAAGCATAGAGAAAGGACCACGGTAAGGTATATCGCAAAAATGGTTTGTTATATTAGTGAATGAGTCCGGATGTAGTTAATGAAATGTAATTCAATGTCAGATGTACGCGCTTAGAGAATCTTCCTTTTGTATTGGCGCCATAAAATTAATACAATTTGCAATCTTCTTGTGTATAGTTGTTGTATGCACGGAGTGCCTGAAATATCAGATCATATTCTGACGTCAGTTTTGGTTCGCCCGTGCACGTTGGCGGACAGCCTCAGTTAAAGAATCTCCTGTTTTTCAAAATTTGGTCCGACACCTTGGGAACAAGACTAGATTGTCAGACAATCAACTGGTTGTAAATCTGCAATTAGCTCATAAACAAATTGAAAAAGGAACAATTAATAATAGACTGTACAAGTCACGTGCTTATTCGGACATGGGACTTGTTAAAGTGCGCAAGTTTATTTCCTTCGCGCGTTAAACCAATGTATACGTGGGGACCAAAGTGGTCCCCAAAATGTTCGAATACGCGCGAGACATACAAGGTCTATGAAGACTTCTGACATATAAATCGTTTGAAATACGAGTTTGATTTATTCTTCTACCGAATATTTGGTCAATCACCGTACCTATTTTTCGTGTACAGATCGGAGTGACATTGACGATACCAAGTTGGAGTTACCGGCCGGACAGCACTCTCTGCCGTTCCAGTTCCAGCTTCCGACGAGACAGCTTCCGTGTTCATTTGAAGGAACGTTGGGATATTCCCGCTACGTAGCCAGAGCCGTTATTGACCGTCCGTGGACTTTCGATCACGTCACAAAAAGGGCATTTACCGTGTCGGGAATACCCTACGACTTGAATAAAGTTCAAAATCCGCTAGTAAGGTTCCTATATGTTTTAGTGTAACTGTTGTAGGTACGCTTTAAAATCCTATGTTTTAGTCTAACTGTAGGTACACTCTAAAATCATATATGTTTTACTTTTTAGTGTAACTGTTGTAGGTACACTTTAAAATCCTATGTTTTAGTCTAACTGAGTTGTAGGTACACTTTGACCCGAAAAATGGGTTTCGGGTTTGGGTTTTGCGTCAGTTTGACCTTTTTCTTGGTCCTTTTGACACAAATTCCGGGTCATACTGGGTCAGAAATGGGTCGGGCCCCTTAAGGTGAAATGATGAGTCTATTTTGCACGTTATGAATTCATTCTTTTTATCAAGTTGATACTTCATTTTCATTAAGGCCTATTTTAAACACGACGCTTTGGTTGTTGATTTGCTCCATCTTCACAGGCACCTGTATACAATGAAGACGAGAAGACCGTGTGCTGTCTGTGTTGTGCAACCGGACCGGTCTCGGTCAGTGCCAGTACCGACAAGCGGGCGTATCTATCGGGAGAAACCATCTACATCTCTGCGTCTTTGGACAACAAGAGCAACCGAAGTGTACACTCACTGGAGGCAGAGCTCATTCAGGTAAATGTCAAACTTGTCCTGGTTTTCAGAATCGTATAAATGCCAACATTCGTTTTTATACGAAAAAGGGTTCATACTTTTTTTGCCGGAGAAGGGTAGGCCTATTCAAAATTATTGCATTTTTTTACACTTAAAATCTATATAATTCCTCTGACCTGAACTTAATTTCCTTGTTGATTGAACACATTTTAAATGAATCAGCAAAAGATCACGTATTGCTCATTACGTTCAAGCTGGTCTTTAACTAAAGATTAGTTAACCTATAATATGATAATCGTTTTTGTTGTCTATTGTTCTTTCACAGGACTTCTGTTTAACAGGCAATTCCCACGTTAACTGTTTTTTCCCCTTCACAACAGTTAATTGACATTTTAGGCCTAACTATTTAAGAAACATTTTAATGTTAAAGCACATTGGTTATCATTAGTTAGTGTTAACCATTATTCTGTTCTCATTGTTTAAAATGGTCGGTTATGCCTAACTATTATGCAAGACGGGACGGTGTATCGCCTGGGTACCGCACGATTTATCGTGTAGTAATCTTGATAAATCTGTATGGCCCTTCCGCGTAGCTCCCTCGCCTCCACGTATGCTACGAGTCAGGGAGATTAGTTAGCCTATCATTGTTGTTGACTTTTGTTATATTTTTACAACTTCTGTTCAACAGTCATTTAACCATATTGGACTTTATTCATAACCAATTGCTCTATTTATTGTTCTTTTTCACAACTTTTTCTCAACAGTCGAATAATATAGAGTTAATCCAATGGTCGTCATTAGTTTGCGTTAACCATTGTCTTTTCTCACTGTTTAATAGTCAGTTAACTATTATGCAAGGCGGGATGGTGTAGGATCGCCTGGGTACCGTACTACGTCTCACGTAGTAACCAGTGTCGTAACAGAAGCCTGCGGGTCTTACGGTTCAGCCCACTGGGACAGAAAACCGATGGTCATCCCTCCACTGCCGCCATGCAATCTCCAAGGATGCAACTTCATTGACATACGATACTACGTTAAGGTGACCACCAAAATATTTAGCCTCTTTGGTCACATATAGTTTCATCTCGCAGGTGGGAGGCACCTTAAAATAGCCCAATGGCTTAATGCCATACAGGCCTAAGTTACCCCCCTCCACCGCAACCAGCACCCTAATTTGACCCTAATCTAGCCTGAGCTTTATTTAGGTGTTGAGGCTTGTTTTAGGTTCGGGCAGCATTGGATGCCCACATGTAGATTATCGCCCCGTATTGCTCCCATCATGCACTCTTTAAATATTTTCCAATTATAATTACTATTGTGTACTTTTTTTCGAAATAAAATCAATAAGTCCTCAGAATTGACTTGCACTGCAACCTGTTGGCCTAAATATATCTTTGAAGAAAAGACAATGAAAGAATGTTCAGTTTTAGATGTGGGGGGGGGGGGGGGGGGGGGGTAAACCCCAAAAGGGAACTTAACCCACGTGATCAGGTAGGGACTGAGATGGGACTGATGTTATAAGTTTAGCCCATTGGCATTTTAGCCTATTTGCGGTTTTTATGGTCACCACACAATTTTCGAAGTGTTCAACACTGTTTAATACTTAGGTGGTCCTTTTTCTCGTAGTTTACTGCCGATGTAGCTAGTACACCATTCGACGTGGATATTATGTTGGAGATCATAATAGGCACTATTCCACTGAAGGGCCATTGCTATGACAGTCTGTCGTCTGACCAGCCCGGCTCCTCTGGAGGTTTGTCATTTTACTCTTGAAATAATTGTACAAAATAGACCCCTTGCATGATGGTGTCACGAGCTCCGACAGCGCCCTCATTGAGGTCAAAGGAAGGCCTGTCATTGGCTGAGAGTTGTATGAGGCGCGTGAGCACTTGTTGTACGTTTATATTTTTTGACATCATCAGCAGAGGATGCCCAACGTGTGGAACAATATAACTTCTGTCTCGGGGGGGGGGGACCTCTCATGTGACCTTTTGGCCTTGAGGGGGTTGTGTTTTTGTTTAAAACTGAGTGGTTGAATTATTGGGTATACACCATAGATACTGTCTTTTGAAAAGGTGTTGGCACTGACTATAGAAGAGCCGATTGGATGTTTTCAATTCGGTGTGATCTATAGTCGTCGTCATGAGTGTGTGCAGTGATCGATAATGCACAGAAGATGCCCTTTCAACGCTGTGCAATAATGATAATTTGTTTTTGAAACAGATCAATCATTCATCGTAATATTGTTGAGAATTGTTTGTTTTCCCCAGAATTAAAATGAAGAAACCGAGTGAGTATTATTGTAGAAAGTTTATACTCGTACATGGGACCATTTCAGATAAACACATTTCCCAGGACATTAAGAAAGTAAAGTACAGAACCAGTCATTTACAGACATTACCGCTTTTTGTTCAAACTTACATATATTTGTTCTCCCTCTCTCGTTTTGAAACAGCTCCCCCACCGTCGTACGAGGCAGCACTCGGTGTACAAAAAGAGATCCGAGACGAACAAGACAATGAGTACGTCTTCGGCAAGTTGGTCTTCACGCCATTCTACACCTTCTACCGCTCTACTTCTACCGCACAGACACATCAGTCGCCCGTAGAAAAGTCCACAACCGTCTAGTAATACTCAACACGTACTGCCAAATATTAAGAAAGTGAATCCATTATTTAGAATACTATCTATTATTAGGCCGTGTCAGAAATGGCGAGTGTGGCTTTGGCTGTTGCTAATGGATGTTGCTAAGGGCTTCCTATATGCGTCAGAGCATGCCAACATGGCGATCAAGCCACATCCCGCAGCTGTAGCCGCTATTTCGAACACGGTTTTTGTAGTCCGTTGGTAAAAAACCACTCTGAGATTTTTCCCGCCGTGAAGGTTATAACACCTTCGACAATAGTATTGTGTACTTCTTACCTTGATATTACATGTTTTTATTGAAAGGTGTGTTATTTATTTGTTTATTTATCTTTCTGTATATTTATTAAAAACGTCTGTATGTAGAGAGTCCCATTCATCCAAGATATCGGAAATTTCATTATGAGCCTACAAGCAGACATATTTCTATTCCGTGACCTCTGCTTACCTTATGGGGTTTTAAGTGAAGCAAAACAAACACATGATAACGTCTGGGAAGCAGATGGGTAGCACAGCAACACAATCCACTGATATTCTTTGACTTTTAAGAAATACTTTTTTTTTTATGCAATTGCTTGTGCACAGTTTTCTGTGCATATTTAAATAATATTCTCATCGGTATAAAGCTATTATGAAACAGGCCCCGCTGATTGTTGGGGCAGTTGTTGTGAAAAACATACTTATCAAAACTGGATGAAGATGATTAAAAACAAAGTGTAGAAAAAGCTTCCAAAAGGATCAAACATCACCAGAAAAAGCTTCCAAAAGGATCAAACATCACCAGAAATAACCTCAAGTGTTAGAAATTATGTTTCGAAAAAAATGTATTTAGGTGAAGGCGTGTCATGGTATGATTTGTATTTGAAGGAAGAATAAGTATGGGTAAAACCAAATAATATTCTTTATCACTGATGCAAATTTAACATAGCCTATTAGAAGATACTCTATGTTTGTTGTAATTCATTTCACTATTACTTGTTTTATTAATACTGCTAACCACTTTTGTGGTTATGGCTCGGTCGTGAGAATATGGCATTTTCAAAATATTCTTAATTAGTTTTACAAGTTATGCAATTTTGATTCTTGTTTGACTTTTTTACTTCTTTTGGAGAGGCTATTTTGTGCAACTATGATTGTGGCGCAACTGATGCACGTATGTGGTGGTGAGGTTATAATCATGGTTTGATCGTGTTTATGGTGCAACTACTGCACCTCTTGAGGTAAAGCCTGATTGTGGTGCGACTGTTTCGCTACTTTTGACGAGACAATTATTATGGTGCGACTTTGATTAAGGTGCGACCGGTGCTCCTCTTGTGGTGGTAAGGCTATAATCATGGTTCGACTGCGTTTATGGTGCGATTGCTGCACCCCATGAGGTAAAGCTTAATTGTTGTGCGACTGTTTCGCCTCTTTTGGTGAGGCAATCATTATGGTACGACTTTGAGCAAGGTGCAACTGATGCACCTCTTGTGGTTGTGAGGCTATTATTATAGTAATTATTGATCGATCCTGTTTATGGTGGGACTGCTAAACCTCTTGAGGTAAAGCTTGATTGTGGTGCGACTGCTTCGCCTCTTTCGGTGTGGCTATGATTATGGTGCGACTGATACATCTCTTGTGGTGGTGAGGCTATACTTATTGTTCGACTATGATTATGGGGCAAGTAGTGCAGCTTTTATTCGGTTGCGACTCTTGTATATACCTCTTGTGGAGAAGCAGTGAGTCTTACTAATACCTCTTGAGGTGTGGTCCAAATCTGATTAAGCTATGTGCCAACGGTGTATCATCACTCTTGCTTTTGACAATATTGTCAATTCATAAAGCTGACCCCTGAAAGTTTCGGATTTTAATTGATTATTGCAATCGTTTATTGTTTACATTCGAGCACAGTTTGTACAGCAATTCGTTCAGTTGTTATTTTTAATGTACAAATTGTTTTAATTTACTTAAAGATAGCAAGCAAGTCCATGGAACTTCGAAAGTGATTCTCCGGATGATGATGATGACGATGATACTTGTTCCACCTTTTTAAAACACCAATTAAATTGGAATCTTCAGTCTTCCTTTCAAATAGGAAAATAATATTTAATTGAAATTAAGTAGAGGTTTAATTCAAAGTTTAAATAGGTTAGTGTTTCAATCCAATGTAAAGCAAAACGGTAGTTGTCTGGAGGGTGTTTGTCACCAAATACTGATTAAATAACAGAACATCTAAATAGTTGCAATGATGTGGAACCTGTTTCCATTAAGCAGCTGGAATTGCATTTCATGAAGGAGAAAAACGAAAGCGAACACAAACAACTTAAATGTGAATGATAAATTGAGTTGTCGGGTTGCAACGCTGACCAATTTGTGTTTTGTTTACTTGACTTAAATAAAACTTCCATTCTCATAATACATGTATACTTTTGAGACTTAGCAATAAAAGTTATATCTTTAGCAATGACTTTTATTTCTCAAGGAGTGATATATACTCACACTGTCTCATATTCTTTGCTTTTTGTACCTTTTACGGTCTCACTGCTATAGAGCCGTATACGGAACTTTGTTATTGATATAAGAAGGTCATAACAGACCAGCAGCTGGGTCACAAATTTCATATAGATGCTTGAGAAGAAAATATTGCTTGAAAATTTACTGGTAAGTAAAAAATAATAAGCAGGACACCAGTCACAGATTGTACATGAGCCATGGTATTTTGGCTGGTAATCTTATGCTGGTAAGCATCACTTGTTTTTGCTTAACTACTTTGTGTGCTTAGGCAGCTCTGGGCCCGGCTTCGAACTTATATCCTGTGTGCAACCTCATTCCGTTTCAGAGTTTAGTGTTTGCTTATAAAGCACGATGAGCCGCTGAGGGCGGGATTTCAGACTATAGACCGTGTCCGGATTAGCGAATGCGACTTGAACAGTCGTTGAAGGATAGGATAGCAACGGTCGCAGCCGTAGCCACTCCCGCCAATTCTGACGAAGAGGCTTGGGTATAAAAAGCCGAGATTTCAAACCCAAAATCATATTGCTGTTCTTATTTGGCACGAGGATATTCTTCGCAAAAGCAGAATGTGGCCTAAAGTATAATGCATGCATACCATGTGTTTTCGAGGGCGGCTGTGCCGATTTTGCTAAAAGTAACATGCTCTTCAAGTCGTAGTGAGGATAATAAAGGCTAACTACCGATATTTTATATCATTCTATACATATACCATTCTACATATTCTAAAATTAGTAGGGGAGATGGCCTTAGCTTTCGATCCAAACCGGACCTTCGTCAGAGGCATAAACAAGCACAAACATAAACATATCCATTTATAGCAAAAAGAGGAGCAAAGGATTAAGAGAAAGTATCCAGAGAAAAGAAAGAAAATTATAGCCAATCAAAGTTATTAATTTACAAACAATGGGGTACTAAGAACCAATCAGAGTAAAGTAGTGAGGACAAAGGATGGTCAGTGTGAAAAGGGTGGATTACTGGACCATAAAGGTGGTAACTGCGGGAAGCATCTACATAATATTATCTCTGTAAATATTTTACAATTTATAATGTTGTTTCCACACTCCATTTTTAAGAGTGAAAAATACCTTTAAAAGCTTTGCTTTCGGGTCTTTTAAATTGAGTCGTTTATTATTAAGTTATTCAACATTGCTTTTTATAACCACAAGGTCAATGAAGTGGGTAATTCGATGGAGAATTTATGTTAACACGTGAGCGCCCTCTTTCGACATTTCCACTGGCGCTTTTGTGTTTTGACGTAATGTATTGATAAAATAAGGCATAAACTTATGAGAGACCAAAACTCGACTCTCATTAGTCCAGTTTACCTGATGACTTAGCCTCTTTGAAGTGGGTCTAGTTCCCTGGGTGATTTGATACACTATCCAGTGAGGTTTGTTTGATTGACGAGGGGGGTTGCTGGCTCATAACTTCAACACCTGTCGATACAGAACAAAGCTGCAATTGACAAGGAGCCCGTGCATTCTAAGAGCTGTGGTCTTTTTGATGTCAAGGTGGGCTCCCTGCCGGGAGCAATCTCGATCGAGTCTGCAAGTCACCATGCTAGCTCATTGTCTGAAAGAACAGGGAGGTTGACCCAATTTCCATTGTGAGTGTGTGGTGTAAGTGTGCTCTGCAGCCACAATCAAGGATCCGACAACAGATTGAAAACCACTGCTAGCTGTCAACGGTCATTTCAAAATTTTATTTAGAAATACTAATTTTATCCATAGCTTTGTCAATGAAGAATGAAACGCACATAAAGATATAAAGTATCGGAAAAAATAATAATTTCATTGTTAAAGCTTACAATTATCGTTTATGACAGCACCTCCCGCCAGGATGATATTTCAGTGAAATACTGTCAACGTTGTGTCCTGAAAAATGTCTGAATTATCCCCAACAGTCGGTTCTTGTTCCATTTTTCCTGCAGTCGAAATAAGAACAAGCGAACGC
Organism: Leptasterias polaris; assembly: GCA_037783415.1. Lineage (NCBI taxonomy): Eukaryota > Metazoa > Echinodermata > Asteroidea > Forcipulatida > Asteriidae > Leptasterias > Leptasterias polaris. The sequence continues at coordinate 1,787,808 of JAZGTN010000134.1, forward strand.
GCATATTCATCCCTGACAAACTTACCTGAGCCAATGCTGTGTCTGTGAAACAGTTATCAAAATGATGACAATCTCATATAGGTTGCTGTTTGATGGTCCCCAACTAGACGATAATAAGGTTGGAATGATCTCTTCAAAAATACCTTTTTAAATATAATAATATCTTATTAAGAACTCAACAACATCTTAAGCCTTATTTTTAAGTGCAACAAAATCAACAAAATGCAACAAAAATGTGTAAATCCTTTCGTTACAGATCGTTCGTATTGTACGTGTAAATAGGTCGTTATCAATGCCACTTTAATATATCCAGTGATGGATAAAACAGTTTTAATCTAGTCTTGTCTAATCTAATCTAATCTGTTCTAATCTAATTCTGTGTGTGATCCATCAATCAAACACCAAATGAACAATATGTTTGTTGAGAATAATGCTATCACTGAAATAAAACAGCTTTTCACCTTGAAGTTGTTGAACGCTAGAATCTTGCCATTCCTAAAATTCTTGTTATCAAAGCTTAATTTTGACAACGCAGTCCTTGTGATAATATTATTGCATGATTAAGACGCGGGGCGTGGCAGATCCAAGACCCGATCCAAGAGTCTAGAATACACAGGAGACACTTAAAGGCACACACACGGTGTTTTCTGTATGTACGAGCTGAATGTGTTGGTATCAACAGTCACAAACACATGATTATCAGGTGTATATTCCCCACGACCCGTCTCAGCTGGTAACATGTAATTCAAACAGACAGATGTTGTTCAATGAACTCCTCCAATATGCTCCAATCTCACAGGGTCCCACCGAGGCTATCCACGATGCACCCAGGTGCCTTTCGTCATTGCTGGGTTTTTCTTGTTCTTTTCACCTTTCCACCGTCTTATGGCAGTGAGCACCTTGTACAGTCTGACAGGCCACGTCACCAGAGACGTATAGGTATGCGTTGAGGATTTTGTTCCAAAAAGTCAAATATTTCCGCTTTAGAGTGACATTTGGCTGTCGTATTTGAATTCTTTCCTGGCGGGGAGGCTATTGCTATTCCTCCCATGGACGACATTATTTGAGCAGTATTTCATTACAACGGAACTATTTTCGCATTAGTGCAATCTATTTATATAATGTATGTACCGGTTTGCGACACTATTGTTGAATGGCCGTCCATTTTCTTCAGGGTTTTGCTTCCTGAGGCAATTACGAAAGAGAACACTCGATACTTGAATCGTACACTTAACGCAATTGTGTAGATTTACCTTAATAATAGGGCTTACCCCTTACAGTGCAGCTATCCAAAGAAGTTTTAAAATGATTATGCCTATTGGACAATTTACAAACGATTCAGTTTTCGCACTTCAAGTTTTAACGGATAGTCCTTTTTTGCGGTCAGACAACGAAACTGTTATCTTATTGTGTATCTTATTTTGTGGTAATAAGTCTCCGGTTGAGATTTGAAAGTTACGAAAGGATATTTGAGGCCATGACAGGATGAAGAAAGAATTGTTGCATAAATTCTGCAAATGTCTATGGGTTGGTTCTGAAAGTGCTTACCGTCGTTCCAGTTCTCATGAAACATATTTTAATAAAACTATGGCCTATGAAAACTTTTGAAAAGTTAGTCTACGCTTTCAAGTTAAAGAGTAACTGATAGAAACCGCGGCCATGTTTCGTTTGTTTTTCAGTACAGGTCGTAATGTTTTTATTTTTATTTTTTTATTTCTATGTTGGGGCCTAATTGCATACAATAGTGTTCTGCAAGGAATGTTTAGCAAATATTTCGAAGAGATCTTTTAACTGTGGGAACGTAAGCGTCTGGTACCAGACGCTTATAACTGTTCCCAAAGTTAGAAAGTTGGTGCAAGTATACACCTTCGCCAACTGGCTCCAAATCGATTTTAGTATATTGAAAAACTAATAACCAAAATCTTCTTTTAAAAATATTTACACATGCTATCGAAAAAGCAAAGCCCGCGACACAAAATCTATAAACTCGCGTCTCGCGCCTATCCATTTTTTGTCAGTACACAAGTTGCGCACATCGCTTCTAACTGGTACATGACGTCACACTATTTTGTTTTGACACGAAGTTCGAGTAAACAGACCCGCAATCATTTACAGAGTCATTTCATGCTGTGCCAAGGTTGGTCCAATCAGTGCTGACTTTTTTCGTCAGTGAAGTTTCTTTGAAGACATGCCAGAAGTGGGATGAAGAGGGCAGGCGAGAGAGTGACCAGCGCGCCGCCCTGTCTGCAGCGAGGGCAGACCGTGTGTCAAATTGGGCGTTTCCGCTCTGTCCGCGGAGACAGATGGATGGACCGCCTCAATGTAAAAATCTGCCCCGAGGACTCAAAAATGGGACACGATTGTTTCCTCTTATAAATCAAAACTATGGAAAGCTGTCCGGGGGATATCCAAAAGGTTGAACGGTACAAAGGTATGTGTCATATTAGATGAAGTACTTTCAGTTGTGGCATGTGCGTGTTATTTTGGCCAATAACCCATTGTAAGTTGTAACCATATCAGATCAAGGTTTTGTCATCATGTTCCAACTGAAGTGTTACCTTACCTGATACGTGGAAGTTTCAAGTTTGTCGTGTTTTGTTTTATTTTGTTACGAAGATTGTTTGTATAGTCTTAGTCCAAGCAATACCAGGGGGCAACATCCGGGTCATTGTTACTAGGAGAAGTCATCTTTCATTCTGAGAGTTCCATTCTGTGAATCAGTATTCAAACAATGAATGTTATTTTAACAACGGCACACGCTGATCCTAATTTCTATGAGTTTGTTTCATTCTGTTTTAATGACAATACAATTTTTGCTTTTCTGATTGTACCATAATTATTGCAAAGACGGCAAAGTGGTTGGTAGGTTGGTTTAAAAAAAAGTTTTTAGTGTTAGGTCTAGCTTGAGAACTGTGAGCTTTGTCACTTCATGTAAGAGTGTTGACCCGAAACGAGGTAGGAGTTCCTTGTATGCCTAAATGTAGCCTACTGGTGCGTTTGTAGAAGTCATCAAATTTAAAAACACAGCAAAGTAAGTAAATCCCCCTCAAAGAAATATGAATAAAATCGAGCTCTGAAAAGTGTCATCGGCGAGATACATAATATATATCTCGACATTTAACCACACTTATAGACTAGAGTTTACTGCGTGCAAACATGGGCAGGAACCATCATTCCACGAACACTAAAAGATTGCGATGTCACTTTGTCTGGTAAACTTCATCTGCTGTATAGGCAGAAACGTTTTTTCCTTGCAAAGCAAGTTTTTGGTGCCGGTATAAACTGGGTCCAGACTATTGAGTTGGTTTTTGAGGGGACAATTAATATTGTGTTCAGTACAAAATAAATGCGAGCTAAACTTGACGGTTTGTTCTTCAGTTGATAACTTTGATTTGGCTCAGGGGTTATACTTTTTTTATTGAATTTATTTCCAGTGTTAAAGTTTACAAACTGGAAGCACATTTATATTGTGTTCTATATAGATAGTTCCCAGTAGACGCCATCTTTACGGGCAAATCGCATTTTGGCTTGCAGGCGCGTCAAGCGCTCAAATTATTAACGCAGCCGCGTCGTTCACTAACCAATCATGCAATGAGTTGTGTGAAATGTGCGCGTGCTGCACGCCGTTCTCACGCGAAACGCGGGACTGTGTGTTCCAAATTGCCCGTAAAGATGGCCGACCTACGTCATACTGCAACCTATCTATAGGTTTGTTAAATTCCTTTTGTCGAATATGCAACATGATTGGGTTAAATAGCGACATTCATTTTGACCATTGTGGGTGCAACCGGTGGAGGTCATTTCTAAATTCATCGGTATGCAGGCACCAACCACACACAAATTGGATAATAACAGAAAGTCTAATCTCGACTCTTCCATTGGACTCATAGCATTCTACACATTTGTGCATCCCGCTAGTCGTCTCAGACGTGGTCCCGAATTAAATCTTGACGTCACTGCGTTGTGACGTCACCAATCGATGTTTTCCGGTTTTCTTGGAGTTAATTCAAAGTAATTTCTTTTGATATACGTCTGAAACGGTAATTATGAATGAGCTGATAGTTGGGAAAACACGCATTTAACCTCACATATTTGTTTAAATTACTCGTTGAACTTGAAACCGAAACGAGTTAGCGGAAACGCAAGCTGCCAGTTTGCACCCACAATTTGACATTTTGGCAGCCATGTGGCAGCCATACAACAACCAGGAACAAAGTAAGGAGAATACAATTATTGGCTATTTATAGAGTCCCATAGAAGGAAGGGATCTGGGCAGACAATGACATTCTACTGGAGTGTAAGCTCCATACACACAATGAAAAGAAGGAAAAACCCAATTTGCCAACAAAAATATAAAGAACAAAACCAGAGAAGAGAGATTGAAAAGCATTACACAAGTTGTTCATTCATTGTTAATTAGGAGCAGCATTGTTTATTGTTTGTTGCATTATCCATGAATTATACATAAAGATTCTCGGTTAAATAACCCCGGACAAGAAGACCAGTTTCCACATCATTGCCGCTTTTGTTTTTAATTTTGTTTTGCTATTTTCTTACCAATTCGCCATTTTGTTGTCTTACTGTTAATCATTCCATTTGTACTAAACATGTAACTATGTTGGCAAATGATAATGTGCTTGATGTGGAAATAATGTCAATTGAATGAATTAGTTTTTTAAATTTTGAGTTGTTTTACTCACTCCAAACTTGGGTGAAACAACTTGCGCTCCAATCTGAAGTGTACACTTTAAACGATTACGGATCAGAATTGATCCTTGAACTAACCCATATCTGGGTAAGTGTAACCCGGAATCTGTGTCAAACTGACCCAGACATAGGTCAAACTGGCAAAGAATCTGAGCTAAACTCCCATTTTAAATCTGACCCGGGTGTTTTTAGCAACTTTGAGTACCGTCTGCTCAAAGCCCCCACCCCCATCCTCCGCCCCCAGCCTTTAACCGAAATTCATTCCTAAAGCATGTCCAGACAGACGCAGCTGGATGGAGACAAATATGCCCCTCAAAATAGACCATTCTGGCTTCGAAACTTTCCATTCTCGGATAAGATATTTATACTCTTACAAACTATAGTTGTTTGTTTGAATTGCTTGCCCACTTTAACGTCACTTATAAATAGTCCTACCTAGACGCCTGTTCGATCTTGGGGTCACCTTGGTCTTGTTTTCCAACTCAACATCAGAACATACCTCTTCGACATCATGTAGAGCTAACAATTTCATGTGATCAAAACAAGAGTTGTGGTTGACAATTTCTTATGTTATACCTACACGTAGGCCAATACTTCAAACCTCAAGAAATTTTACACCACCAGAAGTTGTGAGGATTTTGCACGGTTACTGGCATTTTCATTCACCATCAGTGTCTAGACAATGTGGGCGTAATAAAGTAACACAAACTCTAGGTTTCTTAGTTTATTCCAAACCTGTTTTTGTACAGTGAAAGGCTGTGATATCGGGAGTAGTTGTTCTTGGTAAACCGCATGCACAACTACTTTTACCAATAACTCTGCTTGATGCCACTTTGAATCACATCTTATTACTTTCATTTCACCACTAGTATTTGGAAATCTCAATTACAGAAAGCGGAAATTCATGTTGCTAGTTACGAACTGGTACGGGAATGACAAACGGTATAATTGCTTGGAATCGTTTGTATAAAAATTTCACATGATACGTGTCATTGAATTTTGATGAAAGAGCTGTCTCAATATTGATCTTTGGTTATTTTGTTTGCCAGGAATGACATGATGCGATTTGACGATCAGACTGGTTGTAATTTCCACCTATGCGTGCAATGAGTTAGAGCTATGAAACAGCCTCACTTCCATATCAGCAACGAATAGTATATGGGAAAGTTGAAAATCGCTTGACTAAAAATTCACATTCCACGGTACCACACCTGTGAACATAACATACCACCTGCACACACCAACAGTTGTGACGTCAATGGCTCACTCAGATTGCACTCCCTGAACCTCTAGCCGGTCTGTCTCTCTTGGGTCAAAGAGGTGTACATCGTCCACCTGTACGTATAGACGCACTGCCGTCATGTCAGTTCAACTTGTGATACCCAATATTTGGGGTCTCGTTAAATGGCGTGAGTTTGTTTCCTTCGCGCGCTAAAGCAATGTACGCGGGCCCAAAGTGGTTTTTAAAAAAAGTTTGAATACGCGCGAGACTTGCATGGTCTGTTTACAGACAACTTTAATTCGTTATAAGTTTAGCATGATTATGAATCAGACTTACAGGAAAACGATAAATGTCATTAAGATGGTATAACCTTACCCCACAGGCGTGGTCGACTCGACCTACTTTCTTCTTCCAAGAGTTCAACTTTTTTTCAGTGTCACAATAGGAATTTAGGAATGTTAGGCCTACTGTACCGTTGGTTAAAAAATACGAATTCATAAAAAGAAGAATATATTATTCAACATTCAATCAACAATACTGCAAATTTAAATATGTGAGACAAATTTTTGTTTTAATGCAACTGTATAAGTAAACAATTTTAGTCAGAAATACTTTTCAGCTGGTTTAATATTTCACAAAGATTGTTTTAAATTATTTGTTGTTCAAGAAGTTGCAGCTATATTTGATGCAATTCTTTTCTGTTAAGTGTTAGTTTCTCAAGTATACAAAATTGTTGGCAATCTTTAAAAACAAAAATTATTTTAATTTTTTTCAAAGTTCAACTCCAATATTGTTAACAATTACACGCAAACAATAGCAAAGAATACCCACAAAATCTCATCACGAATTGATGCACCATCTTCAAAACAGCAGTTATCTTCATGAATGGTATAATATGATGATGAAGTAATTAGTGTCACAGTTCAATCCCAAGAATTACAGGAAACAAAAGCCAAGAATACAATAAAATGCCATTACGAGTTGATGCACCAAACAATTTTAGTCAGAAATACTTTTCAGCTGGTTTAATATTTCACAAAGATTGTTTTAAATTATTTGTTGTTCAAGAAGTTGCAGCTATATTTGATGCAATTCTTTTCTGTTAAGTGTTAGTTTCTCAAGTATACAAAATTGTTGGCAATCTTTAAAAACAAAAATTATTTTAATTTTTTTCAAAGTTCAACTCCAATATTGTTAACAATTACACGCAAACAATAGCAAAGAATACCCACAAAATCTCATCACGAATTGATGCACCATCTTCAAAACAGCAGTTATCTTCATGAATGGTATAATATGATGATGAAGTAATTAGTGTCACAGTTCAATCCCAAGAATTACAGGAAACAAAAGCCAAGAATACAATAAAATGCCATTACGAGTTGATGCACCAACACCTTCAGAACTGGTATTCCTTGCCTGGATGTTGTAGAATGAAATGGACCCTTCTGCAAAGTCATTGTTTTCTTGTACTTCTTGAAATTTATTCGTGTAATCTTTTTTGAGTAATAATGGGTTTTGTTTTGTTTTGATACTAAGGAAAACAAATTAACCTTGAACCTTGAACTCCATAATGAAATATTTAACGAGGATTTCAAAGTATGTATTAGTTACTAACTTGACTGAACACTGTCTCTATGAATGAACATTATTATGCCCTCGAGTGTGGCTGCTAGTTAGGCCAAATAAAACAATAACCCGGGAAGATAGGTGTTCACAGTCTGGTAAACTAAAGTTTATGTCGTATTTTCTAGAGGAAAATGTTCTCAACAAAATAATATTAACTCGGGGAAATTTGGGGGAACCAACCTCTTACGAAGTACGTGCCATGGGATTTTGACTGGTGACATGTTAGCGCTCAGCATGTTTTTTCTGTGTTTAGAATAAAATGGGCTAAAATCAGTAGTAAGTTTTAAAATAGAAATAGTTAATGTCAATCTCTTGCCAATTTGGTATCCATAAAGAGCTGTACTCAAGCCGTAGAAATGTGTTATCTTAAATTGTCTTTATAGATGACAGTAGCAAGTTACAACCATGGAGCTACATGTTACAACACAGTATAGCTCTGAAGGTACAAACTAATCGATAAAGAACAGATGACAGTATCGATTATAAGAAATCGGTCTGAAATTGTTTTACAAATTCAGTACGTTCCCATGTGAAGGTGATACGCCGTTCGAACAACCCGCCACTCCCTGTTTGTTTCTGATGTGCAAAGCCTGGAGGTGTTAACAATGGAAAAGTGCACGCGTGTACGCGCTACGCACGACTCTCAGCCAATGATAGCTCTTCACGCGTGCACAATTCATCAAAGATGGCGGTCAATGACGCGTATTGCAATCCATCTATTGATTCGCTTGGTATGTGACAACACCGACATGGTGTTAATTTCTCCCACGATATAGTAATGGAGATGATTTAACACCGTGGCGGTGTTGTTACAATGTAGATACCAAGAGAATCAATTTAACAACCTCAGTTTTTGCAGTGATACCGATCCCAAATCATGGTATGCTGTTGTATTTCGCGAACACACAACAAGAGACAAACTTGGAAGAAAATGTTTGCCATTCCAAAAATTTCTCCCCAAATTGCCTGTTTGGCAATTTTTGCCATTCGATATAATCGTGTATGTGTAGTTTTGACGACCCATGCCAAGTACCAGTATCATCTTAAACTGAGCCTTTCAACCCGTCAGCAGCCACCCTGCGGTGCTGGTATGCATCGGATGCGGAGACACGCGAGCCCCGAGTCTTCAGGCTTCTTCAACTCTGACCAGTGTATTTCCACCCCATGGATACAGACTGTAAGGCAGGCAGGCAAAAAGGCAGGGCTCGTCGTACATCGTGACCTCCGAGGCTCAGTAGTATATTTAGCTGGAAGGGATATGATAGCTGCGTCAGTTTGGAAATGAATGTCAAGACGAGCGGAGCTTCATCTGCCATTGGAGTGATCACGCGTGTATTGTACTCATAGACGGCACTTTGGCGTAGCTCATTCGGTATAACCTATTGTATGCTAATCTGGATGTAAATAAGTAAAATCATCCAATTGATTGCAGTCTTGAGAGAAATTGGAGTAAATCATCAAGAAGGAAGAAGTTTCAAACGAGTTCCTGCTCTTTCAAGGTATCGTTGTCTGATAAGTTTACGCGGATTGAAACAAACAGTACTGTCATCAATCCAAGATATCTATAACCTATACTTATTATCGTTATAATTTCACAAGATCAGCAAAACTTGCAACATCCGGTGAAGTTTTGGTTGACACTGATAACAATTCTTATAAGCACGTTTGTAATTTTTTGTAATTTTTTTGACAACACAGATGGGGCGAATGTGGACTCCGCTGACCGTTGTAGCGTTGAGCTGCGTGTGCCTTTTCACCGTTGCTGTGGTCGATGCGAAAAATGGAGGTAAGTTTGAAATTTCAAAATATGGTAGACTGTGTTGAAATGTTAAAAATTGTATCATGTATTGACTGTCATTAAAGTTTAAACTATTGTTGTTAAATGAGCACAATGAGATGTGTTGCTTCCAATGTTACTTTTGGGATATTTCTAGAATCTTACAGCAGCTGTAGTTTTTCAGGAATGCAAGGACACACTTTTCTCCAGCAATGTCTTTGCAGTTGGAAAATATAAACTTTTAAAAGATTGAAACTGAAATAGCTGAAACGACTAACTAGTAGCAGAATAGAACATGAATTCATTATTTTGGGGTCAGATATTCGCGGAATTTAACGGGGGCCTAGGAATAGTCCAAGTGGATCTGCCAACAACAGTGGGACATCTGCGCGCCTCTGCGTTGGTTCCCCATTCCAGACGCACTTGCTTGGCGGTCGGTGTCTATTGCCATCCCCTCGCGGGCATCACTCGCAATTCCCGCAAATCTCTTCCGATTGCTTGATTCCTTGTCGCAACAAATGGCTGTAAAAAACCTGGCTGTTTCACTCACTCATATCACCGTTAGACTATATATTATAACCGACGAACCACAGTCACTTTACTTATATCAAAATGCGGTCTACTGCTGAGGGGTAATTGAATTTCTACCGTGAAATATTTCCGCCAGCGGAAACATTCGACGGGAGACGCAGCGATCTACTTAAAAATAGATATCAATGTTTGAAGTTTTGTGTGAAGATGTAGAAACGCTGCTAACTTAGTTAGTCGATAGTTTCTAATTTTGGGTGCGCGGTATCATTAGCTGGACTTCGCAGAATGGCAGACGTGCTCGTGTGTAGGATCCGGCAGATGCAATTACTGGGGATGGTTGGCGCTGCATGCCGATGCAGCCTCAACCAATTCCATTGAATTTGGGGCATTATAAGTTGAATTTCGAAGCCTATAAATATTGTAGATACACTTGGATATTGGTAGACATATTAGAATGTGTTCCCGTGAACTGAATGTCGGACACAAACATGAGTTAACGGTAGTATCTTTGGTAACCATGCTACAGTATGGATATAACTTATGTTTACTTATATGACCTGAAACCCTATAAATAGACAAACAAATACTTTTCTAAAACAGTTCAAAGTGACATCTTTTATATTCTATTGTTTTCAACATTGCCCCCCCCCCACAATTGTGTTTATCTTTATGTTTGGTTTTGAATCGTTCATACCTGGTCCCAGTTTCAAAGAGCTGCTTGATGTACTTATAAGCATAAAAAGTGGCAAAGCATTACAAAACTTTGCCTACCAGAAAAAGGTACCGGCCAAAATATCATACCTTTTGTGGCTAGTATCCTGATTGTTGTTGCCTGGGAGAAAATGTTTGAGTTTTGAATTTTGAGAACACAGTGCTGTTTTCTCATTATTTTCTTGGGGATAGTGAGTTATAGCTATACGAATGTCTCTTGGCTACCGAAGTGTTCCTTGTGCATGCATTGTAATTGGTTACCTCCAAGTTGCCTGAAAAGTTCCCCTGTGTGACATGGCCCTTATATACGGCAACATTTTCTTCTAAACCCCTCCAAAGATGCATAATGCGTCACTGCAGAAACCTCCATCCGGTGGTGGAAAGTTTAGTACCACTTAGTTACATTATTTTTTTTTTTTGGTCAGATATAATTACCTCATATCGCTGGTTGTATGGATCTTGAATACTGGTTTGCTAAACGTTATATTAAATTTATTGGTATGGCTTTGAATTCAAATAACCTTACTGTTAATACGATTTGTAAAATGGGTCAATATGGATCATACTCTATCATTGGGGCAACTTCAGGCTTGTGTCATCTCTACTTAACATGTGCACCAGTGATGTAACAAGGAGGTGGAATACTCTTTGTTATGCAAATGAAGATTCTATCAGAACTGCAGAGCAGATTAAGGAACTAGCTTGTACGCGGGACAGGCCCATGGATGGGCTCCTGAGCAAGAATGAGTGCAATGACTTTCTGGAATTTCTGTGCACCTGTTAATTTTTGGGTGCTCTTAATGTGGTGCTGTTTATAAATTTTCTTCTGTTTTCAATTTGTAGACCTTGGTGTGTATTTTTGTATTTTACTAATGTGCGTACTCATCAGATGCGAATAAAGAATCATGAACTGAACTATACAAAATCATCAATCTTGTGTACAAAAAATATCAATTTTTTGATGACCTACAGGTAGTTAATTCAAAACAATACAAAAGTTAACAGACCATTGATATGTTGGTATTATCCAAAACATAAAGCATAATCATAGTGCAAAGGTACACGTGCACTTCTATAATTACCACAGCGAAGCTACATCTGAAGAGTGACATTTAACTTGCTTAGTTATTTATTATTAAGTCAACAGACCTCAAACAGATTGTAAATAGTGCTAAGACTACGGTAGTTAATTAGTTTGGAGACTTTATAGATAGGTCAATTGAATCACTCGCAGGCATCTGCAAAACCATATCCTTGTTCTATGGCAAAACAGAACCATTTTAAAACAGAACCTTCATACTGATGGTAATTACTTATTCCTTTTTGATGAGAAACTTAACATCAGTCATTGCTCATACGACGTCATTTATAAGTTTAGAGACTTAGATAGGTCATTGGAATCCCTCGCAGACATCTGCAAAATAGAACAATTTTAGACAGAACCTTACTGACGTTAATCACTTATTCCTTTTTGAGAAACTTAACACCAGTCATTGCTACGACGTCATTTTGTATACTGGCTGCGTCAAGCTTGGATTTAATCTTTTAAATGTCAGTAGCCCAAACCTTCATTTTCTGTACCTTGTTCCGGTGATCGATGAAGTAACACATGTTGT